>OX381706.1:32470317-33670317 GCA_947462335.1 Harmothoe impar
CACGAGCTGCTCTTAGTCCTCTTACACCCACCCTCCAACATCCACTCTCCCTGTTTGCTGCTCACAAATTGCTCCATTTGAGTCTGAAGCTTCAAAAACCAGCTGCAGCGCTCCGTCCTGCTCAGTCCTGCTCAGAAACAAAGGGAGCGGCCCAAGGAGGGGGAGGCCCCACGGCAAGACGCTCCTCCTGTACACACTATAGGGGGATTAGCTAACCCTCTAAGGGTAGCGTACTGCTTTAATGCAATATGCCCTCTTGTCATCAATAGGATGCATCCATGCATCGAGGCATCATACAGGCACTTAGTATGTTAATGGGTGGTGTGGGAGTGAGTTTTTTTTTTTAATTTACGAATAAATAGTATATTTAACTTATACATTATTATGCTTAGTAAAATATTTCAATATATTGACATAGTTATTTCCTAAGCAATCGTATGAAAGGGGAGGGGGGTGGAAGGCCGAGAAACAATAAAGAAGTGGTAACCCGCATGACGGTAACTAGCATTTATAAGACACTTACCATCTTGCTTTTATGTGAATTTTTCATGTGAAGCACACTAAAAGTACGGACTTCCACATGGTCCTTTTTTTAAACAACAGGGGGGGGGGGGTGCAATTTTGGACACTTTGAGAGGGGGGGCATAAAATGTATGTATGAAGGAGTGTTTATCTATTTATTACCACCATAATAACGACGGGTGGATCTTATGTTAGAATGAATTTATCATTCGAATTTTTAACAGAAATAATGGTAGCTCTTAGGGGGCTCAAACCCCTAACACCACCCCTCCAACTTGCCTCAGATGCGGCGACAGTTTTGGCTCCCGCTCCTCCTCCACCCCTAACCACCTAAGAGACGCTGAGGATGATTTGGGAATGTTGGGATTTTCAGATCACTTCCGGTACCCAGACCACTCAGCCTATCTTCTCTTCCGGTCTATTGGAGAATTGAAACTCTCCCATCTCCTACAAGTAGCCACTTCTCCACCACCACCCCCTCCCCGCCATCACTCACCAATCTCATTTCCTCCTTTCATCATTTCATTTAACTTTGAAAAGAAAGGCAACATGAATGGTGGCCGTCTCTTTTTTTAAATCACATTTTATTGTTGGTCACGCTCCAGGCAGACCGGGAGGAACCCCCCTGTGTGTCGACACCCCTCGCTAGGTGGCAGTAGCAGTCTCTAAGGAGACTTATCAGAAGCCTCATATACGGATGGAGGATGGGGGATTACTGTCTTTTTAGAGCAGGCGTGAGCTTACAAAAAGCAGGGGGTGAAGACGCTTATATAGTAATCATTACACATTTTATCCTTATCACTTAAAAAAAGGGGAGAAAGGAGGAGGGGAGATCCAGTCCTGTGGGGTATGGCTTAGGGCGACAGTGGGTGATAGGATAGAGTCCCGGCGGTGAGGGATTCTAATTTAGGCGCGCATATGGGGATTTCTTCTTTTTCTCTATGTGAATCTTCACCCCCCGCCTCCCCCAGGTGGGTATACCACATGGGCCGAGGGAGGAGGGTGGTGGGTAGTAAGGGGTTTAGATTAAAGCAGACAGAAAGGGACATATGACGGCCTGGCACCTTGAAGGGCGGTATTAATTACCGTTGGCTGGTGGGTGGAAGGGTGGGAGGGGTGAGCCGACGAACTGATGATCAAGGATGAAGACATGGTGAGGGTAGGTTCTATAGGGTGAAGCTACAGGAGAGTTGGTGTTAGAAGTACATGCATCGCGAAGTGTGTTGTATATCGGGGTGTTAAGGGAGTGATCGACGAGCGAGGGAAGGGAGGAGGGAAGGGAATGGAGGGACGAAGGGCAGGAAGGGACGAAGAGAGGGAATAAGAGAGAAGAGGGACCGCTCTGCCGGAGCGGGGCATGTGTGGGGAATGGGGGGGGGGTAGGTGTACTATATACGGAGGCATGAGATTGTGCCATCCTCAAGACACGCGCCCAACCCGACTCTCTATTTGATGTCATTTCTTCTGCCCCCCCCCCCCATTTTCCCATCCACCTTCTCTCCCCATCATTACCCCTGCGCATTTTTTCTCCCCCCCCCCCCACCCCGCCTCACCCAAGCTGCACGGGAGGAGGGATACCTTCCCTAATACAACTTGCTGCCGTTTCAAAGCGCGGCCCTAATGACAAATCGGCCGGCGGCCGCGGCTGCCCCTGCACAGGCCATGCAAAAGCATCATTTCAACATTTCACCGCTTCTCCTTGACAAATTCCGCGGTAATTATTAACAGCGCTGCCACCACCAGTGTTTCTCAACTTCACAGGGGCAGGCAGACCCCCAGACCCCCCCCCCCCCCCCTTACACACACCCTGCCGTCCTCCTCCATGCAGTGAACCACCACCCTAGTACAGCAGAACATCGTCACTTTGATGCCCGCCCTCCGGCCGTGAGGCCCACTTTGATACTCGTGTTAACACAAATGTAGCTTTTATTTTATCTCATACATTAAATAACGCAGGATGTCAGTGCTTTGATGGCGGCATTTGAGGCTAACAGTGGTAGTGGGGCCCGCAGGCAGGGCCCACTGATTGGGGGAATGCAGGCGGCACGAGCCGAGTACTTAGAGAGTATGGACAGGTGCAATTGGGGTTAACTTGTCAAATTGATAACGGCTCAATGTGAGAGGCCATCGTGTTTTAGGCAAAGTGTGCAGGGCACAGGGCAATGTGTGTGGGGGCAGTGGGAAGGGGCCAGGTCTAATCATGTGTGGGGGACCCTGGAGGAGGAGTCGGCAGTGGTACCCTGCTGGAGCAGCTAAAGCGTGCTGGTATAGGGATAAGCAGACGCCCGATAAAGCGCCCAGCCTGCCTACTAAATACATCACATCTGTAGCTCGAGTGTCTTTCTAAATCATACAGTCATAGTCCCATAGCAGGCAAACCCCCGCTGTTGCAGTGTTATTGGTAGTACAAGTGGCTCTTATATATTCATCGCTGGTCACCCGATGCAGGTGCTTGTTTTCATATACTACTATGGTACTCTCACACGGTTTCATGGACTACCGGCACGTCTATGGTATTTCAACGTTGGTTTACACCCAGGAGTATCAATCAGTGGTATTGGAAGCAAACTTTCATTGGAGTTGGGGTGGGAAGGGCTATAAAGGCTTATAATAGGGAATCGTCTCATTGCACCCCCAGCCCCCCAATGACACAGTGTAACATCAGTGGCAGTACTTCAGTGACTAACATGCCCAAATATTTCCACTCTATATTTGTTTATTTTCAATGAACATTTGGCAGTCTCACCCGCACACGGGAGGAGGTTTATTATGCAAAGCTGCCACTCCCTATAATTATAAGGAACACAAGAAATATCAACCAAATGATCAAAATGCCTTACAAGAGGAGGGAGAAATGTCAGTTAATAGCTCTACTACTTTACATGGGTGTGACCAGGGTATAACCCACAGCTACTACTAATGATAGCCATAACTATTGATCAGCATGTCTCTTGATAGCCATTAATCATAGCATCCCCCTTAACCCTTTAGGGACGGCAGGATGATTAAACGCTTCAGTTCATTTGTCATCATGATGCACCGAGTAACTTACCGGTACCTCATTGGTGCGTACTGGGTTGGTATGATGCATGAATGCAGGCGAGTTACTCGCTGGCGCAGCATTCATGCATCATGCCGCCAGAAGGTCATAGAATAGTGCATTAACGCACTATGCAGCCTTGAAACCGGCTAAAGTCAACATGAAAAATCTAGCGTTTGTTCCTAATCACAAAAGACTCAGGGATTTGTTTTTCCTTTGAATAAATTGTATATAATGCTGTGTGTAATGTGTGTGGTGTAATGTGTGTATAGTGTAATATGTGTGTAGTGTAATATGTGTGAGTGTAATATGTGTGAGTGTAATATGTGTAAACTCAACCACACCCCAAACCCAACCCCCACTCCACCCCACTGTCAATTCTGTCCAGGCTCCCTGAGTCAATGACACGAGAGAGGGATGATAACATGAAGATTATATATCATTCATGTTCAATGTACAGCTATGCTGATTGGAGTTAAAGGACTATTCCAATCAGTAAAGCCATCTCTAGCTGTAGAAATAGTATAGCCACATAACACATGTTTATCAAAGCATATCAGCCAATTGTTAACTTTGTTTTGGGTACCAGTAAACTACATATGTATCTAGAATACACTTGCACTGAGCAGTGGTCAATACATATAATTCTTCGTCCGAAGAAAAGCCTTTCCAAACACAGGAATAGATTTATTGGGATTATCTCTGAACACAAGAGGCGAGGAAAAGAGCCACCAGTGCATTCAGTGGTAAATAGCATCTTGATACATATGTTGCAGTTAGGTATTAATATTTGGAATTCATAACATGCATTCATGTCGATATATAGCCACGTATGATAAGTATCTAGAGACACCATGCGAAATTCAACTGGTGAAAAATAGTTCTCATTACAGGGACATGGAAAGAATTCCTCATCATAGTAAATCAATATGGATTCACATGTATTCTAATCACAAAAGCTCATAGTTTGTTCTGAACATGGAAATTGTAATTTGTGTTGTTGGCAGCAGTCTTGGTTCACAGAGATCATTTTAAAACACACAATTATAGACAACTCTTTGATCAGACTAACTAAACTTTGTCACCGACTTCAAAGGCTCTGAAATCACAGACGCTAGAAGGCTAACGCACACAATACTAGAGCTCATTGTTTGTCTCTTCACGTAGATGATCGTGTGGAATGGTAGCCATGCTTGTCAAGGAAATTTGAATAGGACGGTCTGGTGTCTATTTTTTTCAATTTCCTTTTCTAAATTTCCAATTAGTTGAAAAAAAGCAACAATTCCTACGGTCCGATTCGATTGGGTGGGAGATTCGATGGCACTAGTTATGACCAGTTGTGTATTTAGATAGTGGGTTGGGGATTCAAGTATTAATGACCGACTGAAATGTCTAACAATCGTAATTAGAAAGTATACTGACTTATGATCCACTACAGTTAGGGCCAAGAGAAAAGACAGTATCTTGCAGACTTTGGCGCCGACTCGCGGAATGCAGCCTCGAATCATAGACCCATCACAACAACTCAAAAACAGCACAAACCGGTCTAAAACTTAAATAGAATAAAAATGCCTAAATGGTCGGCTCTATTTTGCTAGCTAGGGTCGGGTAACCCGAAACACACCTTTCTTTTTGCCCAGACAGGATCCAGTGGGGATCCAAAAGGCAGGCAGGTAGGTTCGGGCAGGTGAGAGAAGGCGTTGGTACTACAGAGGCACACCTTGATAAGGCCACACCCACCAGTTACCTTTGTGTACCTATAGAGACAACCATCCTGGCCCCAGGGTCAGGCTGCTGAAGGTAAGACACTGTCTGAATGCCTACTTAAAGAGACACTCGGCCCCTTCAGTTCTCCACCTTTCAGCCATCTATACCTTCCATTTGTTTATAAATGGGAGGGGGATCTGCTTCAATGGCAGTTATTCAGGGGATGAAAGCAGCCAGCTAAATGATCCCCCGACGATTAAAGGCTGTTTCTAAGGACTGCTGATGGTGAATAATAAACGGTATTAATCACTTATAAAAGGGTGGCCTCTTTGGCGGATGACAGCCTGTTGGTTCTTGATCAAGACAATAAAAGTGTGCAGCACAAAGGCAGTTGTATGAACTCTAATAAGGGTAGCGTCATTATTATCTTTGATGCAATCTACTTGTGATAGCAGTGTGCCTTACTTGACACTCTCTTGTTCAGGGGTCTTAGATTAAGAGGTTCATTCTCTAAGGAGCACTGTGTGGTAATCTAACTAGTGAGGCTGTGTCAGCTGTCATCTTTTTCCACTTATACTATAGCGATAAATCTGGTTTCTCCGTATGCGCGGCCATATTAGTGTTGTCCTCGGAATATACCGCGAGATTTAGCTTGGTACATGGTCAGGAACAAGTTCCGTGGATAGAACCAACTTCTCACGAGAGCTTAAGAGCCAGCGTACATGTAGTGGTCTCGGGAAAAATTGCATTCCGTTTTAGCTTTATAGACCATAACTATATTGATGTAATATTCGTGAGGAAAAAGTAAGACGTGGTTAAGATATCAAGTATATCTTAGTTCTCTTCTCTGTCGCTGCTACCTCTATACACTGGTGCAGAAACCGTGGCATAGCGCTGCAGTCAACATACGTCTTCCTTATGGTGTCACCACCCTAAAGCACTAGGCCGTGTTCGGAAATTTCAATATTGACCACCATCGACCTGCCATTTGAAACACTTAAAACTCTCACAGTGTTTAGCCACCTATACCATATTTTAGCTTATGACATGCAGAAAAATATATTTATAACGGGTGTGACCCCAAAAAGTCAGGCTAGATTTTGCGTCAATCGCCATGGTAACCGGGTAGTGGTTTTGTACAGTGAGGCCTACGCAGCGTATAGATACACTATAGGGCCGTTTCACCCCCATAAACCTACACTGTTTATATGGAGTAGATAAATCCTTCTTTTAGGACTTTCCCTCCCCTATAGGCTAAATTCCGCAAAATAACAAAGTTCATAAGGGACTCTTTGGCCAGTAAACCCGGAAGTGACCCGATTTAGGGTGGTGACACCTTATAGGTGTACAGAAGGCAATTAACGAATTGATAAAAGGGTCATTGATGGGGAGATCATATTAAGTACAGGTGAGTGCCACCGTCCTCTTATCAGCGGCCCTCACCGCTCCATCCACCCTGTTCCATGCCACACACCACACCTCCTTGGGCGGGGCTCTAACCTCTGACCCTTAAGTCACCTCTGACCCCTGCCCTCCCCTAGGGGTGTGGTCTGATGAGTGTGACATCACAGATTAAGCATCAGTGTCTCCCCCAAGCGGATGCCGACTGTCACCACCCCCTGACCCTTTTGAGGCCTTTCCCTCTCTTATCACGAGTGCATATTGCTCTTTATCTCCCTTTTTTAAAATACAATACCATATTATTTCAAATCTCATTTTCAGGTCAAAAGCTAAGATGATCACAACCTGTAGATGACCAATGGACATTGGCCCTTTAAGAAAAAGAAAACAACTCAGTTCTTTAGTAAATTAAAAACAAGTTAGCGGTCAGCTTCTGTCAATGCTGGGCATTCTGAAAGGAGGAGAAAAAAACCTCCACTGAGAGTCAGAAATAAATAATTGGTTGTGGGGAGGGAAGCATTCTATCTCCTGGTAATTTAAATGCTTCCCTTGTTATTTTTGACCGTCAGCAAAAAGATGTTTGGCAGTGCTAATTGGCAACAACCTGTCTGTTTTAAAAAAGGTTAAAGGGTCAGGGCGGTGACCCTTTTTCATGTGAAAAGAAATGATGGAACTGGAAAAGAAAGAACACTCAAACAGAAAGAAAATCAGACAGGGAAATACAGAGAGGAAGGAAATAGTGGTTAGGAAACGGCCGGAGGAGGTAATGAGAATTTATACCCCACAGACCCGTCACAATTACTTGTCCCCTAAAAAATATATCTGGCAAAAAAATCTAAATAAAATTGACAAACATCTCGATGGGCAAAAACAACCACAAACCTCCCTGAAACTCAGAGAGGCAAAAATACAACCATCACTTTTATTTGTCTTGACAGGCGGAGAGGACTGTGGCGCTTCCAAGTTGCCCTCACTCCAAGTGTTTCAGTGGGTGATGGGGCCAGAAAAAGTCCCAGGACTCAAAAGCAGCCTGCCCGCCCGGAAAAATGAAATTGAGTGAAATCAGTCGTGATGCGTGCGACAAGGGGAGCTGCTGCCACGGAAGTTGTAGGGAGTCTGGGAGGATGGGGCCGCGTATGGCAGGTATTAAAGGGTGTGTGTTAGGCTAGATAGTCTCAAAACTGCGAGATAGTCTCAAAATAATATACGGGTGTACGGGGTTGGTATTATCATAGAGATAGAGACCTCTCTGGTATTATGGAAAGGAGGGAAGGAGGGAAGCAAGGGCTGAAGGGACAAAGGGGAGAAGAAACTAAGAAGGAAAGGAGGAAGAGAGTACAAGAAGGGTAGAACAGGTTAAGACACAATAGTAAGGAACCATTACTGTGCAGCAGGGGACATAATGGGGGCTGCAATGATTATTCCAAAAGACAGAGCACAGTGGAAATCACTGTTTTCCCAGGACATGTTGAGAATATGCAGAGAGAATAGAGAAAAGGAGCGGCTCATCTGTGAATAGACCTACATTAACTCAACATGTACAGCACAGTGACCGACCTACAGCAGTATTTACATCGTATCTCTGGCTGTAACACAATCCTAAACTCCTTCAATATGACACTGGGAGTCTGGTGAAGTCTGCGGACGCTGCATGTCACATCGGAATGATTTCCACCCCATGGCCATATCATATGAATTTGGTCATATTCAGTCTCCTTCATAATAAGACCTTCACGATTAAGTAGAGCACAGAGCAACCCATACACACCAGTTCTGACGCCTCATACATGCTATTGATGATGTCCAGGATGGGGCGCGGGGGGGGGGGGGGGGGGGGCTGTAGTTGAGGAGAGCGTGGGGTCGGATCAAGGGGTGGCGGAGTTACTCATCCTTCTATGGTTGGATCAGCTCGTATAGAAGAGCACTGAGACTGAGGGAGGAGGGAGGGGGTGCATGGTGGTGGATGATGGCTTCAGTGGCCTTGTGTTGCATATCCAGTTAATAAGCTGTCATGGAGCATCGGCTGTGTGTGCTCGCATGGCGCTGCCGGGGCCCTGGGCGCGGCTCCCGGCGCGGAATGAGCTGTCTGACGGCATTACCTGCCGCCCTGCCCGCCTTGACGCCCGCCGCCGCCGTCTGCAGGCTGTTACGGCGCCGCCACCAAGCCCCAGACCCCCCCCCCCCCCCCCCCATACACCCAACAGTCCACATCGTCACCGGTCATCAAGGGGGCTGTTGCATTATTTGGTATTAGCGACCATGGAATTGCAATTCCCTGTGCTAAAGAATGTATAGCAGTACTAGAGGGAATACCTTGCAACATGATGCTGTCAGAAACAAACTGTATATATGACAGTGCGACCAGCAATCACTTGTATGTACATGTATAGGTGAGATGTGGGCAGCAATATTTTGCTGCACAATTCGTTAAACCTTTAAGGACTGCATAGTGTTTTAATGCAATATGCACTTTGTCTACTCACCAGGGCTGGACTCAACCATCGTGATACCCATACGAAGGGTTGGCGCGTTGCAGTATACATGCCGACCATGTCACATTAATGCAGTATGCGGACCTCAAAGGGTTACTCAAGTTAATGCAACGTGACCTGGTTATGATGCTGAGTCTGTGTGTGTGTGTGTGTGAGGGTGGGGGGGGGGTGTGTGCACAGGCTCAGGGGTGAGACGACGTCGGCCAACAGTGGTGAAGACCGTCAAGGCAGGGTGGCAGGACGATTATTATGAGAAGGTTGTATGACCTATTACTGGGAGCTATTGTTACGTTCGTACCATGATATCCGGCTATCATACCCTAGAAAATGATAAAGCTTGGCTATCATAGCTATCAATTTTATCCCCACTGACCAGGGAGAGGGCTTATAGATAAACCATCTCTTGCTTGTGACATTGTTGGAAGCAGAGTTATCGGTTTTCGTGCTGTATAAATCATTCTTGTGAATTGAGAGCAGAGGCTTACCCATTAAGTTACATGTATAACAATTGTAGAGCTCGATTGTCCCTTATGTTAATTGTGATATGTATGCACATATATGCTTTTGAGAGCTGCTCTGTGTCATGCCATTCTACAGACCACTGGGCTCCTCTTTTTTTTTAAATCATAGAACAACTCAACGTCCTCAACTCAACATGTATATACGTATACTGCTCAAGAGGTGACAGCCTCTTCATCAATACGATCTGCTTTCGGTTAACCCTATAAGAGTTACTTAGTGCTTTAATTCGCTATGACTTTTGTCGTCATGATGCATGGATGCAACCCTGGCGAATCTACTCAGTGTATCAGCACTCAGCCTGGCTTACAGGGCAAACAGAGGGTATCACTGTGAGACAGTATGTATCAGCACTGTGCAGCTTCAATATAGTCATAGCTGTCTCATCAATTACTAGATCTACTCATTGTCTACCCATCCCATGGTAGGCTTCATACTGAGCTTGTAATCACAGAGTTAAAGATAGTGCTCTCAATGCAAGAGACAGCTCTGTGGCTCCAGATGGGTCAAAAGCGACCTGGCGACCTGGGCTGTTTTGGAGGCGACTTCCGACCTAAGGCAATAATACAAGCGACCTGGCGACTTTTGGACAAAATTTGCAATAGATTAAAGGGTCCAAAAAAGCGACTTTTCGACATGGACCCCTTAATTTCGGCGACTTTCCGACCTCAAGGGGGGACCCCTCTGCACCCCCAGCTCTTAACAAATGCCGATTTGGTATGAATTATACATGACCTGTATTTCTATTCTGTTTTGTCCACACACGTTCAATATCATTTAGTAACCATCATGTGGGAGTTGAACACACATATATACATGGTCCTGCTTGGAACTTCTGAAGCTACTCCAAATTGCCCATTAGCATTTACATTCCTTTGAAGATAAGGATCCCTTCCAGGCGGGATTAAACATGTCTCTAGAATTATGCCAGGAAATACTCTCAGGAAAGTTTAGACCCCACATTTACAGTACAATTACTTACACATTAGTTCATTGGCAAACAAGGAGAAAACCATACGCAACGTCTAAAATTTGAATGAGAAGATTAATGGTTCATGTAAAATATGCATGACATTTAAGAGCAATGGGAAGTTAAGATCATTTGCTGGAGTTGGAGAGCAGAATCTGGAATGGTAATATGATAACACGATATACTTTCACATTGGAGTAAGGATGTAATGACAACGGATGCTGGAGGAATAGGGGGGAAGGGGGGACCTCCCTCTCCCTCCTCCACCTCCCCAATAATGTCATACATAGACTCAAAGACCTGCACTAATGTACGCTGAAGAAACAACACAGGCTTCAAAGCGACTGAGCTGCTCCCTCATCCGATCCACTTTTGACATATGCAGTAACAGTAGTTGGAGCTACTCCAAACGTACAAAGTGGCCCTCCCCCAAAAAACTCAAGACTTTGCCCCCGAGCCCTGTCCTGCCCTCCGCAGCCATTTGATCCCAAAGGGGCCTATTACCAGGCCTTAAAACAATACCTCTGCCTCACCTTCCGTTTGCAAACTTTGATCCGCCATTTACCTTATTGTGCTGATGGACTGAGATAATTGATCATTGAAAATCAAGAAAGCTGAGCTCGCAACTAAGGGCTGGGGTGGATAGGAAGTGACATATGAGTAGTGCCGTGTGTCAGGAACATCAGAGGGGGTTGTGACAGCGGCTGGGGGGTGAGGTAACAAGATGTTTATCTGCAGTCAGACTATGTCAGCCAGTTGTCAGCCCACAAAGGGAATGGAGAGGCCACCATGTATGATAACTGAGATGCTGGGGCAGGATGATGATGAACCTGTGTCCCTCATGTGTATCATTGTATGTATCAAGCTTTATGGACTTGCTGATGCATTAGGCCTCATGTCCATCTGTCGTCATGATGCACCAATGCATGCAGGGCCAGCGAGTGACTCGCTGGCACTACATTGGAGCATCATGCCGACCTTGTGGGGGTGTATTAAAACTGTAGGATAGCCATGGATGCAGCACCAGCGAGTTACTCATCTGGGATGAATTCAAGAACCATAAAGACCAATCGGCATAGTACGTTAAAGCACTATGCTGCCCTTAAATGGTTGGAAGTATATGTCACAGTATGGCGTGTGGTCCACAAGGGGCTTCTGCCACATCTTATTAGGTGAGCTGCCATGGTTGTGTAGGACTAAATGACATTTGTATTATGTTAGATTACAAAGCAATTTATTTCATGGTAGGAACGTCAATCACTATGCTTAACTACTAAAATCGTCATCAAAATAGCTATAAAATCCTTTTGAAAATGTGTATTTTGGATAAGTTGGATCTACTCAAATCAGTCCGACTACTCATAGTCTCTTTACTCGTGGGACCTTGGATCACCCAACTCTACCTCATGAGATCCGACCCAAGGTCCCACTCGAAAAGAAACTTGTCGTTTGGACAGATTATCAATAATAATCATGCACACCTGTCAATGTATAAAGGTGCAAACGTAATTTGTATAAGTTTACTTACCCGGTCCTTGGCCTCGCCGAAGAAGGCGAACTGGTTTTCCGGCTTGCCCGTTGGGATCTTGTAGATCCTGAACCATTCATGGGTAGCCTACAACGACAACATACAACAACATGATTAGGACAAAGTGACAATATGCTGAGAGAGATATGACAAAGCCAATCGTGTTTTTGTATGTGTATTATCCAATGGCTTTGTCATCGTTAATTATTCTTATTCTTTGGTAAGAAGTATAAGTAACGCTGTTTATCTTTGAATTGCAAAGTAATTCCCATGTAGATGGAACTCAACTTTGGCAAAGCATGCAATGAGATAAAAATCTAGGAAAGAGACTTTGAGTGGTGATTGTTAGAGGACTGTCAGGTTACTTTACCCACTAATTAACAACCGTAGTTACGCGTTTCCAATTACTATACTCCCACTGAAGAAATCTGAGAGGCTTCCTTTAGTTTTTGACATAAGACATTAAAAGTACAGAGGCTCTTATTGCTAGCCCCCTCACACACTCTCATCTCACTTTTCAGAATAGTTTCTGGATGTTTCACCAACTAACTCCAAGTGAAGATTCAAAAAGAAAACCCTCTATACCAAGTGCCAACAAAATGGGCTTCTTTGAGACTATATTGAGGAAGAGATGGGGCCCACACAGGAGAGGTTGATTGTAATTCTATCGCTGGGAAATTTCAAACACATTCTTCTAATCATACGTCTTTAAGCACTGGAAAGATTGCGCTTCTTTCCCTGTTTTACCAAATCGTTTCCCTCCATGCAACTACTTTAATAATGCAAGTTTTATCCACATGGACTGAGAAGCACTTACGTTAACATTAATGATGGGGCATAACTGTATATCTTATGGTAAAAATGCTTAATTAAAATAATCTTTCAAGTGAAACTAATTCGAAACGTAGTACTTTTCCACTGAATTACATTTCAGTGTGCCTACACCTTGGTTTCTTTAACATCTTGCATGGAATTATAAATCCGGTGGAAAACGAGCTATAGAAAGAGCACACCAATGTTCTCTTTTTTTTCTTTCTCTTGTGTAAATAAATCCTTTTCACATGGAGCCCAGACAAAGAATCAAAGTCCCCAGTAAAACCACAGCACGTTTGTTCACCAACACTCTTTATCTTTTCATGATCCACAGAGACAAACAAAAAAAGGTTGAATCCCATCATATATAGGATACCAATACCTTTGTAGCATCAGACAAAGGGGACGCAATGATCGACAGGATTAATAATTTGTTGCTTCTAGATCTGTGAGGATTGTAGAGTTAACTGTGTTTGCATTTCAGAGCGGACAAACTGCCTGTGCCACCCTGATTCAGTTTCACAGGGAGAGATACAGACCAGAGGCGTGGGTGTAGAGATACGACAGGGAATCAGATCGTGAGATGTGGATAAGAGGCGAGAGTAAGAGGGGTGAGGGTGTAGAATGGGGTTAAGAATAGAAAACATTTTGAAGGATTTCTGAAACAATATAGTACGCCCCTATTTCAAAACCCTTGAGACTTTGAAGAAAATAGGGCAGGGGTTTCATATGGGAGGTAATTTTAACCATAATAATTAAGAGGAGGGTTTCACTAGGTGGATTCCACATAGGAGGTAGAGTAGAACGGAGGACTCAACTCCCAATGTCAAAACAGAGAAGATTCATTAAGTGGAGCTTCAACATGAAATGTCTAGATCTAGTCAAAGGAGAATATGACCCAACTTGACTGTATGGATTACATATAGGAGGCACCATTTATATGTAAGAGGAGAGACGATTTAGTATACTGGGTGGATTCCACATGAGAAGCATGAACCCCCAACCCTATAGGAAACCCCTAACTCTTATGAACAGGCGAGAGGCTGTACAACCGTGATCTGCAGTAACTGACGTGATCTGCAGTAGTGCAGATCACGTCAGACCATCCAACCGTGATCTGCATCAAATCAACGTGATCTGCATCAGTTTATGTGTTGCAAAGGGTTGTAAGCTGCATCAATAGAATTCTACTTTGCATTACTCAGATGGACACATGCAGCATCTAGTAAGTAACTGGGGTGTATTTCATAGTACCAAGCTCTTTTATTGGGCAATGGTGGTTTACTATGGGCACTATTCCCATTCCATGTCATGATAATTCCCCAATAATATTGGATATACTGATAAGATAGAGATGTCTTGGAATATATGAGACTTAAAACCTATTGGGATTTTGGATAGGGCATTGCCCATCCATAATATTCACATATAGCCAATGGTTGCAAGATTAATGCAGATCACGTTGATTTGATGCAGATCACAGTTGGATGGTCTGACGTGATCTGCACTACTGCAGATCACGTAAGGTACTGCAGATCACGGTTGTACAGAGGCTCATCCACTCGGGGGAGGCGGGGATTCCCTATGGCATATATACATCAGGAGACTATAGGGCAGAGGAGGGGGTCTCAAGAAGCTGGCGGGACTACACCAGTGCTTTAGGAGGAGGCACCCAGTGCGTGAACTAGTCGTGATGACTAGCTCTAGTCTCCATGACTACCAGCATGGCGTCTTGGCTGCGTCCCCGGAGCGTTTCCTGTCCTCCCTTTTTGCCGCTCTCGGCGAAAACACCCCACCTCTTCATCTTATACATCAAACGGCGACATAATGAAAACGTAAACGGGCCCGGCTCCCATTCATCCACGCACAGGAGCCCTCTCACAAATACCTCTCCTCTCTAACCAGCACCAAGAAATTACAACCGACTAACTTGGCGACGCCGGCCTTTATTAAAACTCGTGGACGCAGACCCCGATCTGGGTCTATGATCATATCGGGTACAAACACAAGGGGCAAAAACGCACCAAATTTACCCCCCTTGGCAGCATGTTTAACTTTCAATCGGCGCCATTGTTTTTGGGTGCATTTTCTTGGGGAGTTTTTCCTTTTTTAAGTAGAAAAGGGTGGGTCTTTCAATCGGATAAACGGGCTCGCCTGACGACGGGCGGATGCAGCGAGTAGTGGTGGGTAGTTGGGATGTTAAAGTGGGTTTGGCCTACTCTTACCCCCTCTTTTAGATATAATGAATAGAGGGGAGGGATAGGGTGTGGGTGTTGGGTGTTGGGAGGGGGGATGGGCTCGGGGGTTGACGTTGTTGTTTAACAATTAGACTCGGCCACACGTTACCGCATCATGTCCTGACTCACAGAGAGAAAGGCACAGATACACTTTACTGCATTATGAGAAAGGAAAGGTTAGGGTGGAGTTATAAGGAGGGTAGATGGGGGTGGGGGGGGAGGGTGGGGGTGACATGAGGGGGTGGGGGTGCCGTCTTCACGCCACTTGTCACGGTGCCAGTCTGCGGCCCGGGGGCCATGTGAAAATCGGGGACCTGGGAGGGTGGCAGCCACGCCCTACCCCCCCCCCCCCCACACACACACACAATCTCTCTGCAGCCCCACCCCATACAGAATCTCAGCTCTAAGGATTCCACACTCCAAGAAAGATCAACAACCCAGAAGCGAACACCCACTTGTAAATGAAAGAAACTGATAGAGGAGACAGAATACACAAAAAGAAGGCTTCTTCTTTATTTTTAACGTAATTCCCCAACAATGTACGTGTATATACAAATCCAATTTATTGACTCTATATCAGGAGTGGAGATATATTACAATACTATATATCACTTTAAGTGAGATACAGCAGGTACATTGACTCATCAAAATATCTGTATTATCCATCATTACAGATACTGTGTTACCTATTCAAAAAAAGAAACACACCGGGTGGAGAAGAAGAGAGCAGATCTATCTTATTTACATTTCACAAGGCATGAATTACACTAAGTGGCATACCCAGGCTTCCCATCCCCTGGAGGAAGGCAGGACACTTAATACCCTCATACTCTGGTTAGCTTTTTATGCACGATAAGCACATTTCAATAATTCCCTTTTTTATTTTAAATAAGATGACACATGGCTGGGAGGTAAGTGATGCTTTATCTGACTTATACAGTTTTGAACAAATGTTTTCTGACAAGTGCTTTTCTAATATATGATATCGAGATCTATGGAAGAAAAAGAGAAATGTATCTCCCTAATCTAAATTACTTCAACATGGAAATGGCATACCCTGCATTCTTTTTAAGATGAAATAATTATCTTCTTGGAAACCGATGACCTGTATAGTTCTTATTTTAGTTTCATGCACTGGACGGGTTCTCAATTGATTTTTATTGTAACTAAGAAAATAGACCTATCGGATACTTATCCTTTTAAAATGAAATACATAGTAGCTGTTTAAAATCTGGTGCCGTAAACAAGTAATTCTACTACCAGTTTATACTTTCCCTTATTTTCATATATCTATATCCTCAGAAGTAGCAATTTTATGCAATCTATTAAGAAATACAAGGGGACAAATTCAAGGATTTTACGGCAAAGCCGTAGTGGCTTTGGGTTTTTATAGGATTGTTATGAACTACAGGTGAGAAAACGAAGGGGCATAGATTTATGCTTTTTGGTGTGTCTAGGGTTCTAATGCAATTCATATGTGATGGTTTGCAGCAATACTGCATGGTCAGTTAACTTACATGCACTTAGCTAAATCTTTTTGATTTTTATTGGTTTTAATGCTGCTGGTATAGTTTTTGGAGGCCATCTTGGAAATTTCCCGGATTGAAAATCTAAGCCTAAAAATGGATTCTACATCCTAGAAAACCCTATTATCCATGTATCACACAAGGAAATCAGACAATCTTGAGTTTTTGGCGGCCATCTTGGCAACCATCTTGGAAATTTCCCGGATTGAAAATCTAAGCCTGAAAATGCATTCTACATACTAGAAAACCCTATTATCCATGTATCACACAAGGAAATCAGACAATCTTGAGTTTTTGGCGGCCATCTTGGCAGCCATCTTGGAAATTTCCCGGATTGAAAATCTGAGCATGAAAATGGATTCTGCATCCCAGAAAACCCTACTATCCATGTATCACACAAGGAAATCAGACAATTTTGAGTTTTTGGTGGCCATCTTGGAAATTTCCCAGACTGAAAATCTAAGCCTGAAAATGGATTCTACATCCTAGAAAACCCTATTATCCATTTATCACACAAGGAAATCAGACAATCTTGAGTTTTCGACAGCCATCTTGGCAGCCAGAGGGAGGGGCAGAGGGAGGAGGAGGGGGCAGAGGGAGAAGGGAGGGCAGAGGGAGGAGGAGGGGGCAGAGGGAGAAGGGAGGGCAGAGAGAGGAGGAGGGGGCAGAGGGGGAGTAGGTAACAGGAAGGAGGAAAATGGGGTAGAGGGGGGAGGAGGGGAAATATGGGGTAGTAGGAGAGGGCAGAGGAAGGAGGAGAGGGCAGAGGGAGGAGAGGGCAGAGGGAGCAGGAGGAGGAGAGGGCACAGGGAGGAGGAGGAGGGGGCACAGGGAGGAGAAGGAGGGGGCATAAGGAGGACTTGTGTTGGCAACATATTATTTTAGGGTTGTTGCTAGGGAGGGGAGAAAAAAATTAGGTCAATGGTGGCATATTCCTTTTCATGGTAGATCTTTAGATATTACATTGAGAAGTATTTACCTTTTTACATTTTGATTCTAGACCAGGTAGAACCTGATATTTTGTCACTTGAAGATGCCACATCTGCACCTTTTGCACATATAGGCTATAGTGTGAATGGCTGTAGATTTTGTGATCTGAGATTTATAAAGTTGGTACCATTGCCAGCCAAAAGGTGACACTGCTGGGCTATGGTTCATTGAGCTCAGTCATGGCTAATGGGCCAGGTCAATTAGGCCAGTGGGGCACTAGTGTCCTCTGGTGTGGGACACCTGAGGTATTTCTTGCTTGTGAGTATACTCTTATGGTAGACCTTTCTCTTACCTGGCCTAACACTGTCCCATGTTTAACTGATAAGGCTAAGCACTTGGAAACTATCTATGAGGTAGGTCTTTTTGATTTTGGGGACTTCCAATATCATATTTCCATACCCCAGTACTAGCAAGAATGTATCATTGATGGGTATTTGGTATATAGTGATAATACTTCAAGGAGGTGGAATCCTATGGGAGAATAATGCTATACACATTTTTTTCAATGCTGATGGCTAAGGACTTCCCATATAGCTAGGGCCCTGAAAACCGGGGAATGCACACTTTTGTGAACATATGTTAAGATTCTCATACTAGTAATATGCTGAAAATATTTTTTTGATAAATGCATAGAGGTACAATATGTCTATTATTGGTGAGAATTTACATAATGCAATCTATGTCAGGATGCATGTTCTTGTTACTTTTCCTGGTTCCTTGCACTTAAATCTTGAAACTAGGAAAAAAGTAATGTCATTTTAAGCAGCATGGCTCACACAAATGGGAATTCCCTGAGGGTCATTCCAGAGCCCTGAATCCCACCTAGTCACGGTGCATGGCCTGAATGGCCGTAGTGGCGCCACCTTGTGTATTTCTCCCCTCCTATTGTTGCATGTGGTTTCTTGCATGTGTGTGTGGGGTGGGGAGGGGTAATCATGTTGGACTTCACAGTTTGTCTTTGGGCGGGCTTGAGCGATTTCAAGAGCCACCCTGGACCACTCAACTTCTAGTACAGGTCCTGTATGTGCATAATATGGGAATTGGCATTGACATGGACAGCTTGGCTTGACATAGGAGTCAATAGTTATTAGGCTGGTACCTATCCTTGCCATTGACAGCCACATTAGAGAACTCAAAATATGGCTGTTCACAAGATGTCTATGCCTTACCACAAGGTACACTGGTACTACATGCAGTAACTGAAAACCAGATCTAGGTTAAATTAGTCTTGCACACACCTGCAAGGACACATAGGGATACCAGTCCTAGGCAATGTTTAAGGGCCAGCTAGGGCTTAATTTAACAATGAACAAGGGGACCTATGCTAGTCTTTTCTTGCTACTTTTTCCAACTCTCTCTGTGTGGTGTCAATGGCTTTGGGGACAAGGTCCCAAAGCCAATAAATACCTATATCAGAATAAACCCAGGTCAGAAATCAATATTTCACAATCAAAGGCTATATCAAATCCCGGAGATCAAATCTAGTATAGAGTAACTCAGAGATGTAAGCTGGTTACCTGTGCACAGGGAGCAGCTCAGTGGTATACTATGAGTTGCTCCCTGTGTTAGGCAAACATCAAGGACCACAGAGCTCCTGTATTAATCAAATCAGAGCATCAGAGGGTAGGGGCACTATGCAGGGTATAGGAACTCTGAGGGTACGTTAACATCAGTTTATTGGCCAATTAATGCCTCAGTAAAGCAACCGTACCTTCAGGAAGCCCGGCATCTCCTTCTCAACGTCGCCAATATCTGCAAATAGAAAGAGGGATACAGTTTGAGAATTTGTGGTAAACCGCTAATTCTGTGAATATATGTTTTTAGTGGGCTGTAAATACAAAGTACAACTGGTAGATCACTTTGTGGTGGTATACATGTATTACAGGTTATCAGATTCTGAACGCACAGATTTAAAACAGATGAAAAAGGGGGGAAACTCATTTCCGGCATGCTGCATGGGGGGTATAGGAAAGCATGTCGATGTCCCATGCAGAGGCATAGCACTATAGAATCAACCAGATCCCTTTCAGGACTTCTCCCAACTACTTCAAGTTATAATTATTTTTTCCCTACTGAGAGTAAAAGATATGGGCGAACATAAAAGAGAAGGGTGTCTTTTAACATTGCATGCCACAGAGGACGCCTCTGGAAATGCGCGGGAAAAAGTGACACGTTGCAGACGACATTTCGCTAAGAGAAGCCGCGTTCGACCAGCGGTATAAATTTCTATTCATTAAGCGTTCATTTGGGACATCCATTACTGCAGCTTTGGAATGAGGGTACTGACAGGAAAACATCTTTTCAGTTGTGACTAGGTCTTTTTGAATTCCTCTGATGAACCTATAGCTTATCCTGAAGGGATCGGGGCCGGGGATCATACACCTTTGATATCAGTTCACATGTAAACGATTTTGTGCGTTTTTAAAACTGGGTTACTTGATGCCAAATGACTTCAGGGGAAAATGCGACTTACAACACGAAGCTATCATGAGACACTGAGGTTCGGAAGTGGTCATTTCTGAACAAATGGGCGGGGGGGGGGGGACTAAAATAGTCGACCCCTTTTCAAAGCAGAAGTCTGTAAAGATCAATCATTGTTAAAATGACCCCTCTTTTAGGAGGGAGTACTTGAGAGCGTATAACCATTCCCCATTGTAATCTTGATCACAACAAATATCCTTATCGTCCTCATAATCTATCAGTGTCTATGTGGGTCTTATAGTACCACATCATGCCGGCGCGGCGCTGCAGTCGGTCCACAGTGCCATTATTATAGTCTGATGCCAACTGGGAAGTCAAAGTACAAACTTTATCATCACCCCCCTCCCCACAAAAAAAAGCCCCCACAACAATACAGAAGGAAATTGGCACCATTCTTACACGCCCCCTTCCTTTCTAAACCCCCTACGAGTGGCACCAAGCAACCACCTGGCCCTCCAGCCTGTCCAGTCCCAGGGAAACCCTACTCCACGGTTCCTCCGGATAGAAGAAGACCTCTCTATTATGAGCAGCCTGGGCAGCCTTAATTTTCCCATGGTATTGGGAAGGTGTATAGCCATGGTAAGTGGCATGGGTGACACTCGATACCCCGAGTGGTAGTCGCAGGGAGGAGGCTGTATGGTCATTGTTAAGGTGTGTTTTGGCAGCCCTGGAGCCAGGTGTGGCCAGGTGAGAAGGCAGCAGGCAATCAGCAGACTACACCTGAGCTGCATGCAACAACTGAACGTGGAGATTAGTTTACCCCCATCTTATTCCCGTAGCTCACCGATTTCCTCCAGACCACCTCTGGCATACATCTCTTTTCCTGTCCTTCTGGCTCTGTCTCGATCTCTGCAATTCACACTATTTCCCTATTTCTTTAATAACCTGTCTCATGTTCTAACTTGTCACTATCTCTCTTCCCCTTCATTTATATCTAAGTCTCTTTCCCTATTTCGGCATGGGATACAGAGGACAATCGGAAATCTCTCTAATAGTGTATATAGTTATACCAGAGAAAGCCCAATCTTCACATCACCTAATATATACATACGTGTAGACGTATATGATTATATAGACATCAGTACGGTCAACCCTCACTACCTCGAACATTTGCTACCTCGGATCACTTACTTCCTCAAACAGTTAACCGACAACTGCCCTTGTAAATGTGTACATTTCACTAAACGTGGACTTAAATTCCTGGGATAATTTGCTTCCTGAGACATTTCTCCTTATATTTCCCAATTTCGAGGAAGTTAGGACCGACTGTAACGGAGCTGAGGTAGTGGCTTAAAACCAGGTGCAGCCGGATTTCGACCCCAGACACCCATACAATGTATACATGTATGAAAATGCTACGTCATGTATGCATGATTGCATGCCCATGTCACCTCTAGTATTAACAACGCCAATTGAGATGTTTCAAAAAGCTGGCACTGGGTTTCCAGTAGTAGAGGTTAGAGAGGGTCTCACAAAGAAGGGGAGATAACCTGAGATGTTGTGTCGGCCTGTTTGAAGGTACCAGGAGACTTAACATTAAAAGACAACCATGGCACGCCTCCAACAGCCTCCTAGCAGGTCGACCATGGAGGCAGCCACACCAAACGTGTGCTTAACCTTGGTTCCTCCAGCACCCGACTGTACAAAAGTCACGTACTTTGATTAATAGCAGTTTTTCCCCCTGCAAGATTTCCTCATTATTGTGGTTGTGGTTAGCATTATGTCGGGGTATTGGAGGTGGCACGAGAGGAGGGGGGGGGGGGGGTTCTAAACACCAGATCTATAGGAAGTGGGCATTTGTACTTATCATGTAACGAGTATTTGAGAATTGACGGGATTTTGGTACAGTAGTCAGAATGAAAAGTGAAAAGTCATATTGTGTAGTGAGTCCATGAATATTTTATTAATTGATTTGCTGTTTTCAATAAATTTGGGCTATTACAAATGGGGACTGAGAGAGGGGGACGGGGAAAAAGAATACATATTGTAACACAGTTGTCACATTTCCTTGTAGAAATTAAACATTATCTTCCCTGTATATCCACCTATATGGGCCATATATCAAAATGTATTTCCAAGAATCAGCCGCACTCTCCTGGCCAAACAAAACGGTGTCCCCAGGGGGAAAAAGCCGCTAAAACTTTATAGAAATGCTGTTCATTTCCCAGGATCCAGACTTGAGGAAATTGAAGGCGGGTTTGTTTCATCACCTTGTTAATTCCCCCACATGAACACTAATTAATATTCCTGCTTTCAAAAAAGCCCTAAGGTTAAAAAGGTTAACCGGAGCGGCCGAGTCCGTCGTGTGAAAAATGCTATCATGGGAATCAGCTGCATGATCATCAAGTTTTTGTAAATGGCAAAAAGGGAAATGAAGGGAACAAAAAGTGAATAATTGCATGAGATCAGAAAGGGAACATGTTGGTACCACAATACAGAGAAATGGGAGCTGGGTAGAAAAACGATGGGAACTGGTTAGAAATAGAGACACACAGGGACATGAGAGAGAATGAAATGAAGGAATATTTTGATGGCACATGTTTAGGTAGGGTTAGGGAGGTGTGTGTGGCGGCGGGGGGGGGGGGTGCACCCAGGTACACCGGAAATGGATCTACATACCCCTCGCAAACCAACATTAAAACCAAACCAAATGATGCAAATACATCACTTGAACACCGAGTGCCTACAGTAAAGAGGCAGATGATATATTAGTTAGCACTAACATCTGCTTGAGACGATAAACACCAATTACAAAGCCAACCAACCCTATCACATCCTTATGCCATCTGTATTTGTATTCTTGTACGCCAAGTACTAAATGTCACACACATAGAGAGATTGAACATGTGATTGAGATCACACTAGACTCAGGGTCAGGTAGAGGTGTGAAGGGAAATGTATCATTTATCATAGTAAGAAAGAGAGAGGGTGCACTCTTGTATTAATGGGATTCTTAAAGATGTGACCTTTGACCTTGATTTTGGCCTTTTTCTGACCTAGATATCATCCTACACATAACAGAAATGGATTCAGCACCTTTGGTTTATCCTAGTCCACTATCCATATCCATCCATTGCTCCCCCTATTATATTCTGGCTGGACCGTTTCGGATAGCATACCCAAATTGTGCGTCACAAGTCAGGAACTGACAACTACCTATAGGCCTGCACCACACAACCTATAGGTCGCATGACGCAGGTGCCCTAAGAAAGTCACACTGAGTGAGGCAAGCCGCGCAAAAAAAGGGTATACTCGAAAAAAATGTGTACATTGACTTTTTTTTGGGGGGGTACTTGAGCCCAAATTCTAATTTTCATGTCCCCCGATATTGGCTATCTATGTCTTTTGTCCTCTCACGTCTATGTCCGACACACACTGAATAAAAAGCTCCCATGTCCATATTGTAAATAATTACCCCGGTAGAGAGAGGGGGAGGGGGGTACTCACATTTCCATATAGTCTTTGTTGCGATACGTGCATTGTCAGTGCAAAGTGAATCAGGGTTATCACAACACTGATCTGTTACACAAATAATATCAAGTAACCTCCCCTGTAAATTACCTCTAGTACTTAAGTGTTTGATAGATGTCTGAAAAAAAGCGTCTCACCTACCCCTCCCATAGAGATAGCATTGGTTGTCACGAACTATCCAAATTTGGGGTTATCGGTTATCTACACGCTCCCATAGAGCTCTATGCTGAAGCAAATTACCAGCAATTACTGCCTAATATTATTTTTCGTTTTTTAGGGGGTTACAGTTGGAATTTGTAAAAAACAAATACACCATTAGATAGATATTGTGGAAAGTGATCTAATGACACCATGCAAGATGCAAAGAGTGAAATATTGACCAAATGGGAGCAATTTCATTTTTTCAAGGAAAAGAGGTGTCCAGAATCGTCTCACTAGACTCAGGGGAGACCCTGAGTCAACAATACACTATAGAGATATGGACAATAATGTGGGTTCTTCAACTTTAATAATGTTGGGTTCACCAAAGGAAACTAATTCTTCAGCAAGACAACAGTCCAGCTAACCTCTTCTCATCCAGTCAACCAATACCTGCTGAGCACTGGAACTACCCAGTGGACATGATCTAAGTCCTTCATGCAGACACCTGACGTGAGGGTTCCCAACCCAAACAAAGCATAGCTCCAGCATAGGGCACCCTAACAGTGGTACAGACACAAAGACATGAGCACACTCACACACATAGGAGCACAATCAGCTACAAAGTGCAAGAGTACAAAGACAGACATCTTGACATGAGTACCCCTTGTGTATTTAAGCATCTAATTGCCGCATAGTTTCCTATGTCGTCAGGATGCATTGCCTGGCGAATAACTCACCAGTACTGCATTCATGCATCATGCCGGTCCTGAGGGATTGATACGCCCCCGATGGATGGGCATGATGCATGAATGCAGCCCTGGCAAGTAGACTTTTAACATTAAAAACAGTAGGCGGCATTTAGAGGGTTAACACACTCACACAGAGATACCCACCCCCTTCACACGACCTCGCCCACACTCACACACCCTCACCCACATGACACATGACAGACACACAGACAGACAGGGTTAAGCCACGCGCACCACTGACAAAAGGCTGACCACAACAAAACACTAGGACAGGGACCTTGTTGCACGATCTTATTTAGCAAAGGAAGAGTGCAAAGAACAGCAACCCTGCATGTTCCATTGCATATCCTCCGACTGACTCATATTGTGGATTATGATATTGCAGTACATGTACAAGCCTTAGCTTTGGTATGCATATACTATCTCCCAGTGGTAAGACCAAACTCCATCTGTATAGTAGGCATAATATCGTGAATCTCTCACTATCAAGAATAGACATGCTCGGTCTTGCTATAGTCCCATTTCGTCACTATAGTCAAGAAGACTTTTGTTTTTCACTTTGTCTTCGAAATGCCCAGGACCTTTAAACGGCCTTCTCTAAATCCGCCCAAGACTGTAATGGCCAATGCTGGCATTGAACTAACCAACTCGTGCAACAGTCCCCTGCAGGGCTCGGACCACAGACCACAGGAGGAGGTGAGGGGTGACAGGGTGAGGCTATTCACACCACACCGGACCCTGGAGAACCCACGTGACCGGCGCCGCCGCTGGTACCCTCAGCGACCCCTACAGGCTACAGCTGACCCAGCGTGTGGCCGGGGATCAGCGGCGGACGTTGCCATGGCTGCGGGCGTCCTTAGCAACCACACAGGGGTGCAGGGAGGACGCCATCAAAGAGGGGCGAGGTCCTGTGAAGCTGTTGTCGGCGTTCTTTTGGGATCCTCTCAGAAATTACCCCCGACCGGGGTGATCAGAGGGTGGGGCACTTAGCTGGGCAGGGTGGGGATCCGGGGCCGGGAGGAGCAGGGCTCCCCCCGGCCCCCCTGGCGGTCTGAACCAGACCTAAAACAGCTAACCCCCCACCCCTGCCCCTATCCTCCTGTTCCTGCTACTGGGCCTTAATTAATGACAAACAAACCTACCCCTGGGAGATGAGTAATTGAACCGGAAGTCCTCCTGGGTCCTCCTGTTTACCTGTCTCTTTTCGGCTTCAGAAAGCTTAAAAGTCTCCATTTCAGGTAGTTTAACTGTTTGCCGGTATTTCAGCTACTAAGTTAAAACCTAATTTACTAGATCACTATCAAATTGTGGAGAGGACCACAATGGGTTCGTGGATGAGTGATCAGAGAGTAGCAGTTTTTTTTTCTAAGTTGGTACATCTTTATCTTTTTAAAATTGAACCATTTTGTTATCTGGATTTTATTGCATTATTTTATATATATGCTGATAAAACTACTCCTGTGTTAGGCATAGGATCGTTTACATATGTCATGGACCCATGCCATAGACTTATAATGTGGCTGTATCCCATGGCTTGTGAACTGACTCACTGACAAAATCCAACTGCTGTGGGGCAGGACTTTGTCCAGTTACGTGGAAGTTATGCTTTCTACTGGTTTCAAACATATGCCTATAATATAGACATATAGCCTACATATAGAAGGGGGCAACCTGCAGGCAGAGGCGCAACAGTTACAGGAGTCAGTACAGTCTTGTCCATATATCAGCTTTCCTCCACAATTAACCCAGTCGTAACCTCACAATCTGTTGATGTGGCTTTACACTGTCGCCTCTAGCTACACTATGCTAGTTACATCATTAGATCATAGCCCAAAGGTGCTGCTAGTCCTATCTCTCCGAGATCAGACATATTTCCACCCCTTGTCAGCATACAATGGTGGGGAGTGGGTCATATTACAAGTACCAATATGTCCATGTAAAAAGCTACTGTTAACACGTCATGTGGGGTGGGCAAGCTGTAATTGGGTACAAGTACAGGTCCCTTCCCCCAAATATTGGAGGAAGGGAGTGAGGGTGGGGAGAAAGGGGGAGTGAGGGAAGGGAAGGAGAGGGAAGGAATGAGGGTGGGGAAGAAAGAAGGTATGAGGGGGGGGGGGTCGGCGGGGCGGGGTTATGTGGGTGAAGGCGAAGGGAGAGAGGGAAGGAATGGGTGAATGGGGTGGACATGAATATGGTGCATTTGATAAGCGAGGGAAGCCAGACTGTGACTGGGGTAATGGTGGAAGGACAGCAGTTGAAAAAATTACTGTATGTGGGTGGTATGGTCTGCTCTAATGATTTTCAGGACAGTAATAGACAATTAGAGCGTCACGGCCCCACAGGCAGAAACAAAGCCCCCGGGACCCTGCCTTCTGAACCCTACACATATAAACAGAGGCCCATTACATTAATTATGGGTGTACATGGGCTGATTTATGATCGACATCCAAATTGTCCTCGGGGGAAAATACATCCTCATAAAAACCCATTTTTTACATGTTGCAAACCATATGTTATCTTGGCCCGTTCACTTTATTTACTAGGCCTACGACCGACATTACCATTTGGAGTTGCTATTAGTTATACAACATGACTGTAGTGCCGGTATTTAATTCAGAAATATCTCCATATTTAGATTTACATGTAGGGAGGTACACAACCATACAATCATGTAGTGCAGACACCACGTTTCTACTCTTACCTCATAAATTCTATTATAACTGAGCTAGCACAATATAACAACGCCAGACCAGCCAACCTTGGATCCTTAGTTCTCCAGGGACAATACAAACCATGGCCCCTTGACGGCCCCACCCTAATCACCCTCTGAAGCAGTGACCTAGCTACCTGTGCTTAACCCTTAATAATTACACTCTCCACCCCATTTGCCATTATCACTCTCCCCGCATAGGCGTGGTCATGTGGGCAGAACCCCCTATTTATCCATCTTTAATTCCACACCAAATTCCCCATTTTTTCTTCTAATGCCTCCAGCTATGACCTGTCCAGGGAAGGCCATGAGGTCGAGCTGTCACCAACGATTAAATTAGAATAGCGTCCATGGCAGTGATGGAACCTCCCTCTCATGGTTTTTATCTTATATTTTAACCCTGTCCCAGACTCCCTCCCCAACTGATACAAACCGCCTGTCCTAAAGCTCGTAGGCGGTGGGTGGGGAACTGGAGGTTACACTTTTCTTTATAATTTTTTTTCATCCTTCCTACCCTCTTCCTATTTTTGTTTCAAGAGTGAGGGGGTTGTGAGGAGTATAACAAAAGCACCGCTAACTCTCTTGTTATCCGCCAGGCGGCGCTGACACCAGTCCCCCCGGGGGGTGAGCAGGGGGCGGAAAGGGGGCTCTCACCCCGTAACATCCCCTCACCCTTGTCTGTCCCCTCGGGGTGGAGGTCGGCTTGGAGGTGGAGGGGGGGGGGGGGGGTTGGTGCCCTTAGCCCCCCCCCCCCCCCCACCAATCCCCTTTGTCTCAGCCCCTCACCTAATTACGCCCCCTCACGTGGCCTCCGCTGGTCGCTGATCCCGGCGAGTGTCGTGCTGAGGGCCGGGTATCAGCGCTATCTGACTGGAGGCTGTAGGACAGGGTCTTATCTACACAAGAGATAACGGCCCCGTTTACTGATCTTCCGATACCACACCCCCTAATGATATCCAACTAGATGAAAAGCACCCCTCCACCTCCTCCACCCCTCACAACACCTCCAATTGTACCATTTTTGTAACTCCAATTGTATCATTTTTGTAGCCATCACTGAATAATCACCAGATTTTATCATCACCCTCATTATCCCTACTTTTTTAGCATTCTCTATCTCTCTTGACAAATTCTCCTCTATTCCTATATTTATGTCTGGCTCTGAATCTGAATGCAGACTCCCCAAAGGCCCCTCCCCAAGTGAGGCGTCTACTTTGTCGTGTTAACAATGGCAAAGTCCCCAGTGTTACCCCATCTCCCATATGCTTGTCGCCCCATGCCATATGTTTGTGGTCTGATTCCAGTTATAAAAGTCACAAAGTACCTCAAAGTGAGACAACATAACTGAGCTATAATTAGGCCTGATAACTCAACATCTGGATGCCAAACCGCTAGCAGTTTTTTTAAAAATACACAGAATCTATAACAGTGAGATTTGGGAGGGCTGAATAAAGATGATACAGTTCAATATGATTAGTATAGATTAGACACCACTTTCAACTGCTATCTACTTTGTACAATCAGTGAACAACCCCACATCTAGGCGTGTCGCTACTTTTAAAATACGACTTCAAATAAAGAGTGTTGCCTTGCATGTTTTAGCTTAAAACGATGGCGTCGCGAACTTGAAAAACATACATCTTCAATGAATTCTTCTGTATGGTTGACCCCGCATCGACTCGACAAATCGCTGGTGCATGTAGTGAGGAAGATGTAAAGGAAGGTAGAGTTAGGTATGGGAAGAGCGGGAGGAAGGGAGGAGGGGGTAGAGGGGGTATGGGAAGGGCGAGGGTAAGGGAGGGGTAGAGAGCGTATGAGAAGGGTGGTAGTAAGGGAAGGGTAGAGGAGGTATGGGAAGGGCGGGAGGAAGGGAGGGGAGCTAGGCAGTGACTTGGTGACAGAGTGGGCTACCGGTAGATAAAAAAGAAGTGAGAATGAAGGGAAGAAGTGGAAGGGAAAGGAGGAATGGGGGGTGTGGTCTCTCTGCCACCGTGTGAGTGAGGCCCATATCACCTCCTCCTCCACCCCAGCTTTACCTGTCCTTTCACCTGACACATCAGAGGCTAGAGAACCAACAGCAGCTGGTCCGATCCCATACCTTTGCCGCACAGCTACATTCAAAGTCAATACCAGTCCAATAGCTACCCACCATGTACATTGTCTGATCTATACCTGCGAGATCTACAGTGCTGTGACCCACTGGCCCCACCCTCAACACAGCTATACTTATTTTACCCTGTGTACCTTTTATGCACTTGCCACACGTTTACTCCACACCAAAAACGCTAGATACCATCAGTATTCCACTACATTGAAGTAATATGAATTTCAACTTTACTATGGTTCTCTTCTGTTAGTAAAATAAACGGTACTATTTACTTTATCATTTTTGTGTTATAATTGCCAAAAAGCAGTATGTGTGTTTCTTATTGAGGAATGGTTAAAACTGTGTAACAGATCCATCCTCCATAACTCAGGGCTTACACCAGTTGCCCTCTGAGCGTATCTTCACGCATACGCTTGTTGTAATGAGTAGTAATTAGGGTAACTGTTAATACCAATGGGGCATGCACCGACCTGCCATCTAAAGGGACAGGTAGTCAGTGTCCAAGCGACTTCTGTACGTGTACAGTGAGGATGTGAGCCCTTTCTTTTTTGTTAATTCTTTCCTTTATCTCCTCCCTCCTACTAAGGAGACAGCATACTAACTCCATTGAAGGGTCGCAAAGGGCTTTAAAGTATATGTCCTTTATGAGCTTATCTGCATGACATATTTTTGCAGACCCATCAGGGCATATTCTAGCACTATGCGGCCCTTCAATGATTTAGTATGCTGTTACTTTTTTACAAGAAGCACTGGATACGGGCCTGCATGACGACGCACTAAAGCAATCTGCGGCCCTTAAAGGGTGGGACACACGTTGACCTGGGCCACTGGTCACAAAACGCCCAAGGCGTTCCGGAGACACCAACCGTGAGAGGACGGTTTGGGAGGGGTGAACAGAACGGCCAGTTGTCCACCCTTCCAAATGCGTCTCCGTTACAGTAGGGTGTTCCATCTGAAATTAATTTATTGTCTCAACTAAAATGTAAATAGCAGACTTGATAGAGAAGACATGTAGTAATCCAATGTAAGAAACAAAATAATGATATCTGTAAGGGGAGATGTGTAAGAGCCAATGGAAGTTGAGAATGCTCCTATATTATTACCCCTGCTGCTCTGTATGTAGGCTATTAGGCTGGAGGCACCTATACTCAGGTACAGTGGGGCCTGCAGTGTGGTGAGTAACCACTCATGCATGCAGCTATACACACTGGGAATGGAAAATACATAAAATCCAAATTCTAATATATCATTGTGTAAATGGACTAGGCATTTAATTATTTCACTGACATATTATATGAGTCAGTGCTTTTCAGGGTATATAGCGCAGATGTCTGTTCTTTAAGGGATTAATAGTGTAAATGTGACCATGACTAAGCTTAACCTCAGGAACAGGCATCAATAAATTTTGAAAATTTATCAGATGGATTCCCTTACTTAATAGCATAGGTCACAACAGTTAGATGAACATTCATGTTCAACTTAATATTTCCATGTCTTGAGGCTCTTTTAAATATGTTTTTTTGCTAAATATATTTAACCATTGGTAATATTAAAAGTGTTCATTCAGTGGGATATGCCCCAATATCTTTAGAATGATCCTGCACTGTTTGTTTTATGGTGGAATACATATTCTCTTCCTGACATCACATTGACTGAGGTGGTGCATACTGTTCCTACTGAAACTCTATGTGCCACACAGGGCCTACTCATGCAGTGCTACCCTGTGGGTACACGGCTGTGCGACCTATGTAACTCCCTAGTTAGGGTAGATTCACCCAAAGACGGACACACACCTTAAGTCGGACACTTTTAACACAAAAAATAGTAATATAACCTAAACTATTTTCCCTTTCTGTGAATACCATGACAAACCTGAAGTGTTCTTCTCACACATAAAATAAGACATAGACATGCAAACCAGTGTTATCTGTGTCTACACATGCCCTGAAGTAGGCCTGTTTCAGGGTGAGGAGCTGAGCTAGAGTTTGGCTTTTGACATTGTACCTTATGTCGGACAGGGTAGTGCCATGCTAAATACTGCTGTTCTATCTACACCCAGGCAACATATATGGACATTGGCAATAAGATATACATATTTCAAAGAGGTTTAGAGCGAAGAAGTACATAGTAATTACCAGGAAATAATGTTTGAAGACCTTTCAAATATACAATATAATTATTCCAGGAGCCGGACAGCACTGTACACTGTATCTTTCCCCTTGTCCCAATTATAAAAGAAGCAATACTAATACCCTTCCAGTAAGTAATATGAAGTGCATATTACTTAAAATATTGTATCAGATGCCATTGGCTAGAACATATCAATTTAAGTCAACATAAAGGAAGAATATACAGATTTTCTATATGGAGCAGGTTTAATGGGGTTAAATAAAAATTTCTGGTGCAGATATGTTTATTATCATTAATAATAGCCATAGCCTGGATGAGTTGTGTCATGCTGATAGAGTAGTAAGACAAGGCAACCAAAGGAAACTCAAGGTGTCCGACATCAGGTGAAATTGGGGTATATAATATCCCAACTTTGAAGAGGAATATATCATTTAATACCTAACATAATGCACAGATTATTAATTTGCCATAAGGTTTGAATACCCCCCTTTCCATATATACCCTCAGACTAGGTCTGAGTGGAATACTAACAGAGCTGTAGCTCATAGAAAAGGGATCACGTTTGTACTGCCAACGAGCGTCCGAAAGTGGTGAATCTACCCTACAGCATGCGAAATCATCATAGGGGCCTTTTGTTGTCGGCGTCTGACATCTCCTTACTCGCCTTGCTTGGGGCTGTGGGGCTGCATTGTCTTTGTGGATGGTGATGGGTGATGGTGGTGGGCGAGGTGGTGGTGGGCGAGGTGGTGAGTGGCGTGGTAGTGGATGGGTGAGACAGGGATTGGTGAGACAGGTGTTGGTAAGGCATGGGTTGGTGAGACATGGGTTGATGAGACAGGGGTTGGTGAGACAAGGATTGGTGAGACAGGGATTGGTGAGACAAGGGTTGGTAAGACATGGGTTGGTGAGACAAGGGTTGGTGAGACAGGGGTTGGTGAGACAAGGGTTGGTAAGACATGGGTTAGTAAGACAGGGGTTTGTGAGACACGGGTTGGTGAGACAGGGGTTGGCGAGACAGGGATGTGTGAAGAAGTAGTGGGCGAGGTGGGGGGGGGGGGGTGGCTGAAGATGAGGCGGCGGTAGATGAGGTGGCTGTAGATGAGGCGGCGGCGGGTGAGATGGCGGTAGATGAGGCGGCGGTGGTAGATGAGGCGGCAGTGGTGCCAGCAGCTTCCCCTACCAGCCAGCACCACCACCACCACCGTGTCACTCCAGACCCGTGCGAACAGCTCCCACCAACTGCAGGAGTTATTTCCCCTTTTTATTATTCCTCCTGCCAGGAGTCTGGTTTCGTCGGGAAACATGCATGCCTCCCCTTCCACCCCTTTCTGATTCTCCTTCCCAGGCACAAAGTCATCAAAGTCATGAGAAACCTCGAGAGAGAGAAACGTGTGGAGGAGAAAAGGAGAAAAAAAATCTAAGGAAATACTACAAAAACAAATGCGGCTACAGTTTTCTATTAATTGGCAGAGAAGGGGGAAGATATCTCACCATATATTAATGACTAGTTGCCTGATGCTTAGGCTGTGAAGGCAGGGGGTCTTTGTGTCAGAAAATGGTAGAATGCTGTGAGCTTAAGATACTCACGGGGCTTGAAGGCATCAATATGTCTTGTTCCTATAGTGGACCAAATTTGTTCCCTTAGGGTTGCGGTGGGGGATTAATTCTTGGGCCCCCGGTCATTTGTTTGGATATCCCCTCCCCACCATTCCTTTTGGATCAGCCCCTGCATGGCGTCTACATATTTTACTACATATAAATACACATCGACAAAAGAGGGAAAATACATACAGCTAAACAAGATGTAGTTACCCATAGCTATATATGTCCTAATTCGGTAACACAATACCCTGTTTAAGAGGAGACAGGATCCTGTGTAGTCATTCTATCCATAGTTATTCTAGTCCCACCCAGAACCATATTCCTTAACAGGGCGGGTCCCAGTTGTCATAATGAGGAGTGTAACCTTATCTCCCTGTTATTTCTTCCTAAACCAAAGCTCTCCAGTTCCCCTGGTTACACCTAGTACCGCCACACACACCCCTTTTTCATACAGCTATTCAGTTCTGTCATTGCATGTGGAAGAGCCTGCATGTTGCGCTTCCATTAAACATTATACCTCAATACTAGTTTCAGTTATTATTTCTTTTCTAATGTATCACATATCAAATGCAAAACCTGTGGGTGTATATATGTGTTCTCTGGAGTTGGTATTAGTGTAAAAGATGGGGAATGGAAATACTGGTGTGTTTTTTTATATGTGTGGTATAGTTTTGTAAAAGGGGTGATGTTTTACCATTAAGGCAGAGCCCGGTACAAGGATGAAATTATGTTACTTATATACCTCAGTAATAAGAATGCAGAATCATTTCACATGTATTGGAAAGCAAACCATTGTGTTCAGACAATTTAGCTTTACTATATGGAAATTTGAGAAATGTCATCGTGCCTATCCTGAAAATAATGTGACTAGACACGGGACTAGAACCATCTCATCTACAGAAAGTAAAAGTTAAAAGAATTGATAAAGAACATGATGCATTGGTTGGCTCACACCACTCAATACCTGCCTCCCGGTGACACCCACCCATGGTCCTGGAAACCCTACCCCCTACCAGGTGTGGTAGGGGGGCGCATGTCTCAGGGCCGACACTGGAGACGTCGGCAATGTCTTGGACTGAGTTAAGGTGGGAGGGGGTGGGGTAGGCCGTTAAGGGCCACATACTGCTTCAATGTGCTACCCCCTGCATGATTGGAGCCCTGCATGGTAAGTCTACTTGCCAGGGATACATGCATGCATCATGCCGACCCTTAGTACGCAGTGTATCGGCCCTGTATGATCGGCATGAGGGATGGATGCAGCCCTAGCGAGTTAGTCACCACGGCTGCATTCATACATTATGACGATAAAGGGGCATTATGCAATAAAGCACAATGCGGCCTTTAAAGAGGACCAGGAGAGTGTGGGGTGGGGGGGGGGGGGGGGGTCCCAGAGAGTGGTGGTGGTTGGCACCAGGAGGTGTGTAACACTAAACGCCGCTAACCGTCCAACATGAGGTGCCAACTTCCCTGCCACCATCTACCCCTTCTACCACCCCCCCCCCCCCCCACCCAACCCCTCACACGCCTTACGCCTTATTCCCTCAACATCCCTCCATGTGGCACTCTTCAGTTTCCTCTATCATCCCAAACCTTTCATTCAGTGTTCCCCAAATTTGACACCCTCACTGCCCATCCATCTTTAATATGACACCATAGAGTCACTGTTCGCGTACCCTCCTACATGGATATATCTTATGTCTTCTTCCTTTCTTCCAGCCCCTCATACTCTCACCAACTCTTCTATCCCTCATATACCCCCATATGCCCCTCATATGCCCAGCTATGCACCGGGGGTACAGTGGGCCCTGGACGGTGCGGGACCAGGGCGGGACAGACTGTAAGTAGTATACGGGAGACTGGACTTTGACCCGGGCGGTACTTCACACCTCCACTGTGTGTAAGTAGTATACAACAAAGTGGCGTTAGTCTCGGGCTACTAACTACATAATTGTTTTGGAAGATGATTCCAGCTTGAAATCTGCTAGAGCTGTAACAGCCGAATACTACGCGGTATAATATATAATTGAAAAGGGTAGCGATTAAATATACAGTTAACCGAGGGACTTTATAAGTCATGATGGTTAAACTGTTGTTCCAGCGAGCCTAGGCACAAGATAATACCAAACACCATAGCACTATAGCGGTATAAGTAGGTCTAAACAAAGAGTAAAGCGTTTCCCATATTATATATTTGGGTGGGAGAAGTTCTTCAGAAGGATATACCCTGGAGCCACCTCAACGCCCCTTCTCTCCATCCTTACCCAACCCTCCCCACCTCCCCTTCTAGGTCCCCCACCCAGGAGCAGCAGGGGCAATTAGTGGTACAAACAGCCAGGCCAGCAGCCGGTTTGTCTTGGCTGGGGGCCCGGGCTTTGACGGGGTGCCTGTGTAAAGGGGCAGACCGTGGTGGGAGGTTAGGGTGGGTGGGGTGGGGCTAGGTAGGGGTGCTGGTAGTGGTAGCAGGGGTTGAAAGGGTGTGGGAAAGCATGGGAAATAATTAATGGTAGATGCAAAGGGAAGGAACAGCTGAGATCTGGCGGTGGGGGCGTATCTAGGTTATCTTTTACCGCGGTGTTTCTTAAAACATAATATTATTCCTCTCATTTGAATTTACAATTATCACATGCCCGCGGCATATCTATACATGTTGCCGTATATATCATTTGTTGTAAAAGGTTGACTATAGTATAAGGTAAGTAAGGCAGGAATAGTGAGAAAGAAAACTGGAAAAGACAAATTGGAATCCTGGGGTTGTTTAGGTCTAAATCTGAATCTGAGGCGGGGGGGGGGGGAGGAATCATCATATGTGAAGCGCTAAGAAATGGGGGCGGGCATGCGAAGAAGAGGGGGCAACAATTGGTATACGCTGTTTTTAGAAATCTGGGATATATCCATCTTGATTTCACGGTCACTGCTAGTTCATAATACTCCCTGGAGATATCTAGCGACAGGTGCACTCAAAAAGTAAACTTGTCTGCAGACTCTTTAAAGTGACTGTCATAAAATAAACGAGTCAAAAACTTGTCTAAGTGACAAGGAAGTGGGTCTTCTAGCTGGAGACCCATTTAGCATGTGCCAGCCCAAAACCCGACATTTGCCAGCTCCAGATTCTATTTGTGGGATGTTAACCTGGTAGGTTAGACAACCTTTGACTCGTTTATTTTATGACAGTCACTTGGACGAGTCTGCAGACAAGTTTACTTTTTCAGTGTGACCAAACTGGCCATTAATGACCTTCTTTGCGGAAGAACCACTACATTATTGTACAACTGGGCCCTGGGGATTAACCTATGCTACGATCCCTGTTGTCCATTTACAGGTGGGTGGGGCCGGACACAGGCGGGGTGTGGAGGGGGTGGGTGCTATCATGGGGTGGGGGTTGGGGTAGCATGCCTTACCTGGACGGGATCAAAGAACTCACCTGGTCTAGGTGTGACCCTGCGGCGGGCAGGTGAATCCAACCAGGGAGTCCCTTTGTACCCACCCCCATGCTCCATAGTTAATTGGGCGCTCGGCTTTCTTGTTCTTCCCCTAGCTACCCACACCCTACATCTCTTATGTGTGGCCTTTCTCTTTCTTTGGGGGCCTTTTATTTTTTGTATGGTTAGGCTAGTTCCCCAGGGGGCGTCATCCGATTTAAAGGAGATTGATATCAAAAGTTAAGTCACAATTCCCTTTTTGCCCTCAGTGGAGAGCGTTAATTGGAAGCGTTTGTCTTTGAGAAGACTCGCTTTTGTTTGGCGTTTTCCGCCGCTGGGCGCCGGCCTGCAAAGAACAAGAGCCTTACTGTCGCCAGGAACAAGCAGTAGCCATGATAATAATGACCTCAGAAGGAGCTGACTCAAACGCTATAATTAGATCCCGAGTTACTCACAATCACAAGAAATAACTCAACTCAATTTAGCCGAATCAATTACTGTTTGCTTTAATTCATTCACATCTACTTGACCTTCAAACCCACTAAAAGACGACAAAAGCTGAAGGTCCTTCTGTGTGTTGTCAAGCCTTTTGCCTTTGCCTCTGTAGCAAGTGGAGAACTATTAACGATGTCACATGCCTATGTAGTAACACCTCAAGTGAAAATCTAACCTTTCATTAAGGAAACCCCGAGTGAGCCCTCAGAACAGACATCTGTCCCTCAACTAATCAAACACCAACAACTTAAACATGCCACTTTTAAATTCACTCCGACTGTGGGACTGCTATAATCAGGGATAATGGCGACTGGCAAGTTCGTGCGGGACTCGTATTTTTCAATGCGGAGCTAACATTTGACTGCGGGACTGCTCTGGGTTGTGATCCAAGGTGGCACGGAGCAAAACACGGCTGCCCCCGCCTCCTCTCCCCCTAACCTGTGTGCGCAGTTGAGGTGGAAGTGCTGAGTAGAGAAATAACCTTCTCCATTTCTGACACATTAAACAAGGGGACTCTATAGAGCTGGAACTGGTCACCTCCCGGAAGCAGCCATCTTGTCACTGTTTGGTTCTTCAAAAGGAAGGAAATCTCCCAATTTTGGTCAAATCTTTCAATTTTGGTCAATTTTCCTCCGAAGTTAGGAAAATGGTATCTCTGAATTTAAGTGACTAAGGCAACGCCTGACCCATTTGAGTTAGTAGTGTATGGGAGATGGGGTCAAGATTGATCATTGGGCCAACCGAATTGCCATTTATTTCAAGCTAGCATCATTAAGAGGGCCCCAGCGAAAGTCCTACATGTAGAATGTCTGCCCTCAAAGGGGCACCCTCTTAGGGTCTATAATAGTCTTCCTTAATCAGTAGACAAAGGGCAGATTACAGTATCACACCTCCCCCATTCCCTGGTGCAGTTCAGTAGACTCCTTACATCCCTATAGGGCAGTGGTCATCTAGGTCTGACCTAATTAGTCTCCCTCATTAATGACACTGCCTCCTGTCCTAGTCTCACCTCCACAGACTAACCAATTAATCCTCCTGCTTGTTTACCATCCAGGTGCCACCGAGTAGCCGCCTCCTACGCCTCCAGTAATATGTCATTTAGAATGTGGCCATTAATACGCTTATCTTTTTAATGGCAGAAAATGATCAACTTCAGATGTAGCCTGAATGAAGCTAAGCCTAGTGGAGCTGAAATGTCATTTATGAGATCATGAAGAAATATTTTACGGTCTCGTATCTTTTACACTAATGTGTCATGCAATGACATTTCAGAGCTGTGGTCTATTTATATAGGGACTCCCATAACTGAGACTCTCTAAACAGTGACCATGGGATTCTCAATAGATTCCTTAAGATATGTACCAACTTACTAAATGCTATGCCGTTATTTTGTTGCTGTTACAGCTACTACATGTATTTGTTAATCTCATTGCTAGGGGTATCGGCAAGGCGGTATAAGTAAGTAGTGTTCATAATAACAGCCCCTGTCCATATAATGTATGTGTATTATCTACATGTATATCAATGATAAGGGATGTGTCCTAATACGATGTGAGTTTCCATAAACCGACATGATATAACTGAAGGTTAGTCTGGGTGGTGGTTGTAAGGTCTCTGGCCAATAGGCAATTTGTGCGAAGCCACGGCCCAAAGTCAACTTACACCAAACATAATTCAAAATCAATGTGTTCTTAATGGAGTCGCTGATTGAAATCCCCCCAACATCCATACAGCGTATAGAGAAGGGTGGGAAGGGGCGTGGGGTGGGGGATTTCAGCTTTTTGATCCCAGGTACAAGGTTCCCTTAGTGCAATGTGTGATTGACTTTCTTTTTCAATCCCTACTCCATTTGCAGATTTGTAATTTCCAGTTTGCACTCTACACCCTCACACGTCTCACCCTACCCGGCCTACCCACCCTACAACCACCCCACCTTTGACCTACGCAGGGGGGCTTTCCTCCTGGCCTGTCATTTAAAAAGCGAATTAATAAAGTGAGAAAAAAGAGCGAGGCGACCCACTAGGCAGCGGAAAGGAGACCTAAATTTCATTTTAGAAAAGGGAAATAGAATGCATGCCTTTTAGGTTCCACTGTGGCTGGGGTTGAGATCAAACAGCAATGACTTGCAAGTTGGAGGCTCGATGGTGGTGGGGTGCGGAGCGGGTAGGGCACCGCCAGCTTGCCGCCACAAAAGTGAGCAGTGACTACTCGTTGAGCAGCTTTGAGAAATCACCTTGCACCGGACACGAACTGCCCCCAGGGTCAATAAAAGGGGAACCGGAAGCAGTGGGACACACCTCCCGCCAGCGGGCGCCACCAGCGGAATAATAATTCTACCTCCAGATAGGAGAGCTCTAAATGCACTCAACGACCTCTGTCTGTAGTAGTGTTACGAACTGGGTGGATGTGTGGGGAGGGGGGTGGATGGGTGGGTGGGAGGGTTTAAGCGTGATCTAGATGCGCTGGTTCCTCCAGTTGATAACTTTTCCACTGCAAAGTCGTCTGCTATCTCACAACCAAACATATCATCAAAAATACATCACAAAAAGCACTTTCTCTTCTCAGTCCCTGCCCCACCTCCCTCTCTATCTCCGCCTCCATCGCTAAGCGCATGCGCGAAGGTAGTGTGTAACTTTACACTTCTTTGTCGGCGTCTCTCTTTGAGGTATCACGCCAGTGAATTCTCAAATTCCTGACGGCCCACGCCCGGATCATGATTACGTCCTGGGGGACCTCATCAGGATCCCTGCCAAGAAATAACACTAAACGGATTCATTTAGTCATTTCCCATGGCGCCGTATCATAAGCAACAAGTCAATGACGCCGCCCCCCTCCTCCATCCCTCTATACACAGACACACTTTTCTCCCCCATTCCCTTCAATTTGTCTCCGTTTTGTTATTTTTCAATTTCATTATTTAACAAACCTATACCTCTCTTCGTGCCGGTGGGGTGTGTGTGTGTGTGGGGGGGGGGGGGGGCAATTTGCACTCAGGACAAAAGGTCTGTACTACACTTGTGGTTGATTATTCTAATATTTATTTACTCCCTGTGGTGGTCTTGGTGGCACTGTCTCGCTGTCGTCCTGTATCGTTTTCCCCTTCAGAAGTTGACGTTTTCTGTGGTATACAGGGCGGGATTCTCTTTATTTTCTATTCACTTTGATTGGGTGTGAATCTTAAGAACTGAATCGGCCTTTATTCTCCCACCCCAGCATAAAGCTTGATATGTCCTTTTGTAGATTTACTACAAAAAGTCACTTGGTAGCACCTTTTTTTGTAGGCCTTTATATCAAGGTCTTCAATAAGTGCATAAAGTGGAACCGTGTACATGTATGTAATAGAAAACCCATGAGTAACTGAGTGTATGTCAAAGTAACCACGGCAGACTGGCGGGTGCCCCAACAGAATAGGCTACTAAAACCAAAAGCTATGCCTTTCTGTGATTTCTTTTTAATTAGTATGGATGAGGCCAGAATAGAAACTTCTCAGGATACGTCATACCTACAATGTTTGCATGGGACAGGCATGGAACAAAGTACACGTTATACTCTTTTCTTGTGTTTGACATCAATATCTTCACACCTTTCAATAATCTTACTGACCCTTATAAAACAGGTTCCCAATTCTACCCATCCATAATATTTACCAGTGCGAATTTGGCCATTAAAACTGGCCACACGGTACTGGCCACATGGAACTGGACACATTGTACTGGACACACGGTATTGGTAGCACTGGCAGTGGTACAGCAGGCGTGGTAGGAGTGTGGCCTGGGGTCGGGTCTGGTCACAGAGTAGGGTCTGGGAGGGTAGGGGAGGGGTGTGGCGGGGGGAGGAGAGGGGAGAAGGGAGCACCCCCAGGGTCGGCCTTATCTAGCCCGTCACAGAGGCCGTCCTTCATGCCCCTGTCACGAGGATCAACCCCGGGCTTTGATCTCACCCCGATCCTTGTCTCATGAGCCCCTCTCAACCCTTCCCCTCCTCCTGTGCGCCTCCAACCACAACTCCAACCACAACTCCTAACCCAGCATCGGTCCCATGCATGCCTCATTCTACTCCCCACATCTCCCACACTTCGCAGTCTGCAACAATTCCCTCCAACCTTTACAGCTTATTTACTCTCTGTGGTAGATAACCTCTGAGGTAGAACTTGGTGTGACCTTATATTGTACAACTGAACTATGAAGTAGACTTGAAGTGGCCTTACACTTCACAGTTCTACTGTACTCTACTCGCCGCTCTACATAACCTCTGAGGTAGAACCTGATGTGGCCTTAGACTGTACAACTAACCTCCGATGTTGTGTCTGAGGTAGCCTTAGACGGTACAACTCTACTCTCGTTGACTACCTCAGAGTTTGCCTTAGACTGTACAACTATCCTCTGAGGTAGAGTGTCCGTGGTAGATAACTTATGATGTAGAGTCTGAGGTGGCATTGCGCTGTACTGACGATAAGGTGTATACCTGCACATGGTCATCATGAAATGACATGATGCTAGTTACAAGTAACAATACAGATGATAATATCATACATGTAAAATACACGACCAGACTCAAATGTTTACCACTTTACCAGACAGAGTCAAAGATAATTGATATGGAAATAGGCAACTGTACTAAATCGTACACAAATAGGCTTATTTTGCAGAATAGTCCAACCTCGCTTTTAATATGTTGAAAGATATGCCGTGTCACTACATAATGATCTCTGACTATTATTATCTGTTTCAAACGGTTGGACCCGTGTTTTTTGTTCAACAAGAAGGCTGGACAAACTTACCTACCTCTAGTGTTGACCGTGATGACTGAAATAGGGTCATAACAGCAGCAGTGCCAAACCTAACCATTAAAGGATGGAATAATGACTCAAGGCTTCAGATTAATTTGCAGTCGTGATCCACCATTGCAGTATGTATGTATCTGTAAGCAACTCACCACCCCGTCACCACCGCTACATTGGTACGTCATGCTGATTGTTTGGGTTTAGGAGACATTATTCTAGTAAATCGGCATACATGATTAAAATATTATGCTGTCCTTACAGGGCTAACAGTACACTTCTGCCCCTGTGGTCTATGGTAAGTGTGACTGTCGCCAGGTGGAAGTGTACTGCACATACTGCCCACTTGAGGGCGCGCTGATAGGTATCCTTCTGGTTACCGGTATGTCACTGATTACAGTCGTAAATCGTGACGGGGACCAGCGAGACAGGTGAAAAATGGGGGGGGGGGGGCAGGGTTTGTCAACCATCTTCTGACTGTATGGATCCAGGACAGGGGGGGGGGGGTACTGGGGTACTGGACCCGCCCCCCTCCTCACCCCACTCCTTAGATAAGATTTTCCAAATAGTATTTTTGATTTTCGGTACTTTGCTGTTTAATTGACCCACCCCCCCTTTTTCCAATTTCTGGGTCCCCCCCTGCTTTCCTGTAGAGGTTGCCGGTATGGGAGAGTTTATCACCAGTGTACCTCCTGTTTTACTGATATATTTCTCCCCATTTTGTCTCGACCATTGTACATTCCTGTTATCTTTTTGCCAGATATTTCTGGATGAACTGGGCCCAATCCTCTGGGTGGCTCTTTATACAGTATCTGGGTCCTGCCTGAAAGATTGAACCATACATTGCGGCACCCATGGTAGACATACTTAACACATACTCGACAAGTCTCTTCCTATCAACAGGTACCTGTCCCAATGTCAACGGGTTAGGTTTGACAATTTGTCAACTCTCTTTTGCGACCAAATCAGACGGTCCTCATGTGTGCATTTATACAGGGTTCTACATGGATATTGCAGTCACCCTCTCCCCATTTTATGTATGTATATATATATATATATATATATATATATATATATATATATATATATATATATATATATATATATATATATATGTGTGTGGATGTAGATACATGTAGATGGAAAAAGAGTAGAGCATTTCTTCTCTAAGGAACTATTAACTCTTCATATCATAACTGCACTAGAATTTAAAGGTATATGATCTACGAAATCCACGCCATAGGCGTGGTGGCCGGCTTCCATCAAGGATTCTGGATCACTTATATGCTGTTCTTAAAGGGTTAGTATAGAGAAGTCGCCGCTTAATGTGTTCATACACCAGTCAGGCCTTCCCGATGTAGTAGTAGCACTGACTGGTTGGTAAATACTACTATGTACGAGGTGTGTATGTGGAGGGTAGGCAAGGTGTGCAGCTAAATGTATATATGACGGCTTGTGAGTAGGACAACACACTGTTGGTCACCCCCCCCCCCCACACACACACACTACAGCGGCCACACACGGCCAAACACCTCAGCTGCCCGGGGACCTGTCATCATCAGCTTTCTGAAAGCTTTCTGAAAGCTCCGACATGACAGGGCATAATTATTAAACTGTATATGACATAGCGAGGCATACACACCATGTTTAAATCCTCAGCTTTTGTCGATCTGCATAGACTTGCACACACCTCATTGATTTATTGTTTATCGTAGTCTTTATGGAATAGTTATTGTAAAAATATAAATAACTAAATTAGTAGACTGCACAAGTCTAGTCGCAGGCTTCACAGAAATTGGCAAAAGGTCTGCGCCAACCTTCCACCCCTTCACTCTTATATTTGGCTCTTCCAGGTGAATAACTGCCTAATTTACGCATTGTCGCACCTATGCGCATAGGCTTGAACAGCCCAAGTGCAAATAGGTGCGCCGACCTTCCACCCCTTCGGTGTAACAATGGAATTGTCTAGGCGAGTGGAGGTTACTATATGTATCAGCTTTCTGACGTACCTATAATGACGTCTGTTCTACTAGTGTGTGGAGTGTGAACAACATAATAGAGAGGGGGCAGGCAATTAAGGTGTTAGTAGTGTTTGGCCGCTGCAGTGTGTGAGGGTGAGGGAGGGGGACGTGTGATCAACATGCTACTATTGAAAGCTCAGTAGACCGGAATGAGCAGTGCGTGTGTGTGTGTGTGTGTGTGTAAGGGTCGGGAGAGGGCGGGGGTATACGTGTGAAAAACATTTTACCTGTTCAAAGTTCAGTAGACCGGAATGAGCAGTGGATTCTGGGTGAGAGACGTGTGATCAACATATAGATTGGTTGCAGGTAAGGTCTAATGCGTAAGGGGAACGAGCAGACGACGCAGGGTTCTGATCACGCTATAGCGGAGTGCAGTGCTGAAGGGTGGAGGACTACAGGCCTTACGCAGCGGACAGCGGACGGAGTGAGAAGCACACCTTAGCGGATTGCAGTGCTGAGGGGTGGGAGACCATAGAGCCTGTGTATGTAGGGTGCAAAAAGCAAACGATCCAATGCTAATCCTATGGACGCGCAACTCCTGTTGAAACCTTACGGAAAAGTGAACTCCTTAACCATGGCCGGGGACTCCGTCGCCGGCCAATAATGAGCCCACTCAATCACAGTTATACATGTATGTGTGACAGGAAAAAGAAGGCCTACATACTATACACGTCATTCAAAACAAAAACATAAAAGATATGCTCTATGAACACAACCCCCACAGCGTGAACATACATATCTCTTTAATATATATTTTCAACAACAACAAAAAAAAGTTAAAATGAGAAGAAAAATCCCACTCTTGCCTTGGGTAATTAATTTTTCTCATGTGTCATTGCTAATCAAGCAGTAGCTAAGCACGGTCCAACTGGTGACGGGCGGGGATATCACACAGGCCGGGCCGCCTTGAGGACGGGCGGGATGAAAGCCCTCTGTGTGGCCTCTGTGTCTGTCTACACCCCCCCCCCTCCTATGGATCCACTATGTTGTTATGAACATGTGTGTAGGGTGAGGGAGGGGGCTGATATTGCAGCTGGACTACTGAGGGTGCAAAATGTAAACAGAAAGGTCTATTCAGAAATTCTAGACTCCCTGTGCATTGGTAGTAATTTGACCCAAAGACCAAATATTGTCTGATGAAGTTTTCATGTAAACTCATTATAGCATATGGACTTGGTCATGAACTTTATACAATGTTGTAGTGACATTAGGGGTCATCCATAAATTACGTCACAAAATTATGGGCTACTTTCAACATCCACATCCCCCCCCCCTTGTCACGCTTTTCCCCATACCTTCATCATTGTGTGTCACACTCTGACCAACAGTACCCGACCCCTCCGGCGTGAGGTGTTTAATGTATAAAACTGAACATAGGAGTCGGACTTAGTACAATGCAGGTGGAGTATCTATGTATACATGTGCTCTGGTGGTAGGTAGATAAGGGGCTAGGAAGTAATATCCAATATCCCCCCTCCCCCTCCCCGCCCGCCGAACACCGTGTAGGATCACCCCTCACCTTGCAGGCAAAAAGCACCTTCATTAGGCGGCAGCGATGAAGTCATGTTAGGAGCGACATGCTGCTCACATGGTAAGCATGCAATGTGGTCTGATCAGGGCTGGAAGGGATCAAAGGCTATAAGGCCTGCCATGCTACCACCACCACCACTACTACCATGCCACCACCACCAGCACCATGCTAAGGCTCCTCCCGTCCTGACGTGTGGTGTGCCCATCTCACCAACGCTAGAACATGTTGTACAAGTTATCACTAGTCCCCCGTCACAGGAGGCTTCGCTGTGGGCTCGGGCCCTAACACCCCATGCAGTGCCCCCCCCCCCCCCCCCACACACCTTATTATATGTTATAGTGACTAATACTGTACATTTGAACTCCTGACGATATATTTTCATAGTTCTGGGCACTGCTTGTTATTTATATCTGAAAATGTCCTGTCAGGGGCGTCATGTACATTGTATACAGTTACACAGCCCTAGAACTTGCCTCGGTGGGAACAACCATATAAACTGTTGTCACAAACTTCATTAGAGCTCCTTGTCCCGCGCCCTACCTCTCTCACCAGCTGCCACCCCGGGGTCTACCACCATGGACGGTGGACAACTTGCCACCTTCCCTCACCTGGCCATGCACCATTATTTGCTTAAGATATCCTCCTTCTGACTCTACACTGAACTTTGTGTCTACTCTATACCATAAAACGTTATGTATTATAGAACATATATCTCAGTCCCAGCTAAAAAGGCATAGTTAATACATCTCCATGTTAAACGCCTGTTTATCGTCTCTCCCTGCGTCTCTTCCCACCTCATACTGCGTAATGTACCTTTAAGTTGTGTTAATATGTAATCTGATTCCACGACAACGGCTTATTCATTGAATCCTTGGTTGTCACTACCCATGCACTGAACTGAGTGCAGGTGCTATACTTCTATACGTGTTGTCAGTATCACAGCTCTGGTGCTGAAACATTTACATGTATTAACTATGCGAGGTGAACAAGTTGAGTGAGTTGATAATGGGGGTCTACCTCGAAGGGAAATCCGATTTAAGGAGGCAAGGGTTATAGTTGGTTTATGCCGTGGATACAAATGACAGGGATTGAATAAATCAATCTCAGTAATCATTTTGATATATATTGGCAAATGTATATTCTGTCCAATTTCTATGAAATCTAAACTTCCGCCAGATCTTTTCTAGTGTGACAATTACCTCAATACGTGGGCCTGGGTCACATATAAACTGAAGAAATGTGTTCTACTGGGTGATTTCATTATCTCTCACTGAAGTATTGAACATCATACATGTATATGCATGCTGGGGTGGGTTGAGGCTATATGATGGGAACAGCTTAGAGTATGGTTATGGGTGGGGAGTGGGGAGCGGAGAGCGGAGAGCGGAGTAGAGTGACTAACACTCATCTACTCATCCTCCACGTGCCAGGCATGACTCTCCCGAGTCCTGATGCACTGGAGATCCTCTGATTCATCTAGGAAGAATTGAAAGTAAAAACAATACAGAAAACGCCACCAATACCAATACCATACTGTGAATCCACCCTATAACGCTAATCTGTATCCACCAGGGTCTTGGGGAGACCAGCAGAGAGGGCTAAATGCAGGGAATACTATACTAGTAGTATACATCGGCCGCCGCTCAGCGCCCAGGAGGCCGAGCCGCCGCCCATCCCCCTGCACGACAGGCCGGGATCCAAGGCTGGCCGCACCGGGAGGGATCCAGGCGGGGCCGGGGCAGCCTGCCGAGGCGGCCGGGAGGGAGGGATCCACGCGCAGGAGGACGGGGGACAGGTGTGGAGTATTATTACCGGCGGCGATTTGTCATCGGCTACTAGCAGGCTACATGGCCGCCGATATGAACATAGGCCCGGACATGGGGCTTTCTACATGCATTTGTTGACCTATACATAATATGGATACCTCTTGCATACGCCAGACGTGGGTATTGCCTTTCCTGACTGACACAAATAATTAAGTCTTTTCACATGTGTCTGACACATGAGCTTCAGTGGTGTGGTGTGGGGTAGGTGCCGGGCGTGGGGTTAAGACGCGTGCTTTGCTTGGGACTGAGAACAGTAGTGAAGCGAGACAAGGGAGGGGTGGGGGGGGGGGGGGGCGGCGTCCCAGGGTGGAGGGATGAGACATTGATATCAATGCTAGCCGCTACTTCAAATATATGTCTACTGGACATAGAGTTTAATAGAAAAGAGTTGATGGCATGGGTTGTTTTGCCATGGAACTGCCTACCATGCAGGTGACTGCATTGTGACATAATGCTACTGGATATGGCACTGATCACACAGAGGTGCTTGACATGGGACTGGTGACATGCATATATATACTGGATGTGGGACTGATATGACGACAGACATGTGATGATTATGGGACTACTGGACGTGGGACTGGCTGATGACACGTGGCATGTGGGGAGTAAAAGGTGAAAATAAAAACGTGTAATTCTTTTATAGGAAATAAAAAAATAAAAATAAAGGAAGACAACCACTCTGAAGTAACCGGCAGAACTCCCACTCAACTGGGGATCCATTGATAAGTCTCACAATACCTTTAACCAAGCTTATTTTAATACCAGAATGCTAACCCGACCAGTATAGACCCGCCCTACCATTTGCTCAGTGAGTTGCTCATGTGAGTGAGTTGGTTGTGCTTCATGTATGGGGACCGAGCTGCTCACCAGCAACATGACACCAGCACGCAGCCATGCGTGACCACCCCCACCCCAATCAACGCGCCACCTACCGGATCATGTCCGCATCAGGTGGGTGGTGGGTGAATGGTGGATCTTTGGGTGGGGGAGGGGGGGTTCTGGCTCTTGTCATGCTACAGGACACAATATTCCACCGTGACATCTACAAGAAATGTGCTATAGGTATGCTTTAACATAGATATGGTTATATAAATCAGTACGCAATGCAAGTCGATAGCAGCACCGTGGGATATCATCATACAAATGTTGATGAATGCCTGAGTAGGCTAAACATGCTCTATCATCAAAACACCAACCGTTACACGCACCTCCATACCTAGTTTATACTATCTAGCCTAACCCATCGAGCTCTCCCTCGACCTAGTCCCCCTATTACATGTACAGGTATTATGTGTATAGCTGATACATATGGGGTCAAGAATCATCCATGCATAACTATCTTGGAGAATCACCCAGAGTCATAAGGCCAAAAAAAAAAAGGGTTTGTTTCAGGTCACCCGACCGACCCTATCTAAACAGGGCCGACCCTACGTTTTTTTATGCAATTTTGAAGAAATTTTTATATTTTTATACTTTTTTGGGTCAATTTTTGGTTTACAAAATTTGTACAAATTTTGGTGGAAAAATCTCCCCATTTTTACACTTTTTTGGGTCAATTTTAGAGGGGAAGTAAAAAAAAAATCCGACCTACCGACCCTAGAGTTTCTTCCCGTGTTACCTGAAACAAAACTTTTTTTTAATTTGGCCTAAGCCCCAAACGGGCCTGGGCTGTGGGTGGTGAACATATCGTGCTTGTTTTTATGTAATCTAAATATGCCTGCATCCCTGGTCTATCATAATGTCATTAATATTACACTAGTTGATATAGATATATGCTGGTATAGTTACTCTCCACCATCACCCCTATCTGTTTGCGAGTATCACGAGAGCCTGATGCTTTCGATAAAGCTCGCGGTTAACAAGATAGCCCCCGGTCCAAACTTATAGATACCATTTCATCAACGTTGACAACATTATTACATTAGATACAATTTTATCCCCCGCGGGACTAATTAAGAACTGTTTATCCCGGGGAGAATTTGGTTGTTAAGTTTGTCGTATCTGCAATATAATGCTACAGTACACTACTTGTTTTCTCTATAGGAAGGAGGTCAACGACCAATGTAGAAGAGAGAGACAGGCAGGCCCACCCGCCTACCACACCTAGCTTAGACCCCCACCCGCCACATATGTATAGGCCCAGAGTAGTGGTCATAGCTACACTTGACTCTAGCTGGAGGGGCAGTAAGAATTGGGCTGTTAACACCCCCTCACCAGCACATCCAAACACACATGCAGCAGACATTGACCACCACCTCCTCCACCAGCTAAGATCAATGACCTCCCCAGCGCGTTGTCATGGAGATCGATCATCATAACATGGCCAATATTATTGTGATCCCGAGATCAGAGCATGCCTTCTTCCACCGCCCACCCAGGGATCCGGCCTCACCAGACCTCCTAGTCCAGGCCCATCGGCCCGCCCACTTGGTATACATAGCTCCGGCATTGATCCAACATCGCTGCCTTTTCATTTTCAGTGCGCGGTCAGTTCGGCGCCAAAATATTTAATTCCTCGATAAAAACAAACCCCCTTGGTAGAAAAGCTAATGTTGAATGGGGATTTGTGAGTTGGGGTCTTGGGCATATGCGGGTGGAATATCAGGGGAATCTGTAGTGGGAATGCAGAGATATGGCGCGATATGTCAGACAGGAAGGGCCCAGGGCCCCGGCTGGGAGGGGTTTGGATCATCAATGTGCTTTTTGGGACCGCAGTAGCCCGAGGGAGGTATTAGGGCAGCGGAGTGCCCACTGGGGCGTGGACGATTTGTGGGCAGGGATGACCAGTAGGCCTCACTTGGTACAGATAGCTCTACTCCAGTAGTGATAGCGGCCATGGAGGAAGGAGCCGAGATTGTAGTGAGAGATATTTTCCCAGATTCTTTTAGGGCATGGACAAAATGGGGTACTGTAGGATAGGGGTATGACATTGAGAAGTTCCAATTGACTCACATCTGTCTCAAGTTAGCAACTTCTCTGCTTGGTGTGAGATAATGTATTGATGTAATATGGACGCTACCAATCAATATTTGTTTTATACACAGAGAACATAACTATGTTGACAATTTACTATTTGACGCTATACATCCTCAAGATCATACATGTTAAATATTGGATATCACTATACCAGAGTCATACACATACATGTAATGAATCTATTGAACAGTTTAAGACATCCTAGCACCACTCCTCCTCCCTGTCAAGCTTTTATAGAGGAGAACAGGACCAGTGTCCTGCTAAGCAGAACCCATGTACCACTGTACTTAACTGTCACACCTAATAACACAACACTGCAACCACCGACACCCCCCGCACACCCAAACAATGATTTAGGTACGGAGAAAACAAAGATGTTTGGGTACATATCTGTCAACCTTCTTCTTACTTTTGTCTTTCTGTCCATGTCTTTTTCCTCCTTCTCCCTTTCTACACAGGCTGTTGTTTCCATGTTCATGCCAACAGTGGTTAGAATGACAAGTCACCAACACTCCCACCAGCTGACCCTGCATATCACTTTATTCATATATTTCATTTCCCTCTTCACCCCCTCTTGTCTTTCACTTTATACTGCCTAGAAGTAAACGCAGGGATGAAAGTGACAAAGCCTTCAAATGGAGGTATTTGAATAGAGGTCATCCTTTAATAGGTAATTTTAAGATTTCTGAGCTTTAATGACTGAAGGCGCCCCGGATAAGCAAATTATACACGTTAGGATACATATAGTGTACATAACGTCACATGATCACATTAAGGATTAAGAAATTGGCCTTGTCATATCTATTAAACTAGATGCTGTTCTTAATTAGTTCACTACTCAATCAGGCTCAACATTTATAACATATGAATATTGGGGTTGAACGTTCCACATCTCTACCTTTTGAATGGTATTTATTGCAAGAGATATGCTAAAATACAGAGCCTAACAACAGGACTATAATATCATCTCAATGTCGGGCCATCAGCTATTCACATCGAGAGGCTTAGTTACTGAGTTGAAAGCCATCCCTTTGCTGCTACATTAGCCTAATAGGCGGTCTTGAACTCTGACTTAATTAATATCTGAATGCAGTAAAAAGCGGTGAAAGGGTCAAAAAGTGTTCTCTTGGTCAGGTAAAGGACAAAGACACGATAGCTATGCGTGTGTATCCTGGTTAGAGGGCTCTTGTTTTCTTCTTCATTCTTTTTGAGAACTTTTCTGGTTATAAATAACACAACTTGGAGCACTCTAGCAGGCTCGTGGCTGCTGTCTGCTCTAGTTTAAGTCCAGGTCAAACTGCCATAGTGGTTTGGCTTTTGTTTGGTATTGCCTTAATCCCCTACATTCATTTCCCCTCTAAAGTACCAATTAGTGAATGTATGACTTGTACGCATGTATCTATTCTTATATAAATGTATATAGACATCCTTCCACGGCAAGAGTGACTTCTAGTCACCAATAATCCCATATTTTATAAATAGTACTACCGACATGTATAAAAGGAGATGACCTCCATAATACAAATGTGACTTTAAGGCCACTCCAATTTCTTTCTTTTTTTTTGCAGATTTTAAGGGGAAAATTGATAATAAATATATAGCAGTTTAAAACTACAGCTACTATAGAGTTACACTAATGTTAACTAAAGGAGTGGGCTATGTTGCTAGAGAGCTATCGTAATTTTGACCTAAAATATGGATTCTACACCCTAGATAATCCTAAAATCCATGTATCACACAAGGAAATCAGAGAATCTTGAGTTTTTGGCGGCCATCTTGGAATTTTCCAAATTGTAATTTTGACCCAAAATATGGATTCCACACCCTAGATAACCCTAAAATCCATGTATTACACAAGGAAATCAGAGAATCTTGAGTTTTTAGCGGCCATCTTGGAATTTTCCAAATTGTAATTTTGACCCATAATATGGATTCCACACCCTAGATAACCCAAAAATCCAAGTATTACACAAGGAAATCAGACAATCTTGAGTTTTTAGCTGCCATCTTGGCAGCCATCTTGGAATTTTCCAAATTGTAATTTTGACCCAAAATATGGATTCCACACCCTAGATAACCGTAAAATCCATGTATTACACAAGGAAATCAGACAATCTTGAGTTTTGGGCGGCCATCTTGGCAGCCATCTTGGAATTTTCCAAATTGTAATTTTGACCCAAAATATGGATTCCACACCCTAGATAACCCTAAAATCCATGTATTACACAAGGAAATCAGACAATCTTGAGTTTTTAGCGGCCATCTTGGCAGCCATCTTGGAATTTTCCAAATTGTAATTTTGACCCAAAATATGGATTCCACACCCTAGATAACCCTAAAATCCATGTATCACACAAGGAAATCAGAGAATCTTGAGTTTTTGGTGGCCATCTTGGTGGCCATCTTGGAATTTTCCCTTTTGTAATTTTGACCCATAATATGGATTCCACACCCTAGATAACCCTAAAATCCATGTATTACACAAGGAAATCAGACAATCTTGAGTTTTGGGTGGCCATCTTGGCAGCCATCTTGGAATTTTCTAAATTGTAATTTTGATCCAAAATATGGATTCTATACCCTAGGTAACCCTAAAACCCATGTATTACACAAGGAAATCAGACAATCTTGAGTTTTTGGCGGCCATCTTGGCAGCCATCTTGGAATTTTCCAAATTGTAATTTTGACCCAAAATATGGATTCCACACCCTAGATAACCCTAAAATCCATGTATCACACAAGGAAATCAGAGAATCTTGAGTTTTTAGCGGCCATCTTGGCAGCCATCTTGGAATTTTCCAAATTGTAATTTTGACCCAAAATATGGATTCTACACCCTAGATAACCCTAAAATCCATGTATCACACAAGGAAATCAGAGAATCTTGAGTTTTTGGCGGCCATCTTGGTGGCCATCTTGGAATTTTCCCTTTTGTAATTTTGACCCAAAATATGGATTCCACACCCTAGATAACCGTATAATCCATGTATCACACAAGGAAAACAGAGAATCTTGAGTTTTTGGCGGCCATCTTGGCAGCCATCTTGGAATTTTCTAAATTGTAATTTTTACCCAAAATATGGATTCTATACCCTAGGTAACCCTAAAATCCATGTATTACACAAGGAAATCAGACAATCTTGAGTTTTTGGCGGCCATCTTGGCAGCCATCTTGGAATTTTCTAAATTGTAATTTTGACCCAAAATATGGATTCTATACCCTAGATAACCCTAAAATCCATGTATCACACAAGGAAATCAGAGAATCTTGAGTTTTTGGCAGCCATCTTGGTGGCCATCTCGGAATTTTCAATTTTGTAATTTTGACCCAAAATATGGATTCTACACCCTAGATAACCCTTAAATCCATGGATCACACAAGGAAATCAGACAATCTTGAGTTTTTGGGGGCCATCTTGACAGCCATCTTGGAATTTTCTAAATTGTAATTTTGATCCAAAATATGGATTCCACACCCTAGATAACCCTAAAATCCATTTATTACACAAGGAAATCAGACAATCTTGAGTTTTTGGCGGCCATCTTGGCAACCATCTTGGAATTTTCCAAATTGTAATTTTGATCCAAGATATTGATTCTACACCCTAGATAACCCTAAAATCCATGTATTACACAAGGAAATCAGACAATCTTGAGTTTTTGACATATAGGCCTAGCCTATATATTATATAGGCTAGGCCTATAGGTAGCCTATTTTATTAAATGAAATATTTTCGGATTGGGGTGGGGGGCACTTTGAAGTTGGGTGGGGAAGGGGGCCAGGGCTATAGGCCTAGCCTATATATCATAGTTATAGTTGTATAGGCTAGGCCTATAGCCCATTTTATGAAATGGAATATTTTCGGAGGGGGGGGGGAGGAGGTACTTTGGAGTTTGGTGGGGGGCAGGGCCTAGCCTATATATATTTTTTTCAATACCCCCACAGTACATTGTCTATATCATGCCCCCCTGCTTTCCAAAATTCCTGGATCTGCCTATACCAAACCTGGGCTATATAATGGGGGTGACCCCTAAATTCGACATGGTCGAGATGGGCATCTATTAAAATCGACATGGTGACATGGGCATTTCTTGAAATGCCCATGTCACCTCTGAGGCCCAGCGAAAATCCACTCATGGCATAAAGCTTCTCATATGCTCACTCGTTATGTTTTTGCTTAAGATCTGCGGGTTTAAGAAATGGCAGAAATGGCCGTGTCGAATTTAGGGGTCTAAACCCATTTTATGAGTAGGCCTACTGGCTACATCGCCAAAGCCCCTCGATCACACACACACACACACTAGACAGGCTGTCCTGTGTAGTGAACCTAGTTTATCGAGACAAACAAAACTCGCTCCCGTGTCGCCTGCTTTAGTAGCCAGACGTGAGAGACCCGCCTCTCCCGCCGCCTCTCTAACACACACACACACACCTACACACACACACACACACACACACACAATTGCGCACATTTCATGACGTCATGACGCACGTTATCCTAGCCCAGATATTATTTGACCCCAATGCTTCCCACAGTCCGAATCCGACCTAAGCAGCCAAAGCTATAAATAGAACACAGCAGCGTCAGACAAGCGCCTGGGGTTTACGGCTATGGCAAGCCAAATGTTCCCTCCTGAAATCGAAGTTTCAGAAAGATCAGAAAAGTTCAAGTTGTAGGCCTAAAGGAGCGTTCTTTATACCGTATTTTTAATTATACTATCCATAAGTGAGTGTCACCTCGGCCCTATGTGCCAAACGTGAAGCTGTAACGGGGGCCGAACCATAAAAAATATCACGTTTGGAACGTGATTTCACGTCTGGACGTGGACAGTGGTTACACCTCCACGTTTGGGACTTGGTGCTCTATCCTACTCAGGTTTGTTAATAGAATTTGGCATAGGCCTAGAATGTTTATTTTCCACTGTATATCCTCTAAAATGTATCAGAATATGTCAATGAAGCACAGAGAACAATCGTTCACAATTTCCATGAAAACAAATACTAAAAATATTTTTTCATCTAGATTGCTGATATTTGCGACTTGGAAATAGCAGGTCTACGTCCCAAACGTGGACAAAACGTGGACAAACGTGGACAAAACGTGAAGTACATGTTCGAAACAGGACTTTTTTATGGGTTGCAAAACTCTCACGTCCCAAAGGTGATATATTTTATGGTTCGGCCCCCTGTCCACATCCAGACGTGAATACAGGTCCCAGACATGATATCTTTACTTTTAGGGTTCGGCCGACACATTCATCGTCGTTGTCATGCTGTCGTCATGCCGCTATCTGTTGTGCGGCACGTCGCCTGGTAACCTGCGCGACCTAGCGATGTGATGAAGTCACAGTCACGTCATAGGGCCGATTGTGGAAATCAAAATAAATGCTTGCATCACATCGTTTTTGGATCCATAGGCCCCAATACTTGAACTTGATCATAATGCCCCCAAATACTTTTATCAGAAACCCACATATGGCCGCATTATGATAGGCATATTATTGTCATTGCCATAATCTGTCACAATGCCCGATGGCATTGCCAAACCGAAAACATAAATAGGGTTGCCTTGACGTTGCTTCGCAACATCAGGTCGCTACGCTCCGGGCAACCCCCAAAAAAATGGTGCACCGGCCTTCCATAGGGGTCCGTGCGTCTTGACGAAGATCGCGATCTACCGCAGATTTTGAGAAAGATGGGAAGAAATGCCACACTTAACACCAAATTATTACTTTGATGAAGAAAACTTTGAAGAAAACAATGACATATATTATCACCATTTTTTGTATAGAATACAACTGAGAAAGAATCAAAGTGTTACAGTAATGAAATCATGTCCAAAATTAGCTTCTCCAAATGTTCACTTTTTTTGGGAGAATCTCAGTTTTATTTTCACTTTTTCAAAGAAATCTCTCATTTTGTGTCATAAAACTTCTTTTTTCCCCATTCTTTTGGTGAGATACAGATTCCTGAGGTGTTTTGCAAGAGAATGATATAGCTCAAATAGTTCACATGATATTGCATCAAGGTGTAATAGATGAGAGAAAAGAGGTCTGCACGAAAAAACAGGGTGACTATATAAGAGTGGGCTTGACCTAGTTTCACAGCGTTACAGAGAACATAGCCCACTCCAATAATGGACAGATATGGGCATATCTGTTATCAAAATGAAGCTTATAAAGTGGCGCCAAGACCACTTTCCTCACCGCCTGCCCACGACTGTTCTCTCCAACTCCATCATTCCACCAATAAGTCACCAATCGACCCATCCCCTTCACTACTCGGTATGCATCCTACTCGTCATCTGTCAGACGTCTGATCTCCTGCTTGAACCCCAGCGTCCCATGAGTTGCTCCATCCTGCGCTGCTCTCCGGCCCTTCCCTATTGCGGCACATTGAAGTGTTCTACCACTTCTAAAGTTACTCTCACCTACTCTCACTTCTGGACTGCTCACCCTACCATGTCCCTACCCTACCCTCCCCCAAAACCCAAAACTGCTCGTCCACCCTAAGCTGCTTCCTAAACCGGAGCTGTTTCAGTTACCCTCACAGCTGCTCAGTGAAAGTTCGAGTTGATCCAAAACTACTCCCTCACAAGCTACTTTCTCGCCCTGAGCTGCTCTCCCTTCCTGAACTGCTCCCCTAAGTACTGCCTCCCCTCTCACCCTGAGCTGCTCTCCAGCCATGAGCTGCTCCCTTGCCTTGAACTCTTCCGCTGCTAACAGCCACACCATGCCAACCACATCAACCTTCACCATCTCTCATTTTTTACTTTTCTCTCAGCCCCCCCCCCCCCACCTCCAACCACCCCTACCAGCCCTATGTCACCCCTAGAGCCTTTGATCATCAGCAGATTGAAGTTTAAGGCTGATCTTCGTGCGTGCTAAAGTCAATCTCCCCTTTAAGGCGGGGGTAAACCTGCGATATGCTCGCCACCCCTCGGAATAAGCTTCATACACTTCTCTCCCGGTGCCATTTCCTGGGAAACATTTCCAGGAACAATTGCTGATGAGGGTAAGGGGTGCCTGGGCGCTTGGCCTTCGCGGGGTGATTGCGCTCGACCCGTGCCAAGAATGATGAGATTTTGTCGGTCCTAGTTGGACTCGTCAGGCTGATGGGTCGAGTTGAAAGCGTTTTATTTCCTTTCCAATTACAGTCAAGAACGTGCGTTGTGGCAAAGTGGTGCAACGTGTCCTCGCCAATTTTTTTTTATTACTCCGACAAGTGACTTTACAAACTACCCCCCCCCCCCCGGCCCATCCCCATATATCCATTTTCCTTACTTGCCTATGGCAAATAGGACACAAACATTGTATTTCTGCGATTGGTTTCTTTTCAGAAAGCTAAGAGATTCGTATCATAATCATAAGTTTAATTCATTGGCTGATGGTACGTTGCTTTGATACCACTTTTTACCAACAACGATTGTACTAGTTTTATATTGCTGCAATGCAGAGGTTTTAGTGCACCCTGTGCCAAAATATGATATTTTAACCAGCATTCAAAAGTCCCATTTTAATCAATCATCCCTAAAAGATTCCAGTAACAACAAAATGAAGTCCTTTTCTATCTTTAAATACAAAAATATTTTGAATGTCCACATTAAAAATGCATTTGCATGAATTGATACATTTTCTTTGTGTAACACATCTCCATTGACGACGGTTTCCCGGGAATAAACAATTGCAGTATACGGGTGTATTTTGTGGAGCTCTTACTATAAGAGGTGACACTCATGGTTGTGATCTCCTTTTCTAAGGCACTTAATTATGAATCAGAGCAAACCAAGACAAAGGTAGGCACGAGCTGGGATGCTATTTACCCCGTCTGGTTTGTGTAAAGTAAATCACTTATTTCTTTTTTACAGCTCACACAAATACTAACAATAATTTCAACTTGAAGTCCTTTACTACCTAAAGTTACTTACATAGCTTCAATGTTTATAGACAGAGGCAGAGGAACATTATGAGTGCAACAGTGAAAGGACACCCTTTTTTCAGGTGCATATCTAGGTGTGACCCCTGTGGTCAGCCTGATGACCCATGGACATGCTGTATAATATGTAGGACTCGCCCACGACCACAGGAAGCTTTGACGGCCGACATGGCCGGAGCTTGTCGCCGCCGGCCCCCGCGGCCACCCCGCCTGCGCCAGCCGTGTCGCTGTCCCCACCTCCCGTGTCCTGGCCCTATGAATATAGATAACGACATAGGCCGCAACACCTCCCCCTCCCCCTTCCTACCAGTGTCCGCCCTTTTGTTTCCCGCCTGATTTCCATAATACGACCAGCGCAGACGACAACTGCATCATCTGTTAGTGTTGGTGATGAATATGGAGGAAAACCGCGGCCAGGACATCTTATTGTTTCCGCGGATAGTTTCGGTAGAGTTAGTTTTATTTATCTCCGTCAGACAATACGCACAACCCAGGTAGCACAAAGAGATCGGCCCAACGTTGGGCCAACATAGGCAAGATGTTGGCATTTCAGGTTGGCATCATGTTGGGCCAACGTTGGCTGCCCATCGGAGCGATGTAGGCCCTATGTTGGCTTTTTGTCGGCCCAACGTAGGGCCAACGTCGGCACGCCAACGTTGGCCCTACGTTGGCAAGCCAACCATTTGACAACGTAATGCCAATGTCTTGCCAACCTTATGCCAACGTTGGCCCGATGTAAATTTGCCAACGTATTGGGGACTAAATGCCAAAAACGTTTTTCGGTAGACATTTGTCTGACGTTTTTCTGGTGGCAGTGGGGATCGAACCCCGGACCCCTCACACCCCAGACGTTCATCTTACCCCTGTGCTAACCCCCCATACCTTACAATGAGGTGACTTCGGTGCCTATATATATGTGCTATGGTGTCTGATCTATGACCCAGAGCACTTTTTTTCAAAGTTTTTTTTTTCAAAGAAATTTTTTTCAAGGATTTTTTTTTCCTTAAGTTTTTTTTTTCAGAAATATTTTTTCTCAGATTTTTTTTTCTCAGAATTTTTTTTTTCTCAGAATTTTTTTTCTCAGAATTTTTTTCAGAAATGTACTTTTTTTTCAGATTTTTTTTTTTCGAATTTTCTTTGCCACAGTTTTCTTGGCCAAATTCTTTAACCCAGAGAAATTTTTTACAATGATTTTTTTCAAAGTTTTCAGAGAACCTTACCGTATTTACAAGAAGTCTTTGCCTTTAAATTGTTTCTCCCAATTGCCAACTATAATTATATATGTGGACATATGCTATATGATGTGTCAACCAAATGCTGACATAGGCCCGATCATGATCTGCCAACCAAATGCCAACGTTGGCCCAATGTCGGCTTGCAGACATAGGCCCAACCATGGTGTGCCGACCAAATGCCAATGTTGGCTTTATGTTGGCTTTATGTTGGCTGGCCAACGTAGGCCCGACCATGGTGTGCCGACCAAATGCCAATGTTGGCTCTATGTTGGCTGGCCAACGTAGGCCCGACCATGGTGTGCCGACCAAATGCCAACATTGGCTTTATGTCGGCTTGCCGACATAGGCCCGACCATGGTGTGCCGACCAAATGCCAATGTTGGCCCTATGTCGGCTTGTCGACATAGGCCCGACCATGGTGTGCCGACCAAATGCCAATGTTGGCCCTATGTCGGCTGGCCAACATAGGCCCGACCAAGATGTGCCGACCAAATGCCAACGTTGGCACTATGTCGGCAGGGCATCGGCAAGATTTGCCGACCAAATGCCAACCATGCCAACCATATGCCAATGCTTTGCCGATCGTGTGTGCTGCCTGGGAAGGCCGATTCTCGTCTGCCCAGATCGACGGCGGCGCCAAACTTGGCTCAGTAGTGACGCTCAGTAGGAGAACCCAGAACTAACAGGCGTCATGTCCTAGTGAGCGATTGGCGAACTAAAACGAAACTCAGCGTTCCCTTCAGAAGCTATGTTGCTTCCATTGCCTTTACTGTCTTTGCCTGTGACTGTCTTTACTGGGTTCCCTTCTGTCTGTCTACTCCTTTCGTCTTTCAGGTTCTATGTCTGTCTTTATGTGTCAAAGCCCTCCCTGTGACCTTTTTTTCCTGGTCTCACAAGACCACATCAAGATAACATAGATCTAGAGCATTAATCGCTGGCCTAGATCTAGCTGTAGGTCTGCTTTTTGCTTTGTTCTTGTACTGTATATATACAATGAAGGGGACACTGATATATCAGAATAGTTAGAATAGTATCTAGCCTACAACAGATTGTGAACGTTTAATTGATAAGCATTGTTGTTATCATTATTATTATTACATATATATACATGTAGTTCGAGATCTACAGGGTTGGACACTAAAAGTGAAACAATTTCCCCTTTTTAAGTGTAGGCCTATACAAACTCATATCATTCTGCCATTACAAATGGTGCATGCATCTCACTCGTCATTATCACAGCAGGGGGGGGGGGGGTACTTTTCGTGTATCTGTGTTATTTGCTAAACACAAATACCTGGCTCGGTTAAATTTGTAACACCATTTTGTGACAAGACCACTTGGTGGACATTCATCAAAAATCGTATTCTAGCTATATATTAGGGGGCCTATTAGGAAATGTCTCATTTATCAAATGTTGATAGCAACAAACAGTTAGTACATAATTCATTTCACTCCAAAATTATCGAAAGTTTGAGATCCAGCTAATGCGCGTGCGGGCACAGCGCATGCCAGTTTTTACCCAGTATATCAAATAAATCACGTCGCCTCGTTGTCCTTAGCCAGAGGTAGAGCTCTTCAAACGGCTGTTGCTGTACCCTATCGTCTACTACTACTACCCCCCCCCCCCCCCCCCCCACCAACGTACACACACACTGCTAGGGGCGGGCGGATGGACGGACGGAGGAGCAGCGCCATATTTGTCGCCGTCAACTCGTGTCACGCCGACAAAAGCGGCGGCGGAACCGGCGCGCGCCGCTCCCCGCCCTGCGCAGCCTCCACGCCCATATATCTGCGTCCGCGCATCGCCGCCGACCGCGCCGCCGCTGCCGGAAGTGGCGCTCAGGTCGACTTCCGGTCGGGGCGTCGCGCGGCCTTTGAGGGCGGCGGCGCTTGTTTGCCGACGCGGCGCCTGATTAGCCGTCGGCGGCGACGTCGCGCGCCCACTTTGATCATCGACGATCTGAGGGGCGGGTGTCGGGTGTCGCGCCGCGCCCTGCCGTGACACGACGACACACAATCGTCGGCAGGACGCGCCCTGCCCCCGCCCCGCTAGGGGGCGCCACCGAGACCGCTCTATGTGTGTATGTGTGTGTGTGTGTTTGGGGGTAGGGGGAGGGGTGCGGGGGTTGGGGTTGTCTTGGGTGGGCGTTGTTGTTGTTACTATGATGGCAGCTAAAATATACAGTTCAACAAAATCAGGCATCAATACCGATCGCTGAACATTACTGGTAGTTAAATATATATGTTGAGCTACTAGTGAATTTTAATTAATCTAATTTCTTACCCGTGACTTCTAGAGTGGGGTAGGAAAAAAACGGTTTTCTGTTTTGTCAAAAATAACTTCTATAACCTTAGGTTATTAGGCTTGAGGATTTGGGGCAAGTTTTAGACACCTGTCCAGTTTCTGATGAAGCCGCAATGCCATCTTACCCTGTACATTTCAGTGGCCTGTAGTTAAGAGATTAGTTGTCATTTTACACCCCAATTCTGCCCAAAACTTGGTGGTGCGCCCCCTCCTTCTTACCAAGAAAAGGGGCGCGCGCCCTCATTTACCAAATCCTGGATCCCCCACTGCATTTATCTTGGATGGCGGGCTTGGTGGTTGTGGTAATGATAGTAATGGTTGGAGGGGGCAAACACACAGACACATCTTCCACCCCGACCCACCCATACAGTCGGCCAGCATACCTGTGTGAGACAGGGTGTCTGCGGCGCGTGCCATGTGGCCAATACTTCACAAATTCCTCCACTCTTTGCACGCAAATTACATCTAAAAAACAGCCCATTGCTGATTTTATTAAAATAATCTTCAAGTTCAACCTTCCAACCATGCCTGCACTAAAATCGACGTGTTCCACCACAGCCTTCCTACCCCTCAGAAATGCATTTTGAGCCATATACCAGATGTATTCAATTTGAACCTCACTGATAATGATACTTCTTGCCCTGAGAAACGTTTTGTATTGTAGATATTACCTATAAGGATAGGAATCATAGTTATTGCCCCCCTCTTCCTATATCGTGGGAGAGATAAAGGCTTAGCATTTGTGTGTATTTACTTACTTTTTTTCGGTGGTGAGGGGGGAGGGGGTGCAAAAATATTTAGGTGGCTAAATTCTTACACCAGTGCGAGTACAATGTGCACGTGCTTGTGCGTCACCAACTTCCACAGCCCTGTGCTCACAGGGTATACGTCCCCCTGGTAAGCTTAACAACAAAATAGAGGGGAAACAATGGAAGAAAGGGATCTGAAAGATGGTTGGTCAAACCAGGACACAGACATCTTCAAAAGGCCACTATAGTAGTCGCCATATACATTTTAGACCAATGAACTGATTGCAGGGCATTCACCCTAGTAGTTCTTAGAGTGCAAACGGTACCCATCGGAATACCTGCTATGAAGGCCTATCTCGCAGCCCCCAGGTGAATTCAATGGCAGACACCGTGAAATAGACAATGTATATTGTTGAAGGACTGACCACTCATAGAACTCCATGGTAATCTTCAAACTAATGATACATCTAGCAGTTTTATAGTAAATGATTGTGTAGAAGATGTGGCTTGTATCAGAGCTAGCCCCGGGCTTATAGGATACTCCCAAGGTAAGGGTGCGGCTTATACAAGCATTTTTAAAGAAGTATAGTAAGTAGCCAAAATCAGACCCCAAATATGGCTTATATGATTCTCCAAAAGTTTCGATGCGGCTCATACGCAGGTTGTGCTTTATACGCAAGAAGTCTCTAGCATAGGAAACGCCACCAGACTAACCCCTCGGTAAGATCTACATATTTATCTGGGAGGCTGTGACACGGCTACATTATAGGCAGGAATGGTTATCCTTATTCTTGGTATCCCAGCTATGTTGTCATGGGGTGTCAGGGATCTAAGATTAATATGTAGATACAGAGTGATAGAACATGGCGTGGTATGTAGGCATGGCAGTATACACAAGTCCTGACATGTTGGTACTGCTACATGAATAAAGAGAGGACATCTAGTTATTTTTCATGTGCCTGACAGTAGGCAATAGGGAGAGGTGGTGGTATGGTTGAGTGGGTGGGTGGGTGAGTGGTCTCTATAAATGATGGATGCTTTAAAAACGATGGAGTATAATCAGGAAGTTTAAAGGTATACTTAACTTATATGCAAGAAATAATCCGGTGGAGGAGACTCCATATCAAAATTCTCATTTCATTTTTTTTGGGGAATATTTCCGAGCTATCTTCCATAAGTTGGTAGTTATATCAGTGTATGAATTATAAATATAACAAATTAATATGGAAGCGTCCTCAGTTTTTTCAAATGCTTACTGAGTTTGATATAACTCAAAAAGATGCACTTTACTTGTTAGCCTTGTTTACGATTTGATCATTACCGATGCGCTATAAATGTATACCAATGTAATTGCTCTATACTTGAAGATCCTTTCAGCTCGTAAGATACAGAAAGCAAAGTCAATGGTTCTGGTGCTTCAGCGTTAGTGCAGGTGATGCCACATTCAGTGCTGCCACCTAGTATCAACTGCGAGAACCAGATCTAACCGCTCACCAAACACCGATTTCTATATTTTCACATGATACTAATTTTTAGGGCAACAAATAAACAAGAAATTGTATCATAAGGTTTGACATAAAATCACCTATTCCCCTTTTCAAGGTCAAAAACATTTTGCATTTCCTACAGTGAAATCTCGTTATAAGGGAGACTAATACAAGGAGATTCCTGTTATAAGGAGCCCCTTTTCATAGTCCAGATTCTATGTTATCTTAAACATTGATTATAAGGAACATTGCTTAAAAGGAGCAAAGTTGTCTGGTCCCAAGGTCCTCCTTATACTGAGATTTAACTGTAATAATACATATAGACATTTTGGCTGCAAAAGAAAAGCCTATTCTTATGCTCGTTTTGCCAATAAACATATTTCGGCTCATTTATTAACTTGACCATCATACAAAAGACCAATCCTTGTCCGCCCATTGGCCCATGAGGTACTACCATCTGGTGACCATCTGGTAATGTGTATCTCACAAGCCTTAAAATCTTGAACTTTTCTTTTCTTTTTTAAAGGCAACGAAAACCAAAGAAAAGTGAACTTAACATTTAAATCACATGATTGGGAAACTAACCAGTTATCTGAAAAAGAATAACAGGGATAGCTCTCTCTCTCTATTTCAAGCATAGGACTGTGCTTTGAAGAAAAGTTCAAGATGCAGTCGATACCCCTTCTCTGGGGATAATCCCAGGAAAATTTGCTTCATATGGGTCCCCTCAAGAGACTATGACCCTGTACCCCACCATTAATCAATGTTAAAATATTTCTCACTGGACCTGTATGAATCTCATGAGTGGCCATTTTCAACTCCAACGTTTTGAAAGAATCTCATGCCTGGCATTCGGAAAAAAGAGCTTCTATATCAGAGCGTTAACTCACCATTTAGTTTCTCGGCCAGAGGGTCTGTTACATCGATAGCGATGATCTTCCAATCGGTCTCACCTGTAAACGGATATAGCACGTTATTAATCAATATAATCTAAATGGCATTAATACATATAAACAGAGAGATGTTGCAAAAGTAGTGGTTAATTTTCAACAAAAGTACCCGATAGGTTAAGTGGCATCTCTGCATCTAGTATATTTCGTACAGTTAGGATCTGTTTATTTTATGTACCTGAAAATGATTTACATTACGGTCGATATACTTTTCCTCCCATTGGCCAGTTGGCCAGATGCCCCCATTTTGATTGTACATACAACCTGCACTAATCTGTACATCAATACTAATGGTATTTACACAAATGACCACCGTCCACTGGGGAACTTAGGCCCATTAAGCCCATACTTTTCTTACATAACTTCGGCTGATTTTTTCTATTTTTTCATTGAAGGGACGAGTGGGGTGTAATTAAGTGGTAGACCGAGATACCATGCATATATTAAAAGGTCGAAAAAGTAATTAACATTTTTCACTTTTCCAAATGAAGTTCTTGAAAAGACTATGACGTGTAACGATAAGCAAAATACCCATGGTATTTGGGAGGGGGGGTGGTTGGCACCGATAAAGTTTCCTATCTCATTGCGACAGTCGTAAAACAATTAATAACATGCTAAGAAATTAATTTCTGATTGAGGAAAAACAAAATAAAATCACAAAAATGATATGTGATTACATGGTGTGATTGAAGCCAGGCTTGTTGGGGATTACTAGTACATCGACTTCACCCTAGGTGGCGTATGTGAGCTACACGAGATAAGTCCCTCAGATGGCAGCACAGGACACCTCCACTAGCCATTCTGCGACAGAGGGAGTGAACAGAAGGCCTCTCTGGACAATTCAGCTATCTAGAACAGGCATCACTGATGCAGATTATTAGTCTAGAACTAACTTCATGAATGGACATACCCCAGTGCATTATCTGCCAGTGTATAAAGATGACCGTATTGGTACAGCGATGTTATTGACCGCTTCGGGTGGCACCCGATCTCCGTCGCGACTACAGAATGCCTTGTTGCCTGTCTGACTTTAGGTTGCAGGCAATCTTTAATCTTTCTTAACCAATACCCATAACTATTCTACATTTTATTTTCCCTTTCGCTGCTATGATGGAATTTGCCGGCAATAAAATGAACATGTATCAATGTACATAGTGACTGATATGTTTGCAAACGCTTTAGGTAAGACATATCCAATCAGGCCTATGTACTAGCAGGGAGGTTTAGTGTCTTGATATTTATAAATATAAGTCAATTCCAACTTACCCTCGTCGATGAGTGCCATCACACCCAGAGCCTTGACCTGAACCACAGCGCCTGATTTGTGCACCTGGATTAAGGAAAAAATGGGACAATTTTAAAGTTGAGCAGTCTCACCAATAACTAATACATCCAGTCTCCTTCTGCAAATGTCCATTACCCAGTTTCTCAACACACAAATATGAGCAGAACATAATTATTCCCCACCTCGTCTATAAAGGCCCAGAGTGCGGGTCTTCGCACCACTCCAACTGTTACTGGGCGGGTAGCAAGAATTGAACATTTAGGGTCAAATTGATAAATTTCTGTTGGAACCGTCTTTTTTTTTATCAGCATTAATAAGGGGATCTTCCATCTTCAAAAAGCATAAATTCAGCAAGCAATTCACCAGGGTTGCATTAATGCATCATGCCAAACCTTCGGGAGCGTATCCCGTGGTGTCGGCATGGTAGATGATGCAGACATGACAAGTAGACTCTCCATTCATACATCATAACGACGAAGGTGCGGGCAAAGAGTATATCGTATTCGACGTAATAAGCGCCCTCCCCCTAATAAGCGCCCCCCTTTTTGGGGCATATTAAGACAAGAACAAAGACTCAAATTTCACGATTTTTGGTGAAATTAAACTCTTAAGTACTAAAAACGCCATGAAAATAATTTTATAAGCGCCCAGGGCACTTATTACGTCGAATACGGTAATGCATTAAGCTCTATGAGACCATTGACCCTTAAGGACGGCATGGTGCCTTAATGCATCATGTAATTTGTCGTCATGATGCCTGAATGCAGCCCTGGTGAGTGGCATTGAAGCATCATGACGATCCCATGGGGTTGATACACTCCTGAAAGTTCTGCATAATGCATCGATGCAGCACCAGCGAGTTGCATTGGTGCATCATGACGACAAGTGTCACCTTTAGCAACATGCCGCCATTAAAGGGTTATAGGGTTAGGGTTGGGTGCTTACCTTGTAGCCGATCTCACAGACGTCGATGGGGTCGTTGTCTCCCTTACAGTTGGTGTGTTCGTCCACGTGGTTAGGGTCCTCCCATGTCTGCAAACAAGGACACAACACCAGGATATCAAACAAGTTCAAGCACTTTGTAAGTTGTAGGAGTCAAACTATAATACATTGTATCAGAAAACTATTCAAACTATTCTACGGATCTTTCTCGCCTCAATTTTCTTTTCTTCAAGAATCGAGACTTTTTTCTGTAAACTTCTTTAATAATACATACAGTTCTCTGTTGATCCCCGCGGAACAATCTATACTTTTTGTTGTGTGGGTTTATTATGATCTATTAATAATTACAGAGCAGCAGTTTCAAAAATGCCAGTGTCTCTACAAATTCAGCGGACAACACTTCTTCTTCACATTTTCCACCTCATGAAACTTCTCACATAGTTACAGACAGAGATGCCACCCAGTCGTCGACAAAAGGTGGGAAATCTTACAATTATGGTCAATTTTCTGCAGGAAATTAACATTATTCAATGCAGAAATTGCAGTTAAAATGTAGGAATTTCTGCCTATTACTTCCTATGTCTTGAAAAGAGGCATTTCTGTACAGAGCAGTATCTGAATCTTATACTAAGGCAGTGGTAATTATAATTATACATGGGGTTACATTTTGCACAATTTGTAGAACCCGCCCACCACTCCCTATAAAGGGACGTCAACATTTTCTGCAAGCGGTAGTATTACACAGGGCGCTATCAGTATACCAAGTTCTCTGTAGATGGCGCCACACAAATCGAGTCTCAATCGCGCTCAATCAGCCTGATCAATGTAACGCAGATTAGTGTACGGTAAGAAAGTAGCCTATACATCGTACATCAGCAGTCGGTGGCTAAAGATGGTGACAAACGTACAGAGACTACTATATATCTCGCTTCTCGTGCAGACTGCTGCCTGATTCTATTAGAGAACACCAGGTGGCAGCAGTGAGCACACATGGTGCAGAGTAGAATAGTGATCACTGTATAATCTCAGCATTGCCAATGCCATTGTCTGTATTTTCTTTGATTTTAGGGAGTGCTCATTTTTTAACAACAGGGGGGGGGGTGGTGGATTTGGGGGGGGGGGGGGTAAAAAATTTGGACCCCTTGGCCGGGGGGGGGGGGTAAAAAATTTGGACCCCTCTTGGGGGGGGGGGGTGAAAAAAATTCAACTTGTTTTGAGGGAAAAAGCCCGCGCGTTACTATGCTACAAAAGGGGCGCGAATGCGCACGATTTTCGGCCTGCCGGGGGGTAAAAAATTTCGACCCCTCTAGCGGGGGGGGGGGGGGGTGAAAAAATTTCGCGCGCTCCGCGCGAAATCTCACCGCCACCCCCCCCTGTTGTTAAAAAATGAGCACTCCCTTATACATAATAGAAATGTTTAATTTTTTTTTCTATGAATTTATTACATTGAACATATTTGGAGGTTGTCATGTCAGTTGGGTTTTGATTTTGGGAGACTTCGAAGGACTTTGAAACATCAAACTCTCCTTGTTTTTGGGAAACCTATGATATAATAATGAGATTTGCCAAAAAAAGGAATTTCTACCGAAAATAAGAAACCATGCCCGATTCAAAGGCATTATAAAGGAGTAAAGGAATCGGTAAGGGGCTTGCAGCTATAATTATGTTTTTGTGTTCAGGAACTACAAGGGGGAGGAGGTTCCAATTTTGAGCTCTCTTATAAAGTTATACATGACTGTATTTTTTAACGAAAAAGCCTTCCTGTAACTATACTTAACTTAACGTAGTAGGGTGAATGCGCATACAATATGTTCGGGGGCAGTATATCTGTACATATGTTGTTTTATACTAGTATTTTATGACAATCCGTTAGTTTTATGTCTAGTCACGCGTCCATTACGTACCTGGGGCATGGCGCCGTAGTTCCAGATGTAGCCGTGGTGGGGGAAGCAGTTGTCGACGAACCGCAGCTTGCCCTTCTTTATGTCCTGTTTGATGGGGTTCATTTTGTCTTTTGTGGCAATCTGTAAAAGTAGATTAACAAAGTAGTGTACTAGACAACATACAACAGGAATCATCATGTTTGTTCTATGCATTCTCCTTGTAGGCCCTGCTTTTGTTTATTTGTCTTTTTCAGCGTGGCAGGGGACATCATCGTGGAGGGGTTTAACTCACAAGTTGATGTTGTGCTTTCTCCCCCTACTCACTCTTCAGCCAAAAGCCAAAATATATATTAGTAGGGCCGAATATCAAAGGGGGGAATTGTGTTACTGTTACCATGAAGTGCCATGGCAAAAATAATCACAGATACGGTGTGAAGAATTTTATGTGATCATTTCATTATCTACTCTTATCAATATCAAGTCGCGTACATGTAAGGAGAGGTCAGACCTTCACATTATCACCTCCCTAGAGCGATTATCGAGGAAAGCCGATTAAAAACTTGTACCTTGTTATCTAGGATAACATAAAAAACGTTTAACTTGAGCTCAAAGTATATACAAGGGTGTAGTGATTTAAATTGAATTAGGATTATTTGTATAGGGTTATCAGGCAGTTGTACAGGACATACTTGCGATCCGCCATTCCACGACACAGTATGTGTGTATTACATGGTAATATGAAAATGTCTTGATTATATATCGATATATTATTTGAAATATCAACTCATCTAAACTCTGGACAGAATTTCCATCTCTTTAGTTAGGAAAAATAGCACGGCAATAACTGTTAACAGTTAGATATTTGAAATATCCAGTACATTGGAAAGCAACATGTTTTCTATTTGTGCTTTTTGAAAATGGTTCATGCTCAGTTCCTACATGTACCCCTCTATATAAATGATGACTTTGATTAGAATCTGGGTTTTGTTTTACATAATTTACCCGGTACTTCATTTGGTTATTTCCGATCATTACAAACATGCCGACATACAGTGTTAAAGTTTCCCAAATCCTACAATGGACATCTTTAACTTTCATACCTCTCATATACACTTTATACAGTACATGTACACTATAATCCACCCCTATACCTGCACACACCACCACACTGAGTCAGCTCGTGGTACCTGAGTGTTATCCAATATTAACCAAGGTCCCCTCAGGACTACCTGCCCACCTGAGTCTATACCCTGTCCCTCTAAACCAGGCACACAACTCTGAGACAGGTACAATGTAGTTTCCCACAGTCATGCTTATGTACATTGTAAGAAGAGAAATCCCTCTCTATGCTATGTACCGTAAATTCCCGCGTATTACCCGCATCTCGCGTATAACCCGCACCCCCAACTCAGGGGAATCCTATAACCTGTTTTTGAATTTGAAAAATTGAATTTTAGTACTGTTCTATAGTAATAAAAACCCTCGTATTACCCGCACCCCATATAGGCATGTTTGGTATCAAATGAAAGCTGAGTTTGGTTCGCGTACAACCCGCGGGTAGTACGCGGGAATTTACAGTACATTGTACTTTAGACCCACCCACAAATCACTGTCTCGAAAACTGTGGACACACTATACAACAACAAGGCTGCATGCTCTCCACTTCTCTATCGTTTGGCTGTGTACCCAATCCCATACCGATGGCGGTAGTAGTACCGTTGCAGCTTATAATATAAGCGAGGTTTACAATCTTAGCTGCAGTCCTCTACTTACAGGGATGAAAGTGACCAGTCTCAAAAAAGGCCCCTGAATAAAGGTCCTCTATAGTTAAGTACAGGTCTTGGCGACACAAAAAAACACCTTAAAATCAGGGGGAAATTTGAAGACTTTCATCTCTGTATTTACCACCAGATCTCATGGAATTTTTAACTGTGCGTCTGGGAAATGTCTCCAGTTTCTAAGGTGGAAAGTAGTGAAATTCACGAGGCCGACTCGAGCAACTTAGCCTATTTCTTTTTTATTTTTTTATTTTTTTATTTGCTATTTGTCATTTATGTATATTTATAAAGGAGTGGCCAAGACCTAGGGCTATCACTGCTTAAACCTTGAAGGACGGCACTATGCTTTAATATGCTATGCCCTTTCTCGCCATGTCGACACTGCGGAGTTACTCACCAGAAGTGCATTGCTTAAAGTACAGTGGAGTAAATGGTGAGCGAGCAGCATGTGGAACTTTCAGTGAATAATATCAAGGCTTTAAACATAAATGGACAGCAGACTAAAAGTTCACACATCCTTCACCCCAATTGAGATACGCTAAAATCATGCTACCACATCCATGTATTTATTATCTATTTTCATGATAACATCTATTTTCTTTCTATTTTTTAGCTGTGCTATCGATGTCTGCTAATATTGATTCGGCGTGTCACTTCTGGTATGCGAGTGCCAACCTATTCCCAGACCGAACCTTGCACCTGATGTCCTCAACCTTCAGACTCTGGCAATAGGCTTGTTTGTGGCACCACAGGAACAGTCTACCATAGGTTTACCATTGGGAGCGGGTGGGTGTTTGCTGTGGGAGTTGAGGGATGACACCATTATCAGTGCATTTGTTCCCATTGTGATTTATTTTGTCATTTCAGGAACCTTGTCATTCGTTTTCGCTGCTGTTCTAGTCTAAGGGTAGAGGGCCCTACCCTTTAACTGATATGCTAATAATCAGAAATTTTCAATGAAAAAGCCAAGACGCTGTTAAAACCCTTTCTCCTGGAAACATTCGAGAGGGTCCCTCCCCCCTATAAATTAATGTTAAAACACTGTCTCACGGGACCTATACAAATCACAGGGGTGACATTTTTAGCCTTCATGATTCTGGAAAATTCCTCAAGAATCATATATGCCTGTAAAAAGCGGAAGATTTTAAGGACAGTGCGGAGAATCTGAGGGGACAAAAGTGATAGTGTAAAACATAGCACTGAGAGTGGTGCACCAGAGGCAGGGTAGCAAATTTATAGAAAAAGAGCATACACGCAACAGTCCAAAGCTAAAAGGACATCATCCAGGGCACGACGTGCTCCCCTTCCCTCAGCTTCTACACCCCACTCAGCACTACCCCTGCCCCTCACCATGGATACACAGGGTGACACTGGGGTAGCCAGTTAGTCAGTATTGATCCAAAACCACCCACACCCACCCATCATACCCTTCCCCCCCCCCCCAAACACACACACACGCCTACCCCTTCATACCACTGAGCTGCAAGGGCTACAGCTAGTACTTCCATCCCCTTTGACACTTCTATAGATATGGCTTATCCCAAATTAACCACAAGGTTACTACCATAGCCGCGATATACTCCGTGGTGTGGCTACCTCACAATGGCACGGGGGGTGGGGGGGGGGGGGGGGTGGACAGGAATAAGCACTCTGATATCAGTGTGGGGAATAGAATGGAAAAGGGGCGGGTGACATTCTTCAAAACACAGGTGTGTTTTTAATATATGTACATTGTATGATCTAACCCAACCGATGTGTGACAATGGTTGGGCGAGAGGGGAGTTGGGGGGGAGGCCAGTCTATGCCAATGTTAGCCAACCTGCTATTATGAAGTCACATTATAGCCTATAACTTGGATCAGGGCTGTGTCAAGTAATCAATAATCTCTGATGTAGGCCCCCCCAACCCCATGCCTGAAGGCGAGTGATGTCCTCTGTTGATAACACAATCTGGCAGGCTGTAGACCCGGGTGCAGAGTCATAGACCCTACTAACTGGGGGCATGCAGTCAGCGGGGTTGGAGGAGTAGGCTTAGTAGCACATTCAAATGGGGATCTGCCCCTATACTCCCTGGGGCATTGACCAACGCCGTACTGGTTATAGCGACGCTGGAATATCCCGAATCGTGTCCATTACATTTATACAATATAGAAGCCAAACCCTAGGGACAATAGAACTGCTACTCCTACTATTAAACACATATTATTCTGTCACTATGCCACCTAGTTCCACTGCCCCATTCAGTCATATCATAGACATGTGTCTCAGGATTTGGGTCATTATTCTCACCCTGATGAACCACACAGAATAATCTCTTAATATGTCCAGACATGCTCAAGTCAAGAGCTCAGCTGGACTGGGTTCTCTGAATGGATCATGACAAATTAACTAGAGCTGAAACTGGATCCGGCCGGTTGCTTGCTGCGATCACCATGGTAACCGCGGCCGCCATCTTGGCTGAGACGCTGGTGCCAGTTTCCAGGTCAAAGTCACGTCAAGGACGTGGTTAGGACGTCCATCACTATTAAAGGACGACGTGGGGTTGTTCGGAAAGTTATGCCTTGGGTACTGGTAGACATCTCAGTATCTAAATGCCGCGCATATCATAAGATTAAAATGATTAAAATGATAATTGAACGTTCAGAGAATATATATTATATATGCAGTCCGGTCCCAGTTGTCTAGGATGTATTGAAATGAAAATATATTAATCTAGATATTAAATTATAAACTGACCATAGGCTAACCTGACTATAGACTAACCTGACTAAAACTTTTCAAAACTTCAGTTCAAGGTTGCATCCGCGGAGGAAAAGACGGCATATCGCTCCGTCAATGATAAAACCTGACTATAGACAATAGATTGAATCTCTATAGTCACCTGAAGCTTACTAGATGTGCAAACAAAAGGCAGAACCAATTATATATTAGGATGGAGAAGGTAAACGTCTCTCTTTCACAAGACTAGTGCTTTTGTAAGACTAAGAACTCACAAATTGTGACAATTTAAATTCAATGCTGTATAGTATAGCGTGCATTAGGCCAGACCAAAAAAAAAATTTGGTCAACGGATTTCGCGCACCTTATTTTCGGAAATGGAATTTTTTTTTTTTTTTGAAAAAAAATTAGTCAATGGATTTCGCTCGCTTCATTTTTTTCAAAATTGAGAAGTTTTTTTTTTTTTCCAAATTTTCTTCCAGTAATTCCCCCAGATCAACCAATACATTTTTATGTAAGGGGTCCACTAAGAACTTTTGTCGGAGGCTGGTTAAAAATAAAAAAAATTGTCGCTCGCTCCAGTTTTCCACCAACGAAATCCGTTGACAAAAAAAAATTCTTTGGAAAAAAAAAAAAAAATTCGCTCGCTCGCACCATTTCTTGACCAACTTTTTTTTTGGTGTGGCCTTATGTAGTATCATACATAGGCATCACAGTTACTACCAACATTGACACAGTACTAAGTGTCTGTACATAGTGTAAGCTAACTGATACTAGTGATTTACTCTGAACCAAATACACATCAATACAGAGTATATATACACAGGTTATCTTGAGTAGGGCACACAGGTACACATGTATCTATACACTGGTCTCGTGGGCGCTGCCCGACTCTTCGTAGCATGAATAAGTTTGGTGATAACTAGACCAAGTCATGGCGATTTGATATTAAAACCCATGAATTTAACATTGTTTCCAACATCCCAGCCTACAAATTAGAATTGAGGTCTCAATAACTCTTTCCAAAAATATTGCTTTAACATCTGACCTACAATACTGACCACAAATCACAAATTGACCTTGTGTAAATTTCAGCCTGAGGCCACTCAAGAAAAAAACAGTGAAAAATATGACGAGGGTGTTTTTTATTTAATTATTTTTTTTACTCAGGGCTTAGATGATACATTGGGAAATTTGGACTTTTCGCGACCAATTTTCACATTTTAGCAATTCAGACTTTTTATTGATCAGCAAAAGTTGTTGTGATGCAAGCCATTCTTAACTGACCGCATTACTGACAACATAAGCTTGATACCAACATTTTCATCAAAAGTGTAAAAAAAAAAAATTTTAAAAAAGGTTGCCCCTCCAAATCATGATTTTTATGATGCGCGCGGTGATGAGAAACAACTTTTTTTTGAGTGGCCTAACCTTGACTCTTATACCCAGATTACTAGTGTAAAACTTCCTGGTTGCGGAATCTTCATGTAGCTTTGAAGTTGTTTGAGTGGCAGGGCAAATACACCTGGTTATGTTCTCAGCACCCCCCACCCCCCCGCCTTTGTTATTCCCTAACACCATATCAGTAAACGTCAAATGTAAATGTGACTTTTGAATCGGCCCTGCTATCATCTACAAGCGGATTCTGTGTAAGCCTCTGCATATCTTGAGTATTTGAGTTGGTTTCAAACTACATTATTATTATAGTTCACACTATAAAGCAATCATGTCCTTCCTGCATGCCCCTACCAGCATGTAGTGACACCTGTAGGGAACATTCAAAAATAACGTCACCTACTTTCAATGAGACCTTTTTCAAAACCCCGACCCCCTGTTACTATTTATGACAATTTGTCATATAGATATGTATATCCCAGGTTACATTCTATCACTTAAACCAATGGCACCCCCTTGCAAACTGGTCATTTGTGAACGTTCCCCTATAGCTAATACTTTGACACCCGTGTGGTGACTGGCCGCCCTGGAGGACATGCTGGTGCACTGTACGACACAGACACTGGGCACTCTCAGGTTGTCATACTTTATTTATCACGTCACCAGCTGGCTTTCTTACACAGCATCCCCTATACATGTGTTACAAACTCACTTACAAGCAACTATGCACATATGTTCACCCCCATATTGAGATACATATACAACTATTTTGTAGCAAAATGTAACCTATCATTTCTACTGATTTCACAAGTGGGCTCGTGTACTACTCTACCATTGTTGACTTGTTTCTATTATCAGTATAAACTCCAGAACCCGTTACAGTTGATAATGGATTCACATGCTTCTATAAATAATGGCAGTGTAACGCAGACCCATATGCTGAGTATATTGGCTTAGTTGTAACAACATACGATAATCTGTTTATAAGCGATACATAATTGTTGGTCGGATGAATAGGACCGTGGGGGATTTCCTCTCTTCAATTGGATATGCTTTGCAACTAAGAAGATATGTGTAAAGTTCCATATCTTCTAGAGACATTACTCATTCGAAGCCTCTTCATTCATTACTTAGGCCTACATCCAAATTCAGCTTTTGATATTTATGTAATTACAATACGTATGTACTAGTATACATGCTTGTTATCAGTATCAAGTATCAACATCCTAGAGATAAGAATATCTGAGCATGCACTTTGGTTTATCCGACTGTGAGATAAATAAAATCAAAGTTTACCAGGTTACAACAGTGAAGACGAATGTATGACATAGTATGGTCAGGTTACAACAGTGAAGACGAATCCATGACATAGTACGGTCATCATGACGTATGTCTATTGCAAGAAAATGAGGTGTGGGGGAATCATTTAGTGATAAAACATAATCGGAATCACAAACTTTTCTTATCACGTGACTTCAGTTATAACGTTGATACAGGACTTCTAATACATGTATGATATTATTAATATCACTGATATAAAACTCCTGCTAAACATATATCTGTGGGGGAGGATGGCAGGGGGTTACGCTATATCTCAATAGAAAAAGATTGAGCGTGTGAGTGACCTCACAGATGACTCAGGGTAAGCTGGATTTGTAGCTTATCTTGTACTTAGATATTGTACTCCCTTATAATAATTCATTGGTCAACTCTGGCATCAGAAATGAATTCCTTGTTGAAAAGTACCCTCGAGTCATGTGTCATACATGTATATTATTCCATTTCAGGCCAGCAGGTGGGTGTGGGTGAGCAGGTGGGTGTGGGAGAGCAGGTGGGTGTGGGTGTGCAGGTGGATGTGGGCGACAGTTGCAGGCTGTGGGCGTGTACCGCCTTCTGTCCCTATCAAAAAGTGAGTTGATCGGACGATAAACGGCGAAGATATGGGTGGTATAATTTCGCTCAGCACATGTTGAGATCTAGCGCAGTACGAGAAGTACCAGTTGCGCCACTCTTTGTTTGACGTGTGGCATGCGCTAGCCTCGCTTTCATCTCTCCTAACAAAGAGGGAGATAACATGCACACGTCCACACATTAATATAGTTCAAGATAATTCAAGATACTTGGAAGAGAAATATTCAAAAAGGTCTTACAAAAAACGTCTCACACTGTAATCCAAGATATCTCCCATTGACTTAGCACTAAAATTGTGTGGACTGTAATGTAGACGAAAACAGTCCCCAGTACTTAAGAGTTTAATTTTGCAAGTGAACTTTTTTGTATTATTTTGTGACTTTTTTGATTTTCAATTTCTCACATGGTTAAAGTAGGATTTCGGTAATGTTTGTCATTGTTATAAGTAGATGGGTGTCCAATCTATCTATTGTTACATTTTTGGATTGATTGAAGTAGTATTTCATGTTATAATTGATATGTGAAATTGGACTTTCACTATCTTGATGCAACCCCTCATGAGGCGTCGCATAAGACTCTGGGTGGTAACCCCGAGTCAAAAATAGAAACGATAACTTTTCTGAGATAAACAACAAATGGCAATCGCCAAGCATGTATCATCACATTATTATCATTAGCATATAAACTCTCATTGAGGTGCACCCCTATTTGGCATTTCTGGATCCACTTTATTCATTACTCTTTGGTCTCGTGTCATCTGTTTTAATACCAACATCTAGCATTCACATATTTCTTACCTCCATTTTGGCGTTCGTCCAACGAGGTACCTCTACGACCATGTTGAAAGTTGTCTTGTCTTCCGATGCATGGAGTGGGATGTCGTGGAATGGTGAGACAACTTTACCCTCAGCATCCCCTATTGAATAAAGTTCAAAATAAATCAAAAATGTCATCAATGGTAGTTCTGCTGTTGTTTATGATTTCGTCATTTTTTAAAGCCCCTTACCATTTTTACAACTTGTTTTTTTAAAACCCACTAAGAATAGTAAGATACGACAATTTTTGTCTTTCCCCTAAAGAGGGTAGGTCTACTAGAATTGTTTTCAGTGAGACGGACGTGTTTAACATACCTATCACTTTTAAGATATAGAATAGGGCTTACTTATTAAATGCACCTGTTACCTTTGAAAATACTACCATATTTAATCTCACTTGGTAGCTCATGTTAAGGATTCTGTGTAGGCCTACTTTAAGTTTAAGAATGAGAAGACGAATCAGCACGTGTAACCGGGCATGCACACAAATCATTATGATACGATTATGTACGGTAGGGGTAGACAAATCATATTTGAGCATGTGTGCCCACGGGCACAGAATCAAAATAAAGTTGCGCCCAGCAGGTATACACTGTGCCCAGCTAATTCTCTCCCATGTTTTTACATGCACCAATAGGAAGCAGTAAAAATCAAAGTTTCAGAAATTTGGACACCCTGAGCTACACATGTGTTGAAAATAAGTAAAATGAGTTATATGTCAAATATTTTGGAATAACTTTGAGATAAAAGTTGCTTAAAGGGTATGACTATGAAAGATGGCAAAGAATGTGAGGAGAAATCAGCAAACATCTTCATTTTGTCAACTGTGCCCACAGGGCACAACTTCTAAAAAATCTTGTGCCCTGTGACTTTTTTTGGGTGTCACCGGGCACAGGGCACAGGGATTTGTCGAGCCCTGCGAGTCCGGTACAATTAGATAACTATACATTCCCCCATGAATTGAAGAGTATTTGGGCTTTGTGAATCACAGAATGAATGGTAGGCTCTTGTTAATTGTGCTCTATTTGATAGATATATACTATAGTATAGCTACTAGTAGGCCTACTAGGGCTACCCGGGTAGATCTATGATTCCAGGGGTGGGCAGCTGTCGCCATGTCGCCAAAAAGTGGCGACACTGGCCTTGACATTGGCGACAATACCCTCCTGATCCCAAGCTTTCCAAACTTGAAAGAATTTTGTAAATCATCCAACTAGAACCGAAGTTGTGACTATTTTTTAATTGCACTATAAAAAGAGATCATTTGACTTCAACATTTTCAAAATTTCCACTGACCCTCTCTGATCCCAAAGCTCCTTCTTTCTAACACCCAACCCTGGCATTATCTGATGCCAGGGTTGGGTGTTTGTGTCTCCAAGGAACAAGCCCTGGGCCTTTCTGGTGCCCAAAGACCATATATGACTGTTTAGCTCAGCTCTTTCAAACCCTATAGATCTATCTATTGTTTTTTCAGGTCAATATCCCGTATCATCTATCAATGTTTTCTTTCATTGGTCTGTTTCCTAAAATAATTTCCACACCCAATAGTAGAGGATGAATACAGATCTGACCCATAGTATAATGTGCTAAAATGCATCAGATTGCACTATGATAGGGACTCCAGAAAAAAATGAGAAATATTAAATGATCAATTCTATTTCTTCTATGATGTAGAATGTGAGAGATGTAAACTAAATCTTTTGGAATTTTCTTTCTATCTATCATACAACTCAGACAATCTTGAAATAGGTGTAAATAAAATCCACCCAGTTCCTCTAGTACATTTCCTATATAATTGCTATCCAGATTTGGAGTCCCAGTGAACCTGTGTGGGGGAGAGTGATAGGGTATGCCAGGTGAGTGGGGTATGTGGGAGGTAGTTACATAAGGGGTTTGGAGGGCATTTGAAGTACTGGCCACGCTAGGCCATGATTGACAGGCCCTCTTAACATGATCACCCATTATACTAGTATAGCATAAACCAATTGTCTTAATGACCCAATCATAAGTATTATAATGTTATGGTCTAGGAAGAGGTGAGAGGATCATCTGATTGCTTCCATTCTTTAACATGATATAAAAAAATATTGGATGAGATCACAAACCGAAAAGCAACCAAAAGCATGCATAAATTCATAGGGTTTTGATATAATCTATTTTATCTCCAACATATTTGGTAACTTCTTTTAGCTGCAGTCACTTATTATAGGGATGGCTGAATAGGCATTTCTCTTGAGTGCATTTATGTGTGATTACCTAAAAGTAAGAGATGAAATGTCACTCCCTAAGAAGGGAGTTTTATAACAGTGTCTGTGAGACACAGCTGCACCAAAACACTCTACTGCTGTGTTCACTGTGCACAGGGGCTCACCTAGCGGATTCTTGAGTCCCTAACTATGATAAGATTTTCAACAAGTTCCAAACCCCTTCCCCCCTAAAAAAGTATTCCACTCCCAATAAAAAGAGGACAAAATGGAGCAATAATAAATTGTGTGCCACAATGCACAGGAACACACCATTTTAAGTCTAGAATTCTGAAATTGTCTGGGGGGGCGCTTTATGAAAAATGCCCACCGGGAGGCCCTTTTTTTGCACATCCTGCCAATACTTGTGTTGGCTACAACAAGTCGTGTATTAGTGTATTGGCTCCAGGGTGTTCAGATATGCCCACCCCTGCTATGTGACTGGCTGAGGTCTGAGTCTGACACTTGCCACATTTAAATGGGCTGAATGGATACCGTACTGTTTCATTGAAACGTGTACTGTTTCAATCAATGACATCTAGTGCCTGTTTGGTTGCCAGTGTACCGGTAACGTACCGGGTATATACTATAGTTTAATACGTGTTTTTTTTTTGTAGGGCTATGGCTAGACGAAAGTAGGAATGGCACTCTATGGAATATACCTGTGTTTATCATAACCGTATCTCAGAGCATTGTTTCACCATTTCTAGGTTATCAATACAAGTGACTGGACGATTTGTGATGGTTTACGGTCATCATTGTACATGAAACTGATAGTCACCCTGCCACTGTCCAGGACAAGGGTCAAAATGTTATCAGTGGACAAATCCTGAGCTTGTACTCACTGATGAAGAGGCGATAACCGAGTGTGTTGGGGGCCCCACGGACTTCTGTTGTGTATGCCATTCTGGCAGAGTAAAGTTTAGGTGCTGTGAAGTAGCTTCGACGGAAAGAAGAAGAACACAAGCTCTTAGAGAGGTGTGGTGAAGCTCTGACAGCCTTGGCGCCGACTGACAGCAGAGTAATCAACCCACGTTGCATGGAAGAAGTGGTTGTCGAACCGGCCCGGATGTGTCCACAGGTGAGCGCGCACGCGCAAACGCACCCGAACAAGACTCTCTTTAGAGTTGAGCAAAAAGAAAAGAGAAGCGCTAGAAAATCAGATTTTTCACTTTGAACCTATGGACTTGTCTATTCATTGCTATTTCCTCTAGTGCTTTGTAGCTGTACTGTTATCATATCGTCCCCCAATGGCTAATTGAATCAGATTCATCCCTTACAATCAAAAGAAGTCCACCTGGAGTCTTGTTCTTCAGGAATCTATTCTGGCATCTCGACCTCGGGCCCCCAGCAAGACGAGGTGGCCGAGTGGTTAAGGCGATGGACTGCTAATCCATTGGGCTCTGCCCGCGTGGGTTCGAATCCCATCCTCGTCGATCCTTTTCGTCGCAAGCATCGCACGGGCGAAAAGATAGGCCTCTAACAAACCACTGAGCAAAATAATCCTCACTGCGACCGCCCTATGGCCTATCTGTCTCCCCATGCTTTTAGAGGCCTGATAAAATCGAGTAGGCATACTACAACTAGATCTAGATCTAAAAAAAAATAGAAGAAGAGAAGAAAACGGCACGAGAAATGCTCAAAAATCGGAAGACTGCCATCTAAACTTTGATAGTTTCATCTTTTGCCGCCAGCGGCCAGGTGGTAGCGTCTGCTAGCAAGGCGCGCGCCAGCAGCAGTCTTGTGGAACTAAATAATTACAGGGTTGATTCAGGTAGCCTAAAGTGGAACACTTAAGTCATACTCAGACTTTATGTACCATTCACACATTTGGTACAAATAGTAGAAAATGTCAAATAGGGTTGATTCAGGTAAAGTGGGACACCTAGCCTAAGCCATAGGCCTAGGCCTACTCTGACTTTATGTAGCCTACCATTCACACATTTGGTACTTATAGTAGAAAATGTCAAACACATCAAATAGTTTCAGTATTTATTCCTTTAAACCAAAATATAATTTTTTTTTATGAAATACCCCAGCCAATGTGGCCTAAATAGCCCATTTCTTAGAGATGCCATTTTAAAATTGAAGCTATAGGTAGGCCCTAGGCCCTAAGTACCAAATGTGTGAATGGTACATAAAGTCAGAGTATGGCTTAGGTGTCCCACTTTACCTGAATCAACCCTAGGCATATTGGGTAATGCTACTCCGAGAAAGGGGATTAATATAGTGTCCCACTTAACCTGAATCTGCCTGTCCCACTTTACCTAACACCTTCAGCTAAAGTGGGACACTTGCTTTTAAGGTCTCAGTGTAGGCCTACTTCATTTCCATATCTGACTAATAAAAAAATATCGAGATGTAAAGAAGCAATATAATTATGTATTTAATATTTACATACATTTTGAAATATCATGAAACTATTCTTAGTAGGCCTACCACTACTAACAAATAATTTTAATATTTTTTATGTAGGCCCTAGGCCCTACTTCCGAATTTATAGCAGCAAAAGCTCTCCACCGATATCATGTCGAAATTTAGAAGGTATAATTACCTCTTAACTTAGGTGAGATAGGTACAATTAAGAGGGGTCAAACATATATTTCTAAGGTTTTGTGCTCACTGTGCGAGGTACAAGAAGGGGCAACCTTGTATAGAGACTATAGTCTTAAACAAATGGGTTCAGTTAGATCAAGCGCCCGATATATGCAATAACATGCCGAACTATACTATCAAAAGCTATATCATCTGAAATGCATCTGGCATAAGCTGAGACTATATACACAAGGGATGCAAATATCAAGGCAACTCGTCAGTTCCGGGGTCAGTTCGTCCCTAAGAGCGTCAGAGACCCTGGAGGGGGGGGGGAGTATTCTGGCAGATTCTGATGGTGCCATCTAACCCCAGCTATGCACGTTTGGCAAGATTGGTGCATCATACCGACCCTGCGGGACGCAAATACTGGATAGCTCTCTCAGGTGAGAGGACAGACGTTAAGAGCGTTATCTTAATCTTAAGTCTTAAAGTCTTAATTCAGTGTCTTACAGTGTCTTCTAGGGGGTACACGGACTTTAGGCACTTGGATTTTAGGCACCCTGATTACAGGCCCCCTGCCTTCAGGCCCTCCGGATCTTGGGCCCCCGGTCTTTTGGCACCCTGGCCATAGGCCCCCTGTCCATAGGCCACAACCTGCCATACGTCCAACCCCCGTCATACGTCCACAACTCTGTCATACATCCAACCCCTGTCATACGTCCATTTCACTGCCTCTAACAAATCATTCTGCATCCCCATCTCTCACGTCCACTACCTCCTCCTCACGTCCACTAGCATCTCCTCACGTCCACTAGCATCTCCTCACGTCCACTACCATCTCCTCACGTCCACTACCTTCCCCTCACGTCCACTACCTCCTCCTCACGTCCACTACCATCTCCTCACGTCCACTACCATCTCCTCACGTCCATTACCTTCCCCTCACGTCCACTACCTCTTCCTCACGTCCAGTACCATCTCCTCACGTCCACTACCATCTCCTCACGTCCATTACCTTCTCCTCACGTCCACTACCATCTCCTCACGTCCACTGCCATCTCCTCACGTCAATTACCTTCTCCTCACGTCCACTACCATCTCCTCACGTCCACTACCATCTCCTCACGTCCACTACCATCTCCTCACGTCCATTATCTTCTCCTCACGTCCACTACCATCTCCTCACGTCCACTACCATCTCCTCACATCCACTACCTCCTCCTCACTTCCACTACCATCTCCTCACGTCCATTACCTAATCCTCACGTCCATTACCTTCTCCTCACGTCCACTACCTTCTCTCACATCCACTACCTCCTCCTCACGTCCATTACCTTCTCCTCACGTCCACTACCACTTCCTCATCTCCTCAACCCCCTCCCTCACATCCAACCCCCTGCCTCACATCCAACCCCTTACCTCACGTCCAACCCCTCCCTCACATCCAACCCCATTCCCTCACATCCAACCCCTTTTCTCAGGTCCAACCCCATTTCCTCATGTCCAACCCCCTCCCTCACATCCAACCCCTTTTCTCACATCCAACCCCATTTCCTCACGTCCAACCCCTCCTTATCTCCAATGTGAAGAAGTGGTAGTGAACATGAGGAAGTGGAAGTGGTCGTGAGGAGGTAGTAGTGGACGTGAGGAAGTGGTAGTGGACGCGAGGAGGTGGTAGTGGACGTGAGGAAGTGGTAGTGGACGTGAGGAAGTGGTAGTGGACGCGAGGAAGTGGTAGTGGACGTGAGGAAGTGGTAGTGGATGTGAGGAAGTGGTAGTGGACGTGAGGAAGTGGTAGTGGATATGAGGAGAAGGGGGTTGGACGTTAGAGAAGGGGTTGGATGTGAGGGAGAGGGTTGGACGTGAGAGAAGAGGGTTGGATGTGAGGGAGGGTTTGGACGTGAGGTAAGGGAAGTGGAAGTGGTCGTGAGGAGGTAGTAATGGACGTGAGGATGTGTTAGTGGACGTGAGGAGGTGTTAGTGGACGTGAGAAAGTGGTAGTGGACGTGAGGAAGTGGTAGTGGACGCGAGGATGTGGTAGTGGACGTGAGGAAGTGGTAGTGGACGCGAGGAAGTGGTAGTGGACGTGAGGATGTGGTAGTGGATGTGAGGAAGTGGTAGTGGATGTGAGGAAGTGGTAGTGGATATGAGGAGAAGGGGGTTGGACGTGAGAGAAGGGGTTGGATGTGAGGGAGAGGGTTGGACGTGAGAGAAGAGGGTTGGATGTGAGGGAGGGTTTGGACGTGAGGTAAGGGGTTGGATGTGAGGGAGGGGGTTGGATGTGAGGCCAGGGGTTGGATGTGAGGAAGGGGGTTTGACGTGAGAGAAGGGGTTGGATGTGAGGGAGGGGGTTGGATGTGAGGGAATTGGGCTGGATGTGAGAGAAGGGGTTGGATGTGACGGAGGGGTTGGACGTGAGGTAAGGGGTTGGATGTGAGGGACGGGGTTGGATGAGATGGAGGGGGTTGGATGTGAGGGAGGGGGTTGGACGTGAGAGAAGGGGTTGGATGTGAGGAAGGGGTTGGACGTGAGAGGAAGGGGTTGGATGTGAGGGAGGGGGTTGGATGTGAGAGAAGAGGGTTGGATGTGAGGGAGGGTTTGGACGTGAGGTAAGGGGTTGGATGTGAGGGAGGGGGTTGGATGTGAGGCCGTGGGTTGGATGTGAGGGAGGGGGTTTGACGTAAGAGAAGGGGTTGGATGTGAGGGAGGGGGTTGGATGTGAGGGAGGGGTTGGACGTGAGGTAAGGGGTTGGATGTGAGGGACGGGGTTGGATGAGATGGAGGGGGTTGGATGTGAGGGAGGGGGTTGGACGTGAGAGAAGGGGTTGGATGTGAGGAAGGGGTTGGACGTGAGAGGAAGGGGTTGGATGTGAGGGAGGGGGTTGGACGTGAGAGAAGGGGTTGGATGTGAGGGAGGGGTTGGAAGTGAGGTAAGGGGTTGGATGTGAGGGACGGGGGTTGGATGAGAGGGAGGGGGTTGGATGTGAGAGAGGGGGTTGGGCGTGAGAGAAGGGGTTGGATGTGAGGGAGGGGTTGGACGTGAGGTAAGGGGTTGGATGTGAGGGAGGGGGTTGGATGTCGGGGAATTAGGCTGGATGTGAGAGAAGGGTTTGGATATGAGGGAGGGGTTGGACGTGAGTTAAGGGGTTGGATGTGAGGGAGAGGGTTGGACGTGAGAGAAGAGGGTTGGATGTGGGGGAATTGGGCTGGATGTGAGAGAAGGGTTAGGATGTGAGGGAGGGGTTGGACGTGATGTAAGGGGTTGGATGTGAGGGAGGGGGTTGGACGTGAGGTAAGGGGTTTGATGTGAGGGAGGGGGTTGGATATGAGGGAGGGGGTTGGATGTGAGGGAGGGGGTTGGACGTGAGAGAAGGGGTTGGATGTGAGGGAGGGGTTGGACGTGAGGTAAGGGGTTGGATGTGAGGGAGGGGGTTGGATGTGAGGAAGGGGTTGGACGTGAGAGGAAGGGGTTGGACATTATGATTTGTAAGAGATAGTGTTGGACGTGATGAATTTGAATGAGATAATCGGGTGTGGATGTATGAAATGGACGTGAGATTTGTGCCTACAGGCCGGGGGCCTGTAGTCAGGGTGGCCTAAAGGCAGGGGGCCTCAGATCCGGAGGGCCTGTGGGCTGGGGGCCTGTGTTCCGTAGGCCTGTGGGCCGGGGGCCTACAGTCAGGAGGGCCTGTATTCCGGATACCCTTCTAGGGTGCCACCTGTAGTTATACTTGTGTACTAGGATCGCCCTATGACTATTAACTCTTTCCAGCCGGCTCTATGATAGTTTAAACTCCCCAGAATATGGCACATTGAGACCCAGCAGTATAAATATTATAGGGTTATATTGAGGTTGATGTGACACTAGGTATTTGTGGTGCATTAATGCACTAGCCGTTTTTTACAAGGTAGTGCATTAATGCACTAGCCGGGTGGAAAGAGTTAATGACACGTGGGGGACAGTACCAATTCCGTAGGATCAGCATGATGTTTGAATGCAGCACTGACGAGCTACTCTCCAGGGCTGCATTCATGCATCATGACGACCAAAGGCATGATGCATTAGGTATCATGCCGTCCTTAATGGGTTAACCACAACACAGTCGCAACAATACGCCTGATTTTGATAGAGTGCCGGTCTTGTATAAGCACCAGGAAGGCGTTTCACCGTATCATACGGAGGGTCCGTATGTGCTATTTTTGCGTTTCAGTTCATTTTTGCGTTTCAGCTCAACATGTCCGCATCTTACGGAAAAATATACGGAGGCCGTATGTACATACGGCCCTCCGTATTCACATATGGCGAAAATTGCGTTTCAGCTCAACATGCGGAGCACAAAAATTCCGCATCTTTGGCGTATTTAGTACAAGATATACGGAGGGGTAGGGGGGGGTGCTATGTCAAAAAATGCACATATACCCTGTTTTTTAGGGCCGTATGTGTGTTTAGTCGGCCGTATGTCAATTCTGCACTGTATGTATTTGCCAAATTCAGCGACCTTCACCTTGGCCCTTGACCCTTGACCCTTGACCCCGATATATTTTGGCGGACTATTTGGATAGAGCCAAGATGGGTCCTAGAATAGGGTATGTTCTTCAAACTGAAAGAGAGTACTACAAGCGGGTGGATCCCTTCATAAAGTATGGAGACAAGAAATTCCTACAGCAATACCGCCTTACGAAGGAAATCACAAAATGCCTGATAAAAGACTATGTGGACAGCCTAGAGGACAAGCTGTTGCGGGGTAAACATGCTGTACCTCATAGGATAAAGGTATGTACCACCCCTACACCCCACTTTCCCTTTATTATATATGGCTATCTATCTTCCCTTGTTCCTTTATTCTTTTTTTTCCTCCATTTTTATTATGTTTGATTGTGGCTTCTGCCCTGCACTCATACTATGCTATGTATAGTGTAATGCATTTTGCATATACATGAGTTATGCTCCCTTCATATGTCATATTACTGAATGTATTGAACTATCCCAAATGAAATAAAACAAAGCAGTAATTAAAGTGTAACAAAATGATTTTTTACTTTCAAACAGTTCTGTGTAGCTATACGCTACTTTGCGACGGGGTCAAACTACACCGACATTGCGGATGTGCACGGTGTGTGAAACTCGGGATCATCCTTGTTGGGGGGGGGGGCTGCAAAACATTACATATACCCCGTCACACAGTTGTATTTGAATGATAAAAATGTAAAATAATTTTTAGAACGGACTGATATATGAACATAGCATGGAAGTGGAGAAGAAGTGTTGTGCTTTTTTTCACATTGACATAATACATACATGAAATATAGGGAAAGCAGGCTGGCCCGTTTATTTTCTGTTTGTGCCCAGCAGCAGGCTGAGCGCATCCAGATTGCCTAAAAGGCCCTTGAAAGACCTGCCACTTGTTTTTTTGATTCGGCTTCAGATTGGGTTGTGGGGGGTTGGCTGTCACTGACCTCCTCCTCTGAGGTACTATCATCCTCCTGAATTCATTGAAAATGCTATGTCAGGCATGTTGTATGGTGTATGACAGAAAGGGGGACAGTTCTATCGAAATTAGCGATATATTTTGGCATAATACAGTTGTAAGGGGTGTATAGAAGCAGTACCGGTAGTATCTGAGTTGCTTTGACTTAAAGCGGGAAAACGGACCGGCTACTTTGGCACCGATGTTCATGTATTAAAATCAGAATAACACGCACAACAAAGTACATTGCTGGAATCTACGTGATCTGATGTATGTAATGGCACAGGAAGGACATGTCCTACTTACCCTTTTGTTGACTCTCCCCATGTTGTTTGGTTGTTGTTGTGGCTTAGAATAGCTTTCCGCACGCTTGCCCAACTCGGTGTTTACTATTGAGAAATTGCAAATGGCGGCCCCCACAAGTCACGTGTGTATGACGTCAGATACGGAATCCCCGGGTATTCCCCCGGATGTAGCCTGGTCGATGGCGCGAAATTCAAATGCGGCGGGTCAGAACAAGAACATACGGAGGTCAACATACGGAGGGCCACATGTTGACTGCTACATACGGCAGAGCAGGGTTGTATGTTGGGATTTGGTACAAAAAGATACGGAGGGTATGCGGAGGGTGAAAAGAAACGGAAAATTTGCTTTGGTGATATTTTGACATACGGTGAAACGCCTTCCAGGAAGGCGTTTCACCGTATGTTGATGTTATACCTAACATACGGCCTTAAGATGCGGACAAGATGCGGACAAAATACATCTAAACTACTTTTTTTGTTTCAGTTGGTGCTCCGTATACCCTCCGTATCTTTTAGTAGAAAATAACAACATGCGGCACCCAACATACGGCCCTCTCAACATACGGACATTGTCACCTGTCTCTTTTGGAAAAATGTGCAAAAACCAGTCTACATTCCGGGGAACCCCTAGGGAATTCCCTCTGTGACGTCATAATATGTAGCAACATACGGAGGTAGGCTGGGGAGGGTATAAATAGGGTCCGTATGTTGGGGGAAGAGACAGGGGAGGGACAGGAGAGGTTTGGGAAGGGACAGGATAGGTCGGGGAAGAGATAGAAATGGTCGGGAAAGGCACCTCTGTACTCTGATAGCTATTGTCTGTTTAAACACAAGGAGTCTGTGGGCAAAGTTTCAGCTCTGTAGCGCCATTATTTACCGAGTTATGGAAGAAAAGACTCTTTTTCATGTAATTTCTCCCAAAATCCATATAATATATATATATTTTTTTATCATGAAGGTAGAAGTTGGACTTACCTTATTTACTCGTTAAAATAATTCTAGTTTCTATTTCAACATTATATAAACACATATTAAAAAAGTGACACAAGAGAGGTTTCTCCCCTGTGTGGATCCATGTTTTACTGACCAAACAGGCCATCGTACACCGGTGTGTGCAGCATTAGTATCGCCACTGACTGCAAATTCAGGGCTGTGTTGGTGCTGCCACCTAGAGGCTAAGTCATGCTGGCCTCAACTCCTCTCATATATATAAGGTAATGGAGATCGCAAGCCATATATTGGAGGTCATGTGGACCTAAACCATTTTTCTGTAAGCTAGTACAGTCCCCCACCTCCCTTCTCCCTTTTTAAAGTGCACATATATATGTAAAAAAATGGCTCTAGGATTGCTTTAATGAATAGATAAGTAAAGTCCAACTTCTACCTTTATAATTAAAAAAAGATAAATTAAAAAAAATGATTTTTAACGAAATTATACCCAAAAATGTCTTTTCTTCTGTAACTCGGTAAATAATGGCCCTACAGAGCTGAAACTTTGCCCACAGACTCCTTGTGTATAAACGGTGGTAGACAACAGAGTACAGAGCTGGCTGTAGTGGTGACGAAATGGTAGTAGTGGCTCCTACCATCTCCTCACAGCCCCTACCATTTTCTCACGGCCCCTACCATCTCCTCACGGCCCCTACCATCTCCTCACGGCCCCTACCATTTTCTCACGGCCCCTACCATCTCCTCACGGCCCCTACCATCCCCATCTCTTTATCACCATTACAATCTGAAGTGATATGACACATACGGAGCAAAAATACCACATACGGCACACAAAAGACACATACGGCCCTAAAAAACAGGGTATATGTGCATTATTTGACATAGCATCCCCCCCTACCCCTCCGTATATCTTGTACTAAATACGCCAAAGATGCGGAATTTTTGTGCTCCGCATGTTGAGCTGAAACGCAATTTTTGCCGTATGTACATACGGCCCGCCGGTCCACACCGATCCAAGAGCTCCCCATAGCATTATAGCCACAGTATACTGTATATAACGGCCATCCAAGACACACAGAAACAGTTAAACATGCAAATTGTTAAGGGTATGTTGCGCTTCCTCTCAAAGTCCATCTACATTTTCCATGGGCCATTAGTGATAACGACAGGGCTAACGCATGTGCATAGGCCTACTCAAACATTCAATTATGGCTTAATTAACGCTCTCAAACATATCAAAGTATAGCTTCACGATTTCCCAGCCAATAGTTACTCATGCAATGGATGTAGGGTACATTTAGTATTGAAAGTGACAGTGCCAAATGAGTGGTAAATGAAAGGTAATGGCATCAATTAAGGCTTGGGTCTACTTTCAAAGCCATTAGCTGAGTGGTAGTCACACTGTGTGGGGTGGATCCGGTCTGTTGTGTGTCCACACGAAGAAAACTGGGTGATGTAACGGTGCTCTAATATATAGTCTATTAGTCTTTATACTGCCCCTTTTGTAACAAGTTGTCTTACGCAAGGCCGGAAATTTCACTAAAAGCATGCAGGAAACGTCACTTCGAATAATAGTCTGTAATGACAATGTGCGCTCAGTGCTTGGGTAACGTAACTACAGCGAAACCGGTTATTATCAGTAGGCCTACATTTTAAATGTGAAGATTTTAGATGGTAGAGCAGATGTACATGTTGTACATAGAAATGGTCGGGAAAAGTTTGGATGTTCTAAGAACTCATGATAGGCCTACTAATTTTAATCCAACTTTTGATAACACAGGCACCCAGGTACCCATAGCTTTCACCTGCGGTGTCAAAATAGATAGACGGACATAGATAGGTCAGCACGTGGGTGTTTAAGGCAGTGGTCTTCATCAACCAAGGAAGGGTGAGACCAAATAAATGTGGGCGTGAACCCCTTGAGAGGAAATCATTTTAAGTTACACTCTGTTTTAACAGGGGATCAACATGACACAACCCCCTGTCGTTAGGCCTAAATGATTTTCTAAGTAACAGATGTTTCGCACCTCAGGTAGGTGCGCCTTCAAAATGGAAAATCTCATTCTTGTTTATAGGGTACTAGTATATGTAAAGAAGGTCCCGCAAAAGTTTGTTAGTTTGATATTGCAAAATCTGAATTAGTTTGTGATACCTGCTACAGCTGGCTTCAGCCCATCATCATTTACACAGCTTGATTTACAAACATAAACTGATGTTCCAGAGTAATATATAGGTCTAAACCACACTGATAAAAGTAAAGGAGCCGCCATGACTCTGACAGCCAGAGTGGCAGTTTGTCTCCCACATGACATGCACACCTGAGGCGGAGAGTCAAATGAGTTTGACTCTCCTAGAGTGAACAGCAGTTGACCCCTCAAAACAGGGGGAGTTAAAATTGATACTTGAATACATGAGTGACATGAGATTTCAGTCACACTTCTATATTGTAATTGTACCTTTGATCATGTTTAATGATCTGGTTTTAAATGTTCAACATAAAATGAGGTATAACTTCAATGGATACATGAAGCTAAGAAGTTAGAAGTATTTTGATGACTAAATAACTTGTTCTAGAGATAATTCTAAATAATTGGACACCTTCCCTGTGTGTTCAGCTATAATACAACTCTATCTGTAATTGATACCTGCTTAAGGCCATTCCTTACAAGACTTTGCTATGAGGATGGCTGCCACAATTGGCCACCATTGCGCTGATGGCCATACATGTTGTGGTTGATCAAATTCTGCCTGATCGTGCACTTGGGGTCTCTGCTAGCGTCAGGCAATGTTAAAAACTTTTTGTAAAACAACACACATATATATCACAACACGCCTTTTCCTACACACTTTACATTTTACACACTTTATATCTCTACATACTTTCAAGATGAACACACTTTTGAAAAAGTGTGTAAACCTAGTGTGTCCAAAAAAAAGGGTGTGTAAAATAAGTATTCAAAAAGTGTGTTAAGTTAACACACCTTTTTTAGAGTGTGACTCTGCTACAAGAGTCAACTAGAGTTGACAATGGTAAAAGAGTAATGGCGACGCCTTTACTTCTCTCTGTGTGTGCAGATTATCATTCAAGGGTAGGCCTAACATACATAAGACCACTACACAAATTGGTTTTCATCACAAACGCTTTAGAGAAAAGCTCTTGAAAAGCTATCTATTTATGTGCATTGTATATTCTTTTATAATATCTAATCAACATTGTGACAAACTATGAGCAGAATTGGGAACATAACATGTTTACAGTGAAGCGATCGGCTGCAGCCAAAAGGCCCAAACGCCATTCAACAAGATCGGCATCATATATCGATTTTGCTCATGTTCATCAAGATTAAGGAGTGAGTATTTCAACAACAGTGTAAAAGCAGTTGCACCCCATTAGCTGGTTTACTTCAGGGAGCGATCATGTTTTTAAACAACAAGGAAGGGGGTGGGGGCATTTTGTGAAAGTGTGCGGCCCCCCTCTCCCTCGTTGAAAACAGGTAACAAAATCCATAATGAAGCATTTTTTAAATAGTTTTATTGACCACATTTCATATCAAACGATACGATCCTCCAATGAAGTCATGGCGAAACAGGGACGGTACAGTTTTGTGAATTAAGTAATGTATGGCAGAAGTAATAAGAGATAAATCACAGGTGATTATGCTATGTCACAAGAAAAGGTCATTGTGTCGGTTTGTTGATCCTTATAAGTATTTATAACTGTTGGTTAACTGGAGTAATACAGAACCAAACCCTATCCATCCGACTCCAGGAGCCAATATCAGGTTTTATATAGGTTATAATTATACCACTTCCGTCATTTACTTATGGTTTAACATGTTGTAAGGACCGCATGGTGCCTCGAGGACCATGTATCTTATATCCGTTAATTAATGAGAGGGGAGCTGATGTCTGGAATTGTGTTCGACATCACAACATATCAGGTTATACTTAGGCCTATATCGCTTGATGTCATTTACTAATGCTTTAACACATTGTAAGGACCGGATGATACCTGGGCCATGTATCTTGTTTCCATTAATTCTTCCCTAACCTCAGCATAACTGAAGTAATCAATAGATAATACTGCTATACATGTACTCCCTAATGCTGAATTTGATACTGTGAGCAGCATAAGGTACCCGCACCCACGCACACCCCACAAACCCACGCACCAACTCTTGAGCAACCATTGTGACGTCACAGGTCAGTTGACCAATGTCTCGAGCGATACCAGGCAGGTGGGCGCCCAGGAGGCAGACCTAGTACATTGTACAAACCCCCTCCAGTGCTGTGGGCCACTATATAGAAAAGTCCACTCATTTGGGATAAATCATTAGGAGCGCGATTCAGGTTGCAACCCTAGTATTGGTTGCGGATGGCCATTTATCTGTAGAGAAGGTACCTGGCACTACTGCCGTATACAGGATGTCGGAGAAGACCCCTACTTTATGGGGGCCTTTGGTGGTGATACTATTATTGCTGGCGCATCTATTGGAAGGTGAGTAACTTATTATATTGATGTTTTGATGGGGTTCTGGAGTTGTGACTGCTGTTTTGGTACATTTGAGGGTAGTTATTCGTTCTAGTGGAATACACGATGAGGCCTTTCCTCCCAGGAAATTGGTACAAAATCACAAGATGAATTTGTATTTTTGAAAAGATCCTTTCAATAATAATGAAGTACGGAAAAATTTGGGCATTGTATTAACATGAGAGATAATGATGTGCCTGTCAATGCCTTTTTAGTAATTTGCACATAGATAGAAGTTGAGTCATTTTGATAAGTGACCCAACTTTGAGCACCCCCAGTGCCTCCTGAATTGTCTTTTTCATAAGACAGTTTGCTCAATTTATTATAACGCTATATGCAGTTATCTTTAACACATAATTTTATCATCATGTTACAATCTAGAATCGAAATTTGGTGACATTTCAAAAAGTTGACTTTTCCTATTTGCACACCATTTCCTGCTGTCTTCGGAGTCCTACTGCTTTTACAAGTTGAGGGATATCTGCAATGTTACACATCTTGTACCCTGCATCTATATGTACTGGCCTTGGCTGCAATATATATGTTGTGTGTCTCGAACCTAGTTGACATAGTTTTCATATGAGACACTTCTAAAAATGGACTAGCTTTAAGAACTGCTTTTGATGAGCTTCACTCAGAAAGGTGGCATTTGTAAACCGTTAAGAGTCTCGAGCCTGTATTTACAGATGCATTTGTAAACCGTTAAGAGTCTGGAGCCTGTATTTACAGATGGTGCTCAGAACACATTACGCTTTCATGCTACTGAGTGGGGATGAATCTGAGATGGTCACCTTGGAAGGTTTTCTAACTTTGGTTGATTATGAATGCTCACCCAAAGTCAATGAGAATCCCTCTAAGGTCACGTTTCTAATTAAAATGGCACACGTTCGATTAAAATTGATTCTCTCTATGCAGTACGGGAATCTGAATAGTTTGCTAAAAGCAAATGTTGCTGTCAGTTGTTGCTAGAACACAATTAAGCAATTGGTTGCCATACGGAGTGGTATCTGGACTACATGTATTGTATATTGGCCTATGCTACTGGGAAATAATTATTGTACATCCTTCCGGGCATCCTTCAAACGTCCCCAGGGACGATTGTGGGCAAATAAATTATGATTATTTCTCTATTTTAATTGTATACATATTCTGTATTGTAAACAAATATTTGTGAATAATATCTATAGAAGCAAAACACTTTTATGAGTCTAGATAACCAAAAAGACAAAGGCATATCCCAGAGGTAGGGGGGTGACTTCGGACATCATGTCAGACATTTACATAGAAGATAATGTATGGAGCAACTCACTCATCCCCATTGTTTCTGCTATAGTTTGTTGAATATTCCCATGAAAACCTAACATATGGGATCTCAATATGAACAAGAATATGAAACATAAGTTTGGATAGAAGGGACACATTATTTACTTTGTTATGAATTCTAGAAAAAGCTAAATGAATGTCAAAAATAGTAGACCTATATCAGGACATTGCATTTGATCCCTCCAGTAAATATGTGAATTTAAGAGTGAATTGGCCCATAAGAACATGTCATAATCACAACTTTAATCACATTGCTTTATATAGGGTGTCCGACCTGGGTTGCCCGAGTTTTGTTATACGCATAGCTCAGGTCTGATAGTGACGTCACTGAGGAGGGGCATCATTGAATCTCTAAACCTTACCTCCAACAATGGGCAAGTAAAAATAGCTATCCCTTTAATAGGAGCCACTTATGGAGGGCCCCTCCAGTTGAGTCCTACCGTAGACGTGTATGTCGCTGGTCCTACTCATAGCTGCGAATAGTTTTCTGTTCCCTGAATTCCCACTTTCACTAAGAGTCGTGCACACTACAGCAACCACAACTAGAGTCACGACCAGAAACATAACTAACTGTGTAAAATGATAAGGATGCAAATAAATAATCTATTGACATCACTTGGACGTGTTTTTTCGCATATCTTTTCCTGTAGTCATATGATATAAATACATTCACACATATATACATAAATGGCTGGGGAAATGGACCCGAGACATACATCAGACAGGCATGTCCTGCTTCATTGTTTATCTTCATGTGATGATGGAGAATATTCTGTAATTAAATACACCCTGTTTCAGTCCGGTTTTTTTCTCTGCTGATTGTTCATCTAGGGGGTTTCCACCTCCAAGGGTGATCATTTTCTGTGTGATGTATTTGTGATGGCTTTGGGGAAATTATGATATTCAAGATGGCCACCAGAATTCACTAAAAATCTTTAAAGGTGCATATCTCTACTTCTAATCTACTTAGAGACACAAATAAAAGGTCTAAAAGTATGTTTCTGTGGTCAGGGAATCTAATCATGTCATTTAAAACCATGTATATGGCAGCCATTTTGCGTTATATCCGAGATGGCTCCTAGGACTAAATAAGGATCATTAAAGGTGCATATCTCTGCCTCTAATCAACATAGAGACACAATTTAAAGACCTAAAAGTACATTACTGTGGTCAGGGAATCCAATCATGTCAATAACCATGTCACTCCAGATTCCATTGAATAATCCGGTCTTGTGAGGCATGGTATGTTGGCCTTTCATGAATGCTTCACACAAATTATCAGGCAAATCATTCATGGTGGCAAAGAACAAGGGTATCATATCCTTGACACAGGCTTGATGCATTGGCCAGTCAGACTCTTGCTCAGCTCTTACATATCTCATAACTATGAGAATGGTTTCAATTAGGCAACTTAACCGGAGCTTGGCTGTCCTACTGTGATGCCTGGTTATATAGCTCTGGTTTTATACTAGTTTCTTTCCATCAGCATTCAAATTGCTCTGACATTCTATGGGAGATCTTTTTCTGTAACAATATTTTCAATGCCACCATAGGTAAACTTGCCAATCAGCTACATAATCCATGCTAGACCACTGTCTACCATCAGCCTTCTTATATTAAACTCATGAGGATATATATATGAAGAGTTTGGATGCAAAACGACATAAGGGCCATTTAAAAAATGGGGACAAAAATCTGACTAAAATATAGATTAGGGATAGTAAAATAAATCCTCAAACTATTTTTCCAAAAATTATCATTTTTCATCTAATTATGACCTTCTTAGTAGACACTTTGTTACCAAAGTACAATAATTGACCGCAGGGTGTCTTTACAAAAAGCACTAAATGCTTCAATTATGGGATGGAGATATGTCGTTTTGCATCCAAACTCTTCATATATGCATTCCACCTAAGTAATGATAAAAATTGCCAAACATAGCCTGCTTCTCACAGAATACATCGACAGCTATACAATGCAGAGCTCTGTTGATCTGCAGTAAAAACTACGTATGCTTGGCTCCAATAACTTGTTTGGACTCCATCATGGCTGTTATTATGGTATTTCAGTCTGCAGGTGATTTGTCCGTTAGTGAAAGGGATACCACATTCGTCTTAGATTTAAGGGCTTGTCCTTAACTTCTGAAAATCCCTGTACACTGGCAACAATATATTTTAGCCATGACACTCAGCCAGCACATTCGTCTGACTGGTTTACGTCTTTAGAAAACTGAGAGTCCAGCTCCATTGTTCGCTCACATGCAACTTTCTGCTAGCTTTAAACCCACCTGAATGTCTTGGAATGCACTTTTGCTATCAGAGGATTTCTTGTGGATGCATGGTCACCTGTAGTGGGCCAGTGTATTATGTTTTGGGAATTACACACATCAAATTGTGTGCCATCTGACAGCTATCTGTGGTTCATTAATTTAATAGTTCATATTCCATCCTGAAATGTGTCCTCATGATAGATGATCTGACTATAAATGTCATGTCTTTGGTTATTTAGGGATGTCATTGACATCAAAGTTTTGTCAATGATGATTATCAACATATATTTGTTGATATGTCAATGCATTGCAATATAATATTAACATAAAATTATATAACTATAGTGCATTTAGGGAGTGCTCACTTTTTAACAACGGGGGGGGGGGGGTGGTGAGATTTCGCGCGGAGCAGGCGAAATTTTTTTACCCCCCCCCTAGAGGGGTTGAAATTTTTTACCCCCCCCCGGCAGGCCAAAAATTGTGCGTGTTCGCGCCCCTTTGTAGCATAGTAACCCGCTGGCTTTTTCCCTCAAAACAGGTTGAATTTCTTTGACCCCCCCAAGAGGGGTCTAAATTTTTTACCCCCCCCCCCGGTTCAAGATCCAAAATCCACCACCTGTTGTTAAAAAATAAGCACTCCCTTAGAACACTATAGGGCCTTAAAATGCTCACAGAAATATCCAAATTAAATGTTAATAACATCAAAAAAAATTTAAAATAATTTAAAAATTCAATCTGAAGATCCCCAATGATGAGACACCAGTACACATTTTAGTAATCTCACTTGAGGTCAAAAGTTTAAGCAGTACTCCATTACGACCCACAGAGGTCTGTCCATTTCACTGTAATCAATCAGAGCCAATAAGTTTTGAGCTACTAACTGATTGGCCAATGTAGGTGACATGCCAACTGATATAAATTGGTACTTAAACTTTCTTGCAATGACATGCTTTAACTAGAAGCTATAAGTGGCCATGCCTGTCTCCCCCCAGAGTAAGTGGGGCTTTAAATTAAATCTCTGTCAGTGAACACTCCAGTGTTATAACTGTGTGCCAAACACCTCATCCAATATTAACCATATTAATAGTAGGGACGTCCACCTACACAGCCCGCGCTGACCCCACTACCCACGCTACAATCTCTTCTATAAGATATAAAATACAGTAGTTATGAAACACTTTGCAACCCACTGTTAACTGCCCTACTTGTGTGGCCTACTCGTAGTCTACCTGAGTGGTGCCACCAGCTAAACTAGAATGTACTAGGCAGTTTGGGGCTTAAAAATACACCTTCAAACTGTTCTTGCTCTTTACAAAGATAATGTATTTTCTTCTCGGTTGTAGGAATGAGCATCTCAGAGTCTCCTTTGCCACATTCCCAGATTTTATTATGTATTTTCTTGTAAAACACTTTCTCATTATGACATATTGACAGAGATATATTGACAAATCAAAAATAATATCTTGACATTTTGACATAATTTCAATATATCAACTTAGCAAGTATCAATGCCATCCCTATTTTTATTCAAGTCTTATGTTTACTCCATTTATAAAACAGTGTAGACTTTCAACCAACTTCAGGGTATATATCATTTAATCATTCAAAATGGTTACCATATATATAATCCGAAATGGCATGATTGGACTCATGATTAAAAGCAGAGACATGCACCTTTCAAGATTCTTTATTGAACTCCAGTAGCCATCCTGAATATATTTCACAATGGCTGACATATACATGATTCTAAATGATATGATTGGATTCCCTGACCACAGAAATGTACTTTTGGACCTTTTATTTGTGTGTCTTAGTTAATTAGAAGCAGAGATATCCACCTTTGACAATTTAAAACAGATTCCAGCAGTCATCTTGGATATAACACAAAATGGCTGCCATATACATGATTTTAAATGACATGATTGGATTCCCTGACCACAGAAACATACTTTTAGACCTTTCATTTGTGTCTCTAAGTAGATTGGAAGTAGTGATGAGCACTTTTAAAGATTTTTAGTGAATTCTGGCAGCCATCTTGAATATCTCAATTTCCCCAAAGCCGTCACAAATACATCATGCAGGAAATGGTCACCCAGGCCCCCTAGATGAACAATCAGCAGAGAAAAAAACTATATCGGAGAATTCGGGGTCAGGCCCCAAATCCTTGTTCCACTACCGGACTATTTAGAACCATCCTATACTAACTTCCCGTGGATGATATTATAGACCATGTGCTTTATGTGTTATGATGCTGATGTTATGATACATTATATATTGGGAATCCGGCACATGATAGAGGGGCTGGAGCAGGATACATATTTGGACTATTACTCTTTATGAACCACGTGATACTACAAAGGTCATCTGCAGAAGGCAAACAATTGTTCGAGTAGCCCACCCTAGGTGGCCCAACCCAACCAGTGTTAAGCATCCGCCCATTGGCACATACGCATAATTATATATGTGCATATTTTTTAATCGATTGGCTTGGAAAAGCCCCCCTTCCACTTTTCCTACGACATGGCTTTGTCGTTATGATGCGCCAATGCAGCGCGGGTAAATACAGGTTCCAACTAGCTGTTCTGCATTGGTGCATCATAATTAAAAAATTCAGCGTCCGAAATGACATCATGCAGACCGTATACGAGAGTGTGTGAACCCTGTGATATCGGCATGATGCATTAAAGCAGGCATGCATCCTACTAAACGACATACATGTTGCACTGACGAACTATGCTGTTCTTAAAGGACTAACACAGACCACAGGGAGAATCCGGGGGAATGAGTGAAAGGTTTGAGGTCTATCCTATAGTATTACATAGCTATATAGGCATGTCACCATGACGGGGAGGACAGATGTGATGGGATCCTAAAAATACTGTGTATACTGTGGAGATATATTGAAGACCCAGTATACATGCCTGCGACACTCAAGGATACATTCCTGGTGTACCCTCAAGATGGTTGTCTTGGAGTTGGTATCAGCATTGAGCATCCTCCTTGCATTACCTCTGCTACGCGGTGAGTTAATGATAGTTCGTGTACAATAGTTGTATCAGTATACATGCATCTAGATACTCTTTTATCAAGTAAATCGTGGGGGCTTATCCCATCTTCATTTCTGTTAAGTGGAATCGGTGAAGCAGACTTGTTCAAGTCCAGTAGGGGTTTTCATGAGAATGTTCTATTGATTATTTCATTTAGCCAGGCTCGGATCAGTCTTCCAATGTAACAATCTTTGTTGGTGGTCACTCTAGGGGTAGAGCCTATAGATATTATGCTATCCATGCAGGCAAGCAGTAAAATACGCAGAATCCCGCTCACGCTCCGTGGAGTAGGGCTCCTGCTCTTCTGTCTACAGCCGTGTGTATTCTAGACATTGACCAAATTGCCATCTACGAAAGGGCATCGATATCGGTGAATTGGAATGTAAACATCGATATCTGGGTCTATGGACATGGCTATCATGCTATAATTGAACATTCATGAGACTCGATTGCCCCACACACATGCAGGTATTTATGATTAAGCTGGAAACTCATCGGCCGATTTGGGTGCATGATTGGCCAATACACCCTTAACCTTAAATCGGTGAATGGGTTTTAATCCCTTATAGAGGTGGGAGTCAGAAACGCACTTATAGTAATTCTGCAGAGAGAGGGACAGAAGGGCGGGGTGGGGTCAAGCTGACTCTGTTCGCCATGGGCAGCCCTGTCACCAAAATAACTCCCTTCGAAAAGAATCCAGCATCGCATTACTCTCTTCCAAGTAAGGTTTGTCAGGCAATGACTGACTCTCTTTTCACAGTGCAACAGCGTTTTAAAGCGTTTTGTTGACCGAACTCCATGACGAGTCAAGTCTTTCAAACAATTGGTTGGATGAAACTAGATGAAGCCATGCATAGATGAATGTTATATATGCGTCATATCGGGTCATGCTTCAAAATGAGTTTCTGTTAACTGTGCTAGTGATCAATGGATAACTCATTGGTTTATGTGATATTGAGCTACCCCCACATGATTACGGCAAACCATGCCGATTCTATTAACACATCCCAGTTATTCGATAATAGCATAGGTAAACAAACTGAAGTTCTGTGAATGGGCTGCATAGGTCTGGATATTTCATTAAATCCGACAGGCGGATATGAGGCAGCGAGTCATATGTGGGCAGGCAAGCCGAAGGGATGCCCCGTGCCCAGACCAACGGGCCATCCTTTCTGCCTGGCTGTTCATATATTCTAATTAACATGTTGTCACATATGGTCTACGTAATCAATTTCCCCTCTTCACCCCTACCAAAGGCAGCTTGCCATCATGGCAATGGGTGGCAGAGGAAATTTGCTCTATCCATTAGGTGTGTTTGGGTGGCATGATGTAATAAAGGGAACCTATTGCCGCTCCCCATAATACAGGTCGGGTGCACTAAAACTGTGTTTTATGAGGAAGGCATCTGCCTCTATTAAGGAGATAATTGGTTTGTGGCAAAGGGCACAGGTTACGGGTCCTCATAACAAAGTCTAGCCATTTAAGGACCACTTGATGCTTACTATACTGTGCCCTTAGTCGCCATGATGCATTGATAGAGCCCTGGCGAGTCTACTCGGTGGTGCTGCATTCATGCATCATATATGCAGTCTTTGCGAAAACCTTTTCATGCCAGAGGACATTTGGTCCTGCAGATTATCAATGTTGAAGGACTGGCTACATTTTTGAAGGACCAGATACTGGCACATCTGACAATTTAAATGCATTTCTATGATGAAATAGTATTGTCCATTTTATTTTGCAATCATTTATGGCCAACTCAGGATAGTTACATAGTTTTATACAGTATATGGACAAACATAATTCAGCTTTTATTTTAGTCTAGAAAGCCCAACATGTGACCGGACATTCGGTCCTGCGACACTTGTCAATCTGCTGGACCAGTGGCATTTTAGGTGGACATTACCCCTGTTTGTTTGTTTGTGGGGTCGATATGTTCCCGAAGGCTCGTCATGATGCATGAATACCGCATTAGAGTGCATGTACTCTACATCCCTTAAAGTTGTTGGAGGTCAAAAATGATTACCAGCCCAATCGTTAAAATGAGCAAGCGATGGTTGCGTGAATTAGGTGAACACGGGTAATTCATTAGGGCAGAGCGCCCATGAGGTGACCAAACTAGCCTCCAAACTCTCCAATCTAGACTTTTGGCAGGTACATTCTATAGAATGCAATATTTCTTTTCAACTATTATGGTTTCATTTTTTTTTTATAGAAATGTGAGATTTTGATTGATTATGTTTTAATATTGCTTTAGATAAGTTACATGACGACCCGGTCTCAACCTTGACCCAAGCACTCTCAGCACAGGCTTAATCAAATGAATAAATTAACAAATAATAGTAATAGCCACGATATTTATGGAACCTAATGGCAAATCAGTGTTCACTTATAACTAATGACACATGATACGATGAATATGTTGTGGTTTTAGGCAATGACTAGATTGAAATGGGGGAGGGCAATAGTCAAACTTTGATTGAGGACAGAATCTATTTACCCCCTCCCCTATTTTAAAAGAATGGCTCCTAGCTTTATTTTCATAATTAAGTACTAAACTTTACACAAGACATGAACATATACACTTAGAGAGTCTTGACATCATAATTATGTGGCCAGCTGAAGGAAAACATGCCTCCAGGAGAGAAATGGCTTTTCAAGTTTAAATTACAGATGAGATAACTTTAGCTAAAATATCCCAGATAGTTTTGCTGTAGTTGCTTGTCAAGGCTAGGTTGGTGTGTATTAATTGAAAATGGCAAATAAGGTCTGTTTTCGATTCTGAGTTCCTTATGAAGTTCTCAAAACCAAAAATTGCTATTTGGGATAATGGAGTGGTTTCAATGGAAACGCAGCAAATCCACGTAGAACATGTCAAATTTGACCCTATAAATGAGATACCAGAAAAAGCCTTTCAGTAATGTAACTTCTTCGTTTAATAAAGATACCCTGAACACCTAAAGCTCTATCATACATCAGGTGTGTACTGCCTATGTACACCTATATGACATAGTTACGGGTGTAACTCTCAGATGGGGCCATGGGCTGTCTGAGAGTTACGGACAGAAGGGTCAGTTCTTTATTGGTTGTGTGTATTTGAACCAATCATGTAGATTTCTACACCCAATCAAGACAGGCTATGAGTGGCTGTTATGCTACTTGGGGCCTTAATTGGATGAGGTGAAATGTAGAAATTAGTAATCATAGTTATGTCTAGTCCAATCAACAGGGGGTCCAAAAGGCTGCAGATCGTTTGCCTCTATACAGATTACCTCCATCAAAGTGCCTCAATGTGTGAAAATGGAACACCATTCATTATTCAATTTATGAATCAATTATAGTAAACATTTATAAGATGTTACTCATTAATTTATAAGCCTGTAAGTTGCGTATTAACCCCAGGGGAATGCGAAGCAAAATCACCTCGCATTTGGACTCAAGTTCCCAAAGCTTTCTTGACACTTCTATCCTATACCCACAACGATAGTGCCCGTGGGTATTGCAGGCTATACTAATATGACATGACAACATACACATGTAGATTGTGGTACTGTCAGTAGTGATTTGTCAGTATAGTGATGACTTTCACTGCCCATTTTCAGTATATGAAAGGTTGGTTTCAGCCTAAATCTCACAGATGGTATAGCCAAGATGGCTGCGCAAAATCAAATGACTGTTAATAATCAATATTCCATGTTCCTTTTGCTATTTTTTTACAGCTGAGGATGAGTTGACAACAGTGGCAGATACACTGGACTACAACTCCTGCCAAGGGCGATGCGTGGAGGCCTATTTCCCAGGTTACCCCTGCTACTGTAACTCCAACTGTCAGCAGTATGAGAACTGCTGTGAGGACTACTATGCTGAGTGTAAACGTAAGCCACAGCCTTTGATAATTTAAGCACAGTATGTTACTTTAATGATAACAGGCTTGACATGCATAATGTGCCAACGCAGCGCATGTGAGTTACTTAGATTGACGGGCGCTGCATTCACAAAAAAACAGCATCAAAAGAGAGTCCAGATTGCATCCAGAATGACTCCCTTCTCTAGAGGAGCCCAGGTCCTTATGTGACTCCCTTAGGTTAGCCAAGGAGCTATGTGACTCCCCTAGGTGACTCCCTTAGGTCAGCCAGGGAGTCACCTATGCTCCCTTATGCAGCCTGGACTCTCCTAAAGAGAGGAGTCATTCTGGAGGCAACCTGGACTCCCTTTTGACGCTCTTTCTTTTCTGTGTAAACGAATATAAATCTTTGAGGCACCATGACATCCTAGAAGGGATACTTTCTGAGCCTGCATTTCGAGAGACACCATCATGTTTTGTTGTGACATGGTGAAGGAGGTGAATATAAAAGACTATAATCCATCATCCATCAATAATGCGTGCCATACCTCAATGGCCCTTCATTAACCTACCTGAGTCTAATTATAGAGACCTAATCTATTGCCTTCAAATGAGTGGCTCCCTTTAAGACCCTTTTCCTGTGATCAGTGGGCGCTAGGCATGTCACTAAAGATGCTGTACTATGACAGAAGTGCGAACTGCAAGGACAGTTGGCCCTTTAATCTGAGTAATCAATGCCTGGTAGAGTAGGCCTACCCAGTAAACCAAAAAACATTATACAACATTTTATAATTTTATATAACATTTCTCTAAGGCTCCTTACTATGGCATAATGTTATATAACGTTTTGAAACGTTATTTTGACGTAAGATAACGTTTTATTGTTAACTGGGTTATAAGGGTGAATCTAGAAGAAAAAATCGAACTTAAAGTTATCAGGAATGTTAAGCACACTTTGTTCACCATGGCTCATTTTTAACCAACAGTTTTTGGAATGTTTATAACAAATATAGTCTAATCTTGTCATCAATTATCATATCCAACAAAAACATACCATATATAGCATGCATATATATTATGTGCATTGATGTTTATTACACATGATTGAAAATCCATTTTTATTCTTCCAATATATAGCGGAGTATGTATGGTCTGACGAGTGGTCAGAGTTTGAAGGACATGCCTATAAGTTCTTCTCTGACCTGCAAATTACATCACCGGTGGCCAGAGAAGCCTGTAGGGGACATGGTGGTCTCCTGGTCAGCATCAACTCTGCAGAGGAGCAGGTCTTCATCGGGGACAGCGTGCTCAAACAACGGGTGCTTAGTGCCTTTATCGGTGGCTCTGACAGCAATGTTGGTTAGTATCCCAAAAGTGCATAATTTCATTTATTTTTATTTCTATTTATTAAAGATTAAGAATTTCATGTGAAACATGTGATAATTGAAATAGGCCTATATGTAATTTAATTCCTCATGTGTGTGAAGATGTACACTGTTATAATACTTCTTCTAAATCCAGTATGTTTCCTTCTACAATATTCTACTTCATAGAGTATGAAGATTTTAATGAGAATCACACTTAGGTGGTCAATAGTGCAATTCTAGCTCTTCTTTCCTTTTCAGAGGGTCAGTGGATGTGGGCAGATGGGACAAGAATGCCCAATCCAACAGACAGCTTATACCTCTGGTACTCAGGCCAACCAGATGATGGTGGTGTTGGTGAAGACTGTGCCCTTATCACCAACTATAAGTTCTGGGTACAGAGGAAAATTACACTGAACACTTATGAATGGATTGACTATAATTGCGCCACAAATAATAGGGAGATTCAAGGCTACATCTGTGAGAGTGAGTATTAGATGTATATGATATGATTTAACATAATAATTTTGTATGATTGTGTTGACTACAGATTACTGATTAGCTGATGTCAAATGGTGTACAGTTATATAACATTGCAATAACTCTAGGGATAAGAACCTTTAAGATACTATACTGCAACATAATGGATATCACTCAGCCAATGCATTTTTGTCTGTATTGGCAGAATTATCTGTGTTGTCATTTGTCTTCCTTTGACTGGATAAGTTGGTTCACACAAAGCATACAATTTCCAGATCAAATAAAATAATCTATTTCTCACCCCAAGGAACACTGGCCTGCGAGCCCAACCCCTGTCAGAATGGAGGCAGCTGTTACTATATTGGAGCAGCAGAGGAATTTAGGTGTGAATGCACCCCAGGATTCTTTGGACTACAATGTGAAATTCAATGTAAGTGATTAACTCAATATAGCAATGCTTGAGATTCATCGAAAAAAAAGTATATTATGAATTGTAAATGAGTTACACATTTCATTGATTTACAGGATTTCCCTGGCAGCAAATATTATTTAAACAGGAAACATGGATACTAGTGTAACTAGCATAACAGGAATAGAGGTAATTTCTCCCATTGAAAATCCATTTTCTTCTAATTGTGATTCGTCTAACAAAAGATGAGCAGGGGATCTACAAAAGAAAGCCTTCATACTAGTGTATAGGTTTTTATTCCATATTAAAAGAGAAACAACGTTTTTATGCTTAAGTACTAGAATAGCCGGTCTCCAGACCCCGTGGAGAAACTGGATTACCTTTTCCAAGGCCCCATTCTCCACTGTAATCTCATCAAAATAAATAATTATTTTCTATTGTATAAAAGTGAAGGATGGAGAAACGTGGTCCCAATGCGGTGAGACTGTGTTGACTGGAAGTTCTGGTGTCGTGACCTCACCACTCTACCCACGTGAATACCCTCCCAATGTCCGCTGTCAGTGGGCTATCAATGTCGGGGAAGGTAAAACTATATCACTCAGGTACTGTCAACTTCTATTCTCATTTATTCAGTTTTAATTCAGATTTTATTTTCAAATAATCGATATGTAAAAGAAATGACTGAATACCCCAAGGGGTGTTCACTATTTTACCAACAGGAGGGTACGCTTGACATGCTTTATTTGGGAGAGGCAAACCTATTTAAGCCCCCCGAAGCAGGGATCAGGGTAAAACAGTTTGGCTCTTGATGAGGGTGCTGGATATTTCACCAATATAAATCATGGAATAAGAACCATAAATTCTCATTATAGACCACAATATTTTGTAGACATGTACATGTATTTGCCAAGCCTCATACATGCATTATTTATCCGAGTGCAAACTGTGAATTACTGTTGAATATAATCAATTATCAATAATCAATCAAAATTAATCTACCTTGATCTGCAGTATAGAGATGATGGACCTGGAGTCTAGTAAGGACTGCTTCTTCGACTCACTGACAATCACTGATGGCAATTATTCAGACGCGGGGTCGCGTCTCATCGGGCCAGCGTGCGGGGACCTTTCTACCTCCAACCAAACCTCTCTCATGTAGGTATATGTACATCTATTCACATACGATGTTATTAAACAGATTACTTCTTTCTTTATCCCCTGCTTTACCTCTTACTGACCAAATGATGCCCCAATGTTCTCCTGATCCTGCACCGTGATACAGAGTATAACTCCACACTGTAAAATGTTGGTTGCCATCTTTGTAGGTGTACAGTATATTCTACTGTAGGTTACAGTTTATTGTATAGGTAAACAGTAGAATCTACTGTAAATCTACAGTAGATTCTACTGTAAATCCATTCTGCACTACACCTAAACTAACTATTTACAGTGCATGTGTCATACATGTATACAGTGCATGAGACTATGCTTCTTAATATCGATCTTTCAATTGGTATTCTTTGTTTAACTTATACATGTATCCCATACTATATACTATGGGATCAAGGCCCAATATCTAGGATAGTGTTACAAATGCAAGAGTCAAATCGCCTACACTCCAGCCGTTAAGTCAGTTGTTGACCCCGAGTGGCCAGTGACATGGTCAGTTGAGGCCACTAAAGCTCGTGTCCATCATGACCGTGTTGCCTATATGACATTATATGATATTCTCAAAGTTTGCCATATTTGGTATCAAGTTATTTGTGGACAGCCAAGTCATACATGCCTACTGATTTCTTACAACTGCTCGGGTAGCAGGGACATTACATAGAAAAAATACCTCGTTATATCTTGCATGACTTGGTGATGATAATTATTTTCTTTAGAGTGGCCTTTGTATGCTTACACTCTTTGCGCGCGTGCTTTGAGCATAATTATGCATGACTCATATGACTTGTATGGTACAACATATGTATGAGAGCATCTAGTGTAATCCTTAGTGTATACATGCATACTCTGAGAGGGCATGCCAGAAAGTGAATTAGCCGGATCAATCTCTGTCTGATACTAGTTGCATTCAGTCTTATGAACGCACCTCTAATAAGGCCAAAAAAGGTGTTTCATATCAAAAACAGTCCGAGCATTTCCCCCATTTTCTGACTCTCCACAATAGCCTGATTAATTGTCAGCTGACTCTCCACAATGACCTGATTAATTGTCAGCTGACTCTCCACAATGACCTGATTAATTGTCAGCTGACTCTCCACAATGACCTGATTAATTGTCAGACTTGATAAAACGCCCACCTCCTCTAGAAATGCCCAGAGTGCCAAACCTCACTAGGCTCCTATACTGTTACTGGAGGGGCAGCAGGCGTTTCGCCTTTAAGGGCCTCGTCTTTCAGACCGGTAGTTTTCAATTTCAGTGAGTCATTGTGAAAGCGGGAGGATATGTACTAATTGGCAACTGATTAGTAGTACATATGCTCACAAGATGTAAAAAAGAACCCGACTAGCCTACTCTAGGGCCAAATAAAAAAAAAGGTGTGTTTCAGGTTACCTGACCGTACCTAGCAAAACAGGACCGACTCTAAAAAATGTTATCCAATTTTGTATTTCATATTTTAAGTTATTTCTGGGGTATTTCAGAGTCAATTTGATAATCCACGAGTCAATGCCATTGTCGGCGAGTCAGCGCTGAAGTTTGCAAGTCAATTTTTGGGTGCTTTTCAGGCCAAAGTAAAAAAAACTACAAAAGAAATAAATCCGACCTACCCGGTACCCTAGCTAGTTTTTCAGACTATGTAACCTAAAACACACCCTTTTCTTACCTAATTTTCAGACCATGTTGCCTCAAACACATGATCTCTTTTGGCCTTATTATAGCAGGCATGAAGGCACATGAAGGATGGAAAGCTTCCCGTGTCTAGCATTGTGCACGCAATGTACACACCTTCATCAATAACAATTATTGATGCAATAATGGTTGATCGTGAAAGAACGCGTGAGGTATATCTGGCAATAATGCACGAGCCGAAGGCGAGTGCATTATTAGACAGATATACCTCACAAGTTCTTTCACGATCAACCAATAATGCGTTTATACCACCATTTCTTCAAATATATGAATATAATATCGTATAAGGCCTACCATTTTCAATTGTCCATTTTGTCTTGCGGATCGACTGGCAGACTCGCCGAGCGCCATGTTTCTCCCAGCCGTACCAAATACGTAGTGAATAACATCCAAATGTGGCGAAATTAGACCTTGTCAAGCTTATTCCTTCAATCCAGTACATGTTTAGAGCTCCTTCTTGATGTTCCGTGCAGTATTAGCCTTTTAATTGCGTAAATTCCTCATATTTCGACATTTTGTGAGGGGTGCCAGCCTGGTTAGATTTGTAAACAGCGGGACGCGTCCGATCACGTGACCGACTGGCGCGACCGACTGACCTAGTTTCCGCGGTGGCTTCGATCAGCTGATCGTCCTCCGCCCGCTGGCAGCATGTACAAAATGTCGAATTATGAGGATTTTACGCAATTAAAAGGCAAATACAGCACGGGAACATCAAGAAGGAGCTCTAAACATGTACTGGTTTGAAGGAATAAGCTTGACAAGATCTAATTTCGCCACATTTGGATGTTATTCACTACATATTTGGTACCGCTGGGAGAATCATGGCGGCAAGGTAAGTTAGTATTAGCTTTCTACCAGTCGGCTCTGTGGCCGATGAGGTTAGGCGCTGGCGTTTGGCTTCTGCGGCCGGGGTTCGCGTCCCGAACGAGTCTCACTAATTTCGTAGCCAAAATGGCTATGCCTACCTTTCATTACCTTGTTAAAATATATAGAAGCGTCTTGGTGTAAAAAATAAATTCTGAGCGTGCGTATATCCTGAGATAACCGAACGGCAAATATCCACTCTCGGCACGGGAAACGCCAGAATCGTGGTATAACATCAGCTAAGAGAGTTGCTTCATGTCCTGATACTTCTTGACCTTACCAAAAGGTGTTCCTAAATTGTATTATAACGGTTACATGACTCCATCTATTCGTATTTTGCATTTGGTTGGGCTGCACAACTTAATCGATAGGTCACACAAATGTTTAATCATTTTACCCCACACTATTGGGCGCACAAAAATCAGTTCAACATTGAATAAATTTTGAAAAATAGTTGTTCAACGTTTACCTCCCACCTATGGAGAGAGTCCAGTTTAGTTACACTCCCTTTGTTAGGGGTAAACCGGCTAGCAAAAATAAACGTTTTCCAAACGTTTGCAAACGTTTGGTGGAAAACATCTTTCAGAAACACTCTAAGAAAACGTTTTCAAACAAACGTTGTAAAAACGTTTGCAAACGTTTGGAAAAAGTTTTTTTTGGTTAGCTGGGAATGCAGTGCTTGACCTTCCTTCCTACAGAGTCTAGGTAGCGACTTGTGGTAACGTGTTTTCTCCACGCTAAACTACGGTAACGTTTTTGTTCATCGGAAAGCACTTAAATATAGACACGTGTACCTTGCATTCTATACGTTTGCTCTTCTTATGAGCTATATTCTAGGATCATGCGTCCAGGTTTCAGCTAATAAACATTGCCGGCCACGTGAGGATCCTCGGGTAGCACGGATAGGGCATGTGTGCCTTGTCTATCGATTCTATGCTGTTTCGTCAGATTGATTGATTTCTTTGATGGCGTTCTGCAGACTTCCGGTGACAACGTCCGGACCGGCGGCCTTGATCGACTTCCGGACAGACGCAACTGAAAGTGGGCGTGGCTTCAGGCTCACCTATAAGGCGGACAGTAAGTAAATATTGTCTTGTAGCCCCTTAAGGGCCGCATAGTGTTTTAAAAATCCTATGCTCATGACGGCAATGCATGAATGAATTCCTGGTGAGTCTGATTGCCAGGGCTGGATTTTTATATCATGAATAAAAAGGGGCATGTTTCTTTTAGGTGAGCCCTTGACAGTCAGGGAGTTAACCGTTTAAAGCTCAGTGTATAAGAAAGAAAAAGAAACTTAAAAATAATGATGTGCATTCATAATTGTAGGTCTTAAGTGTGCGGTTACACATCTTCTGCGTTGAGGGGACTCAATTATGTAACAAATGAAATCGACCTGTGCGCCTAGATGCATTAAGATATCTTAAGCTATATATGATTATACTATTATATTATCGAGTTATGGGGCCGTCCAAAAATGCTTCACGTCGGAGGGGGTGGTGGGGGATCTTGATCAGAGTGTGCGTATAATTATCAAGGTATGGGAAAAAGCGTGACAAGGGGGTGGTGGGTTGGTGTTTAAAATGGTCCATATTTGTGTTACATAATTTATGGGCGGCCCCTAATGGGGGTGGGGACAGGATTTTGTATCATGCTTATGTATGGGGACTATCATTTTACGCAACTGTTTTGTTCCTTCTCTAAATTTATACTGGCTATATCAGATTTTTCCTCAAATTCAAAATCTCATTCAAGGACGAGAGAGGAAGGCGCCTCGGCCGCTGTGTGAACTAAACTGCAATAGTATGATGGATAAGGGGATGTTTATTTTTGGTAGTAATTGGTCATAAAGAGATCCTATACATGACCTAACCATGGGATTTTCTAGTGTATTTTCAACGGAGATTTTATTCCAAAATGGCCGTACATTGGGCAATAAAATCGAATTTGAGCAAAATGGTAGGGAATAAGGGGGAATGGAATAAATAGGAAGGGAAGTATGTTCTTAGTTAACTTCCTGACTTATTTCTAAGAAAATCTATTTCTGAGCGTCAACCATCGGATGTACTAACTTCATCCCTTTATACCCCAAAATGGCGTATACGCCTTGATTAAGGTATAATTATATCAAAGATGGAACATTCCCAAAGGTTGATCCACTTGTCATATATGGGTAAAAAACTAATTTTGTGTCTCACTGGAAAAGTTGATGTGTATGTATTAAAACTGACTTAAAATTCATGAAAATTGACTCTGCATCTTGCCTTATGGAGTCAATGACAATTGCTTATTGATCTCAATCAGTCACCTCCATAAACGAGAAACACCCGCATGTAAATTGGTATTGAACCAATAATTTCACCTCAGGATGCGGACGCGGGGCGGGAGACTCTGGCTGCGGGGTCCCACAGATGTTTGAGACAGACTGTGGACGGACTGAGTTCAGCCAGGGCCCTGCAGAGGGAGCCCCCTGTCAGTGGGACATCCAGGTACCAGTCGGCAAGCTCATCAACCTCACCTTCACCGAGTTCCACATCCAGGACACAGGTGAGCTTTCCCTCATCTCCCTTTTTTATGTTAGAAAGTATAAAAGATACAATGCCGTTTATTTATACTACATAGGAAAAGAACTTATAATATACAGTTCGGATATATCCCTACACTGTCAGCTAATGCACTTCAATACATTTACCATTTTATAACGCGTATGGTTATTGATAATTCACGACGCATTTTCATGTTTTCAACACATTCAAATCAAACTAGACCCTGATAAACCAATGTCACCATTTGATACTCAAATTTATCTCTTTTATATCTTATCTTGATAGTGATGGGGTTTACTGTTTTTATTAATTATGGAGGAGGGGCTGGATGGGAGTAATCCTTTATTACCCGGTACATACAAGAGTTTCTATGACTGGAATTGTCGTATTCCATGCACGCCCCCATGTAATAGAGTGCAACCGTATCCCATGACGTGTACCATCATTAAATTAATCCATTTAGACTATTCTCATCAAATAATGAATACAAAGCCCCACTCAGCAGAGTCTGCACTGTAAAAAGAATCCCTTGAATTTACGGAGAACCTCAGTTAAATTTGGCAGTGCATCTCCGTTTTTTGGTTTACAGTGAATCACTGTAAATATCACCCATTTTACAGTGAGCTTCCGTAAACTATTGCAGTGAAACTCTGTTATTTCTTTTACAGTGAAACTTTGTTTTCTGGGTAGTTCTGTCTATTTCTACCAGGTGGCAGCCTAGTTCCTTAGGAGATTTGGCTGAAGGTTCTAGATTTTAAAGCAGTATAAAAGTGCCAATATGCTAATATTTTTCAATATCTTTATATATCATGACACAAATGTACAGATGTAACTTAAGTTAGATGAAATATTCACAATTGATAAAAGATTCAGTTGTGTAGGACAGTGGGGAGTAATTATAATACCATAGCCACCCATCTTGTGGTAATAAGAAAAATACATATGCTCAGCACTATAAATGGTGTTGTACACCAATCCTAGAGCAATGTTTTCTCATGAATTTCGATTATAAAGTGCTGTGGGCATTACATGTGCCTCTCAATGGCTATTTCATTATGATAAGGCCTATGAAGTCCTGCACCAGATGGCTTTATAGAAAAAAAGAAGGATACCATTGGTACGTATAATGAACTGCACACTGATACAAATAATGGCTGTGGCATAATAACCAGTGCTAAATCCCAACAACAGCCTAAATGCAGCCTAAAATTCATTAAAGTTGCTAATTAATTATCCTAGATCACTGTACCGTAAAAGAGTGAAATTCCGTTAAAAAAACAGTGATTTCTAAAAACGGAATTCCCTAAAAAAACGTGGGTTTCCCGGCTCCTTTTGATGCCAGTGCTTCTCCGTTTTTTAAGGGATTTTTTTTTACAGTGTGTTTACGGTATTCATCACTCGTTGGACCCTCGTTAGACCCTCGATCAAGTCCTTGTGTCATACGACCCAGGTCCAACTCGTGAAGAACAATGTCCCAAGCTCCAGTGTCGTGGGCCTTTGTCTATGTAGTTCCGCCCTGATTAGGGCTTGTTTGTTTTCAATGCAGTGACTCATGCATATACTTGAGATTGTATAACAACTATTTCCACTAATACTATACTTAAAATTACTCTCCTGTAGGTGTCGGCTGCAGTTCTGGAGGACTCGTGGTATATGATGGGGCAATTGAGCCTGCCTCTGTGGTAGGGCGAGCATGTGGCCGGCGGTTTCCCTGGTCTGTTGTCTCCACCTCTAATCGCCTCTACCTCCGACTCCAGGGTACCATCTGGGATAATGACATTCACAAGGTTGCCTTCCAGTACACATCTTTCAGTAAGTTCCACATATTTCTGATAATATTAGCTCATAATTATTTCCTCCGATATCCTGTGACTGGTATTGGTCGTATACACTAAGACATGTAATAAGAAATTGAATTGACAAGTTCGTTGCTGAAGATAGCTTTATGTATTGATATAATGTCATGTGACAAGTGGTATTGGATTAATGCAATGAGTTTAGTTAGTTTATTCCAGAGCTCTATAACAGGCTTCAACAGAGGGTGGGTAGTTCAGTAGACTCATACTGCTTGAGTGTGTAACACATCCACAGGCTAGTTGCCACTGAAACTTCCCTGGTAACAAGTCACGAGATATTCCCGGGAAGTTTTGGGGATTCTGTGAGCAAAATTTCCCGTGATATCACGGGATTAAAAGACGTGATTTTACATGTAGAATCTTGTAAAATCACGGGATTTACCCCAGCAAATCAGCAGGATGTGGGTTCGAACCCCTGTGTCAGTTCACTCATTGAACCAATGCGGTAGAAGTGTGCACACCATAGCATGGGTGTATTTCTACCTTATTCAAGCATGAGTTGATGATAAAAAAAACATTAAAAATGTATCTTATACATGTTGGTGTGATAGAAATGTTTTCTAAATGACGGATACAAAAAAAAGATAACTAGGGATTCGACCTCTCCACCTTCAGATCTAGAGTGCTAGGCTCTACCGCCTGAGCTAACCTGGCTTGCTGAATGGTTGATGCATGGAGTGGTAGTGTTTAATCTGCACCCTCTCCCTATCTCAATGGGCCACATGCTAGTGCATGGGACAATAGGGACCTTTAGCAAACCCGATATAGGTAATTTAATGCAGACGTATCCTATGCTTTCAGCACTGCTACATCTGCGTTTAATGAGCTTCTATATGATTGCTAAAGGTCCCTAATAGGGACCTTTAGCAAACTACGTCATCTCTACATGGGATGCGTCGACATTGCTACAGGTACCTTTCCATGCATCAATCATTCAGCAAGCCTGCTTAGGTCAGTCTGTAGTGCCTAGCACTTTAGATCTGAAGGTGGAGAGGTCGAATCCCTAATCAGCTATGATGGGAAAAATAGGGACCTTTAGCAAAGCTAAGGTAGTTCATTAGACCCTGATGTAGCCTACAATTTTGCCATTGCTACATCAGCGTTTAAGGAGCTACATCGGGTTTGCTAAAGGTCCCTATTTGTATCAGAGAGAGAGGGTGCAGAATGAAACTCTATCACTCTAAGCATCAACTATTCAGCAAGCCAGGTTAGCTCAGTCTGTAGAGCCTGGCACTGTAGATCTGAAGGTGGATAGTTCAAATCCCTAGTGATCTTTTTTTTTCGCATGAAAGAAATAATGGGAAAATCTACATTTATGTACATCTAAGCTTACTATACACAAACGTAGCTCAGTGTTAAAAGTATAGGATATGTTTACGTTTAATTGGGTACGTTGGGTTTGCTAAAGGTCCCTCATATCTATCCTGCTTCTCTCTTTGTCAACAACAACTCTATGTGTACATAATATTATGGTACATTCACCACTGGTCACAGATCATGTACCTCTCCCAATACATGTCCCAGTAGGTCAGTCGCTAGAGCACGGGACTATGGGTCTAAGGGTAGCAGGTTCAGTTCCCGGACAGGACAAGCATTTGTAAGATTGTAAGTGGTCAAAAGGAATGTATGTGGATGTTTTTGTAAGAATATTTAGATAAATCACACGAGACAGGTTCACTAGAACCATTCAGGTCTAATAGTATGGGATTCGAACCCATGCACTCCTCTTTAACAGAATCCCGTGATATAACGGGAATTTTTGCTCACAAAATCCCGTGATATCACGGGAATAGAACCCGGGTTATTCCCGGGACTGACCCCAGTTCAACCCATGTTATTCAGGGGGAATTCACGGGAATTTGTTTCCAGGGTTTAGACCCAGTGCAATGTCATCATGCGCATCTCCATACAAATATCCATGTAGCAGCAACAGTCATGGTATATCATACTACACGCTCAGGTAATCAACATTACCCAGCCAATACACCCTAGTGGGCCCTAGGTGGGTCACAGATGGGCTGCCTTATGGGGCCCATATGGGCTGCCCATCTGGGGCCCACTTCATTTTGACCGGGGCTATCAGGTGGGGCCCAGAAGGGCTTGCCCAGGTTGAAGTGGGCTGGCCCTGATCAGATCTAAGTGGGACCCAGGTGGGCTCATTTAGTTGGGTAACATTTAATTGAGGTGTGGGGGCTGGGAGTACAGACACACCTTATTTTTTTTAGCTATAAGCTTAGTTGTTATGTAGTTGATGACCATATGTTAAGAGTAGTTACCAACAAATATCCAGTGGGTCAATTAATCTATCTGCATTTAATGTCATCTCTTCCCTTTATTTAAGGAGGAGAAGCAAAATGCATCCTTTGACTAACTACAACTCTGATCACATTGGGTGACACAGTCAGAGTTCCTGTAAGTCTGATAGGAATATCTGAGGGAGCCCTGGGATTATGTACTATGATCATATCCCGGGGAAAGGTGTCAGTATCAGAATGCTCCTTGTTTCTCTATTTATATGCAAACTTATGTAGACAATTTCACATAATATGAACGTACTGTGAAAACTGTTTCCTATCAATGGTTTTATAGTAATTGTGAATTCATGGCTCATTGTAATAAAGAAAAGAAAATGTCTATAGGATATCCAATCCCATGTACTGTCAATGATGACATAGATCTAGTGGTAAGCTCAGGAACAATACTTGCCCACTTAGCCCCGGGCTTGCCCAGGTGAACCCCACTCTTTTGGGGAAAGGTCTTTGAAACGTGATCATGAAAGTTGTGTTAGTAGAATTAGCCCAGAAAGTGAAATTGGTGGGCTGGCCCACATGGGGCCCACCTGCATGGCAGCCCACATCAAGCCCATGATAAACCCATGCAGACCTCAGCTCACTTAGCCCAGCTCTAGCCCAGGTGAAACCCAGGTAGACAACATAGCATAAGAAAAATGATTTGGGCTTGCATTTTCTAGAAAAAAAGTGAGGATAAATCAAACACGAGTTGTTGATATACATATGCATTTATAGGCACAAAAAGGGCATAGCACTGTTTCGACATGCCCTCTGAGAGAGAGATTTTGTGCTTTGAGTAATATGATATCCATGTTATCTAGAGTGGAAGACAAAAAAGGGAGAAAAACGTACAAATACCTGTGACCCATCCAGGGAAAAGACCCCTCCAGGCAGGATTTTTAGCCCTGGTTTTGGCCAACAGGAGACACCATAGATGCAAATGAGTGTCAAATACATGAAAAAAGTTTTAAACCCATTTTTTATGTAGAATGCAATGATCTCTGTGAAATAATACAATCTTTGATGCAAACATTCTATATTTGGACTGCAAAAAGAACGTTTTTGTGAAGAATTAGCACATATGATACTTTCTGGATGCCATGGAAACCATCCCAAAAGCCTAAATTGGAGGTAATAATCCAGATTTCTTGAAAAATCCGATTAGTTACCCATAACTGAAAACAGAACACAAAAATTCCTTCTAGAACCTAATTTAGACTAATAAATCCAATTTCATTTGGTTATTTTAAAATAAAACTGATTTTTCATAATTATCATCATTTACTATGGGATACAATACAATTAGAGTCCTGTTCTTGAACATTTCAGACGTAACATCGTGGCGTGTTGCGTCAAGCCCACACATTATAGACATCAGACAGGGGGCCTCTGGCAGCATGTCAGCCTCTACCTCCCCCGTTAATGTGGAAACTGAAGACACCAACATCCGTACCTGGCTAGTCCGCTGTCAGGTGGGCGACCGGCTCCAGTTTAACTGGACACTCTACTCCTCTATGGCGGCACTTGTACAGGTGGGTAGACATGTCATAGCTAATTAAATCGTATTCATAAGCCTCTAATGACAGACTTGAGCTTTTATATTGCTGTACTATATGTCCCTGCATTGATGCACTCACAGAAGATCAGCATGGAATAGAAAATCAATGCAATGCTGGTGAGTTATTCAGGCCAATACGTAGTCGAAAACCTTTCTACATTAACTGCTAGATTTTACAAATTGGTGTAGCTCTACATTACATGGCCACAGTGACCTTAGGATTGTTAAAATACATCGGAGAGGATATTCCAATCAAAATAAGTAAAGAGGCTCTTTTAATCATGGGAATAGCACATTGTGTGGAGTTTCACTCTTCATTTAGTATAACATGTTCTGTGTGTTTCATTCAGATATATGATGGCTACTCAGTCTACTCCCACCTGGTAACATCAGAGGTGTCATCATCTACTACACTATCTGGTGAAGTCACAGCCACCACCTTCCAGCTGCTGGTTAAGGTAACCAGTAACAGGACTGATGAGAGCCTGCAGTTTGATGCCACATACAGGGCTGAAGGTATGACTAGCAAACTGAAAAAGCCGATTTGGTTATTATCTAACATGTTAAAACTTTAACACTTTAAAACCTAATAATCTTATGGAGGCTCTATGATAGGGTCATAACAATATAACATTATACTGTATAGTATAAACATGTTTCTATTTGATCATGCTTGCTCACTTATTTTGATTAGTAATACCTGGGGTGTTACAGAATATAATGTGTTTGATAACGTAGCCCCCCCCCCATATATTAACACTATTTAAACAACGTTTTAGTCATATTTACCAAGACAGGCTTGAACCCTTTACCCTCAGCTTTAGACATTGTCCCGCTCATTATATACATGTACCTGGCAGTAACTTCAATGTCAGACGGGAAAATCATCCAAATCATCTCATTTCCCATGTTTTGAGGTTGAATATACTCTGGGGAACATGTGTAACGAATCTCATCATATCGGGTTTGCATGGGTTTCTAAGACTGTGCCAAGCAGCCTTAATTAATGCCTTTCCTCTGTTTGCAGAGTGGACTCCCACCCTGTCAGGCTGCTACCGCCCACTGTTCTCATCACAAACTGACAGTCTGAGTACAGAGAACAGCGTCGTGCTCCCTGACCAGCCGGTGGTTGTCATGGTCTCTGAGTCTGCCAACCATGCCACACACCCTGGTTATGACCCAGGTCAGCATTTATCTGATTTTAATTATATTATTTTTGTTTGTTATAATTAATCTGTATTAACTTTATTTTAACATTAGAAATATGATCTATTTTTTCCATAGAGATGGATAAGTATGATTTTCCTCTTGAAAATGGGTAATTTTATACATTGCTCATAGATGATAAAGTAAAGCAATGATACAATTTATAATATAAGCAAGTGGGCCTTTAACTTTTATGTTTATGATATGTAGCCAAGATAGTGTCACCAAGCCCATTTACTAAATCCAATCCTGTTGATATGTCCCAAATTAGGCCTCTATTGCAAGTGGACTGTCAGAGGAGAGCAAGGGAAAAGAATAAGACTGCAGCTCCTGGACTTTAATACTCCCCCAAATCTCCCTGACTGTGACTCAGATGGACTCGTGGTCTATGATCCATTTGAGAAGACTGTGAAAGGTAAGTGTATATTCTTTTTCCTAACCCTTTAAAGACAGCAGTATAGGCATGATTGTTGTTGTTGTTGATTCGTTTATTTTTATCCTGAGGAATTACATATCCAGTATAGATAGTTTTTTTTGTATTCCACAGCATTTAAGTATAAAGCAGGTAGTTATCCACTAGCCCAGGCTGAGAGTGGTAATAGGACGGGGGGCTGACCGGGATGTAATTGGTCAGCCCCTCTACCATTTGTTAGCTTTAGGCAATGTATTAGCAGGTCTTTTTGGAAAAAGAAATAATGAGCTCTAGGCCCAGATGAGGCATTATGAAAGTTCTTTGTCATTGGTACTTAGGGTACTGACAGCCTCTAAGATGTTAAAGATAATTATATTATATAAGTGAATAAGATAGTAAAGGAGAGATAAAGAGATATAGTGTAGAGGAGAGTAAAAGATGAGATAGGAAAGGAGAGAAAAAAATAAAAATTATTTGATGGATAGGGGCCACATCAGTGGCGCCCACCCATCATATTTGCAAGAGCCTCGGATGTTGTATTATAGGGCAGTAGTAAAGGGGATAAATAAAGGCGATGATGCCTCAATGGTTGTTGTTCAAGTTGTCATCGTGATGCTAATGTGCAGTGCTGATGAGTAATTCGCCTTTGCTACGTTAGTACATCATTACGACCATGGAACCCCCTTACAGGCTCGACATGATGCTTGAACATGATGCATGAATACAGCACCAGCAGGCTAATGCATTCATGTGTAATGACGACGAGCATGAAGCATCATGCTGGCAATATGGTATAGAGCATTTTATGTACCTAGCTTAAAAGATTAGACCTATGCACGCATGCTGTAAACCCGACAAATAAAACAAAAACATTTAAATTATCATTGTTTGTCTTTTTTTTTGACAATCTTTTTTTTTGCATAGGCAAATTGTGCGGTGCATCATCGGCCATATTGGAAAACACCTTCGTGTCATCATCTGAGGTTCTAGACATCTATTTCTATTCTGACACCAGAGGCATCCGCCGTAGAAGGGGGAACCTACGAGCTATAATCACAACCGAAGGTAAGGAATATACTATCTTCCATTGTCAGAGAGATGTGAGTTGCTGTGAGTTTCATTTTCCATTGTCAGAGAGCAGTTGCTGTGAGTTAACCTTTCCATTGTCAGAGAACAGTTCCTATGAGTTGCACTTTCCATTGTCAGACAACAGTTCCTGTGAGTTTCACTTTCCATTGTCAGACAACAGTTCCTGTGAGTTCCACCAGATGGAGAGCTCCTACAACCCCACCCTGAGCACCTCCTGTGGGCTCCTCCTTTCACCCTACTTCCCAGGTATGGTTCCTCCAGGCCAATGGACATGGACCCTGGAGGTTCCGGGCAATGACTACTTTGTGGTCAATGTGCATTATGTACGAGGGCCTGCGTTAGTGCGACCAGTATGTGATCAATACTTCCAAAGTGAGTAAATTAATGACATTATTATTGATTATTTCTGATAATGTGCTTTTTGTAGGTAGACATTTGCATTAACTCTAGCGTATGATGTTGGTAAACGATTGAAATGATAATAATTACGTTTAGAAAATATTGCCAGATTCAATTAAACTAAAAGTTCATGATGAACTTTGAATTTCTTTCAAATGTCTAATGTAGTTAATAAACCTTGCTGCAGTATAGCATTATGCTGACCCTTAGAGATTGCATCATTGTACCAGAGGGCGATAGTGCATTAAAGCACTACATGGTGCATTTAAATCTCATGAAAAGTTATGATTTTCTCCAGTGCGCGAGGTGCCAATCGACTCCACCACACTAAAGCAATACGAGTCTAACCTGATGTACCTATGTGAGGACACAGATGTCTTCATACCCGAGCACAGTATAAAGGTAAGGATATAACAACACTTTGAGTTTGCATGTGGTTTTATTCATGAATGATCTTCAAAATACAATAATCATCAAAGCAACATGACTTGATCCATAATAGTACAATATGGTACAGTTTACCAGCCCACTTTGCAAGAATAGCTATAGATTATAATAGTATATGAAATAGAAGAAAACCGACTATTACAATGTCTAGGATTGTCAAGATAAACCTCAGATAAAATAATTTTTTATTTAAGATCATTGACTATTTTCATGTTCACATATGTATATCTTTGCAGATATTGTCTAACCCTATGAAGTGCTATTTTGTCTTACTTACAGAATCCTCCGGGTCAGAAGCTTGCAATAGAACTGCAGACTATTACAAGTGCAACTTACCAAAGATGGGAGTTTAAGATATCTTATTCTTCAAGTGAAATGGAGAAACCCCTCTATACCGAAGGTAGGGTACTTTGGTATTATGTATTATCAAATCAATAACTCAACCAAGGAGATATGCCCGATTAGACACATTTGTTATCTGCATACCCTCTGTAATCATTAAAGAAAATCGTCATAACATAATTGTCCAAGTCTAGATTGTAAATAAAATGCAGGTACTAGTGTTAAGCTAGTGTAGATTTATTTACCTTGTACATGCTGATGATTTAATTTCATTCACCCTCTTATTTCAATGCATTGCATATGTCGTGATGATGGGTGAAATACAACCCTGACAAGTAATTTAAGAGTAAAGCATTCATGTATCATGCCAAGCCTATGGACTTAGACTCCCGAAGGGTCAGCATGATGGACCATGCAGTGCAGTGTCGAATATTTACTCCCTATCGGAGCTGTATGTGGGTACATTATGATGACAAGTAGACATGAACACATCATGTTGCAGCCATCATGTTATCCTTAAGGCCAAAAGAAAGAGAAGGTTTGTTTCAAGTAACATGGCCAGGAAATGTAGGGTCGGTAGGTCGGATTCTTTTTTTTTAATTCTTTTTTTTAACATGAAAATACCAGCCGGCCGGTCCGAAAACCCAAAAATTGACCGAAAAAGGGTAAAAATATGGAAATTTCTTCAAAATTGCATAAAAAAACGTAGGGTCGGCCCTGTTTTGATAGGGTCAATCGCGTTACCTGAAACAAACCTTTTTTTTTGGCCTAACGGGTTAACTATGTCTCACTACAGGACCCCCTGGAGCCTGTCCACAAGACTATTCCTACTACCGCGGCAACTGTTACATGTATGAGGAGTGGGTAAAGCGGCATTACAAGCCTGAGCTATACAAGTATCAAACAACATGGCAGGCTTCGTACGATAGATGTCGATCAGATGATGCTACATTACTGACAATAAAAGACAAAGAGGAAGCAGACTTTATCAAGGTAGGTAGCCTCGTTCCTACAATATTATGAGATATAAATATATAATTATTTGCAGATCATGATATTATGTATTTCTGGTTGATCGCTCATAATTATTTGCAACACCAAATGACCATTTGGAGCCACTTAGGCCCGAACATCATTTGTTGTAGACAAGAGATGTTCTGATGGGAATGCTCCAGGAAAATTCATGTCCATATAGGACTGAACATAGATTTGGTATCATTTGGGGGCAATGATGAATTAATTGGGGGGGGGATTCGGCCAAATTGAGTTAGTTTATAATAACCATCGTTTTGCCTTCATAATAATCAGTGCTGAATTGACAGATGGACGAATTCTTTTACTAAATTAGACGGTGAAACCATCAGATCAAACCACTTTTGGGCCAGTTTTTAAGCAATGGAGCAACATGAAAAATCAATGTGATAAAATTCATAACAGCTGTTGGACCACTTCTAGTTGATGGAATGCCCAGTTTAGAAACCCGCATATAATTTTTTCAGCATGATATATGAAGCCATCTGGGTTTAATGATGGATCTAATTACTATCAATATCTTAAATTTTATATCATAAATCAACTAATTATTACACCATTGTAAAACTATGAAATTAAAGTGTTTACATTTTCCCTTGCAGTATAAGTTGACACACAGGCCATGGTTCTGGGATACTGCGGCCCCCATACAACTTAACCATCGGTTAATCTACCTCGGTCTAAGTAACCAGCAGGGTGAATATATTTGGAACGACGGAGTACAACTAGCGTAAGTATTTTCCGCATATTATTATTATTTTGCTAAGTCAAGAACGTTGGTAGAATTAGATGCCGCCGCAATTCGTCAATATTACTATTCGAATGCAACTTTTACATCTATAATTTGTCCAGGTATCTTCTTCTCCGCTTACCATATCTGAATTGATTGAGGAATGTAATGTGTAATTCCCTTTGGTCGTCATGATGCGAGGATGCATACCTGGCTAGTTACTTGCCAGTGCTGCATTCCAAAGGATCGGCATACATTTGTTATTGACACATCATAATGACAAATGACCATGAAACCATAATCCATCATGCGACTCTGATTAAAACGTGAACACTCTCCCTTACCGACACCATGCATCTACACATATGTGATGGGTTTTCACAAAACCAGTCTGAAGTCGCAAAAATGGATTTCAAGATTATACTGCTCTGATAGAGAGCGCATCTCTACTAATTTCCTTGCATCAATCATTTAACTATAGTAGAGAAAATATAAAGAAACAATCCAAACATTATCATACCTAAATTTATAGAAATCAATATTTCTGACCTATTACCCTCATTATCTCTGGTTTATGATGTGCGACTTCCGACTGGTTTTGTGAAAACACATCACATAATAGTCTATTGTCCCTCTCTACTGAGCAGATATAGTGACTGGTTCCAGCCGGTGGAGCCCTGGGAGCAGCCCATCCTACATACTGACGAGCAGGACAAGTATGAGCTGCTCGGCCTGACTTTACCCGAACCCAAACCCGACTTCGGTTCCGTGTGTACAGCACTGCTTGTCAGAAGCCCTTTTGGCTCCCTCAACTGGGCAAAGATGCCATGTGACTACCCACTGTTCAAGGCTGGGCTTATATGCAAAAAGCCCGCGAGAGGTAGGTCAAGCTAGTATTATGTGGAATGTGAAAGGAAATGAAGCCCATTCATTACATGACTCGATCAGACAGCTAAATAATATTGGATACAAGAATGTATTATATTTAATTAAGATTTTAAATGAGGTGACCCTTTTTGTCTGTCCTTATCATATTATCATATTAACAAGGTCTAAATCTGCAAGGTTCTCAAGTCGCATGATGCCAGCTTATAAATAATGTTCCATTCCCTCAGACAATTCGACGATGGAGCAGGTTACTCCTTTAAACGATACAACATTGAGGCAGCAACAAACCAGTGGATATCTGGGTAAGTACAAGTAGTGGCATATGTTCAGAGGAGACCAATTTAATGTGCATTCTATCTTCTTATAAATGTTCATGCTTCCTTTAACAATAATCATGGCAGGAGGCGGTTGTGCCAGGGGGGCTTGTCGAAAAGCAGCTAAATTAAGAAATATGAATCTAAATCATCTTTGGAATGACTTGTTTCATCAGGTCAAAGTGGATTTTCCAACGACAGCACATTTATTTCTGGCCACCTCCCTCCTATAAGCCAAAGTTTATCCTGACCCACCAAACCACCGCGAGTACTTGAATAGACCTTTATAGCTTTATAGTTTTGCTTCCCCCCCTTCCAGCATGGAGGACTATTAAGTCTCCCCCCTCCAACGAGGGCCCTTTTTTCAGAAGAGCAAACGCTCACTTTATTGTTCAATGACAGGTCCAAAATACTACTATCATCAAGCGTTACCGTATTTGTCCAAGTGCCGTTTTATTTTTGTGATGACCACCCCCCCCCCCCCCCACTCCTCTACAATATCCACCAAGCCCCCCCCCCCCCACTGCCCCTCTCCACCAAGTTGACAATAAATGACTCGTCCCTTAAAACTGTCGTTCCAGGGTGCGAGCCAGGCTGGAGGCTTTTGGGAGACATCTGTTTCCGTATGGACACAGACTACGAGAAGGTGGTGGCGTCCAAAGTAAGCCAGGAGACAAACAGCCAACCTCCAAAGGGTATGACCTATGCAGAAGCTGAGGCCATGTGTACTCGTGTTGGAGCCCATGTGGGACTCTCAGGCCCTAAGGACCTAAGGACTATTCGGGTATTCCTGGACATCTGGAGGCATGCGCTGTACATGGGCGATATATGGATGGATGGCGATGGAGACCGGTGTAGCGTTATTCAGGTACATGTAATGCATTTCACCTGGTTGAGGTCCTAACGTACAATATAAAAATGAAATCAGGTTCCTTCCCAGCTTACGTAAAAAAAACACGTTTTAAAACATTATATAACGTTATGCCATAGTACACACAATATTCTGATATATTAGGACCTGGCTGATTTGTTTTTATGGATGGCTGGCTAATATTTCAATACTATCTATAGGGTAGAAAATGACCATCACTTTTCGCAACCTGTTATTTTCCCCCTCATTTACAAACCTATGTTAAATGCACACTATGAGATACTACTCTTCAAGGTCTTTCCAATGTGCTATTCCATAGTGCCATAGTTCTATCAGGGGCTGAACAATATGAAAAACCCTGAGGCTCATCTCAGGGAGACTCCTAAATGCAGAGTAAATTTTGTGTGTCACCCGTGGCTGCCCTTTGAAACCACTGCAGTACATATTTCAGAGTGCCTACCATAGTGAGGAGCCTTAGAGAAACGTTATATAACGTTATAAAATGTTGTATAACGTTTTTTGTTTACTGGGTTCTACACATATGCTTTCTGCATATATGATTAAATGCAATATAATTACTATATTACTTTTTCGTCGGCATAATGTAGGAATACTTGGTCTTGGTCTGCCGAGACTACGGGCTTGATACACTGCCAAAGCATGATGCACCGATGCAGAGACGGGAACAAAGAGTTCTGCCGGGATTAAAGAGTTAATGTTCTATCAAGACATCTTAGTATTGATTCAATGTGCTCATTTTGCATCACTTCAATGGGGTTATGGGTGCATGCCCACAGCTGGTCCATGGGGTCTATATGATGGGTCTTAACGAACTATGAATGTACCATTGCCCCGTAGGGCCCTGTGGGGTACTGCATGGTCGGGTCATGCTGATTCACTGGCTCCCTCTGGAGGAGCTTCCTAATCACCACACGACCACTATATTCCTGACTAGCGGGACCTCAAATGGGGGCAGCCATTACTCAATCCAGTACCGACCAGATAATCACTGGTAACAGCTAACACAATGGGTAGCTATTCATAGAGTGTCAAACTACTAATGACTCTGCTTTGGGAAGGGTCAATTGACTTGACTCTGCACTGATAGAGTCAAGAAGTAGAGTCAATTTGTACAAGGAGCAAGGCGTATGACTGTAAAAGCTGTGACCCCTCTACCAGAGTCATCATGGAATGCCCATTGATGCTGTCGTTTTTTCTTTGTAGAAATAGGAACACAAGAGATATCTTTTTCCATAATGCCTACCTATGGACTCATTTATTTGACCTTATGAATTCCGTTTACTTGTCATAATCATGAAGTCATTTACTTTGTAAAATTCCATCAGAGAAATATTACTGGTTATACACTTTGGATGCTTTTTGATATAATATAACATAAATTAATATTGTGTTTGTATATTTCTAGGTTTCCAAGAATCATAGGCTGAGTGATGAGGTTCAGTATCACTTGTTAGAGGGCAACTGTGAAGATCTCGTTACAACAGCCCGGCCGTACAATGTCATGTGTTCCACCGATCCAATACGTTAGTTTTCAAACTCAAGACTCGACAATATAGAAAAAAAAATTGTACTTAAATTAAGCATTTATACTTAACCCCAGATGTGAATCAGTGCATACTTGAGCTGGGAATCCACTACCTAATTGTGTCCTCAGATCTGACCTGTTGGCACCAGCAGATGTAAATATAAACAATCATATTTACAAGGATCAAGCTACGGCAGGGTCCACAGTACCTCCCTGCATAAGGGATAGGCATCATGTATACCCTCCTTATGGCCACCGTCATTATTATTTTAGGCTATGATAGGCTGTTCTTGCACCATTCATATATGAAATGTATCTAATGGAATTATGTACAGGCCTGAAGGAGGTCTGCATGGAAGAGGAATTCCAGTGTGGAAATGGCGTGTGCATCTCCATAGACTTTGTGTGTGATGGTCACAACGATTGCTTTGACAACACGGACGAGGCAGAATGTCCAGGTACCAATTAATTATCCAGTTGTGGATGCGAATCCTTATATCATTTTTGTTGCTGATTCTTATAATATTAATTATTTTTGACAATTAATTAGTATGATTTTTGACTACTAAATTATATGGCTGTTCGGACTGGAAGACCATTTTTACCTCAATTAGGCAATATGTGATATAATGACCCTTATATTAGTCATACAATTTGGAGGCCTCAATTTAGACAAGAATAACTATTTATATAAGGAATCCACAGTTAATTAGTACAGTATTGTAAATAAACAACTTAAGTCAGTCATCCTTCAGTCTTCTCAGTATACTTAATAAAACAACGCCCCATTACTTACTGTATGATCTATGTGAACTTAAGGTACCAACGAATGTGGGATGGAGACTTTTCATTGTGGAGACGGACAATGCATCTCCATGTCTTTCTACTGTGACTTCACAGACAACTGTGTAGACGGTTCAGATGAGAAATACTGTGGTATGTAAAACTGCAAAAGAATTCACATTTCCATGTTAGTTATATCGATCTAAAGACAATATGTTATGGTTAATTAGAATGTCGAAAAAGAGTGATTACTTTAGTGTTCATGAATCTTCAATGAAATATGTTATATCAAAATTGAATTAATACTTAGTTACAACTATACCATACAGGTCTTCTTATAATTATGTAAATATTTTGATACATATCATTAACTCAGGAATTTATTATGAAGAGCTAAACTGTATAAATACATAATTAGAAAGTACGTTCTGATTTACTATGGATCATAAAACGTGACTACCCTTTTACATTTCCACCAGTGAGAGAAACCTGTCTGCCAAATGAGTTCCGCTGCGGCAGTGGGGAATGCAAAGCATATAATTCAACATGTAACTTTGTAAGAGATTGTAAAGATGGCAGCGATGAAAGCGATGTTACATGTGGTAGGTTAACGAAATTACAATTTTTTAAATCAATATGCCGTAGTTATCATAGTTTTTAATGTGCTGATTGAAGTTCATTAAGTTATAATACATGTGCTATTTAAGTTCTTCTTCTGTTAAGTTTCATAGTTGGAAGTACAATGAAATGGAAAAGTATTCCACAAGGATCATGAATATAATTTATTATGTTTCATTTATACTACAAATCTACATAGCAAGAGAACAGGAGGCTATAGGGACAAATGGAGATCAACGTAGGTACAGGCGATGGTGGGGATGCATGTTTTGGATATGCATGCGGAATAACATTGTATTATTGGAATTTCTAATACCACTATTTAACACTAACCCTAGCATTAATAAGGTAAATGATGAAGATCACCAATATTAGGATAAATGACTGTTTATTGGAGTGTCCCCTAATATGTTAATGTTGTATTACTGTTTCATACACCTTCAAAGAATTGAAGTCCTTGGACTAATTTTCCCACTTCCAACCCATTTAAACCAACTTTTACAAAACAGCTTATACCGGTAATGTCAATTCAGAGAGAATTTTAAGAAATGAGCCTGAATTGAAGCACTTGCAGTGGGGAAAATGATTGAGTTGCTGGGCCAAGCCCACATCGGCCGCACCTGGCACCCCAGGAAATTACCAGCCAAATCCCAGGTATTGGCTAGATAACTCCCAAATGGGCCCATTTGGGCTTAGTCAGTGGTCGCTCCTTTACTACACTTGTGGGTCTGTCAGATATCTAGAGTGTCTCGCTGCAGGCCAACGTTTATATCAGAAAATAAGAATGTTTGGTTGATATGATAATGATGCCCATGGTTTGTTACATACTCATGTTTATGTCCATGGTTTGTTTACCTTATTTGGTGTTTCGTTATATCATCTGTTACATCGGCGCTGTTTCGTTTGCACTGTTCATCATTTGTTTACACTGCATGGTCTGTTTATATCGTGCATGGTTTCTTAAACAAATGAGTTGCAGCTAACCACCTGCTAAAATGCACCCGCTTCAGGAGCCATAGACTTATTTATTTCAACCAAACATAGCTTCTAGCTTACTTGTAATTCATGGACTAACTTTTATTTTAGTCCATACATAGGCTACCATGAGTATCATAGTACTATTATGTACATGCATTTTAAGTATTAATTATTTTTTAACTGCACTAATTTTGCTATCCATATGTAAGTGAACAAAAAACGGTTTTACAATAGGGTCGCCTGCTCCTAGGTTATCTGATATTATTGGATGCATGCACATTAAAATGTAATTGCAAGTGTTTAACTGACATAAAAGTCGGTTGAATTGCGTTCCTCAATATCCACAAGGAGGATCTATCATTGAGAATAATCTGTGGTTGCCCATTTTGATGACAGATGGCAGCTGTCGTGGGTTCCAGTGCTTCTCCGGCCTCTGCCTACCCAACTCCATGCAGCATGACGTCATCAGTGATTGCCCAGGGGTGGCCCTGGAGGATGAAATCTACATGAGCAGGGGTGAGCAGAAGTTGACACTTTCATAACGATCTTGATATGTATTTGCCAATATAATAATTATCATGTATATCAGGTTGTTCCATTGGACTTTGTATACATAATGGGTAATGTAAATAAATTTTGCCGACAGATTGTTATGCCAGCCAATATAGGTATAGTTGGCGTTATCCTCAGCTCAGCAAAGTATCTAATATTGATGTAGAATTCCTCCCTTTTAATGTACATGTATATATTTATGCCTTAATCAGGGCCATTATTCCCTTCCATTTGCCCACAGATTTATTGACTATCTGGGATGAACTTACCAGCTCTAATGAGAAAGAGAATTCGACTTACCTGGGTTGTAAGGAGCCTGATGAAGCCCAGTGCATGCCTGGTTATAACAAGTGCTTCAAGCGAGCCGACACCTGTGTCTATGACACAGTAATCGCTGATGAGGGAAGAGAGACCCGCATTCAGGCCACTTGTCGTGAGGGGAGCCACCTTCGCACCTCCTGCAGTATGTATTGTGTACCTAAAATAATGAACTTCAGCTTTAGGTTTGTTTACTATGCTAGAGATTCTGAGAAAAAAAGAGTCAAACGACTCTCCTTCTGGAAGTATGTTGCGTAAAGTACTCGCTTCTAGAGTGAGTTGGACCTCGAAGAGATCATTTATATCAGGTCGTTTGTGAATGTATTATTGAGGAATAAACTAGATACAATTCTCTTTGTTCAACTGTGCTTACAGTTGATAACTACATTCATTTGTAGATAGACCATGCCCAGTTTTATGAAAATATTAAATAAAATGAATAATGTCTTTATTTTCCAGGTGAGATTGAGTGTCCTGGGATGTTTCGGTGTCCCTCGGCTTACTGTGTACCCTACAGCAAAGTGTGTGACGGCCGGAAGGACTGCCCCGAGGCTGAGGATGAAGCCGGCTGTGAGGATTACACATGTCCAGGTAATACTAAATCATTACTATCATGTGTGTAATCCCTAATTACACTAAGTATGAAATCGGCTTGGAAGTTTTGAAGAAGCTACAAACATTAAACGTTTAATAAAAATATTCATCACGAGATGTATACCAACTTCTATGCCATGGTCAAATAGTCATTTCTGTATACTACTCACAGTCGGCCTGGGTAGTAGTATACCTCAAGTAGCCTTATTTCCAGGGTCTGATTTACCAGATTATTCATGTATGATTGTTAAATTAGATGTCATAAGGTTCGAGAATTAGTTTTTTACTATTGATATCATTTACCAACACTATGCCTTGACTGTTATTTACTGCAGGACATAACTCTTTCAACTCATGTCATATCAAGTAACCTTCTCTTAAAGGGCAAAGTTTAACACTCGACGGCCGCAGCTCAGTTCATCCATCGTCGTTTCGGTGGCGACATAAATACTTTTATAAACATTGTTGCAGAGAGAATGATAATGGACCGAATGAATCTTGACTGTCAGGTTTTGATTAATTCGACTCTTTTGCTATATCTAAGTACTGATAACCACGCTATTTCCTAATGGATTACTTGTACCATTGTTTTACTCAGGTCTATTCCACTGCAAGATGGAAAGCTTCTGTCTGCCACACGTTAAAGTGTGCGATGGACATACTGATTGTCCAGTGTATGGCGAAGACGAAAAGTATTGTGGACTTACAGGTTAGTTTACAATAGTAACTGATTTTAATACTACAAACAATATTCCCTGAAAATATGTAACTATTACAAAACAATCCACTTTATATTAAGTTTTTAATGATGGAAGGGCTTTATAGGCCTACCTCAATCGCCTGAATGAGTAAATGATATATCTGATTTTCCTTCTTTCTTAATTTCCTCAGATATACTCTGTCAAGACGTCTGTCAATGTAAAGGCAACATTGCCAGCTGTTCCAACATAACATCTCTGCCTGTACCAAGGGACACCAGGACCAGAACACTGAGATCAATTATAATCTCCAATAGCAAACTTGAAATTAGCAATGAAACATTCATCAGTCTTCACTGGCTTGGGAAGCTTGGACTCAGTGCCAATGGCATTAGGCGAATCCCTCCCTATGCCTTCAAGGACCTGACTAATCTATTCGAGTTAGACCTGAGTGGCAACAAACTCTCATACCTGGATATTGAGGTCTTTAATGGGTTAGTGTCACTGAGAGTACTGAACCTTGATAATAACCAACTGGACTCTATCGACAGGAACACATTCAGTCGGCTGTCAGCCTTACAGCAAATCATCATCACCAAGAACCCACTCACAGACGTCACCCAGGATGCCTTCGCCAATGTACCCACTTTAGGCACTCTTTACTCAGATGCATTTAAGTTCTGCTGCATCGCCAAACAGGTGGAGACTTGCACGCCAGAACCAGATGAGTTTTCATCATGCGAAGATCTCATGGCGAATTACCCTCTCCAAGTCAGCATTTGGGTGCTTGGAATATTCGCATTTGCAGGGAACATATTTGTCATTATTTGGAGAATCAAGACAGAACGCTCCAAAGTCTCATCCTTCCTGATTATCAACCTTGGCTGTTCTGACTTCTTAATGGGGATGTATATGTTAATCATTGCCAGTGTTGACAGTCACTATAGAGGCCAGTACATTGTCTATGCTGAGAAGTGGATGACGAGTACTCTATGTCAAATAGCTGGAATATTAGCCATGCTGTCAAGTGAGGTCTCCGTCTTCATGCTAACCATCATCAGTGCTGACCGCCTCTTTGTCATCTTCTTCCCGTTCAAATCTAAACTACGACTTTCCCAGGCACGCTACCTTGTGTTCAGTACATGGGCCACATGCTTTATACTGAGTATCATTCCAGCCCTGGGAATCCCTTACTTTGGAGATTCGTTCTTTGGAAGCACAGGTTTGTGTTTATTGAATTAAATCTAATCATTTCCATTTTCTATTAAAAAGTTCATTACAATGTTTCAAAGAATGATACTGAAAGAGTGAGACGGTCTTTTCTATCAATATAATGCGCACAATGCACTTTAATCTGAAATGTTGTGAATTTTGATTTAAGAAACACATATGTCAACTGTCATAGTTGAAAACAATCTTAATTGTTAACACTTAATTCTATCAATCCCAGTGTAAGATCAAGATGGAACTATTGTGAGGTCATAGCTTTTTATCTAATTGATTCAGCATAGAAAATATAAGTGCACTAATGATATAAACTGATTTTGAATTTCATATCGACAACTTCATATCAGGCATATTGGTACATGTATGAAGTCTATTTATGTTTGTTCGTTGCAGGAGTATGTCTTCCATTCCAAATGAATAATGAACAGCGTCCTGGATGGGAATACTCGGTGTTTATCTTCCTGGTGTTGAACCTCATGTCGTTTATCTTCATTGCTGTCGCGTAAGTACTCATTTTTGGAGGATAGTGATTTGCAGAGGCGTAGGAAGCACATCTATATTGGGGGGGGGGGGCAGGGGGGCCCACTCTAACCAACTTTTGTTATCGGCCTTTATGAATGATGTATCATATGCACACTTGCATATTGTATTGTATAGAAAATAAGTATTTCAACCCCCTTTAGTTCTGATTGGGGGCCCAGGCCCTTCTGTCCCCACTTTTCCCTATGCGAGAGAAGTAACAAATGGAAATTGTGTGAATTTTATTACAGTCTTGACAAATTTTTTGGGGGGGGGCCCCAAAAATATTCAGATGACATCTTGGGAAAATTAGATGATCACAAAGTACCACAAAGAAACTCTGTTCGCTGTTAGTTATGCAAAGCTGTCACATCATTCACTATACCATTTACATAATTATTTTCCCTCGTGATACCAATATGCAATGATGTTGTAAGCGGCATATGCCCGATAAACTTATTAGATGTTAGGTGTCCCGGCCCACCGAAGAGATCGGTGTGTTCTCTTCGTTGTGTGTGGTGGGCGGGTACAGTGGAGGGGGGGTGGGGGTGGTAATGTGATCTGCATGGCCACACCCCGTTACACAGTTGTAATTACATATACTGTGGTCGTACTTTATTTCGCTGGGTATATATTTTCGCTATATTCACGGAAATGAAAAATCCGCGAAATTCTTATATGCTACAGTATGGAATAAATACCCGCAAATTAGTCTTTTTTGCTACTTCAGCGAAAATTTACACCCGTGAATATAAGTACTTTCACAGTAACCAGATAACAGTTGGACATGGGTCTCCACCCCTACGGCAATAGGTGTGTCCTCTTGGTAAACATGATCCTCTATGTTTCCTTAAATGATTATAGCCATGGAACAGAGTGGAAATTAACCATGTAAGGGCTAGATGATGCCCTAATGTTCATGTTAATTTCGTCATCATGGTGCACCATTGAAACAGTCGCACACGCTGCATGATGCCAATCATCCAGTTTACGCTGCATGAGTGCATCATGACAAACATCCAGTGTACCATCTGCATAGGGCTAGCATGATGGAGCACTGGCAAGTTACTTGCCAGGACTAAATTCATTCATCATTGAGGCACTTTGTTGCCCATAAAGCGTTAGATAAGCTGTAGATATTGGCTATAATATGACACTCCCTTTAAATGATGCATGTATACGTTATAATAGAGGAGTGCGCATGGTACGCTTAATAACAGTGCTGTAACACAACCCTTCCAGGAGTTACACAATGTCAGCAGTGTTTGGTAAACATGATAAGTTTGTGAAGTTTATATCACCGTTTGAAACCTTGTAATTATTGTAGAGCCACAAGACATGTCTCTGTAATATCTTCCACGGAGATACATGCCTTTTATTATCGGTTTGTGTCCACTGGGATGTAACTTCTCTGATTAAGTTAACAACGTTTGGGGTCAAAATACACTTATGATATCTCGGAAATTCTGTCATGCTGCAATGGTATTCATTCAAAACCTTTTGGAATTTCATAGACATCTCTTGACCCTACCAATCTTTCTCCATCGGGCCTGAAAATCAAGATGACCACAATATTCCAGCACATCCCAGAATGGCAGAAAATAGTGCGTTTTATAGTGAGCTTATATGTAACTAATAAGAATCGTTGCCTGCTTCTATTCTCTTTGTTTCAGCTACGTCATGATATTCATCAAAGTTAAAAAAGAAGCAAAGAGAATGGGTGGTGCGGCTTCTCAGACAACCGACGATGTGTCCCTCGCAAAGAAACTGATGCTGATTGTTGCCACAGATCTGATGTGTTGGGTTAGTCTGAATATGCACTGGGTATTCGAAATAGCACCGTTCTCAAATAAGTGCTGTACTGTGAGTAGAGGGTTATAATGGGATTATGCACTGAAATAGGTCTTGGATAAATGCCATTCTTGTAAAATATATGAGCTCCAGTACAGTGGTAATTTTATATTAATACAAATAAGCACTATAGGGTTCATACAAGCCAATACGGCAAATCGATCTAGCCATACAGGTTTCAATTGATGTAACATGATTGTTTTCTTGATAATACATTGTTTTACTTTTCAGGTTCCTATCATATTGATCGGGTTTGTAGGACTTGGTGGGGTCAAGATCCCAGCACAGGTGTCAGCTTGGATCGCCGTGTTCGTCTTGCCCCTCAACTCAGCTGTCAACCCCATCCTCTACACCATGTCTGCCATAGACTGTTCAGGGTAAGTTAACATTCTGTACACCATGTTTGCCATAGACTGTTCAGGGTAAGTTAGCATTCTGTACACCATGTCTGCCATAGACTGTTCAGGGTAAGTTAACATTCTGTACACCATGTTTGCCATAGACTGTTCAGGGTAGGTTAACATTCAGTACACTATGTTTGCCATAGACTGTTCAGGGTAAGTTAGCATCATGTATACCATGTCTGCCATAGACTGTTCAGGGTAGGTTAACATTCTGTACACCATGTCTGCCATAGACTGTTCAGGGTAGGTTAACATTCTGTACACCATGTTTGCCATAGATTGTCCATGGTAAGTTATCAACCTGTATACCATGTCTGCCATAGACTGTTCAGGGTAAGTTATCTTCCTGTACACCATGTCTGCCATAGACTGTTCAGGGTAAGCTAGAGGAGGTTGGTATACAAATAGGCGACCTGATGTTTGAATACAGCACATTATAGGCTTCAGTGCCTATTTTTAATTCGGGGATACATGGCTTATTCAATGTTGTTTGTTGTGTTGTTGTCTGATAAATGAACCTTCTTGCAGGACTGCAACAGGCAGGCACTCTGTCCATTACGCCACAGAGCTATATACAATTCAGCCTGGACAGTCAGGTAACACATTCAACCAACCTTGAATGAACGCATGAATTATAATGCAAAGATGTATCAACTATCTTTAATTGGTTTACAACAATTTTGACCTTTTTTAAGATTTATCCCTCACTTAAATGTGAGTGGAAATCTTGCCGCCACTAAGAAGGGAACCGTATATCCTTGAAAAGATCACTACTGTCCCTACTGTGATAGCTGGGCTGGTGATTATATACCTCAGATCTGTACTAAGCATTACTGCCAGAATATGAGCCTATTCTAAGCAGAAGTATTCAAAAAGTTGTGCCTCGCACTATAGTGAACAGGTTGTAAAGAATGTACTAAAAAAACACTCATTATTGGCTAATACTATATCACCGTTGATCTAGATATACCTACCTAGAATTAGACACCTTAATTTTCTTCACGTAACAATCCTTCCCCTACTGGTCCTTCATATACAGGTCGGTCGTCAAAAAGATACAGAAAAACACATCAATAAACCGTCATAAACCATTATAAACATAGACTGTCTGCCATAGGCTGTTCAGCGTAAGTGAACATACAGTACACCATGTCTGCCATAGATGGTTATGGCCACCGTCCACTGGGGAACTTTGACCGACTAAGCCCATACATTTCGTATATAACTTCGGCCGATTAGAGCCCAATGGACGGTGGCCATTAAATTAACAGCTTCTATATACCATGTCTGCCATATACTGATAAGTGAACAGCGTCCAAACCATGTCTGTCATATACTGTTAAGTTAACAGCATCTACACAATGTCCGGCATTGACTGTTAAGTTAACAGCCTCTAGGCCTACCCGGTACATCATGTCTGTCATAGACTGTTAGGTTAACAGCTTCTACACCATGTCTGTCATTGACTTTTTAATTAACAACCTTTACAGCATGTCAAGTCAAGTCACTAGTCAGTAAGTCAACATACTGTACAAAGGTAGATGCTAACGATTTATTACCTTCTGGTTGGCCTGGCTGGCCCACAGAAATGTAACCATGACATTTCATGGTAAATTACTTATTCACGATAATCATAGTATATGGGAACATTCACAAATGACGTTACCTTTTTTGGGGTCATTTTCAGGTCTGAAAATGTTGGTTTTAATACTGTACCATACTATCAAAACCCCCTCGTATCACCGGCACCTAGACTTTAAGAATTTTGTAGAACCCTCACTGGGAGTTTGGCCCGCGTACAAGCCAGGGTATGTGTGCATAGGACTCTGTCTCACTAAACTCATGCAGGTTCAAATGGTCACAATTTGCACCTGCAAGAGTTTGGTTAGATAGAGTCATATATAGTAGCAGACACATATAGGGTAGGTAGGGGTAAAATGCCTATTCATAATTCTAATCTAATTCATATATGGGTAAATATCAGAAATATTGTTCACATTTTCAAAGGGTTCTGAATGATTATTTGTGCAATGATTTATCAGCCTTACCCTGCAAGAAATGAGGAAAAATCTTGACCAAAATATATTTTTGGAAGTGGGCCTTTTATCCTTACCCAGGGGTAAAAGGACAACAAATTGTGACTGCAGAGGGCAAATATTTCCAATCTTGTAACCTTGGCCGTTTTTAACCTGGGAAAACAATGTGAATGATTATTTTACATTTGGACATATTTTAAAAAAGAATAAAGGGTCTAAAAACTAACTTTATGCTCCTTTGGCAAGTTTCCGATCACTAGGAAGCTGACACCCCAAAAACCATTGTAGCCCCCACCCCCTTCAGGGTAGATGGCCCACACGAGGAGTAAGACGCCCATGGGCCTTTTACTCCAAATCTAAATAGACCTTTTACATAAGGCTACACCTTTTCTTCGAAGGTCACAGGAAGGATCTGCAACTAATATTCACTTTTATTTTTTATTTATGCTTAAATTATACTTTGGTTTATTTGTTCCTGTCGAGCACACCATAGCTGATTCAAAGGGTGGGTACCAGTGGCCTATTAATGCCGTTTTATATTATAGGGGAACAAAACAGCTATTGTATCATTATCTTAATTATCCTAATTGGTGATTTTCTTTTCATTTTTATGCATACTCTATAGTATTGCTTTTTGCACTACACTACAATACCGGGTGGGCCTCACAGAGCTCCATACAGGCTACCGTGTTTACGATGCACTCTGGGACATCCTGTTGTGAGTAAGGTGAGACTGAGGGTTCAACTAAACTACACATACTGTGAGTATGGCCAGACTGAGTGGTCAGTGGCGACATGGCCAGTCTACTCAAGTAGGTCACACAGGACCATGTTATGGTAGGGAGTAGTGGAGGCGAGAGTAGGGAAGGGATGTTAATTGACTGGTATTCATAAATATGTCTATTCTTCAAAAGGTGATGTCACCCAGGCCTTGACACCCCCCCCCCCCCACCCCCCATGTCAATTTTTGTCACTAAACTCAAAGACCCATCCACCCCCTCGCAGGTGAACGCCCCCTATACCGTTGAACACAGGAAATCATGAAGAAGTCAGACATGTTGAGTATGTTTCAAGACAAAATCAACAAAGATGTTTATGATTTTCTTTGAAGAAAATCCCGGGCCCACCGATTAGTTGTTACCCCTGTTGTACACCATGTCTGCTACATAATGTGAGGTGTAAGTTAACACTGTATTGATAAGATTAATATAAATGTTATGATTGTATGCTAAATATTTTATAAGAAATCATATTGATGATATCAAGAGTGTTAGCTTTGGCATAGGATAATATACCCCATGAACAGGAAGTCATTTCTCAAAGACAGCAAGGAATATGTTCCAATTCTATACATTTCATGACTTTTCTCTTTAGACAATACTTTCCTTTTAGTTGCCCTTTTGAACGAATTCGTTTTCTACTCTTTAGGGGGAATAATTTACAAACCAGAACTTTGATATTCAAGACCGAATGTGATTAATCTCAAGCTTTTATTGGTATATTTCAGTCACAGTTTAATCGAACAGGTGTTTGACGAAGTATAGGACACAGTGGTGTAATGCTTAATAGTACATGTCTATATGGTGTGTCTGAGATTCCTCTCTATATTTTTCACCAGGAAGAAAAAGAAGTCCCAGAACTCTACGATGAATACAACTGCATCCAGAGTGAGTGAAACTTCAGTTGGAGGACCAGCAACAATAAAGATGAAACCAAATGGTAACTCCGCGACCGCCAACACAGCCTGAGTATTGACTATGTAGAACAAGATGACTATTTCAAGCCGCAAACCTGGTAAAGCAGTGCACACAGCCATAGGCTACACAGAGAAAAATGTGAGCGTCGGCTGGACTCTCCCCAGGGTCAAGCACTGCCTGACCCAGGTAGGAGAGTCAGCTGGACTTTCACTTCCATCAAACAACAGCCAGGCTGAGCCTCCTTTGATAGTCCCATGAAGTTACTCACTTTTGAGAGTCAGCCTGATCCTTGAATGACAGTCAGGCAAGACAAGTCTTCATACCAGAGTCAGCCTGACTTTCTTTCCACAGTCAGGCAATGTCTGACTCTGGGATGAGGGTCAGTTAGCCTGAGCCTTCTTTGTTTACTAGCAGGTGGGGACACAATACAGTATTGAGCTTAATGGTTGGATATATGACACCATTCTTGTGGATTTGGAAACTATATACATTAAGATCCTGGGATCACTGCTGACATATGTTGGTACATGTATCTCTACATTGTTACATACCTAAATGACTTGTGGTCTGTAATAGCAGACCCTTGTATGTTCAGGACAACAATATTATTTTGTATGAAAGTTCTTTATAAGTGTCAGGGAGGCCATGTAAATCTTTTAAAACAATAGTTGAGCTATGCCTGACTTTCATTGAGGCAAAGGTTTTACATTGCTAGACTTACATCTGTATGTGAGTCTAGCTTGGCTTGACTTTGGATAACCAGAGTCTAGCATCGCTGTACTCTCGCACTAGAGAAAGTCCAGCATTGCCAAACTACCCTTAGTGCGAAAGTCAGGCAGTGCTGAACTTTCATAAACAAGGGTCCAGCATTGCCTGACTTTTGTTGTAATGAAGGTCAGGTAGTGCTGGACTCTTGTTGTGATGAAGGTCAGGCAGTGCTGGACTCTCTCTTCAGTCAAAGTCAGCTTGACTCTCACATGAGGGTGCTTTTGGCGACATGGGCCTGACTATGGTATGTGAGTCCAGCTGACTCTCATATTCTTCTCGGTGTATCGTCCCACGTGGCGTTAGCTGGGCACCACTCCACAACATTGCATGATTTGCTAGCTATCGATAATGGGCAATGACAGCTAACACCATGCGAGAGCACGATTGAAACTAGTCTATAGTTCCCACATGATGCTCATACAACAGCGATTGATTCGGTGTGTGTGGAAACACCATACATGTGCCCAGTTTTTACTATATGGACGAGGACCTTATTGTAAGGTTAACTCTGTGACTGCAGCCTATTGCACAATATCCCTTTATCGTCATGCTGCATGAATGCAGCCCTGGTGCATTCACCCGATTGGTGAGTAACTCGCACTCATGCATCATGTCGACCATACAGGTTTGATCCTCCCAACGAGTCAGAACGATGTACCAATGTAGTGCAGGCACTGCGTTGGTGCAATATGAACATGAACGTTTGAGGTATTAAGAATCTTTAAAGGGTGAAGAGGAGGATAATGTTGTAATTCATAATGATATCCCCATAAACGATACTTGTCGTGTCATTATCGTTTGTTGTCATGTATTTGAATAAGGATGATGCTTTAAATGATTCTTTATGATTCTGTTGTAATCTGGGGTTGCAGGTCCTCTATACCGAGGTTACAGGTTCCTTAGTAGGGGGCACCATCAACCAATGAGATCACTCCCTGGGCTTCACTGCGGAATTCTTAGGGGGCATTATGTAACAGCTTGTACCCATTGTGAGTGCTGTATCAGTGCTTATCTCGCCAGTTACCAGATCAAGCAATGGACACCCGCATAAGGCATCCAGCTACCTCGGTATAGTGGGCGCAACCATTGAATTTTGCTGGTTGTAGCTAGATACTCACAGATGACAGATAATACAATACCCAGTGAACAATAACGTTATACAACGTTACATAACTTTTCTCTATGGCTCCTTATCCTGTCAAAACAATATATAACGTTAAAACGTTATTTTGACGTAAAATTACGTTTTGGGGGTAGGCACCCCACGCATCTTCAGAATTTAAGGGTAAGCATATTAATACCAGGGAATCGTTTGACTCCTGTATAGAGCCTCTCATGCTACAGGCCTATATAAACTGGCTGCTACCTTCGCCATTCTCTCCCCCAACCATCATCCCCTCAACACATTCTCTCGATAAAATCACTACTTTGTCCATTTAAAACATGTTTTTTCCTAATAAGTTATTGGATTGGATTGGATTGGATAATTGTACTGGGTGACAGTTTGACGAAGATACTTGTTTTGCACTGGTCGCTCGTTTTTTCCGCGATCAAGAGGTGTATATAGTATCTGATCAAAATATAGAATCTGAATCCATTATCTTATTAAATGCGTTCATACATGACATTAATTGTATATGAAAGCAACAACGGTCGCTACAAAGATGAAATAGAATGGTATTTAGTGTCATTTATTTATAAGATTATAAATGTATGTTTATTGTGTATATGAATATAAGGTATTCGTTGAATACTGTATTATTTGGTTGAATGTTCTTAAATTTTGTGATAGTCATCAGTGATATACACCGTCCATACATGTGCATAATAAAATGTATTTAAACAGAAAAACAGTATATGTTTAATGCCTTCACTTTGTCAGAAACTATTGCAACAGGTCAAATATTCAACAGATCTCGTGATTCCATCTGATACAATATGACAATTAACTCTGTTTAAATGCATTTTGATAACTTATTGAACTGACCAATATGCAAAGTTAACATTAAAATGCAAAAATAAAACCCTTAAGGTCCCATGATAATGTGTACACAAATCAAGGTACATAATTTGGACCGATGGCATGCAGATGTAGAGAGATGGGCACACACGCCGACATGTTGAATCCCTAACCCAGTGGGCACAGAACATTGAATCAACATTGAAAACTGGTTGATTATGTTGATTCAATGTTGATGCAACGTTGATTCATTGAACTGAGTTTTGTGCCCACTGGGAAGGGTCAATTTGTATTAATTTAGTACCCCATGCATATGATAAAGGCTATAGTAAAGCCGTTTAAAGAAATATATCCTGAAAACCCGTGCGTTTCGAGGATGGCTACCATGCACTAAAGTGAACCTGATGGTTTCGTAAAAGGCCAGTCTTTGGATAACGGTAGGATAAGTACAGCGAACGATGTGAAGTCAAAAGCTGCTAAGTGAATGTTGACTCTGTATTATGCCCGCGCAGGAATCTCCGCATTTCTCATTTGTCACAAACATATCCACACATGATTGATTGATTGATTTTTATTTGGCAAAAGATCATATACACTAAAGCTTTTCATCGATGCCAAGTCAGGGGCTTGGGTCAACAATTCTACAAATAACTATGGGTGTCCCTCATAGCCACCGCCCCCTTCTCTTTTTGTTGTACTATACTTACACCCTAGGCTGTATGTATACACAGCTACATGTTATTACCACACACACGTGCAGGGAGTGAACCCAGCTGTGACTTGGACAGGTAGATTCACATACACACATAGCTCTTAACAATAATTATTCCCAGCTAACAAAAAAAAAGTTATTTTACATCAAAATAAAGTTTCAAACTTTATATAACGTTATGCCATAGTAAGGAGCCTTAGAGAAACGTTATATAACATTATAAAATGTTGTATAACGGGTTCTCTTCATGACTTCTTACGTAAGTTGCCCCACTCTTTCTCTCATGATATTACTTCTAAACTTAATTATGAATTTTGATAACTCTATTATTGCATAATCATACATAACATTACGTAACATCACAATACCATTGTGCGCGTATACCAAAATCTAAAGGTCTCATTCTACAGTTGGGCTATTAAACAATGGAAAAACGGAGGGGGTCTGATGAATCAACGAATATTTCATAAACAGTTCGTATCAGTGGACGCAGTGTATGTCTCTGGCCCACACGCCTTTTCCCTATATAGGCATATAGGGCTGTAGACTCATACCTATTGGTAATGGGTCTGCCATTTAAATGTCTCTGGGTGCGATTATCATCACTGATAAGACACACATTGACTGGTACCTTTTCCCTGGGTAACAATCACTTCCAGGGACAAACTTGTACCCTGACGTCTACCAAGTATCAGCTCTTATCATCGCGAGCCCCCGCAACCAGCTCCAGTCTGGCCTATATATACCGGTACAGTACTTACCTTGTAATCATAATCAGTACATGTATCGCGTTGCGGGGTGTGGAACCACTAATTTCGCCTCCGACAACGACTGCAGCTATTATATTGCATCCCACGAATTATAGGGTGAATACCAGGAATGTACCTGATTGATGTTATGCCCATTCTGCTCGGGCAGAAATGGGATCTGCTGGGCAAATCAAAGAGATGTCAGCCAGGCCATCAGCAGACCACCAATCTCATATAATATCTAAATACAAGTACAAGACTATTTCTGTAAATGAATTTAATGATGTAGCTAAAAGGGTACAAAAGGTGAACTTATCTATGACACGTGCGAAAAAATATTCCGCTTGCCTATTAAAGTATCATTATCTGGAAAACTCACGATACTCGTTGTCCTAGCAAATGAAAATAAGACGGATATATTGTCTTGTAAATTATAGATTCTAGGTTCACACAGGGGTGGGTGTGGTTTAGTTAACCCTTTGGAGACAGAATTGCAAATTGATGCACCATGCCCCTGTATTGTCAGTGTTACAATAAAACACTGGGAGAGGAATGTCATATGATGCATACTATGGTGTGTTACTCGCCAGCAATATACATTGGTAGATCGTGACAAAATCATAAAAAAGATCCTTGAGACATAATCAATACAGTTCTTATATGACACAGTGCAAATTAGCAGTCCCATAATGAGGGGTTTGGAGTTGTGTACCCGCATTTGTTCAGTACACAAGTTGTGTACCCGCCCCTGAGCCTTGGGGAACGCCTCACTATGATGAAGTCAATCACCGCATGGGGAACCACGTGACTCGTTCACATCTCCATATATCACAGTGAGTTCACCCCATAATGCCACATGGTGAGCGACTCCTGTCGTGTCCCTGAGCTCATTCCTGTGAGCTGCTCCCGAGCTGCTCGGACAACAACACCAGCTGACCACGCCGCCTGTCCATTGAGGGTATGTTCCATCTTATTAGTTCACCCTTTATATGGCATGATCCCACATGATGCCCCAAGGCTGTGCTAGCGAGTTACTCGCCGGCGTGGTAATGGTGCATCATGCTGATTCTCCAACCCTTTAGACCCCAGGCAATTACATAATACGTTAAATATTGAATTTATGACAGGTCTTAGAAGATGAGTGGTACTTGCCATTTTCATGGAGGCTCACTCAGGCTCACACAGGCTCACACAGGCTCACTCAGGCTGAAATTTGTTTGTTTCTGCCTAAATTACTACACATCTTTTAAGGGTCAAATCACATGATATATATAAGAGTTTTGATAAAGAATTTGAATCAAATCATCCTTTTTTGAAGCTCAATGGTCTACACATCAATATTATATATAACTTGCATTAATAGTGGTACCATGTCCAAGTAAAACAATCAATTACATAGGCTAGGCCTCTAGCATATCTTGGGGATTTTCAAGTAAATCACAAGATTGTGTGGCCCAAAGAAATGAGCTCTCTTGAGGTACAATATTTCTATTCCCCTTACCTTCTAACCTTTTCCGAAAGCCATTTATGGCCTAAGTTTAATGTTAAGGGTTAATGTTAAGTAATATATGATGAGTGGTCAATGCTGAATAGCAACAAAAAGTTTTGACAATGTTACCCTCATTCATGAATACTTGAATCAGGGCCTAAAACGGCCGTAACGGCATCAACTCCATAGGATTGACATGATGGATGAATGCATTCCTAGCGAGTTACTCACCAGGGCTGCATTCATGCGCCATGACTACAAAAAGAGATATCAGTAGTGCATGATACATCCCCAAAAGGGTAAATCATGTGGTACTGCCCTTTTCTCATTTTTACAATTCTGGATCATTGTTTTCTATCGCAATTTCAGCGCTACTATGTAACGGTGTTTCCCCTGATCAACTCCTTCTCTACGGAATGTGCACTATCACCATGGCCCACTTTGTGGCCTTTGTCCAGTGGCTATTGGTGTTCCTCCGGGCGACCCTATTGACCCAAGGTAGGTTTGTATGAAATAACTTCATTATTTAGTTGTGCTTTTGGTAAATGTAACAGGTAAAACCTGCGTCAAAACGTGTGTACATGAACTAAACAGGATTCCATGTAGCAAGCTCCATCTAGCAAACACACTTGGAAAAGAGCACCAGCTTCGCTCTCTTACCAGAGTCAGACTTGCCAAAATCATGACTCTCTTTTGAGAGGCCAGCATTGCCCGAACTCCTTTCAAAAGGAGTATGGAAAGCTGGATGGAGACTGGACTCTCCCCCGGTGGCATGGACAGCTAAGCTCTCAAAAGGTACTTTCAGCTCCATTTACTGGGCCCTCTGTAGTGCTGCCAACTCCTCTAATGCAGACACTTTTCATTGTCCCAAACATACTACAATGTATAGAAAATGACTCCCTCTAATGCAGCCACCTTACCAATCCGGTCACTTTATCATTGTTCCGAGGGTGGCAACATTTGGGGTAGTTGACTGCAGTAGTAATGTACTGACAGGGATAGCTTTGGAGCGATCTCAACAGAATGTTGGAAGAATTTCTGTCAAATTATATTAATTTTATCTTACCGTCCAACACTCGAAATGCACGACTAGACTGCAACAAATAAGAGGATCTATTCGAATTGCTATAAATTTTAAATCCTGAATACAATAGATGTTACTCTTGCTTTTACATGTACATGTATATGGGACTATTCAAGTATGACGTCATTGATGAGGGGTAAAGGGGTGTAATAATGGAGAATGATGACATGACTATGCTGTTCCTATACTAAATGATGACAAAGGAGGTCATGGGGGTTTTGGGAAATCCCTGAAAAGACCAGTGATGACGTTATACTTGAATTACCCCTATAAATCAGTCAAGCGATACAGATATGAATTAGATAAATGTGCTGCCAACCTCAAACAATGCTAACGCCAAAATGGAAGAATCACTTTGTTGAGTTCTAACGCAATAAAAATCATTTAAGTTTCAACCAACAAAAGCCCCCCCCCCTTTTTTTTATTTAGTTCTTACTTCACTACATCCTTATTAATTAACCTATGGATTGAGTACCATGAGTGTTTTGAATTGTGTTGATGGATTAACGGAAAATCATCCCATCAGTAGGTCAACAGGTGAATCATTCATTCCGGGAAATAAAGACCACTAAATCTGGAGTTGAAAGGGGTGTTTGGGTGTCAGTGTTGCACAGCATTCCCCACGCAGCATCATTGCACATTTATCATCAAAGAATCATAGTCAACTAGATACAAAAGATGGCCTGAGTGGAGGAGCGGTGGATGGCGGTGGCTTGTTAGCTCTCGTTGGTCTGTATTCACTGCAATATTTATACATCCAGTAGTTATGCTCAGCCCTGTTATATTAGATATCAACACCTGTACTGGGTGTATATCCACAGGGAGGACCTAACAATCAAGGGCCTTCCCGGTCAGCATTGCTTAATGTGGCCCATATGGGTTCCTCGGTGGGACCCACCATATAGTTTTGTCCTGGGCCAAGTTGTGTCCCAAAGATACTACATACTGTTCCATATAGGCTTGCCAAATTTGAAGTACCCATACAACTCAGATCTAACCCACTATGTCAAAGCACAATACAAATTGTACTTTAAATTGTCATTTCCAAGAACAATCACAGATGAGAGTGTTCTGAAGAATTGGCAATGTGTTTTGAATAGAGTAGACGATAAACTATCTGGCAATGAGTATTTGGTCTAAGAGAACTAGAGGAGACAGCAGGATTTGAAGTATACACTGGATGAGAATAGGTTTATTTAATTGGCTCTGCATGTACTTTGCCTCTTATCAATTTCAAGATAATAGGTCGCACCAACTGATCAAATATTTAATTCTTGATCAAATTAGGATTCATATTATTTAAGTGCTGGAATGAGCTACTCATTATAGGTAGGGGCAGATACCACCTGCTGGGACATTTATGGTCCATGACAAATCGAAAATATCGACTTAGATTGTTCTCTTTTGATCTAGTCTCATTAGAGGGATAGTAAAGCAGGTGCCGTTCAGTGATATGGCGAGCTTATCTGACTTTGGTCGGCCAGGTCTTTGGAGTCATCGGACTCATTACCTTTCTGACAAACGTCAAAAGGGCAAGTCTTGTCCGTAGTCCATCGACCCACCGTCCAAATCACTTTGGCCTTCGTGGTGTGGTTATACACTTTCACGTCAGCCGCCCGCACCTTGTCAATCATATCAAAGAAGTACTGCTGGACAGAACCGCCCAGCGCATCCTCCTTAATCCATTCTTCATCGTCTGAGTTGCCATCAGGATAAATCGTCGGCGGTTGCATCGTCGTCCGACTATCCTTCGCACCTATATGATATACGGACAGTTAGACTCCTACAGGTGCAATACATGTACAAAAGTTGTGTCCGGGTCAATAAACAGAGTATCAGGGTGGACACAATAGGCCTACATAATAAAATCTTCAGGCTGGTAAATGTATACGTTGACTGGTTATAAGTGTTTGGTAACCCGGGCCCCTGGGCAGTTCATCAGTATCACCCTATTATCAGCCGCTGCACCATGCACACAGTCGCCCCTATACACTCTCCAAGATGAACTGTAAACTATTGCAATAACACTTAGTACGGGTTTGGGGTGCCACCTCGCCACCTAACCCTTTCAGGGGCCGCATAGAATGCTATACCTCTTATTGCTATGGTGAATAATTGCAGCACTGCTTATCAACTTCTTGTCTACTTGCCAGTCCTGCATCCTGGGGCTGCATGAATGCATCATGCCAATCCTTCATGAATGTATCAACACATGGGATAACATGTATATATATATTTATATATATATGTATATATTTAACCAATAATATATGAATATCGCCGAACGCGGGGTGTGTATTCTTGAATAACGAACCGAGGTGCGTAGCACCGAGGTTTGTTATTCATGAATACACACCCCAAGGTCGGCGATATTCATATATTATTAGGTTTATTATACGATATTTCGATTAATATGTCCTTATTTACCTTTAAAACGTCCTAATTTGGCCATTTTGAAGGATTATTGACTGAATATCACTCGTACAGCAGTAGCGCCATGTTGTTTTGACCTCCCACCAACCCTGCTAGCTGATTGGTGGAGCCTGGTGACGTCATACCCTCAATCTCCAACACTGAGTTCAACATAGAATTTGTGAGGGGGCCAGCTTGGGGCTATGTTATATACTAACCAGCGTTTCCCTCCACATTCACCACAGCCGGATAGGCATGGGCGCTAGCGACTTCGCCTCGCACACTAGGGGTACCCGGATCGAGCCTGGGTGGAAACTAACCATTTTCAAAATGCCTATTTCTATGTGAAAAAAAATCCCTAGAATTATTTTAACGAATGATTAAGTAAAGTCCAACTTCTACCTTTATAGTAAAAAAGAAATTAGAAAAAAATATTGATTTTCAAAGAAACTATACCAAAAAATGCCTTTTCTTCTGTAACTCGGTAAATAATGGTCCTACAGGGCTGGAAATCCGCCTGTAGACTCCTTGTTTCGCCACCTACCTCTACCAGCGCCTTCACGGCGTGGTGGTTAGCACATCGGACTTCAAGTCTTGATGTAGCGTGTTCGAGTCTCCATAGAACCTCGGATTTAATGGCTGTCGAGAGTTCCGACAGAATCGTTCTGATATCCGGTAACTCATTACAAATCGTTCTCATATCCAGAATATCAGCACGATTTCACCTTGCCAAGTGTGCGGTATGCAGGAATATCAGAACGGGAATATCACCTAAAAAGCACGATCAGAGCCAAGATCGTATAATAAATAAATATATATATATATATATATATATATATACACAATTAAGCCGTGTGGGCCTCGGCCTTTTAAAGACTTAATCATATCCAGCCTATAGTAATTGTGCAATAATAATACATTTTACCACCACAGCCCAGGGGGACGTGACAACAGGGGCACCTCTAGATTACAACTCATGCTTTGCGCGCTGTGAAGAGAACTACTTCCCAGGACACCCGTGTTACTGCAACCCCAACTGTCAGCAGTATGAGAACTGCTGTGAGGACTACTATGTCGCCTGTAAGGGTAAGTAATAGAGGAATAAACAGGAAAGAATGTAAAAGAAATAATTATTTCAAAATCTACCCACCTAAACCCTTTCTGATCTGTCACCTCAAACAGTTTTCCTCTGCGCCTTTTAAGACCACGCGCATTACCCCAATTAAAAATTGCACCTGGTTTATTTTACACTACAATAACATCCTAAAAAGCCTTCGTTTCTCCTGTAGTGTTCCATTTATGGTTTGAATTTATTTATTTCTATCTATTCAGAAACTTCTCATTTTAACTCCAACATATGTGTATCTATATTGTCATTATATTCTTGTGATGTGACTATACTTTTTTTTTTTTTAAACTGCTCCTTATGACAAGAACAAAACACGGTTAAAACACTCAGAAGTATTGGAAGCTATAAACTTTATGGATAAGCCTTTGGTCTTTTTCTAAATGGGTTAGTGATCAAAAGTCGGAGGTAAGCCACACCCATTTGCAATTGGGAGCAGTAGACAACTTGTAATAGCTCAAGTTCCACTATGCGATTTATATCGGAGAATCTTTGCATTTGAGCAAAGCTTAGGAACTGATGCAATTATATGAAAATATCTTGGCGACTTAATCAAACATATTGTAAAGGTCTGGGAAAGATAGTCTGACGATTTGGTTAACACGAGATTTTGGTTGTTAGCTGGTTGCGAAGGTTTAGTGGGGAAAGTAACAGGCAACTTGTGTAAGAAAAATATATAAGTAGCTACCAGGCCTTTCCTCAGGCATACCGAGCAGTAAATATTGGTGACTTTTTGTGCTAGGTTTCAAGCAGTTAAAGTATAACAACTGAACTTTTGCTAATAGAGCAGTATAGGTTGAAAATGTCGATAGCCTCAAATAAAAAGGGTATAGCAATATGTATACATGACAACGTTCAAACTGATTTTCCAATACAAATGTTTCCATCAATGTTTTCATTGAAATATTTATTCTTCCTTTTGATGATAGCTGAGTTTGTGTGGTCTGATGAGTGGTCAGAGTATGAAGGACATGGCTACAAGTTCTTCTCTGACAATCGCGGCACCACAGCTGTGGGGATTGCTGCCTGTAGAGGACACGGTGGTCTGCTGGCCAGCATCAACTCTGCAGCCGAGGAGAGTTTCATCCAGGACAGTGTCCTGCGGCGACGAACCCTCAGTGCCTTTATTGGCGGCACTGATGCCGTCACTGGTTAGTGCCTCTCTTTGTTGTATTATTAGAATTATGAAATGTAATTGAATGTGTCAACACTTCTCTATTTTGAACTGAATATGTTGAGAGTTGAGAAATTATTCTCTATCAACGATCCTGGGAAGACTACTATAAGATGCAATGTGTTTAACTCGAAAGTATACTAGCATTGCTGCTTGCATTAGAGGAATTATCATTCTATATTTTTCCCTTTCCTGTTATCTCTTTTTCAGAAGGAAAATGGATGTGGGTAGATGGGACAAGGATGAACAGTCCAACAGACAGCTGGCACTTCTGGACCTCTGGTCAGCCAGACGATGCAGATGGCAGTGAGGATTGTGCTGTTATTACAAACTATGCGTTCTGGGGCAAAAAGAAGTCAACTCTTCCTGAATATGTTTGGATCGATTATAATTGTGCCATTAATAATCGGGAGATACAAGGCTATGTCTGTGAAAGTGAGTATGAGCTGCAGTGGGTTGTATATTTTTGTTTGGTAGAAGAATGTACAATTTGGTAATTTCAAATATGATTATGTCCGATTAAATTTCATGATTTCAATAGATGCAGAGTCTTTCATTTTCTTGTATGTCACTTGTATGCTTACATTATTATAAAACCAGTATATAAAATGGCATTGTTACCAGTCATGGATCAATCCCAGTAGAGTTGAGCATTTTTTCTTTTCCTGTTATTGGCTGTTGCAATTGAATTTGTAAATCTACGTCCCTATTGATATAACTCTCAAATAACGCTGGCCTGTGAGTGGTGTGACAACTTGGTTTATAAAAGTATACAATACCCAGATAAGATAAAATGAATTATTTCTCACCCCAAGGAACGCTGGCCTGTGAGCCCAACCCCTGTCAGAATGGAGGCAGCTGTTACTATGTTGGAGCAGCAGAGATCTTCTTGTGTGAATGCATGCAGGGTTACTATGGGCTTACATGTGAGATAGAATGTGAGTATGTTAAGAATAAGATTAAGCACTAATGGCCATACCAATTCTGTGTTGTGGATTTACCATAAGTTTAACTACATAATGTATTTATAAAAGGTCTTACGTCTTTATTTGATTTTGTTAAAGGTTCTCCCCATGTAGAATTCATTTGCCTCAATCTTCCATATAATTCAAAGGCACCAATAAAGGGAAAGCGATAATATTCTATTTCAGCAAAAGGTGTTATCAATAATTAGCATCTCCTACAGAGGATATAGTCTGATGGTAAACTAATAGTAAAAGTCATAATTCTATGATGCAAAATTAATTATATATGGTAGTGTCAGGGGAGATATCGGCGGCGATTCTAGGCATTATAGATAGTCTAATCAAGCATTTTATTATGGGGCAATGTTCTTTTTTATTCTAGGCATTATAGATAATCTAATCAAGCCTTTTATTATGGGGCAATGTTCCTTTTTATATGGCATCCTATTGACATTTGTACAATGCTTTATTAGTGGCGGATGGAGATACCTGGACAGCTTGTGGTGAGACTGAGTTGACTGTCAGTTCTGGTCTGGTATCATCACCACTACATCCACGAGACTACCCTCCAAATGTCCAATGTCAATGGACCATCAATGTTGGCGAGGGAAATACTATATCACTCAGGTAGGTTCAATGCAATCCAATATGACAGTGTATTCCTAAAATATTGGCCATATTTGTCATACAATATTTTAGGAATACAATGCATTGAAAAAGGAACTATAGGCACAAAATACTGTGATGACTTAATCACTAAAGTAAAAATCCTCTTATATCACAACGTTTTTATTTATGTTCATATAGTATTGAGACACTGGACTTGGAGTCAAGTAAGGATTGCTTCTTCGACTCCTTGACAATCATTGATGGTGACTTAGATGCAGGGACGAATCTCATTGGACCAGTGTGTGGGGACATGTCTACCTCCAACAGTACCTCATTGATGTACGTATACAAGATCATCACCAAGTGCCAATAAATATAAGCTGTTTATCTTAGCTTTTATTACTCAGTGCCTAATGGCTAGGGGGCTCTCGACTCCTGGTGAGGCCAAAAAAAAAAGAAGGTGTGTTTCAGGTTATATAGTGTGAAAATCTAGGTACGGTAGATAGGATTTTTTTTTTTTTAATTATTATTTTTTTACTTTGGCCTGAAAAATACCCAAAACTGACTCGCAAACTTCAGCGCTGACTCGTCGACAACGGCGTTGACTCATGAACTTTCAAATTGACTCTGAAATAGCCCCAAAATTGCTTTATAAAGACAGATTGATCCCATGACCTGAAAAGTACCTAAAAATTGACTCGCAAACTTCAGCGCTGACTTGCCAACACTGGCATCAACTCGTGGACCATCAAATTGACTCTGAAATAGCCCCAAAATTACTCAAAATATACGGGTTTTTTTCAAAATTGGATAAAAATTTCTAGGGTCGGCCCTGTTTTGCTAGGTAGGGTCGGGTAACCTGAAACACCTTTTCTTTTTGGCCTGAGCAAAATGTAAGACATTATAAGCGTCATTTAGAGAACCAATTATGCCCATACTTCTCTGTTTCATTTTAAAAAAAGGAACAAAATGTTAAAAAGATTTTAAAATAACAATACATTATTTTTGTCTGATATATGTACACAGTGATAAGAAACCCCTTGCCTTAGAAGTAGCCTTGAGATAGATCGACCAGAAATACGTATACAAGATCATCACCAAGTGCCAATAAATATGAGGTTTTTATCTTAGCTTTTATTAGAAGTAGCCTTGAGATAGATCGACCAGAAATGAATTTATTTGATAATTGTATTAGCAGATTGATTACAGTTAAACCTACAAGGATTTGATTCTGGAAAATAAATAGTTGAAACAGAGATGACATTGTTTTGAACAGGCAGCAGTTGACCACTTCCGGTTTCAAGGCTTTGATTTCCTTCAAGACCGACTCGAGTATAAGTGGAAAAGGATTCCGTTTGACCTACAAGGCTGATAGTTAGTCCTTTGATATTGTGATAACCACTCTTCCTATAGTAATATCAATTTCCAATATTCATGAGCTATTCTTTCCATACATGCGCTATTCTATTAATCAAATAGGCAGATGGGGACCTTGATTTAAGAGAATCTACGTTTTAAGATATCATATTTGATAGGTTTCCGTCAGGAGGGCGATTCGATGGTTCTCGATTGGCCTGACTTGAAATAGGGTAACAATCTGCCCTGCTAGAACCCCAATTTTACTTTGATGCTAGTTGATGAATAATCACCACTTGTCTCCTATTTCAGAGTGTGGTCGAGGTGTGGGTGATTCCGGTTGTGGGGTACATCGAACATTTGAAACAGACTGTGGCCATGCAGAGTTCAACCAAGGTCCAGCAGAGGGGGACACATGTCAATGGGAGATTCAGGTTCAGGCTGGCCACTTCATCAACCTAACCTTCACAGAATTTAATATTCAGGATACCGGTAATCTAACAACCTAATAATTACCAATCTAACAACCCTATAATGATTATTTACCAATCTAACAACCCCATGATTATTTACCAATCTAATAACCCCATTATTATTTACCAATCTAACAACCCCATAATTATTTATTAATCAAACAACCCCATATTTTCCAATTGATTTATATGTCCTTTGACCAGTATGTTAAAGGATTTGGCTCAGGTGGAAAAAAACAAATTCTTGTACATTGTATATTGATAGCCAATAAAAATGTCAAACTCAAATCAAACTCAACACAACCATCTTCATTTGTCATCATGATCTTTTTTGAAGGTTTTATATCATTCACTGACCAATATATAACGGCTTTATAAAGTCTCTAGATACTTAAGGGAACTATGTCGGTATGTTAGAGATGTAGCCATATAATTTAATATTATCATTCCACTGTTCTGTATGTTCCTATTCAGGTGATGGGTGCACTACAGGAGGAATGGTCATTTATGATGGGTCAGTTGGGCCGAATTCTGTGGTTGGACGAGGCTGTGGACGTCGTTTCCCGTGGTCTGTGTTGTCTACCTCGAACCAGCTCTACCTCCGCCTCCAGGGTGTCAGCTGGGACACAGACATGCATACTGTTGCATTCCAATACACCTCCACAGGTAAATATATGAGCAGTCATACAGAAAGGATGCCCCACAGCGGTGTGAGGGTGGTCTTTTCTGCTTGGCTGCTCACATTTATGTATAGAAGCGTGTTAACCCTGTAATGGCAGTATAGTGCATTAAAGGCCGAACACTCAGTACCCCTCCACCGACAGTCGGAATGGAGCCAGGACAGGTATTCAGTCCTATAATTATATAGAGTCGGTGGGGGGTTAGATTAATAAGGTTGCCATGATGCATGAAAGCAAACCTGGTGAGCAACTCACCAGTGCTGCATTCATGCATCATGTCGACCTCCAGTCCGCTGGTTAAGTTCCATCGAGCAACCTCACTCATTCCTTGGGTTATACATCATACACATATCGGTCAGCACATACACACAGCATTCGTTTGGATACCTATATTGCATACAATATATACCTTTCTGCTCATACACGTTGTTCTTTCCCTGTAGAAACATCGACATGGCGGGTAGTGACGCAGCCTATGGTGGTCAATGTAGGGAGGCGGTCGGTAGGTAGGCTCACTGCAGCCAACACCCCTGTCAACGTAGAGAGTGGAGATATGCGACTCCATACCTGGTCAGTTCGCTGTCAACTGGGCGACCGCCTTCATCTCAACTGGACACTTTTCTCATCTTCTGGAGCTCAGCTTCAGGTAGGTTGTCTGTTTAACTCTTTATGGTCGATATATTACATTTGTGTATTATATCCTAAATAATCCAATTATATCCAAAAAATGTCGCCTTTAGCTTTCATGATGCATGAACGCAGCCATTGTGAGTAACTCGCCAGTGCTGCATGATGGATTAATGCATTATTCTGAGCGCTGCATTAGAGCATTAAACTTGATCTATCTTGCAGTTCTTAAACAGTTAAAGGCTAAAGAAATCTACCGGTATATGTTAGTGGAGCGTGAAGGGTTCACATAGAAGCAGTGGCGTAGGAAAGGGGGGGGGCAGGGGGGCACAGAGGAGGGGGGGGGCTGAATATGTTTGGGCTCCCCACTAAATTTGCCAAGACCCTATGATATAATTCACACATTTCCCAAATCGTACCTCTCATACATAGGAAAAAGTGGGGGCAGAGTTGCTTAGGGTGCCACCCCCCTGGGTCCTCAAATGAAGATTTGCTTCCTACGCCTCTGCATAGAAGGATTATACAATAATGTAGTTCATCTATTTGCGAATAGTTATGCTTAATAATTTACTAATTATCAATAATTATTTTTAATATCATCAAGATGAAAATTCTACTAGGACACTGTGCCATGTCATGACTGAAACTGAAGTAAACCTACTTGAAATGTTTTCTATATAAGATATATGATGGCCACTCCGAATACTCACGAATTGTCGCATTGGAGACATCAGATTCAAAAACCATGAGGGGTGAGGTGACAGCCACAGCATTCCAGCTTCTGGTGAAGGTGACTAGTTCAAGGGCTGATATTGCCTTCCGATTTGAGGCAACCTACAGGGCAGCAGGTAGGTGATTAAATGCAGTAAGAATGCAAATGAGAGTGCAATTATTATATTTAAGAGGAACTTAGATGTGATTAAATACCATAATATGACATTTGCGGAGCCCTAAAAGTCCATTATGCTACATGGAAAGTTGCAGACGACCTTGTGATGGCCATGCCAGGGTATACAAGCGGAATTAAATTTGCTCAAATCAAGTGTTCATGTAGTGTTAATAGTTTATTACAATCTTAGTCTAGGAAGCGAGTCTCATTGTTATGACTAATGTCTCGCACGGATAACATTATTTCACAACTCCATAATAACGGGTCAGCTATAACTATAATTATACGACTACTGGAAGTTGACATCTGACATCAATGTCTATGGTCGGGATTATCGCGTTTGTGTATAATGCCCTTCTATTGTACTACATACATCTAGGATGACATGCCTCAATATCACAGTTTACCTTGCTATTCTTCAGACTGGAATCCTCTTCTCTCTGGCTGCTACCGGCCTCTGTATTCCTCTAACACTGACAGTCTGAGCACAGAGAACAACGTTGTCTTACCGGACCAGCCTGTGGTTGTCATGGTGTCTGAGACAGCTAACAGTGCATCAGATCCCGGCTATGACGCAGGTAAGGCATAGCAAAATGCTCACGATTGGGGTTTGGGGTGTGTGGTGGAGGCTATGGGATGGGGAAGTGGAGGACACATGTTTTCCCCTAGTATACAAGCTGACAAAAATGTCGCCTAATCTTTACAGTGAAAGCATGGCAGTGACTATCTAATAGTTCCTCTGAAGGGGTGGGGTGGAGGGCTGAATTATTTTAAGATACCACCATCCCTGTTGTTGAGAAATGACCACTCATTAATAATCCAAACTGTAGCATTCACATATATATACATGTAATTATATTGGGTTATAGACATGTATCGAGAATCTGCACCCAGGCATGTTTCCAGTACAATATTATATCGATGAAACAATAACAACAGCAAAACAATTAAACATTGCATAATTATTTTTCCATTTCAATTTTCATACCTAGGACTCTACTGTAAGTGGGTTATCCGAGGTGAGCCGGACAAACGTCTACAGCTGCGGTTACTGGACTTCAACGTGCCCCCTAACGATCCCGACTGCAGCTCAGATGGACTGGTGGTCTATGATCCTGCTACACTTATCTATAGAGGTAGTGTTTGCTATTTGACGCCAATGACCATACAGACATGCCCAGATGTGTCAGCCCACGAAAACTTTTTTTTCATAAATACATTCTAAATAATTTATTTCGAAACATACTGATACTTGATTTCACTCCAGAAATGACCACTCATTGTACATTTTTATAGTGTGTGCTAAATCTGGGCTTGGGCTGGGCACTTTTAATCTGGGCTGACCCATCTGGGTTCCCACTGGTAGCCCTGGACAAAAAGGACCAAAACTCAGGGTGGGAAAATCAGCTTGCCCAGGTAAAAACACATATGGGCCTCATTAATCAATGTTGACTGGGTATACTTGGCCGATAAAAGGCTGACCAACTGGTGTGTTTAAAATTATAGGACTCTACCTAGGAAATCGACCCTAGACAATTTTATCCAACTCTGGGATAAAGAGGTCATTTTAGGCCATTTAGGGCTTATTTTAGAGTCAATTCAATGATCTTTTAGTCGGGGCTGCAGTCTATGAGTTGGTGACACCGTTTGTCATAGGGAATTTCTGGGTACTTTTAGCAAAAATTAGAAAACAATTAAATAATGATAAAAGATCCGACCTACCTACCCTAGATTTTCAGACCATGTTACCTGAAACACAATTCTTTTTGGCCGTAGTAGTCACAATGTCCAATACTTCTCCACAGCTACACTATGTGGAGCATCACCTGATATATTGGATAAAGCCATCGTCTCAGCCTCCAATGTCCTAGAGCTCTATTTCTACTCAGACACCAGGGGAACCCGACGTGGGGGTGCCATCCTCCGTGCCATTGTAACACCTTCAGGTAACGATTTTAATACCTTTTTACAGCAACAGAAATAGTATGTGTTGCTTTGGGATCCTCATGAATAAGACACACTGCAGAGCATGTTATTAACTTTCCCTTCTCGATATAGACTTGGAGACTAAGGGACCGAACTATAGTAAAAACAGTTGTTCTTTTCTTTGTATCTTGCCAGTGGGCATTCGACGTAGGCGTCTTACAACTCCTGTAAACGTGCATGTACGAAAATAATTGATTGATTGATTGATTGATTGAGGAAATTGTATTATCTCTGTAGAATTACAAAAATTGTCATAGCATATAATATAATTGTATCTATTGCTATTTTGCCGCGTGGTGTAATTCATCCCAACCTTGTCAAATTCTGTTTTCTCAGACTCCACTTCATGTGAGTTCCACCAGATGGAGACATCAAGCAGTCCGATCCTTGATACCTCCTGTGGGCTCCTCCTGTCCCCCTGGTTCCCAGGCATGGTTCCTCCAGGCCTGTGGATATGGACCCTGAGAGGCGAGGAGGATGACCATTTTGTGGCCAATGTGCACTATTTGAGAGGCCCTGGGCTACTTGTACGGGAATGTAAAGAGTATTTCCAATGTAAGTACCGGGGTATTAGGCTATTGATTAACCCTCTCTTGACGGAAAGGTACATTGAGGGATGTGTTGTTGTGATGCACTAATGTAGCGCCAGCGAGTAACTCGCAAGGGTTGTATTTGTTCATCGTGCCCACCATTTCGGGGTGTAGGCCTATCAACCATGCACGTAGGGATGACACAATGTATGTATGAATGCATCACTTTCCAGGGCTGCATTCATACATCATGACAATAAAAAATGGTTGAGACCCTATGCTGCCATGAAAGGGTTAAGCCCTCCCTCACCAGCAACGAATATTTACAATAACTATTACATATATCTGTTGAACAATAAGTTTGCAATGTCATAAACGACCTCTGAAATATCATTACGTAATGACCAATTCAAACTCCCATACTCCCATAAGTCTACAACATTCACTCTAAAATATTCCATATGTTTACCCTGTCTTTGGTCTTACACCAACAGTTCTGTCAGCTGATCAATAACTCTTGATATATTTAGTGCTGGAAGTCCCCCACGACTCGACCAATCTCCGGCAGTATGAGGGAAAGCTGCTACATTTGTGTGAGGATACGGATGTGTTCATCCCTAAGTACAATATCAAGGTGGGTCTCTATAACTTTGATTCCATCAGAGACGAGATCATCCCCGATGCAACTTTGTAGTCGGGGACAATCATGAGCCATCGGGTTGACCCTCGATGCAATCCGATAATAATTATATAAAATAAAAATATTAAAAAATAATATTATACAATTTATATTTCACCAGATTGCATTGGGAACTACCATGTACACACCCTAAGAATTGATAAATTCTACCACCTTTTTATGAAATTGGTTTCCTGATCGTCTCATTGGACCTGGTGGAAGAAACACGTATAGCTTTGTACAGCCTTGCTAAATTCATTTCCAGCAAATTAGTGTCATACTTTTTGATGATGTCCAACTTTTCTCAATAGCACTATCAACTATAGTTGTTTCATACTGGGGGATGGTGTGTGACTAAAAATTACAATATGGAAGTCTGTACGACAGAGCAAGCCTCACACAAGCATTTATACACTGTCCAGGTGTATATATAACAGGATAACAGGCTTACATTTATTTGCTGGTTAACTTAGTTTTATTCTGGTTAATGTAGTTTTAGTAGAAAAATAACAACCACTCGATATAGCTTTTGATCTATGTATTACGGGGTAAAATAAAAACACACGTGTTATTAGAATAAGGCAAACCTTGGTTTCACTTCTTTTAGAACCCCCCTTGGCAGAAGTTGACCATTGAATTAAACACCATCAAGAGCTCGGTCTACCAAAGATGGGAGTTCAAGATCTCATACTCGTCACGTAAAATACAGAAACCAATGTACACTGAAGGTAAGATGTTTCCCTTTGTGTTTGCATACTACGTCTTTGAGAACAGCATGATGCCTTAAGGATTCATGTTAATGTAACCCACAGTTGGCTGAGAGAACAAAAGAAATGACTGTATTTTACGTACATGTCTGTATGTTGACGTGGTCCACTGACCAAGTTAGATATGATACGCGTGACTAGCATGACCATTCCAACTATAAAGGCCCAGAAATCGGCAATATTTCCATGAACAAAACCTACTTTTAAATACACCAGATCATGAGCGTTACTAACCAATGGTGGATCATCCATAGCGATCTCTCTTAGTAGTGTTGTCTCTTTGTTATATCCCATTGCAGCGCCGCCCGGAGCCTGTCCTGATGAGAGATACTCTTACTATCGTGGAGACTGTTACTTCTATGAGCAGTGGAATAGACGTCATTACAAACCTATAGAATACAAACACCAGACCACGTGGGCGGGCTCTAATGAACGATGCCGGAGAGAAAATGCCACTCTAGTAACCATAAAGGACGAGGAAGAAGCAGACTGGATGAGGGTAACATGAGGAAAAGATCAAATTAACTATAATATAAAATTGAAATAGTATACAATACCCTTGGTAAAAAGAATTTGATCTCTTTTTCAGTGAAATACGAATCCATTAAATGTATGTTTTGTATGTGGTGCACCACGTTAATAATAGATATATTCATAAACATCTCGTATATTGTGGGACAATTGTAACATTTACGAGATCCCGTAGGAATTGCATCGCTATGGCAGTGTCTAAAATAATGCTGAAAAAGATGGGATACTGCTCCATTTTTCATTTCTACTATTTGAGTTTTTCAGCACCCTTTAGTTATCATTTGAGAAACTACCATAACCACAAAATACACATGAGCCCCCCCCCCCTCCCCCCACTAGTATGTGAAAGCTCCGAAATGCTGCTGGTTCCAGCATATGTGACATGCATTGGGGAAAAGGACCTCAGTGTACCCTACTCTAAGATCCATTTTCGCAGATCATGTCATATATATATATATATTTTAATTTCTGCAGTATATGTTAATGATAACCTGGTACTGGGACCCAGCCGCAACAACCCAGGTTAACCATCGCACAGTGTACCTTGGACTAACCAATCCTGACAACGACTACTTCTGGAATGATGGAGTACAGCTAACGTGAGTAACAAATGTTAAATTGTGTGTAATAAGTATCAGTTAACGCTTTAAGGCTGACATGATGTGTCAAGGCTTAATTGCTATCTTGATCTATCAATGTAGCGCCGACAAGCACCTTAATTACCAGCACTGCATTGGTGCATCATGCAGAACCTTTTGGGAGTGTATGAAACCTGTAGGGTCCGCTTGATGCTTGAAAACAGCACTGGCCATTTCGCAGCAGGCTAGATATGAAGGGATAGATACATGATAGAGGAAATAGAAGTGTATAAAATTGATAGTTATGAGTTACTTGTCTCTTTTATTCTTTCCTTGGCCAATGTATAACTCTTAGTCAATATTAGAATTCCCATTGTGATGCCGTTCCTACCTGGTTAAATGTACGCTCTCCTTTTACCCGCTAGGTGACACACACTCAGAAAGTAAAGGGGGTAAAAGGGGAGTCATTTGTTGAAATGGAGTCAGGTGGTGTGCAAAGGGCGCGAGGGGGATCGACTCGCTTTTTATAGCCTCGGTTGCCTTTGTGACTCGGTGTCTTCTCTCTTTGCAGGTACAGTGACTGGTACCAGCCTAAGGACATCTGGGAGCAGCCCATCTTGAATGAAGAAGAAGGTGAAAAATACGACCTGCTCGGACTGACTTCACCTGAACCCAAACCTGACCTTGGCTCTGTCTGCACAGCCTTGCTGATCAGGGATCCATTTGAGTCACTTAACTGGGTCAAACTGCCATGCGACTACCCCATATTCAGGGCTGGTTTAATTTGTAAAAAGCCAGCAGCTACAAGTAAGTAATTGATAGTCCTCACACCTCTCATAGGGGCGAGGGGGTGAAACGTTTTCTACAAGCTATCCTACAGCCCTCTTGTTAAAGAAATTACCACTCCCTTAGTACCGTACCGTCGTGTATAAGCGCCGGGGCGCTCTTCAATTTGGCGGGGCTCTTACCCAGGCGCTTATACAAGACAGGCGCTTATTCAGGGTCACGTTTTTAGTGCTTAAGACATATTTGGAGGCCTCTATACCCCTGGCGCTTATTCAAGACCGGCGCTCTTTCAAGACAAGGCGCTTTATCGCGACGGTACGGTAACTGTCATGCCCATGACGGTGCATATAAAATATGTACAGCTAGGTTAGAGTATTATCATCATCGATCATTGGATATTGTTTTCACTGTATCATCTGCCTATATTTTGCATGTATTATTTACCAATGTCATTGTTACTATTGTCTCATAGGTGGCATTTCTCACGAAGTGATCTTTTAAACTGTTGATTATAATTAGAGCTACAATTAGAAGGCAATATTTGCATCATGTTATTATGGATATAGACATTCATATTTTGTCCTATTTTTCATTTCTAAAGCAAATGTAATAGTCAAGGCGTATGACGTAACATTAAGGAGTCAACAAATGGTAGGATATAAAGGTAAACTAAAGGATTCCTTCACCCAGAAAAGTATTGGGGAACATTCAAGGCTCTGCATTATGTTGATGATAACATTCAAATAACCATGACTAAACGTTATTTTAACTAACATTCATTACTGGGCGTCACATGAAAGTTAATTGAACATTGAATAGAGTTTACGTTTCCACGTTGATTGAAGTAGTCCACATTTCACCATTAGTTTTTCCAACTTTTAATTGTTTGATCATTAATCTAACCATTAAACTAACGTCAATGTGTTATCTGCGTAGGTTGCCGGGCAGGCTGGATACTTCTTGGAGACGTGTGCTTCCGTTTGCTAACTGACTACTCCAAAGTCATCACCTTTACAAACACTGATGCGACACCTGGTGGCATATCCTATAACGAAGCCGAAGCCATGTGTACTCAAGATGGTGGGCGCCTAAGTACAGTAGATACTAGCATGTTGGACAGTATAAAGATGTACCTAAAAATATGGCGCCATAGTCTCAATATGGGAAACATCTGGCTGGGCAGCAATGGAGGCCTGTGTCGGGCAATTGAGGTATGTATTATTCAACAATTGAATAATCCTCTATGAGTGAATAGAAATGATATCCCTAGTAGTGAGCCCGCACGGGGCCAATTTGATTTTAGCTCCAATTGGCTGTTTGAAGCTGGGCAAAACTCAGCCCTGACCAGGCTGCCCGCTTTGGGCTCAGATCAGTTTCAAATTGGGCTGCCCGTTTTGGTTTCAAGTTGGGCAGATGGCTGGGCTTAAGTGTGGCACCTGATCGTGCTCCCCATTTCAGGCTCAGATCAGTTTCAAAGCGGGCTGTCTGATGTGAACTGAGGTCGGGTTTGGACAGGGCAAACTGGTCTAGTGTTTCTGATGAGCTACACCAGATGTCGCTACTATACAATATATAGAGTTTTCCAAGACCGATGAAATTGATTTTATACAATAATACAAGAAAAGGTTAAAGTGTTGTAGAATAGGAAACGATAAACAGATGTTCTCACAGTTTGGAAATAAGGTAGACTATATTATATTTGAATGATGAAAAGAAGGTTCTCCAAGCAGCTATCCAGTGTAGGCACTATTTCTGTGGCATTACAATTTGCTTAACACAATTTGCTTGAACTACAGAAAACCTAATGATAATAGGCCTGCTTGATACTTCCATTATTGGGTAGGAAGAGTATGATTATGCCTTGGGTTGATTAGCAGGACCTAGGATATCTGGTTCAAAAAATACAAGAAATCATTAGGAAATGATTGAATAGATTCGAAAAAACCATAATTATCAGGTGGTGCTGTGGCACCAAATTATCTAGACCGTCCAAAAACCGATCTGAGCCCACTTTCAACCCGTCCAAAAACCGATCTGAGCCCGCTCTCAGCCCGTCCAAAAACTGATCTGAGCCCAAAGTGGGCAGCCCATCCAAAACCTAATCTATGCCCAACATGGGCAGCCTGCATGGAGCCAGACCAAAGCCCAGTGCCCTAAACCTACGGGAGCCCGTCAGTTAGCCCACTCCGGGCCACATTTGCAAACACATTCTGGCCCCGTTTGGGACCACAGTGTGTTTACTACTAGGAATACCTATAATGAAAACTGAATATATAGAAATGGCCATTTTCTAAATATGCATCTTATTGGGGGGTTGTCAGTATAGTTCAAAGGAGGGCGGGGTGTCAGGGAAATGTTAACCCCTGCTTATTCCGCTCTAGCAGGATGTCCAGTGGACAGCGCCCTGTTTATTGGTACCAGTGTGACACCTCTACCCTACAGCAACCAGCTCAGGCAAACCTCATGGATGAGATGAGGGTACAATCCAGAAGAAGACATGATTGAATGGGTGGTAGTTGAATATGTATTATGTCAACTTGTCGGATTGGGGGAGTGGCTAGGACACTGGCACCTGAATACTAAGGTCCTGACTTCGAATCCATACCAAGTTACTTGGTTTTTGGTCGAAAATCACAGAAAGTGTGCATATGGGGCTTAGGGATGAATGTGGGGGTCTGAGAATAAATCTTGGAGTATACCAAAGTTATTTCTTTTGGGTAATGTATAGGTATTGGGTCACCTTCTCATGAAGTGTTATGAGTTAAATATGAAAACTGTTGCTATGGCAACCCCTGCGACCTATACACCCTAGAAACAATGTCCGGGTGAGTGACATTTGGGATATTATCACTAAAGGTACCCAAAATGTTCTTTATGTGTTTGATTACCATTTATATATTTTATTTCGTTGAACAAGGCCCTAAGGATTATTTTTTGAGTGTTTTTGGTGAGTATTGATTGGTATATTCCTTTGCACTGAGTCATTTTATGCAGAGGAGCAACGTGAAGTTTATCTTAATTTTTGGTCTCTAAATATATACTAATTGTCACTTTGGCTAACAGGAGTACATAGATAGGTAGGAAGTACCAAGAATATGGAATACAAGCCCAAGGACATATACCTTTAGGTGGTATATAGCTTTAGTGGGGAAAAAATATGTGTTTACCTGTATATCTATATGGAAAATGCCTTGCAACAATGTATAATGTCACTCGGGCGGACATTTACCCCTTAAATTAATCCCTTTATGTAAAGTTAAGCTTGTATGTCAAGCCATAAGCTGTGGCCTTTTTGAGTTTTGAGTAGGTTCATACTAAGGAATGATATTCATATTTTATATATATATATGATATATAATCACATATAATCCCATAGGTACCAATAGCATCCCATAGGGACCAGTATAAGGAAATCATAAAAAATAAAGGTTTAAAAAGACATAAAAATGGTAGGTGCCAGAGGCACACAGCCTGTCTCTATGGGTACCGATATAATTCTATTGGTACAGGTCTATGGTATTCTATTGGTACTTATATGTGATTCTTTTGTTACCTTTTGGGATTCTATTGATACATTTGGGATTCGATCTATATGTATGGGGTTCTGGAGAAGGATAAACATAGAACATAGGCAAATTCAAACTCCAGCAACTCCAGCATATATATGGCTTGCCATAAAAACCTTACCCTATTATCCCATTGGTACTAATAGAATCCCATAGGTACCAATAGAATACCATAGGTACCAATAGAATACCATAGATACCAATAGAGTCCCATAGCTACCAATAGAATACCATAGCTACCAATAGGATACCAGGACTACCAATAGAATCCTATACTGATATAGGTACTGATATAATCTACACATCTAAAAATGCATGGTACGAACAACCACTTTTCTCAGGAAATCTCTTTTGCCTCTGGCTCACATATTGCTCAATATCAATTGATCTATAGCAGATATCAAGAAGCGGATTTCTGGATAGCAATACTGGGATACTCCTCTTTCAGGACGTAGGTCTGCCATCTCTGTAGACCTAATATTACTGTGTGAAATGTAATGTAGAATTTTAGATGTCACTCGCCCGGACATATTTCGCCCAGACATTTCGCCCGGACATACATAGCTTTCCCCCCTCCTGTTACAGACTATGGCCAGGAATCAAATGTCCTATATAGTGGGAAGTTAGGTATATATAGGGGGTATATAACTGGCATAGTTGGCATAGTTAAATATAATTATGGCAGACAGGGAGAGGGATAATGTAATTTAGGTGTCCTGTCGACAAAAAATGACATTTTGAAGGAAAAACACTCATAGCCCCCTCAGACAGAAGATTACAGAGGAATTCCAATTTTCTTTTGCCATACATACACTGCTATATAACTCTTATCATCAATGACAAAAATGAACCCATATGCATCATAGGTAATAAGTGGGGGATGGAATGGTGCTAAAAATTCGCCCGGACATTCCATTTTACAAAATTGATATTTCTTGAAAAATATAGAAAAAATGCTCCCACTTACACGTTTTTTGTTCCAGATTTACTGGGATAATTTATAGTTTAAGGGGAAAGTATGGGATTGTACATTTTTAGTGCCTTTCTTAATTTTTTTTATTAAATTAATCATTTTTTGTTATTTTTGGACCAATTTTGGGTCATTTTTGGCTGAAAATCCCATATGCACAGTTTCTGTGATTTATGACCTTTTATATATATCATGACTTTTTGTTGCAATATATAAACATTCCCAATGGTTAAATAATGGTATTCTTTTTCAATTCCCTATTACATCAGTTTGGGGCTCAATTTAACTAACAATTTCAATAATTTCCCATAAAAGCTATAAAAAGAAATAAGAAGGGTTAAAAAGACATATATGCATATGTCTCTGGAGGGATGAGAACTCCTTCACCTTGTGTTAGAAGTTCAATGTGATAACCACTACCCTATCATGGACAGATGGTAAAAGGAATGACCAGGTACAACCAACTCATAATAGTTACACCCTGTCTGTACCCTAGTTTCGGACCCAAGAATTGGCTGGGCTGGTTCCTGGTGTCCAGGGGAATACACTTGGTACCAGAGCAACACAGGATGGCACCACCAGTATCTCGCTAGTGCCCAATAGAAAGCTGAGCAAGCGCAAAAAAATCTCCCTCTATTATTAAATACAAACCGCTCACTAATGCTTGTGGACCTAGGTGTATAAGAGTCATCGTCTGAGTGTGACGGATAAGTACAGAATTGTGGAGAGAACCTGTATGGATATAGTCGATACGCTGCGCCCATTTAATGTACTCTGCTCTACTGACCCAATCGGTAAGTATTTTAATAGAAGTCAAAATTTAATTTCGTGTGGAAACTGAATTTCTTGACTACCGGGTAGGGCTTGTATAAAACAACTATTTTCGGTAAGATAAAAACAAAGAAACACGCATCATATTTATAATTATCCTTAGTAGTTGGCGCAATTTTGAGTGATACAACATGTTTGAATTGTTGACATGTATTCATTAATAAACTGGGGTAGATGCAGTAGATTTAGATTCATACACCATCTTTGATAAGTATAATGTCAATCTTCCACAGTACAACGAGAGATGTGTGCTGGAGACGAATTTCAGTGTGGGAACGGGGTGTGTATATCCACAGACTTTGTTTGTGATGGGACTAATGACTGTTTTGACAACATGGATGAGGCGGGATGTCCAGGTATGCTAAATTTACTTCTATAATAACGCCCAATTATACACATGCCATGATAAAATGCTTGCCACAGCTGTACAAATATACAATATATCTTAGGGGGAAATTAAGCAATAAATAAGATAAAATAGCCTGATAGCGCATGCGCTGCATGCTGTTGAAACCATTGCAACCATTGCAACCATTGCAACATAATTTGATTTTAAGGATTGCAATCAGCGTGTTTACTTTTAATGAACTCCCACTTTATTCTACTTTAGAAATGAATATGTGCAACATGGACAGATTTCGCTGCGATAATGGCCGATGTATTTCCATGTCCCTCTTCTGTGACCTGGTCGACAACTGTGGGGATGGCTCCGATGAGGCCAGTTGTGGTATGCAGTATCAATATCATAGTTATATATCAAAGCTCTCAAACATGTCCAATTTAATTTAATAATTATCACCATTCTAAAGGCAGCATGAGGTCTGAGGTTCTATGTTCATTTGTCATCATTATGTACCAACGCATTTCCCGCGAGCAAATCACCAACACTCTAATTGTCAATCAAGCCAACTCTTGGGGACCTGTCAACCACATAATTCTGTTCAGTATGACGAATGAATGCATCACTGACGACTTCCTGGCAAGTGCTGCATTCATTTGTTTTTCTGGCAAACTAGTAATAAAGTATTCCATTCAGATTGTTGGTCAATCTCGTCTCAACAATAAGTATTATCTACTCATTCAATACAGGAAGTAATTATGAATACCGGTAGAATCAATGTAGCCTTAACATAAATGATATGCTTCTCAGTGAATACTAATCAAAGGCAAAGGCATATTTCAGTAAATAAAGAAAACAGGCGATGGAACACATGGAGATGATATCTGGCAGTTTGAAACAAAACAACGAGGGTTCTGTTCACTTTATAACACACAATTAAACAATTGGCTTCAGTCAAAGAGAGATGTCGGCCAGGCCAGTTCAGATGTGGAAGTGGGGAATGTCTAGACCAGGAATATGTGTGTGACTTCAAGCAGGACTGTGACGATGGCAGTGACGAAATTGATGACATCTGTGGTAAGCTAGATACAAGCCTACTTATTACAATAGGGTTGATACAAGCCTACTTATTACAATAGGGTTGAGCTCGAGTTCATTATTATGTTTATGATTGGCAATTTATAGGGGGCACCTTTTAGCATTTACCAAAATGCATGTCAATTGTGCTAATTCCTATTGCAGACTTCAGTAAGGTACAATTTACAAAAGCACACTGTACACAGTTATACCTATGGTAATAGATCAGGATAACGCATCTAATATGCAACATTTATTCATAATTGTGATTTTATATTTCTGTTTGTAGAGGGAAGGTGTCGTGGGTTCCAGTGCTTCTCCGGCCTCTGCCTACCCAACTCAATGCAGCATGACGTCATCAGTGACTGTCCAGGGGTGGCCCTGGAGGATGAAATTGATAAGGAGAGAGGTAAGGAGGTGTCTGATAAGTGTGCCTGATAAGACTACATGCACCTTAGTGTACTTCTTCTGACCCAAAGGTCCCTTATACATCATGAACATGCGAGTTAATGTTTTAAGAACATAGTGCCAGCGAGTAACTCGCCAGTGTTACACTGCTTTGGAACGGCATCAACCCTGCATGGCGGGGACGATGCGTGTCATGCCCAGCGAGCAACTCACCGGATCTGCATTCATGCATGGTGCACATAGTGCTTTGAAACACTGCGATTTTGATAAATACACTTAGAGAATATTGATCCTCGATCTAGTTTAATCATGCCTCCAATGTACAACTACACATCTGTGTTTTTCTATATTCAGAACTTCTAACCCTGTGGGATTTGGGATTCGATGCCCTTGCCAATGTTGACGTGAAGAATACGTCTTTCCTGGGCTGCCCCCAGCCTGACCAGGCCCAGTGTGTGTCGGGCTATGACCGCTGTTACACCCGAGCAGACACCTGTGTCTTTGACACCCAGCTCGTAGACGAAGGGCAAGATACCCGTGTCCAGGCAACATGTCGAGACGGCAGCCACGTTAGGCGCTCCTGTGGCAAGTATTTATGTTTTTGATATTCAGATAAGTAATCTATCTTGCATCTTTCATTGCTTTATTACCTGTAGTAGTACCTCTGCCTATGACTGGGGGGAAGAGAGCCATGCAGTCTAACTCTGTTTCGCAAAGTTGATAGTCCAGCTTTGTCAGATACCCTTTCAAAGAGAGTCATTTAATGCTGGACTCGGGAGGGAGAATCAGGCAATACTTGATTCAATACTTGAGTCAGGCGGTGCTGCTGGATTCTGAAGGGGGGGGGGTTGGAGGCCATGCTGGACTCCTGAATGTAGCATTGCCAGATTCTCCAGTCATTTTGGCAACATGCTGACTCTCTTCTTCCCAGTGTATAAACATAATTAAGTGGAGAAAGTAATATGTATTCCGATCTACACAGAGGAAAAAAGTAGAATCACTGTGACTCCCGACTTGATCACTGAGGTAACTCTCCCCAGGAGTGACTCCCTAACATTAGCAGGACTCTATAATAACTCTATAATGACTCCTATGATAAGACTCCCTAATGAATGGGAGTCACTTTAGTGTTGTGGGGAGAGTTACCTCAGTCTCCCATTTGGGAGTCAACGTGATTCTTCTTATTTTCTCTGTGTAGGGTATCAACTGCTTAATGTGGATTGATACCCTCCCATTAGCATGCAGTGCTGGCGCATTACTCATTCACCCTTAAATCAGGATTAGTTTCCTTCCAGGTGAACTAGAGTGTCCGGGTATGTTCCGCTGCCCGGCCTCCTACTGTGTGCCCTACAGTAAGGTGTGTGATGGCCGCAAGGATTGTCGACGTGGGGAGGATGAGGCCAACTGTGGCAACTACACATGTCCAGGTATGCTATCACACAAACACTTCATCTTCTCTGTATCATAGGAATTCACCAATTTGAACCAGTAGCAAAGCGACGCTTCCATATACTACTCACAACCTGGCCCTCTGATGCCCTGTGCCCTGCCCTATAGCGAGATTTCGGGTTTCTCCGTATGGGCGGCCATGATAGTTCTGAGCTCGGAATTTCTCGTGAGACTTAGGCAGTGACCAGCCACCAACATACCACAGCTTGCAGGAACAGGCTAAATTGCGAGAGCAGAACCGGAAGCGGAAATGCCTGTGTCAGTGTACACAAAGTGGTTGCGGGAACAAGTCCACACCAGTTAGACGCCTATATTAATTGGTACTCGTTGAAGAGAACCTCTCTGTAATATGGGAAGTAATTCACCAATTTGAACCAGTGACAAAGCGACGCTTTCTTATACTACTCACAACCTGGCCCTCTGAGCCGCTGTATGCTACCCAATATTAATTGGTACTACTCGTAAGAGAACCGAAGTGTACAGACAAACCATGTTTCACAAAAATCAATTACTCACAGAGCATTTCAGCTTGAATTTTTCACTTTTATGATAACTACTACTTGTGTTTGCACCTCAGGCCTGCTCCACTGTAAGGGGGAGAGTTTCTGTGTCCCACATGACAAGGTCTGTGATGGTGAAGTCCACTGTCACAAGTATAAAGAGGACGAGAAATACTGTCAAATATCAGGTAAGATCGAGTCAAATGTCAGCAAAATTGTTACTTATTATATTGCCATCTCTGCTCGATGGACACAATATGGACATAATCATAGTCCTCAGATCTCTCATATTTAGAGGTTGATGGGTCAATTAAGTAATGAAACATTATATATTTGTCTGCATTACATATATGTGATTTATTGCTAGACAGACTATAAACATCAAAACGTAAGAAAAGACACTGGAACTGAACCTAGGGGTATGTGAGACATTGAATTGCCCTGTGATCTCGGGTTTGCTGAAGGGCAAAGATGAGTTTCTTCTAAGCAACTGTCAGAACAATTTCTATCATACACCTGTCACAACAGAGTATTATTTTACTCTATATTCTAGAATCTATTGCGATATACTAGGAGGAATACTAGTAGAATTGGTAGGCCTCTGTGTATATCATATATAATACACACTTCCGGAAATTACATGGCAATGTCCAGCCGACCAGCCATTCCAGCCCTTGAGTCCGATTAAATCTACATAAATTTGAATTCTCATGCAGTGATAAATCTTGTTTACAGATATCATATGTGAGGAGACTTGTAACTGTGAGGGCAATGTAGCCTTCTGCAGCAATGTGAGCTCCACACTTCCAGCTTCAAGCCAACCATCCACTCGCTCTCTGAGATCTATCATAGTCTTCAACAGCAGACTAGATATCATGAACAATACTTTTAGTGGGTTGCACTGGCTGGGAAAACTTGATCTGAGTAACAGTGGCATAACTGAGCTCCCCCGATTTGCCTTTAAAGATCTGACCAACCTCTTTGAATTAGACTTGAGTGGTAATGAAATCATGTATCTTGACCCTGAGGTATTTACTGGGTTGGTATCGCTGAAAGTTCTGAACCTTCACAAAAACAAACTGGACTATATAGATAAGAATACCTTCAGTCAGCTCACATCATTGGACCATATCATCATCACTAAGAACCCGTTAACAGATGTGACACAGGACGCCTTCTCCAGAGTACCAACTCTAACAATTCTAAATTCAGATGCATTTAAATTTTGCTGCATTGCAAAACAGGTGCAAATATGCACACCAGAACCAGACGAATTCTCTTCATGCGAGGATCTTATGGCAAACTTCCCACTCCAAGTCAGCATTTGGGTCCTTGGAATATTTGCATTTGCAGGAAATATATTTGTTGTCATTTGGAGAATCAAGACTGATCGCTCCAAAGTCTCATCATTCCTTATCATCAACCTTGGGTGTTCGGACTTCTTCATGGGTGTGTACATGCTGATACTAGCCAGTGCTGACAACTACTACCGTGGTCAGTACATCATTTATGCTGAAAAGTGGAGGGCTAGCAGTATGTGTCAACTTGCGGGAATCCTCGCAACATTGTCGAGTGAGGTGTCAGTATTCATGCTGACAGTAATTACAGCGGACCGGCTCTATGTGATCCTCTTTCCCCTGAAGACAAAGATCAGACTGTCCCAAGCCCGGAACGTTGTCATTGGAGGGTGGTCAGTCTGTTTTATCATCAGTGTCATGCCAGCACTGGGGATCCCTTACTTTGGAGATGCATTTTTTGGCAGATCAGGTAAGACCATAGTAATATCAATATAAACAAGATCTTGCTCCACAAACAGTGCATTTGAAGGGTCTTATGGCTTTCTTGCGTGTGCCAATTGATCTACGCCGACGTAAGATTTTCAAGGCAGTAAATAAGCACATGACCTTTCAGAGGCTCTACATTCAGACAACGTACATGTATGATGATAGGCAAGCAAATGGATCTATAATCTTCCTTGTATCTTCTATATTTTCTATCCTAAATTACTAAATATTTGCTACAGGTAAATTGACAATAAATATTCACAATGGATATCAGCAGATCCTAGGACAATCTTGTAGTTGTAGTTGAATGCATTTCTTCGCCCTAACATTGTAAATTGAGAGTTGTAAGTAATAACAATAACTCAATGTTATATTTTGCAGGAGTGTGTCTACCCTTTCAGATGAATAACGAACAGTTGCCAGGGTGGGAGTACTCTGTGGCTATTTTCCTGGTTGTCAATCTGATATCATTCATGTTCATCTTTGCGGCGTGAGTATTTATGTTCAAGGCTGTGTCTCACGACCTTGGGCCAATGTTTTTGTCTCTGACTGGGTGCCAGCTCTGACCGGATGCCAGCTCTGACCGGGTGCCAGCTCTGACTGGCCTGAATAAAAACGGGTTAATTAGGGCAGACGATGATAAGAATGGGCAACTAATTACTAGTTTAAAGAGTTATAACATCCATTAACCTTTTCAGCCAAATTATATCTACATCTGACCTGAAGGTCGGGCACTTGCTAACCCTCAGATGAGGGTAGTTTTAGCGACAATGACGCTGACTTTTTGTGTGTGTGTAGGGAACATGTTTGGGATAGGATATACAATAGCAATATGGCATGACTAGAAAATCCCAAAAATTTAGCTTATATGCCATCTTTAAAGCTGTCCTGCCTTTGAAAATGCCTCATTACCACTGTGTCTTGATGTTCATTCAGCTCCCTGGTTTTGCACTTCACCACTACAACGGCGTTAAACAAAGCCCTCTTGCTGTTGCAGATACGTTCTCATCTTTGTAAAAGTAAAACAAGCGGCAAAGAAAATGGGCGACAGCGCCACATCAACCACAGATGACATTTCACTTGCCAAGAAACTGATGTTGATTGTTGCTACTGACCTTTTATGTTGGGTGAGCATGTCTACTACCGGGTATGCATTGTTATGATGATAATAGCTAATGAGAGGAGGGATCGACCTATGGCGAATCTACCCTCTGTGTGTCGGTGAATATATAGTAACATGTTGTGGAATGATACATTACAGCCTGCACTAATTTATAACTATAGAATATATTTATCACACTAATGAAGATTTACATTTTATAAGGTATTCTACATTCTATTCTTAATTTCAAATTAATTTTAAGTTCAATCTTATCCACCAGCGCCTTAGATTTTAGTTAAGATATTATTTTACTGATAGATAAATCCGTCACGATATATAATACTGCTTTTAATTATAGAGCAATTTAGATCTTATTAGGCATGATTCAATTATGTTAACGTGTCACAAATTAACGTGGTAATCATTCCTTTCATCTAGGTACCAATCATCCTTATAGGCTTCATAGGACTTGGTGGGACACCAATTCCAGGCCAAGTGTCAGCTTGGGTAGCTGTATTCGTACTACCACTCAACTCAGCTGTCAACCCAATCCTGTACACCATGTCTGCCATAGACTGTTCAGGGTAGGTTAACATTCTGTACACTGCGTCTGTCAAAATATAATGTTAAATCAACATTCTTTACACCATGTCTGCTATACACAGTTAGATTAGCATCCTGTACACCATAATGTCTGTCATATACTGTCCAGTTAACATTTTACACTATGTCTGCCATATACTGTTAAGGATTTTGTAACACTTTGTACACTGTAATTGGTTTCTACCATGTACACCTATAGTAGCTAATAGATAGTAGCATCTACTGTATAGCCTATCCACAATAAACTGCACACCTACAGGAGGTGCTACTCTATACCTACAAGAAAAGCAACCACCTTTCATAGTGTACACCATGTCTGCCATAAACTGTTATGTGAACATCCTGTACAAGATGTCTGCCAAGACTGTTAATTTTACATCTTTTTACACCTTGTCTGACCAGTGCAATATGCTGTTAAGTTTTAAATATGTTGTATACCATATGTCTGGCATAGACTGTCCAGGGTAAGTTAACATTCTGTACACCATGTCTGCCAATATACTGCTAAAGTAAAAATCTACACATCATGTCTGCCCATTGTTTAGGAGAATTTAAAATTCTGTGCACCATCTTTGGCATGTATGTTTTCCTCGGATCGTGTGGTGATATAAATGATCACTGGCTGAAATATGCGACCAGTTTGGGAGAGTTCTGAAATTGGAGAACTTAAAAAAAAGGAAAGTTTACATTTGGGGTGATCGAACTATTAAATCTAACCAGAATAGGGTGGGGGTCATACACCAATTGTGTGTATGCATTGGTTTGATCCTCTATCATGCCTTCATCAAATTCCTTCCAATATTCTGCATTTTCTATGGCTGTGGAATGGGAATGGAACAAAAAAAAGGATGATTTTCGGGAATCACTCTTAGATTAGATTCAAGTCATTAGAGGTTAGAATTATGATAAATATATATTCCGTATTGCTGTTAAATGATTTTATTTTTTTCCATTCACATTGCTATGCATATGGCTGTGTAATAGATGCATGTGTAAAACATGAATACTAAATTATACATGCTACAATATTTTAAGACACCTCCCTACTATGAGACCTTACACAGTGTCTTCTATTATACTGTTTATTAACACCTGTACTTTTATGATCTTTTAGAAGAAGAAAAAAGAAGAAGAGGCCTGCTGTATCAGCCTCCTCCACCATGGCCACCGGCGTGAGTGAAACGAGTGTAGGAGGGAGCACCATGCAGATGAAAACTAACGGAAACTCAGCTAATGGAAACTCAGCCTAATCTGAAAGACTAAATCATGAAAGTCCTTTGCATTCCTAGTAAAGCTATCCGCGAGGAACGTTCAATAAAAAAATATACTAGTATTCATTGTTTGGGAAGGAGGCAGAGGAAAATTATTTCTAATTGAAACATCATTAAGGTTAACATTGAAAGTGTTCTTTCAATATATATCAATCTATGTTTGCCATCCCAATAAGTTGATCACATTCTGCAAGAAAGAACTACGACGGAAGACAAAATATATCTATATTTCATTCCCTCATGTACCCATCATGTTTTTTAGGAGTTTCCCATGGCCCATTTATTGCGACTCTATGTGCCAAGCAAAACGTGACTATCTCTCTCAGAATAAGATACATTAATTGTACTACTATTGTAGTATACAAATAATATTTATATTATAGTCCCGAATAACCAACACGTCACAGCACATGGCGCATCTACACATCTTGTATGACGGCATTATCAGTAGACATTAAATTAGAAACTCCATTCCTAATACAGGGAGTAGACTTTAGATGGCGCCACGTATGTTAAAGTGCGATATGGGGTACCTGCTCACCAGGCAGCTTTTCTCTGGTTTTAAGGATAATTCGGACAAACTGGTGGCGGGACCCTGTGGAGATGTTGAGAACCTTTAGAAACTCACTAACCCCACCTGGTGGACATTCTCTGAATCCTTAGAAATGCACATACTCCCACTGGTGTGTGTTCGTTCAGGGCTAATTTTTGAAAATATTTTAGTAATTTTCCCCAAGAGAGCCTTTTTCAGAACCAACTGAGCGTTGGAGATAGAGAATGGGTGGGCGCCATGCAAACTACTCTATCAATTTATTCCACGTTTCATATATTTACAATATTCGTATGATGCCTAAGAAATAACTATTATGGGTCTACAGAGTCACATCATAGGTCAGTCAGTGCCCAGTAATATATGGGACAGGGTATATCCCAGTGTAGTATGATTAGTATGTATGTCAAGCTCCAATGGCTCCAGTGAGCCATGACAAGTGCTGTTCTCACACAGCAATTTGTAGGCAGCATCTTGATTGGGGGAACAAGTCGGGCGTGGGACGTTCAAGTACTTCGGTTATTGGTTACACTTTACTGTTTCCCTTCTCTGGTCTAGACCTGGACCTGGACCTGGACTGGACCTGGGACTCAAATGGCTAAAAGAAAGTGGAGTGGAGTCCCCAATTCAATACATTCCAACATCATATTCAGGTCGGAATTATATCCACGTGTGTCTCTATGCACAACCCTTCACCTGTTCGATGGGGGAGACGACCTGGCAATGGAAGGTAAGGATCACACCCTTTTGGTGAGCATATCTAGGTGCGAGTGAGAGGGTTATAACCATTGAGTGGGATCATTTTGATATTATGAAAATAACACCAATGTGATGAAATTATGTCGTTATCAACAGTTCTCTGAACAGGGATAATCACAACGTTGCAATATGCACTCACCTAATCTTCATGTTTCTAGATAAGACATGTGAGCATTCTCATTGATGAAAATCTAGAACTTGACATCTTCTGCACTCACCTCACTTCAGCACAAATGATTGACGAGGAATGGGAATGACCAGTTTGATAACATGGCGAGATAAATACTTCTCTGAGACCTTTATGATGTTAGATGATTATTGTTAACCAATGGCTGATGGAGAGAATCCATAAGCACATAAGGTGTACTTTTTGGTTTGTATAGTGCTACAATAGGCTTTGTCCTTTGTCGTCATGATGCAAGAATGCAGCCCTAATGAGTATTAACACCAGGGCTGCATTCAAGCATCATGCTGATCCTCCGCGGGGTGAATGCACTCCTTATGATGCATGAATGCAGCCCTGGCGAGTAGACTCTTTGCCAGGGCTGCATTCATGGATTTTGACACCAAAGGTATAGTGCATTGAAACACTATGCTGCCCTTTCAGGTTGTATATACAATGATTAAATTGTCTTATAGAGAGGTCATCAACTGGATTTTATCATGTATTTGGTAACATACAGCATGTTGTATTGATTGGGAATAAACTCACAGATATGAGAACTAAATGAGTTTGAAGTTGTCCATTTTATTTTTGCATTTCAAATATGATGGCAAATCCTTTCATCGTAGCTCGTACTATTTTGATAGATATAAGAAAATTGGCCACATAATGATATGTCTTCGGTGTATTATTGACATTTGAGATATGATTCCCATTCTTGCTCATTTAATAAACGAAACCTTTCCTCCTTTTACTCACAACTTGATCATCTGCTTTGCTTCGTGATCCATGACCTCTAGAGGGCAGGGCATCCGTAACCAAGGCTGCGATTGGTCACGGATAAAATGCATCAAGGGCTTACAGTATCCCCTTGCCCATAGAGGAGCTAGAGCCCCATCCCTTCTATCCATACAACCCTCTGGCTCCTAACACCCAGGCTTTAGGTAAAGCAAACAGTCAGGCTCCTTAACACCACGATTTATGCTTCCCCTATATTAATGGCCATTAACAAAGCACCTTTGTGGCTGTGACAAATTTAATTTGATTGTATGTCCCCTTGGGCAGGCCCCCGAGTGGTGTGGAGGACAATGTGTAATGACAGGTCTGTGGAAGATGAATAGAGCGCTGGGAGCCTGGGTGTGAATGGATACTGTTTATCGGGCCCCCACCAGTGGTGGCTACTCAGACTCCCTCTGTAGGCCAGTGTCAACATCTCTTCTCTCCTCAGATAAAGAAGTGAGGGCGGGTACAAAACCAGCTTGTACCTAAATACATCAATGGCTATGAGTTAGCTGTTTAGAACTAGTATTCTGTGTCTACATCGGTATGCAGGATGTGGGGGAGGGATATTGGAAGGGTCTAAACCAGTCAGGTACCATGGCAATTCAATAGGGCTATACTGTTGGCTAAAAAAGGACATATAGGCCTAGCATATATTCAAGCTGGTATCAACATCATTCTTTTATCAAATCATTTCATCTATGAAATGTGACTTTTTTTTATATATTTAAAGCCTCACGTGTACCCAGTGTATGGCTTTAAACCTTCCCTTGTCTAAAGTCCAATTGATGCTCCATGCTACTGACTATACCTGCCATGAAATGAGACTTTTTGGTTTAATGTAAAGTAATACATACATGTAATAATTTATCAATGACATATCGCACCAAGTAAAATCTATATGTATTGGACTGGAACAGGGCAATGTTGTACAATATTGGCCACCTGTAAAAGGGGATCACTATTGAACACTGTTCCCCCAAATAAAAGTGAAAGCCTATACTGTTTAGGATCATACTACAAGAAAGGGTTTAAGTAGAAAAGAATAAGTTCCTTATTAAATATCTTATAGAATAGTTGACATCAACACAAGTATGACCCCTTCATGCCATTGTGATATAATAGGGGGAAATTAAACTTCAACCTTCTAACCATCAAATTTAATGTAGTAAATAATGATAATATAATAGGTTTCTGCAATAACTGTTGTGATTTAAACCCATAAAATGCTGGCTTATAATACTGTGCCACTCATGAGGTGAGTTGGGTGCTATATACCACCCCCGTTGTGAAATTTCGGATGAATCTTGATTTAAAAAAAAAAGGAACCCTGAACAACAAGAGATCATAGAACACACCAGGAGCAATGATTCACCGTTGTTTTTACGTGATTATTTATAACTGTATTCTACCATATTAAACTACTTCAAAAATCAAAATATTGATAAAAAGTAGGGGGTATGTCCCGATGGAACCCCACTGCAATGGGTAAACTAAATCAGTTAAATTTTGCAAATTGAATTAGGATGGTCGATCCAGTTGGTTGCAATCGAGGGGTGATTTGAATTGTCCTGGTGGAATCAAGCCTTCACCCTACACAGAGAGAAGAAACAACGTCAAAGGGAACTCCAGGTTGCCTCCAGAATGACTCCCCTCTCTAGAAGCAATAGTGGCCTGTCCTGTGATGTCATAACCCCTGGTTAGCTGCTCCACCTACTGGCCAAGGGCCTGTACTGAAGGTTCTCAACTTAGCACAAGTGGTGCTGCGATCGACCACCAGGTGCCCTATTATCTCCCCCAGGTGAATCCCTGGACTCCACTAAACAGGGCAACCTGTACTCCCTTTTGACGCTGTTTCTTCTCTCTGTGATAGTTAAAGTGGAGGCAAGAAAGGGACATGGTTCCACAAAGTGACGGAATGGGGATCAGCTGCCATGGGACAGGCCAATGTTCGGGCATTGCATGAGGGTCTTGGCAACAAAAGAGAATATATGAGGAGATAGAGACTTGTAGTGTAAGGCAGATCGCATCTGGTCATGCACAGTTCAATGTCAGGCGTTTTGATGTCAAAGGCTGTAAAAATCATATTTGATCACCTCTTTCAAGTTACTAGCGGAGAACAGAATAACGACGTAACATGCTCAGTCTAGCACGTATCAGTGTCTGAGACGCAGCTCAATTTACACTGAGCCATCAGTTGCCTGATACCCACTATCTCCAAGTGTTGGATAGAACCCATGCAAATTCAACCAACGCGAAAACAGGCCATGGGATTTGATCTTGGAATCTAAGTAAAGCGTTATTGACCGTGCATTTAACCTTTCCGTGACCAACTGCGGTTTTGGGCGCGATTTTACCCCATAATACATAGACAAATGCCAATGCCCATTGATACTGTCTCTGCTGTATTTCACGAGTGGGGGCTAGGGCAGTATCCCATGAAGCAGCAGGCTGAGTGGGATGCGCCCCAGCCCCGACGAGTGAAATGCATCAGAGCGATATCAATGATGTTTGCATTTGTGTTTATTTCTTTTATTTGAAGACATTTAAGGAAGGAAAAACTACTTTTTCTTTGAATACAATGTGGCCGTATTCAATGGGGGGAATTGAATACGGCCCTTCCTATACTAAAGCATAATAAATCTTGTATTAAAAAAAAAATTACATACATATGAATGTAGCCCATACGGATGCTCATTGGGTCCGTTTTCCCCAGTGTTATCAAACAATAGAAGGGTCATAATCGGCTGATTCCAAGGAGACCATATTATATTCCACATTGGCAGCACTTTTTCTATGAATATTGAGGACTCAATGTTCCTATGAGGTGTATCTAGATACATGAATGTGTGCACATAATTGTTTGAGACGAGTGCATGTGTTGTAGTGATAACGGTTTAGATGGGTAGCGTGGCACTGATAAAACAGTGCTTCCGTTTACATGATTCACATGTACCTGTAAATCACATTTCCCCTGTTCTCATCTAGGGTCCTGTACAGTAGACCGACTCTTCTCCATGTGAGTTACACCTTACAATGCAAAGCGTACAGGAAGTGTTACTATGCATTTATTTTAAAGTTTTGGCTAGAGTATTTTTAAAATGCGATTCTAAAGTAATTGGGTAAATGACGTCACTAGCTATTGTATTGGAGAGGGGGGCTTGAAAGAGGTTCCCAAAATAGGTGACATCATTCGTGACCATTCCCAAATTATCTCCACAAAGTGTTTGGAAGCATATGAAAGTGTATTAAAGGATAATGTATGAGTAGACAAAATGCAAGGGCATGGTTTTAGCCCTTAGTATTCATTATCTGCTCTGTCCTTATGTGATTTACACTCACAAAAGGAGTGGGACACTGTAGACATGGGTCAGTAGGTCGTTTTGTAGTACTACATGATAGAATGCCCGTCAAAACATGCAATAAATCATTCATAAATGTCAAATCTCCTTCTAACAGTATCGGCACTGAACTGTATAGCATATAGATACTAGAATGTATACTGATATGGTGTAGACTCTTACAGTTACAGTCAAATACCTCAAGTGTTGATAAGGCCACTCAAAAAAAAAATTGTTTCTCATCACCGAGCAATGAAAAATATGACGAGGGCGTTTTTTATTTTTTTTATATATTTTTTTTTACTCGGGGCAATTTACATAGGGAGATTTGGACATTTCGCGATCAATTTTCAAATTTTAGTAATTTGGAGTTTATTGATCAGCAAAAGTTGTAAGAATGCAAGTTACACCTAGCTAATTGCATTGCTGACAGCATAAGCTTTAATTTGATAGCAAATTTGCCAATATTTTGGCAATTTTAACATATTTTTCATCAAAAATGTAAAAAAATAAATAAAAAAGTTTTCCCCAAATCATGATTTTTATGATGCGCGCGGTGATGAGAAACAACTTCTTTTTTTTTTGAGTGGCCTAAAGGACGTGGGCGGGCTAGTTAAGAGCATACTCTAAGAAGATAAGGCATGCAGCGATTTATTGATTTTTAATTTTTAAACGTTTTTTTCAGGCCACCCGGCCCACCACCGTATATTATAGCACCCATCATACATTTTTATTGGGTATACACATTTCTGAGCACATAAAAACTTTTAAGAAATTCCGATTTACCTAGATTAGATGTGCTGATCATCTATCCTGTAAATAGTGAACCCAGAAATACGTCCTTTATACCGTAAACCAATAGTAGATTATGCTGTCCATGTATACTAATACTGTAGTTCATACTGTAAAACTACAGTAGTATCCGTGAAACACACCTTGTTCTTACTTATAGCCAGTGTAAACTATAGATTTCGGGGACTGCCTGCCACCATAGCAATGGCCTGTATCAATATACAGGTGCGACAGGCGGTAACCCTTTATAGAGGGCAGGATATCCCAATGATCAATTGCCGTGATATGTACTGATGTAGCGCTGGCGAGTAACTCACCGGTACTGCATTGGCCGACCCTCAGATGCCATAACTGTGGGAGTGTGTGCCTTCCCCGCATGGTCTGCATGAATGCAGCGCTGGTGAGTTACTTGTCAGACTAACCGCATTTCCCACAAAACAATATGCTGGTATTAAAATATGTGTGGTTATCAATGAGTATATTTATAATTAAACCAGAGGCGACTTGCACAGCGCCTTTAACGTGGAACTACGCATCGCTCACGCAGTTTTGGCCTTTGGAGCTGTGATTGAAATAACATACAGTTTGGCACTTTAAATGAATGATACTGAGTCGCTTGGGAGATGACGTCAAAGAATATTGCTAATATAATTGTTTCATTTCTTCGATGCAGCCCAGCATACACACCAGGAGAAGTCATTTAATTGACATTGTTATGTTTCTCTTCTTTTCAAAGGAATTGGGATAGGGTAAAATTAATGATTGTAGTGGGAGATTAGAACAAGTGCAGTGAGCATTGCACCATTGTGTACATAATAGAGATAGGACATTAAGACAGGGATATTGTGACATTACGTCTGAGAACCATTTGAACCCCTCCTGAGACAGAGAGGAAAAGGTCACACCTTTTTAGTGATAAAGAATGTACGCTACCTAACAGGGGTCTACTGGAACCTATCTAAATCCTGTTTAGCCGGGGCTTTTTTTGAGGGGGGGGGGGCATTTAGAATTTGCAACCCTCTCGTTGGTCGGGAGGGGGCTTTACCAAAAAAAACACAGGAAAAGAAACGCTTAAACACGCTCATCCATAAATGCGCCATCGCCTATCAGTCCTGCCATATACGTACGCCACATGCGTTCCCATCTCCAATAGCAGACGACATGTCTTCCTGACGCCTTTTGTGACTGGCTGTCAGCGGGCACTGATGTACGTGCGTTTGATGGATTGTTTCCCGCCCTCCCCTTTGGTGGTCTCGTCCGATCCCGTGCGTTCACGTCACGACTCTCGCGGCGTCCAATGGCGGTGCCCTAACTCGCCCATAGTGCTGGAATCGCCTGAGATCGTGACTTCGCATAGAGCCCCGTGAAAGGCCCAGCAGTTAATGCATAGAATGCCGATGGATGCGCTCTATAGTGTTGCCGCCACTGAGCATTTGTCAAACCACCAGAAGTCGTCTGCTCCCTCAATTGGCGGGTTATTTGTCGCCTGGGGGCGCCGCAGACACATAGGCGAGGTCAGGGGCATCAACAGTAAGGGTCGCCATGAAGCCAGCAGACCAACTTGGCTTTCAACAAATCTATTTCTATTTGGCACGAAAATCACCTGCTAAACGTTTCAGGTGCAGAAAAGCAATTCATCAAAAAGTCAAATCACAAATAGTCAGCGTCTGTCCTCCTCTAATTGATTACACCCTCACTGCATGCACTTGGACTGAGCTTGCAACAGAAGTGTTGCATTGGTTCTCTCTGTAACCTGATGATTGGGTAGAAGAAAAATGGAGTATTTCCCTCCCAATGTCGATGCGCATGGAAATAAAGTGTCTATACAACTCAAATAGAAATTAGATGCTGGAAAACATATTGGTATGAAACCATCGCATTGAAATTAGGAAGAGGTCATCTTTAGTAACAAGTGGGTGGGATGGTGTGGGGGGGGGGGGCAGGGGGCTGGATTTTTTGTTGGACCCATCCGGGGTAGCCCTAAATATGTGGAGCCTATTGCAGGGGGTGGTGGGGGGGGGGGGCTAAAGACATTCACTCACTTACACCAAAAAAGATCTTGCATTGCATGACAAGTACTAAATATAATAGAACTTAGAAGACGGAAAAAAACTACGATCCCGCTACGATCCCACTGACTCATAGTCATACGTTCACCACCACACAACCCCCTGCTATTGTATGCTTTTTAATATTCCTTAGATCATTATGTGCAAGGATACCCCTTTGGCCAAAAGACAAAACGTTCAGTGCTTTTCAGGTGAAAACTATTCACCAGCCCACGCCCCTCCCCCTTTGTTAAATAATTACCAGTCCCTTCGTCTCTATATACACTGTTTTCCTTCCTCAATTGACTGACTACTGCTGAACTCAGCCTTCCAATGTAATCTACATATGCATTTGTAATCATCTGCTCAGCTGCGTATCCCCACTTGTGTTGCTAACTTAGTTTTGAGCTTCCCAGACAAACCACTAGGGGCCAGGAGTGTGCCTTCAGTGGCGAAACGCTGCAGTGTGCGTGCGATCTCCGCGACTCCCACGTAGTTCCCAAACCTCCCTGAAGGGGGCGGGCCTGTGGTGGCAGTAGCAGCGGCGGCGGCACATGAACAAAGTGGGGAGTGAGGAGGGACCTTACTCCAGTCAAGATACTGAGGCCAGCACGGGAGCATGGACGTCGCGACGGCCACCAGACCAGGAGAGCCGTAACAGGAGCTCTGGTATACAATTATCGGGTACATCTACATGAAAGTAAATATAAAGAAGTCACAAACCTTTGGATTCAATACACCTGTGTGTGAGATACTTTATACTGCTAAGGGAACCTCCCTGGAGGACTTAGACACTGGAGGATAGACTGAGAGAAGGAGACCCCATGAGTGTGATCAGTACATGGCCTCTGGAGGAGGATTTGAGGACTGAGTGAACAACAAACCAAGTTGGGATCCTTACATTCTCACACCTCTACACAAAGAGGAACTCCCCTAAAGTAGTGGTCACATCCCACCCCACACCCAGCCTACCCCTTCCCCCCTACTGGAGTATAATAACAGACCTGGGACGGACACAGGAGAGGAATCATTTCATAAAGATTGTGTATGCCAGTAGGGAGTGGGCAGCGGCGGACTGACCCCGGGACACCTCCCACACAACACCTTACTTTCACAGTCTCACACCTCGGTGTGCGAGGAACAGCGCTGCAGGTGCCTCCCTTAATACCCACCCACCTTAGTAGTGGCCGTGCTGGTGGCAGGGCCTGGAGTATATAGGGAGCAGTGGACAAAGGTATAGAGGCTAAATACACAGCCTGAGTAATCTCAATCTGCAGGTTTTGTCACCCCAACACACCACCAGACTGACCTGGCAAAACTAGTGCGTACGTGCTTGCTGGTCAGTGGCATTTAAGAATGGGGATTTACCTGGAGTAGATGGACAATGGTCACTACCCCATCTACCTGCTGACACCCACTGGAGGATATTGCCGCACTTATACAGGTATATAGAGGAGAGATTGGCCTGAGGGATAGGTACAGGAGGTGCTATTTACTGACAAGTGTCTTCTGTCACACAGACAAAGAGTATATTGATTCTTATTATGAGGACACATCTCTGGATTATTTCATCACCAGTTATAATTCCCCTACATTTTGAGGCCCATTTTTTTCAAAAAGCAGGACATATTTGAATTGATATATACTGATCGGTGTATTATGCAAGTCAGAATAGACCACCCCTCAGTGTAACAACTATATTCATATCTGGATGGCTGTCGTCATAAATAGCAATAAATAACCTCCAGAATAGACACGACCCCGGTGGTTGAGGCCTTAGTGTTATCAAGCAGGTCTTAAATATTTATTGATTTTTGTATTTGCGTGAATGGAAAGTTCACCGGCGGGGTAGGACGGCGGTAATCGCACTGTGCCGTAAGGCTGATTGGCAGGTACGAGTGTTACCCCCCCCCCCTTCCGCACACACACACAGGAGGTCCATATAACACTAGCTCCTCCAGGGTTGAGAGGAATCCTATATTGATTGACCAGATACTCTCTCAACAGCTGATCGCTCTCCTCGATATTATAACCCACGTTTACAGCACACCACAGTCTATACAATACAGAACGCCTAGCACCACCACAGTAGGGGGCATTTCACTGAAGTCCTCCAGGGTCTGTATAAGTGGTTGGTCATTCCCTCTAGACACCATGGAGGGTGAGGGTGCTCCCTCCAGCAGCAGCCACGGGAGGCCGTTGGCTGGATCCGTCCGACGTCGGTACGGCCACGGCGGCCCGCTGCGGTTTTCTCGGCCAGTTTCATCTGCACCAGGACTTGTGTTGCTGGGCACAGTGATGGCCGGGCTCCTTGGCTGTCTCACTGCCCCTGCGGCCGAGGCCAAGTCGGTCCTCAACATGTTCTCGCCGCAACAGGCCGCTGTGGACCCGTGCTATAACGAGGAGGGCAACCCCATCAAGTGCATCCCCGAGTTCATCAACGCGGCCTTCGGTAAGGAAGTGCGCGCTTCGAGCACCTGCGGCAATCCGCCCTCCCGCTATTGTCGCACCACCACCGACAAAGAGGGCAAGATGGTGCGCAACTGTTTCATCTGCGACGATAACCATCCCAAGCGGCAGCACTCGTCCAAGTTCCTCACCGACCTTAACAACCCCAACAACCTCACTTGTTGGATGTCTGAGTCCTTCGTACAGTTCCCACAGAATGTGACCCTGACCCTCTCCCTGGGTAAGAAGTATGAGCTCACCTACGTGAGTCTGCAGTTCTGCTCGGCGCGTCCCGACTCCATGGCTATCTTCAAGAGCACCGACTACGGCGTGAGCTGGGTGCCCTTCCAGTTCTACTCGAGCCAGTGCAAGAAGATCTACACCAAGTCTCCGCGCGCCGTCATCACGCGCGCCAACGAGCAAGAGGCGCTGTGCACGGACGCCTACAGCAACATCGACCCGCTGAGCGGCGCGCGGGTCGCGTTCAGCACCCTGGAGGGCCGACCGTCGGCGCACGACTTCGACAACTCGCCGGTTCTGCAGGACTGGGTGACGGCCACCGACATCATGGTCGTCTTCAATCGTCTCAACACGTACGGCGACGAGGAGCGCGACGACGAGGCGCGGGAGAGCTACTACTACGCGCTGTCCGACTTCGCCGTGGGCGGCCGCTGCAAGTGTAACGGCCACGCGGCGACATGCAGCCGCAACGACGACGGACGACTGCAGTGCGACTGTCGTCACAACACGGCCGGAGCCGACTGCGAACGTTGCAAGCCCTTCCACTTCGACCGACCCTGGGCACGCGCCACCGTCACCGAGGCCAACGAGTGCGTCGGTGAGTAACTCCTAAGCACATCCCCCCCCCGCAAAATGTTTCTTCTTCCAATAATAATACCCTATGAAAATCAGGTTATAAATCTTATCGCCTGAGAATAATCCTACTTGGTTTTTTTCTATGCCCCTAATCGATGTGTTTTCTTATCTGCAATACAAGCTGCATAACTCATGTTTAAATATTTCTATGAGTTACTCGGTTTGTTTTGCTGAACCCCGAAGGGATTTCCTTTCAATAAATGCAATCTATTTCCTTCCAGGACAGTGTTAATATACTCATGTTTAATGTACACCTCATTTCTCACCCTGAACCCTACCATTGTCATTTACACGGGAAACAGTCAATACCTTGTATTTATACCCTTGTCCAATTTCTCAATTTTCTACCCGACCATCTCATCCCACCCAACCTCAATTTCTTTTCTCATCATCTCACCTCATTCACCGGATTACAGCTTTGTCTTGAAGAGATTAGGGTTTGATTAATCCATGTCGGCGCTAATACAGTAATCCCACAATAATCTCTGGCCATCTGAGGCTCAGGGAAGGGTGGCTGGGTGAGGGGGTGAGTCAGCACCCCCCCCCCCTCCCCCCCCCCCCCCCACCACACACACAAACACACACACAACTCTCACTCACCCGATCAGGGTCAGGGTGATTGGGGAATTGTCCCATCGCTGTCCTCCTCTCCCCCGACACCCCATTTCCACTTCTATTCTTTGATTATTATCTGTTTTCATCACTCCCACAAGCACCAACAGAGTATCATGTCATTCATTATTCAGAACTCCAATATTTTGTTCCTGTTTATTTCTTGTAAACGTATGCATTCGTCTATTCGGCTGAGCACACTTGAAACACCTAGAATACCAAGTTTAAAAAAAAAGAAATTATAGTTCTCATTGAAACAAAACAAATAAGAAATCACATTGTTATAATGCATAATTATATCCCCCACCCACCCCACGTATGGTGACACACTCATATAGAGCGCATACTCAGAAAAGTCAGCGTCATTGTCGCTAGAACCACTCTCACATGAAAGCCAGGCAGTTATTTACATATGTATACATGCATTGTTTCTGGTGATACCTATAGATAACATACAGACATTGGTTCAAAGTCGGATTAACGTTGGGATATGAGGGTTGAAAACAAACACTTTCCTGAATATAATATCCAAACGTCTGGAGGTGAACAACCCCTTAAATAACATCCTGTGCTCAATGTTAAACACACCTCTTATTGTGAACCTTGAAGGAATGAGCACAAGAATCTACTCTAATCAACTTTATTTTAATGTGTATAGTTACATGATGGGTGGGAACTAGAAGAACATGTGTTCTCTATACTGAGACCCCTTATAGTTAGTATACACGTCCATGAGACTGGGATCTGCACCCGTGTGGGGCCGGTCAGGAGTACCCAAGGCCCCCCAGGCAGTCCCGTTTATCATTCCCTGATGGCATGATCCTCTCCGCCCTCCCCACTGCCTTCCACCGTTATCAACTTACCCTACTCACCCCTCCCATTCCCAACACCCCACCCTTCACTCAGACCCATTCCTCCTGCCCCTCCCCGATCATCCAAGGCCATACCAGCCAATTTTACACCCCCTGCCTTATCAGATCCCCAGTCTACCGCCTCCTCACCCCCGGATCATCACCCCGGTCGGATAAGTCACACCCGATCATTGCAGTGAGGTTAAGGGATGGGGTTGTCTGGGACTGGGGATGTTAAATACTTAAAGCTAGCTCTGTCAGATCGTCTCCTCCAACAATAATCAGATGATATGGACGTATAATTAGGGATACAGGTCATGGTGATATTGTTGGAACAGGCATTGGGCAAGGTAAATGACGGAAATATGGGGAAATATTTTCCTTATTATTTCTTTGCTATTTTAAAGGCGTACCTGGGGTTTAAAATGGGCAGCTCAGCTTATTACCATAGGGGTAGCAGGGGTTGGGGATTTACTTAACATGCACTCTACATCTGTACACCAATATAATCAAGCAATTAATATAATTTCATCACAATTGTTTGTGGTAAAAAATAGTGTTTTTGTTGTTGTTGTATACATACCATTGTTGAAGAAAGGCTTAAAATGTGGGTGGCAAGCATCGTCAATAATATCATTGTGTTAGATTTCCTCCCGCAGAAAAGATTGATAATGTTACACTGTTTATCTCATTTTCAAGCTGGTTGTATCTTATCCAAATTGGCATCAGGCCAGTATGGCATTTTCCAATATTTCATATTCTCATGCCACTCCCCATACCGCAGGGGGAAGTGACAAAAACATAGGTATGTGAACGTGTAGTAGTGTTATTCCCCCCCCCCCTCCCAAAAAAAACAAAAACAAACGGAGAAAACATCAAAGTGGGAATTTTGTAAATGAGCAGTATGATTCGGTGATAGTTAGTGACAGCCAGACAGCTTGCACCCTCATAATTATATAGCCTTTCATGTAGGATCCCAATCTTACCTTCCCACCCACCTCGTCACCACTCCACACTCCCCTATAACTAACCTCCACCCCAAGGGCTGACTCCAGTCTCCTCCCCCACCTACATATCTCCCTACACCCAAGGCCAGGCGTCATTTGGGGGAAAGGGAGTGTAGTGTAGAGGTAGGGGTAGATTTCTTCAAGTCTCTGAAAACTTATAGTTTTGAATAGCACTCTCAATTATTATAGTGAGGCCTATACTGAAGGCATATCCGGAACTGCTACTGTGAGGAGTCTAAGATGGGCGTGGGTGGAAGGCTGGGTATATCTTCCGGAAGAAGTGGTGGTAAAGATAGGGGGGGGGGGTTACACGGAGGAATTCTTCTCCTGATAACGCCTATAGCTTTGATACCTGTACCTTAGCTGCAGTGAGACCCGTGCCATCTCGTTCATACCCCCGACCCTCAGCGGAAATAAACTGATCGGCCAGGTATTTATCTCCAGTAGTAACTCTGGCATCGGGTTGCTCGCCCTCTACCCTCCATCACCTGGCCACTGCACAGGTAGGGCCACAGTGAGGAGGGGGGTACAGAGGGTGGTGCTGTCACAACTTATTCAGTAGGGAATCTCACCAGCAATTTGTAGCCTGATAGATCCGATTACTCCCCGTGAGCCTTGTACGCCGCCCTCTATACTTCTACCCATTCAGCTCCGAGCTTAGAATTTATTGTGAAGTGTGTGGGGTGTAACACAATAAACACCTCCCAGAATGTTGTTTATACTTTATACCTGCACTATTGGATAGATTACCCCACCACGAGACACACATGGGTCTGGGAGGATAAGAAAGTGGCGACTATACCAAGGCTGTAGTTTACTATAGTGTTAAAAAATATCCCCACCGTAAGATTGGATTCCTCTAACGTAGACATATTGTTTGACAGTGCTGATGGAATGGTTGTACTTTTTATCCATTACATTGCATCAACTATTTGCCATATCACTAATACTTGTCAGGGTCACATTGTATGGTCCGGTTGACAGGCTATAGGCTCGACTGACTGTAGACCACTGGATTTATTTCCAATTACTTAGGGAGTGATTCATTTATAGGGAGTGATGAAATTGCATGGCCACCCCCACCCACCACCTAAATAACCCCTCAGCCCCTTCTTAATGAAATGACACTCCCTTATTCAAGAACCAATGCAGCATAATGCCTTCTCATCTATTAAATTTCCTGATCCTTGAATGGATCAATAGTTAGTGGGGCCCGTTTGATTGTCTTTTCCCAAAGAAGTATACAGCAACAATTAGAACATTCAGTTGTGAAAATGCCCCACTATAGGTCATATCTCACATGCCAAAGTCCTGCCATTGAAGGAACTGGGAGCTTGGACTGATTTGAGTGTATCTCTGTATTTATTTCATGTGATTCTTGATGCCCCTGTGGCGAACGGGTCTCCCTATATGTACCTCCGCATGAAATAAAAAACCAGACCCCGGTTCAGGCAGAAGCTGACAATAATACATGACTTAAACAAGTCTACCTGGAGAGCGGCTCCTATTTTTCAGTGGTACAATCTAGCAAGACCTCCACACATTGACACATTGTCCAAAATGATTGTGCCACGACGTCTACGGTCGACACAGACAGCCATAACATACTGCTGTTTCCGCCCCCAGTGTTTAGCCACATTGTGCCGAACACCACTGCTATCTACCCAAACTAATTTCATCCCAAGCAAAATAGTTTTCCACAACTAACTGGGGATACAAGGCAGAAGGGTGTGGATGATTTAGAGGGAGAATGATGGTTGGAGAGAGAAGTCTTAGAGGGCAGTGGAGTACAGTGGAGGTTGGGGTAGTTCAGATAGGGCAAAGCAGGAGAAATCATTAAGTGCTGTGAGACTCTATAGATGGCTACCATATAGCAGCAGACACCCTCCCAGGGATGCTTTGTATGTAAACTGTATATTGTAGGTGGTGCATGAACATGGTACAGTGTGAGTAGGTTTTCTCTAGAGGTTAACGTCGAAAATTCCAAAGTGGAAATAGGAATTCTCAGCCAGACCTTTATCATATATAATACAAGAGGTGCTGCTCATTTAATGTAAATGCTTGGTTAAACCCCCAAGTGGCATTGCTGTCTTCAAATTCAGTGAGTACCATGCCGTGAGGCCACTTCTGCCACTTCTGTTGGAAGTCCTATTGCCAGAAAAAATAAGGGTACATATACTCTAATGCATTTGAATGATGTATAGGCGTGTATTTCATTCAATTGTATTTTCTAATGGTCTTCATAAAATGTGAGGGTAGTAGTCAGTGAGTCAGTGTAGTATATTTGTGTCCTTGTCTAAAGTAGGTGTTCCACCACAACCGATTTCGAACCGGGGACAATCGAGAGCAATCGGATGCCCCGCCTAATGCATATCCTCAATATGTTGATAATGTTAAATTCGGATCTTCTAGTTGGGGACCCTTGGGGCAAAACTCTAAAGAGAATCATTTATTTGTATCACTAAAATAGAATCGGATCCCAATTAACCCTGTATTTTCAAATCGGTTCAAATGGAACATCAGTATAGAGGGGCCCTCAGTGCCTCACTATATGAAGGTTCAGCCAATTAAATGTGAAGAAGAGAAGTGTCTCTCCTGCATGGAAGCCATTAGTTTCTCAGTCGATTCGATTCTGTATTGTTCGATACACGGGAATGCACTTTGGCCCGGTTCATCCGGCCCTTCGACCTCAGTGAGCGATGTTAGGGAGTAATTGGCCCTTAGTGCAGCTTTTAACAACAATACCTGGAACCTACAGGCAGTTTCTGCAGCTCTATCCGAACCTATCTGGCACAACTAACCTTGGTCCATGTAAAACATGCATGGAGAAGGTGATTTACCAAGTTTACTGTAATTGGGAAGCATGTAGAACCCTCAGTTACATCTCCACAAAAAGGTTGTACTTCATGCGTCTGTGCTTAAAGCTAATGCACTTATTGGGGGAGTGCAATGGTATTTCACATCGTGGCATGCTGATTGCTTTTACTTCCCGTAATAATAATTCTGTTATTTTGTCTAGTTAAACTTTACAACACATCTGTTAGGATAAAAGTTAGATAGCTATATCAATGTCTCCTCATAACATTTACCATGACTGTCATTCCAAAATATTATAGTGCAATTTTCATCATTTGGATTAGAACTTGATTATGATAGAGAAATGTCAACCAGATTTTGGATTGGACATTTCAGGCACCACCTGATTATTAGTATTTACAATATACTATATACAATATACTATATATGTCCCCCTTGTATATTTAAAGTAGGGATGAGGTGTGGAGCCTCCTGATGTGACCTACATAATGTGCAGGCACATATACATACATATCCTCCAGGGCAGAGTTTGGAGGTTAAGGAGGAGGGCAGGGCAAACCCTGAGACATGTGAGGTTATGTTCCACATCAGGCTGAGGGGATTACAGTTCAGCCTTTGCCCCCAATATAGAGTCAAACTGCATCTGTGCACCCCATAATACTACACCATAACACCCCCCCCCCCTGCCCACCTATCCCTGCCCACCATCTTGGGACTTCAATCACTCTACCCCTCTTTCAGCAGCTCTTCCCTGTTTCACCTGGTCGGAGATGTCAGCCACGCCCACTCCAGGGTCTAGCTAGTATGGAGGATGCAGGAACCCTAGAGACTTTATTGCAATCACGGCATATTTTAAATTAATGTAAAACTACACTTATAACTGTATATAAGAGTATACATAGAAACTGAATTCATTGTACGTGTTTGATGCACCATTATGATTGCTTTGGTTAATTCTGTTCAAGAATTCTAGTTCATTTCCAATATCATGCCCTCCACCCTCCACCATCTACATCTGTTTGGGGTTGTTTTAGGTAGAGAGTTTGTAGGTGTGGTCCTTTAGTAATCCCCTTACTCATGAAATACGGCCAACACATTCTGGTGACCCAGGTAATACTGACTTGAAGGCTTCTTTTATGCCAGGTATGCTATACACCTAATTGATTACGACCAGGTGGGTATTAGCAGTCAATGATCCAATGAGGCCTAGACGCCTTCTGGTAGAGAGATTAGTGTGGATTATGTACCCGAGTCCAGACTTCTAACACCTATAGGCCTACCACCCATGGAGATGCCATGCTGTGACTATGGTATACATCAAATCCCCACTTGTAAACCAAAGCTGAGATTTCCCACTTGAAGCAACTTCAGTTTTCTGGAATTCAATTTGGGAACAGACACTTGAAGGTGTGCAAGTAGAGAAATTTCCATATTAAAGAATAGTAAATCCCCTCACATTGTGACGCTTTGCCAATGTGGGAACCCGCACAGGAAGTCTCCAAATTTGAAAAGCGACGGGTTTCCATTATTCTGAGTACCGTAGTCGGCTTGTGTGTCAGTTAAATTGGGCTTTTTAAGTTCGCCATGATTTTGGATGATACTTGTATAAACTGGGTACTTCTAATTTTTGTCAAATATCATGTTTAGAAACTTTTTTTCTTACCAAGGAATGTAGACCTTTCTTTCGCCACTGCTTTTCTCTCCCCCACCCCACCCTATGCAATTCAAGTGAGAGTTGGGCCCGTGGGTGGGCTATGGTATATTATAATGGGACAAGTTTCTTCCTGTAGATACCTACAAAGCCATTGCCGACCGTCCTGACACCTGTTGGCGACTTCTTAACCCCCGCTTCACAATGGGGCGAACCCAATTGGTTTTTTCAAGGGATCAATCTGAGCGTCCAAGTCTATAGGGGAGTTCTGTATACATTATGAGGGGGTTTACAGGTGTATACTAGACTACCTCCTCCCAGGGGGGCAAGATGACGGCTGCAAGAAGGGACAGGGGGCGGCTGGCAGGTCTAACGAAGCCCGACGTCGGTGGCGGCGACGCGGGGGGCAGGGAGCCCGGGTAGGGGGACTGTAAGGGTCGGACAGGTGAGGGAAAGTGAGGAGGGTTACCTGCTTGGTGGTTCAGGGGGGATGAGTCAAAGGGGCGGGGTAGCAGGAAGGAAGGAAGGACGAGCGGAAGGAAGGAAGGGAAGGGGGTGGTTGGAGAGGTGGAGAGGGGGAGAAGGAGAGGTCCGCAGGGTTGGTGCAATGGACCCCCGAATGGGGCCCTGCTGCTAATAGGGCCTCCCAGTGTACCCCCCACCTCCACCCCTACCTACCCCGGGTACCTACCCCTTATAGCTCCCCCTGTACCTTCCCAGCCCAATTAACCTACCACCACTATTTACCCCCGCCCTCATCTAACAACCCCCCCCCCCTTATATCTCACCACAACAAATGAACGCTCATCCTGACAGTCGACGCGTGACGCCTATACGCATACGCTAGCCCGCAGCCCCAGAAGCGCCACCATCGGCGATGAAGTAAACTAGTAGCGTCTCTCAGAGGCCCTAAACTACCAATTAAGAAATCAAGATGGACGCTACCGATAAGGCACTGCGGGCGGGTAGCCTTGTCAGCGGCCTGACGCCTCCTGACGCTTCTAGCCTGGCCCTGTGTGTCCTTAGTTAGGTCGTCAACTATGGTGTATCCACGACTAGCCGGCATAAATGTAGAAATTAGGGAAATGCCCACAGCCAAAAAAGGGAGAGTCAGTACAACAGTTTATCTAAGCATTGTCATAATATCAGCAGGTATACTTTTTTTTGTGTGTAGCGGAATGATATTTGGAGGGAGAGATCAGTCCTCAGCCGTGCAATGGGCGATAATCCGATAGTTCACATCATCCCTTTTTGTTTTATCCTCCAGTAAGACACCACCTGAGAGAAGTGCTGATTTGTCAACTGTGAGGGAGTTATAATTCTATATTTCAATCGGCTTCAGCCATATTTATCATGTGATTCAATAAAATGCTGATAAATCTAGAGCTGATACTTCCGATCTTATACTCTACAAGTCGGTCAGAATGATTACCTTTCCATTACTTCAGTCTTTAACTACTTCCTAGACTACTTACAGAACTGGCAGAGTCTAGGCATGTAGGTCCTTGTTTATTAGTATACACTGACTTTCACGTCATGGCATGTTAACACTATTTGTATCATTAGGCTAGAAAAACAGCGGATTGACACAAAGTAATCCGCCATTTGACACTTCTCTTTGACACACAGGCGGCAGGCCTATTCTATTGACACATAGAGGGATTACACTGGGAAAACACTTTCCTTGGGGAACCATTTGATGGTTGATTAAAGCCTTTTTGTTTTATCCCTATACATATAGAATGGCTTAATGGGGTCTGCCACTTAGGGATTTGTGTAGACTACCCAGACACTACCGTCTTACTGCCATTGACTGAGGCTTACCCGGTAGTGGTAGATGCAGTAGCCTTGCCATATTTCCAGAAGTGAGTAATTCTGAGAAATTTAGCTTGATAGGAGAATTTGTCAGTTGGAACACTGTTACAGGGTAAAATAATGATCGGGTATAATACATAATGTATGTGTGACATTTCATATGATGACTATGAAATTAAAAGCAGCGATACTTCACATGTATATTTACTATTATAGAAGATACAAAACACAGATGCAATGTGTGGGAACGCAATAGTGGATGGGTCTTGTAGACACAAAACCTGTATTGTTCCCTGGGGCAATGAGTCAGTAATTCCCTGGAATCTCACACACATGTGCGTAGTATAGATACGTTGTATTTAACCAAAGTTCCCATGCTTGTAGGTCTCTTTCCAATGCCATGCTTGCTCCTTGTGAGTCCTTCCCATGCTCTCCCTGGGAGATAGTTAATTGGGTGAAAACAGGGTGGATAGAAGTTTTGTGGGATGGATACATACCACAGACAGGGCTTTGGTATCGACATGTATATCCACTATAGCAGGGAATAACTTAGCCTGGTCAGATATGTACATGGCTTCACATAAAGAATCCCTACATAGCCTCCCATCTTATAGCATTCCAAATTACAAGATGAGGCAGATCTATAAGATAATATTGTACAGAACATTTTACTCTAATTGGAGAGAGTTGGGCTGGCTGGACTCCTCCACTGTTCAGAATATATCGGGTTGTTTCAGGTGGCGTCGTATATATACAAATGTACCTGTCCATGCCATACCTATACCTGTACATATTTATACCCCTCAATTCTACCCTCACCCATGTTTGCAGGCGGGGAACACCCCGCACGCAGCTCTCAAGTAGAACACTCAAATGTGTGTACCTGGAAGTTGGGGGGAGGGGTGGGGGGCAAATGCATACATCGTCGTCACTTACCCTGAGCATCCGTTTTGTATCTTACAGTAGCGTCACTTTACACCCCCCCCCCCCCCCTCATCCCCCTATCCACCTTCTACTCCCCATTGTACATACGTTTATAGACATACACATGTCAACCACACGTATATCCATCAGCTCTTTCCATACACTATCCATCAGTATGTAAAGAGATGGACACCCATGCATAGAGTATATCTATACGTACATTTTTGAGATTGTGAATTAGGATACATTTACCGTAGTATTGGGCATATATGCATGTGTGTGTGGGGGGGGGGGGCTGCTATTCTATTCCCTTTACGGCAAGGAGTCCCCTTTAAGTTTAATATGTACTCATGTTTTGCACGTGGGGGGGGGGGGTCGGGTGGGCATGTTCCCCTAGAGAGAGAGAGGGGCATTTGATCTGTTTGCAGAAGGGAGAGCATTTTGTACACATTAAGGTGTTTGGCGGTGTGTTGAGGGTGTTGTTCGGGGGCATACATGGGCTGGAGGGCCGGCTGGTGGTGCCAGGGGTCGGAGAGGACTCAGGTAGTGAGAAGAGGGAGGGAGGGGGGGGGTAGTATCTTGGGTGGTGACCTCGCCCCCCACACACACCTCCACCATCGCCTCCCCCCCCCCCCCACAGCCACTTCCCTTTTTCCTCTGACGGCCAACACCTTGATGGCCACTGCAGCACGTACGGCAAACCTCTTGTGGTCGCCCCCGTTGGGCTTCATACCAAAAATACAACTGGCTCTAGGTCTCCTCTGAAACAGCTGAACGTGGGTCAAACTATACTAGAGATACAGCTATCCTGTTCATGGTCTCAGTCCAACCTGTTCTTGACTTAGTTTGGTATAATGGTGAAGTGTTGTCGACGTGTATATAACTTGCAACTACCTGTGGGCTAATACAATCGAAATGAAAACGTTCTCAGGCAAAATTCATGAAGAGACAGGGACTGAACAGGGCAAGAACTGCTAGCCATATAATTGTTAAACATCATCTGATACGTGTACAGTTTTACTTAATATATGCCTTGTGCATAGGAAAGGGTTCGTTGTTTCCTGGCCCCTCCACCTGTTAGTCACGGGTCCCTTCCTGGTGTCACTATACCCGTGATTTCCTGTTATCTGAACAAGGCAAAGTAAATATGAGACCTTAGTTCCACAGCCATGGGACATACTCCTGATGGTGTGAGACTCAGGGTGAGTCACAGGCTTGAGCATTCTAGATATCTGCTTAGAGACCTTTAATTATTACCTAGTATACATTTAGCTTGGGCTTTTGGTAGGGCTCTTGGCTTATGAATGCAGCACTGTTTGTACTCTCACTGGCGATGAAGGGTATTGATGTCAATATAGGCCCACTGACACCGGTCTTCAAATCCTCATGACAACATTTTAATATGGGTTACCAAGTCACTGTATACATACTGTGTCTTTCTAGCACACTCCTCCCTCTGACCCAACCCCTTTCCAATTTCCTCAAGTCTCACAGCCCCCTCCTTACTCGTTATGCTGGTGGTCTGGTAAAGTCATCATGGCGGAAACTGAATCCATGTACATACTCATGGGTACAACTGACATGGCATCCGGTTTCGGCCACGTAAACCCAAACGTTTTGCCTCCTGTAAAGTTGATAACATAATATGGAGCATACACGTGAAAGATGATTTAGTGAGAGAAAGAGCAAGAGAGAAGTACAGACTAATTCAGTCCTTTTAATAATGCGCGCACTTGCTAAAATGTCCCTTTCTGCACTTTCTAAAATATCCACTTCTATTTCTAACATACTTATATTGAATCGGGACTTCATCATCACTTTTACACACGGCCATAAGGGTTATTGGGTGGTAAGGGGTGTCTTCAGGTTTTGTGGCCAACCATTACCAGGGCCATGCACTGTATATATATATATATATATATATATATATATATATATATATATATATATATATATATATATATATATATATATATATATATATGTATAGGGTTATTTTCATGATGTAGAGTCATGTAAGTAATGTTATCAGCCTATAGTGTACAACCAACTCTAGTTTATAATGACTAGAGTTGGATCATGTACATACTGTAAATGGGTCTATAAAGGACAGGTAGCAGTATGTACTTACACTAGATAAAGGGGGTCTTCAGGGAGGCTTACATGCCTGTTATGTATACCTTATCATGTCACTACAATAGAGTCAATGGGGGCTCTGTGAGTGTATAATGGCCATACTGATAGTCTTATCACCACCAGATCCACTTCTACCCATCAACATCAGTATCAACAGCTTCCGACAAGAGGCTGTCAATAGATAACCAAGCCACACACATGTATCCTATTTCTCAGACCTTCCCTCATTCAATAAAATCCAATATTTTTAATTCAGTTAGCGAAGTTAGATTGGGACTGCTAAAGGTAGGCGTTCATGACTGTGCAAGTTAGAATGGGTTATCACTCTGACAAAAGCCAATTGTTTCTTGTTTAATAGACCGTCCTTTACCCATCAATCTCCCATTCCGGGCTGGTATAATTAATATTGTTCTCAGAGGTATCTTTAGAGTTCCTATTCTGCGTGACCACTCTGCTAATTACTTCTGGCAGGGGAATGTGGGGGAACAATCATGCAAGAAAACAAAGGCTAACTTTTAAGCCCACCACGTGTCTTTGAGGCATTAATTGCACGTTAAAGACGTTCTCGTGCAGGCTGAATCCAGGCTCGGAGAGGCAGGTGGTAGTGGTATAATCAGTTGTTGACTTCGTTGTATGTGACCATGGGACTCATTTCAGAATCAACACTTTTTAAGGCATGAATAAGGAGGAGGCATTTGGGAGTATTCATTCACAGAGGTCTAAAACCACCTGCCTCCGCATAGATGCATATAATTACAATTACGTGACCTCAATAATGTGTTAATCAACCAGGAATGTATCTTATGACCGTCATGATGCACAGATGTAAAACCATGTATTTAAATAGTAGTACGTGCATGACTATATAATTACATATGCAGAGTTGACTGTTGGCTTTAAAGTGGCATTCTCACCAAAAATGCAAATATAATTTTTGTAGAAGTGTTCTAGCCCACTACAACGGATAAAATGTGAGTGGTAAGAGTGAGTCTTTAAGGCCATTCAAGGCAATGAAGTGCCGGCGAGTTACTCGCCGACGCTGCGTTAGTACAACATGATGGTGAATGAGACGTGCTGTTTTTAACCTGTTAATGGCGCAGCTTCTTCGTAGAGCGCTGTCACCTATACCCATAGTGAATCAATAGGAGGGTTCTATTCGGGGTTATATTACTGTTGTTACATGTGTAATATGTAGGACGGGAATACTGATTCAATTCCCGGTGAAAAGAGTACAGCCTAAACAAGATACTAGAATCGGATACTGCCTGTCACTTTACATGTCCATAGTTAACCCTATTATACAGGTGTCCATGAGAGTGTCACCCTCACAATAAGAGCCCTTCAGATACAGGTTGAGTGGAACTGGATACCTGTAACCAACGTGTAGGATGGGGGGGAGTGGAGGGTGGGGTTTTAAAGCAAGAATAACATCCACAGGGCAGAACTGGTTATGATATCCCAGGCAATCCTTTGTGAAGCCCTGCACTTGTCTGATTGCTGGTTGTATTATCATTGCGGCCCAACTACAGATCCCTACTGGTACTTCACATCACTCTCACCTGGTATTTGGGGGCGTGAATGAATGACTCCCTCTTGGTGGTGAGGGTGGGCAGAGAAGTTGGGTGGCGAGGCCAAAGAAAAAAAGGCTAGTTTCTAGTAACCTGCCCGGGTCCAGCCAATCAGCCCCCCTCCCACACACGCACTTTTTTCTCTCGCTACTTTCAGTGTTCAAGAATTGTATAATGAAAACTTGGAAAAAATGGCCAAAACTGTGACTGGAAACCTTTGAAATTTAAGTTGACTTGATTGGTGGTGGTGGGGGTTGTATTTGATGCCCTACATCCTTGAAGATCAGTGCACCAGTCTTTAAGCATCCCTGTCAACCAGCCCACCCCACCTGACATTTTAGATGAGGTCACCTGTTCATTACACCACAGGTAACAAGTGCCTCCTGCTCTTGATGCACCTCCCCATTATGTCCCAGTACCCCAGACGACATCGATAGTAGGCAGGCAATTCAGGCAAGGACTGGCTCCCTGACTGTATGAGCACCATTGCTGAGCCCCCATCACCCCCAGCCCTATATATATATATATGTATTGCTTCAAGTTTCTCCCCAATGTTCAACCCCTACTTGTGGACCGTGAGGCATTGTGAGCCCTGCCCGAGAGAAGTAAGTGGTTGGCTGCTATTTGTACGGGGACAGGTCGCCTACTCCCCGGCACAGCCTCCCGTGAAAGGTGCCCAGCAGGAGGCAAGAGGGAACAGGCTTTTGTTGGAGGGTAGTGAAACCAATGGCTGTTCCCAGGATTCATGTGCTAGCAAAGGAGCTGTGGGGGATGGAGTGAGGGGGGTGGGGTGGTTCCTAGACCTTAGAGGCCCGTTAACCTGAAACCAACGGTGTGCAAGGGCCTGGACTACCTTTCTAAATACTCAAGTATATGTAGATATTTGCATGATTTTCGTTGGAACTACATGTGTCACTAATATGAATTAAATCTCAAGAATTGTGTGTTTCATCAGCATAACAGCGATAAGAAACTCACCAAGCTATTTACACTTGATAGTAAATTGAACCAGTCAGTTTTTAAGTACAGTATAATATATAGTGATGAAAAAAAGGGATATCCATAGCCTCTCGTATAGGGACTCAACAGTTGTCGTATAGCGTTAGCTCAGGTGCAGACAATGTTTACTCACACGTACTGGTAACATTGTAAATTAGGCAATACAATTAAGCCAACAAGTCGTAGAGGGAAGGAGTGGATGGCAGGTAGCTGTGTACCTTTTCCCACGACAGCCTCACATGTTTGCTTCAAGGCTTTGTCACATCGCTGCGGTTTGCTCACTAGCCCTTCAAAGGCCTCATCGTATTTTAATGCAGCAGGCCCGTGGCTGTCATGATCATGATGCATGGATGCAGCCCTAACTAATCAACACGCTAGGGCAAGCACGGTGCATCATGCTGACTCTTTGGGAGTGTATCAACCCCGTAGGGTCTGTATGTTGCACGAGAGCAGCCCCAACGACTCACTAGCGCTGCATTCATGCATCATGATGACCAAGGGCATGATGCATTAAAGCGCATTGCGGCTCTTAAAGGGATAGTGTCTGGCGGGGGGTTTGGAGGAGAGAGGAAAGGGGAAGGAGGAGAGGGGTGTTAGTAGGAGAAAAGAAGCTGCAACTTTTCTTGTGTTCCTTCCTTTCATTTATTAGTTTTTTCCCCTTCAAAGAACATGACAGCCCGCGAGTGTTTGCCATCAGATTCGACCATCAAACAGTCGCCCCTCGTTATAATCCAGCCCCAGTTAGGCGTATGAATGCCGGCTGTACCGCGGCCGTGCCTTCCCCTTGCCCCAACCCCACCTCTCCTCGACCCAGCCAAACTGGGCCCTTTCACCACTTGCCCCTCTCGTGTCCCGACCCAGCTAAATCATATCTAATTGTATTGGAGGTGGGATAAGCGAAGGCCGTGCAAACGGAGGTATATTTGCAGCGTTGTTGGTTCGCACCGGCGGACGCAGGGGGCGTCTGTCGTGGGTACTATGTTGTTGACGTGTCACCGTGGAGTAGGCGCGGAGGTATAGCCTACACACCAGACTCGGGGACGAGTTGGTCGGGGTAAAGAATTGGTGGGAGTTATGAGTTTGTGTGCCTGGAGGGGAGAGCCTACACAGGCAGGTGTGATAGGCTAATTCACACAACATGTAGAGGCGTGAAGAGCCTGCTAAGCTGGCACAGAATATGAGAGATGGGACGTCCTACCTGGTTTAGATAAAGCAAAACAGCTTGTTGTCGGATACTGCTGTACTGTACCGGTTCTGGTATGCGACTACCTGTGAGGTGTGGAGTGTAGTATTAACCCTTTAAACCCCACCTCCCCTATAAAGTTCCAGGGCATACGTCCTTGCTCCACGTTGACTCTTCTTGGAGGGACAGTAAGAACTGGATCTTATAAGGGCGGCATTAAGCAATTTTTCCTCATGTTGCACCAATAATTCTCTGACGAGTTACTCCCTAACACTGCTTTGGTGCATCATGCCAACATGCCAGCACTGTAGAGTCGGTATGATGCATGAATGCAGCATTGAGAGTTTAATCAACAGGGGCGCATTCATGCATCGTGACCAAAAGAAGGCACTGTCACACTGCGTATCATATCTTGCATTCTTTTTGTAATAACAAAAATTATTATACATGTAACTTTTTAATATTTTTTTTACAGTAAAAGTAATGCAGGAAACTAGATGTTTGATTTATGTTTGACTCATTATGGAACAGAAGGAACATACAGGGGATATGAGACATAAATATATGCTGATAGTTAAGAATCAGCCGGAGAATCAGACAGAACCTGACAAAGTAGAAGATGATAGTGCTGAGGCAGCTATAGAGGAGGTTATTATCTATTGGGTGCTTGTGTCGAGGTCTACTCCAGCTAAACCCCCACCCTAACCATACATATCAAACACAGCAGTCTTAGGCAACGTTCACAAGTGACGCTACCTATACATTTTCAGACCTTTCTCACGACCCCAACCCCCTATCATTAGTATGGGCATAGTATCCCATACAAACCTTACCACCTAGCCGGTGACATCATTTGTGAACTTTTCCTTGTAGGCTGAAGTACATGTAGTAAGGAGCAGCAACTGTGTACTTGTATAAGAGAAGCCACAGAGGCTGTTTACAGACAGGAAGGCATTGTGTCTCACATCACATGGCGTGGCTGCATCACCTTAGCCCTTTAATGACAGCAGGACCCATGTTTACTTATCGTTATGATGCACCAAGCCAGTGCCTGGCGATAACTCCCGGGCATTAATTGCATTGGTGCATTGGTGCAGCAACCCCGTAATGTCTGTACGATATATGCATAATTGTAGCACTATAGCGAGTTACTCACCAGGGCTGCATTCATGAATCACGAAGACAAAAGGGCATGATGCCGCCCTGAAATGGTTTAAACTGCCATAGGGTACAATGCTGAGACACCAATGTTTCATGGCAAAGATACATACCGTACAAATCTGTAGCAGGTTCTATTCATAGATGGAGACTTAATGAAAGACCAACATGAAATAGGTTGACACTGACAGAAATATGTTTAAAATCACACAAAATTACACTGGGAAGTTCTTGTAAATATCGTCAAAATAGGAAAGGACAGGGAGGGCCTTCAACCATATAACACATGTACACCATAGTTTAGGACTAGTCCGATTAAGATAAGTTTATTTCGTGGCCGTAACTGACTCGTCCCTAAATTAAGGTGTCAAGGAAAAGGGTGAAGGAGGGGAACAATTCACATAGCCCCAACAAAGGAAATCATATCGTGAAGTCATTGTGTGTGTCTGCGAAAGTGACAAGGAGCTATGACAGTAGAATTGCCTCAAAACCTTTGGAACCATCAAAGCCAACTTATACATGCTCATAAAGAGCTGCTCCTTTTGATTTTGAGACGTTATGAGCTGCCCAAAGCACAACCCACATTATAGCCTCCATCTCCCTAATGATACTGTTACAGCATAAACCCCCACATGCATCTGGAAAGACACTCAAGACACAGCCACCTATTGATAGTGTTTGTTGAAGCACATAGGGGAAGTGCTTTTGGTCTGTACCCTTGATGCCCCTAGCACATGTCTCCATTACGCTAGTCGTCTCCGGAGCTGCCTCCCCGGGCCTCCGGCTTCCTCGTCGGCACGGCGGAACGAGAAAGGCGGCGGGTAGCTTTTGATCATCGGACATGAGCCCACATGGTAAAACAGTTGTGCATGCCTGCCTTTGATCAGCCAATCAGCGGCCTACAGAGGTGGCTTGGGGAGTGCTGGGGTGTGGCTGTGTATATGTTTGTGTCTTCATGCTGTGATGTACTACTATACTACTACATCTATTGGTTGTTATGATACCCGTAAATATAGTTTCACCTTCCCCCCTACCCTACTATAGCTAATGATTTCATATTTCATATACATCGTTTAACCCTTCAAGAACTGCATGTTGCTTTAATGCATCACACATGCCCTTTTGATGTCATTATACGCTATTGCAGTCCTGTCGAGTAACTCACCAGGGCTCCATTCATCAATTAAGCCAGCTCTATGTGGTCGATACACAGCAAAATGTCTGCATGATGCACCAATGCTGTGTCCGCGAGTTACTCAGCGGCGCTGCGTTAGTACATCATGAATCACATACAAATAAAGCCTTTATGCATCGTGCTGTCCTCCAAGGGGTTAATAAACCACATATTGTGGATATTTTTAGTAGGACTTGATAACATAATCAGAGACATGGTCACGTCTAACGCTTGCAGGCATTCCATAGTTAGGCATAGTGAGGTACTGGAGGGGTTCTGCTATGTGCTCCTCCAGCCACCAACCAGACGGGTCAAGTACCTCCCCCTCCAACCTCTTGTACCCAAGAGGCTAACCAGTTGAATTCTACATGACTTAACCCTCTAGGGACAACATGATCCCTGACGGCTTCATATTTATTTGTTGCAGCCCTGGGGAGTATCTTGCCACTACTGCATTGGCGCATCATGCCTACACTTAAGGAGTGTATCCACCCCATAGAGTTCGAATGGTGAATTCATGCATCATTCACACATCATCTACGCAGCATGCAGACAGAATGGCATAGTTCATTAAAGCAATACGCTGCCCTTAAAGGGTTAAACTGGGGTTACCACCCCACCTATGTCAGCGGCTCCCCTCCAGGGTGATTACACCCTACCCTATCACTCCCTTCACACTTCATATTTTCCCAAGTATTTGTGAGTGGGGTCATGAAGTCAAAGAGCCTATCTCTCCCTGTTTCTCTCACTTCTTATAGCCTTGACGATAGAGCCTGGTGTACCACAGAGCCCAGGTGTGTAGGCCTATGTATGTTTGTCTTTTTACCTCCAGGGCAGGTCAAGTAGTTATGAGAGGGCAAACTCCATATATATTGATCTGCCATGTGGCTCCCACAGGTAGGGTCATAGGGCAATGTCCTTAGGCACTAGCAGGAACTCCAGAGTAGGAACCGGCATGATACTCTCTGTTCAGCACTAACTGTAGTAGTGCAATGTGAAGAGAGGCTTTTATTACTGTTGTTTTTTTCACATTTAACCCAATATTCACAAATAAGTAATACCGTAAAACCCCGCCTTTAAGACGGATTTTATCTGGGATTTATTTTTTGCACAAGACAGATTTTTCCCAAATTTAGGGGGTTGTCTGAAAGGCGGGTTTTTCTAAAATTTGATTTTAGAAAATGTTGGGAAAAAGAGAAGAAAAAAAAGTTGTATGAAGAGATGTAAATAATCTTTGTTTTCTTTTTTTTCATTGTGTAAACAATACAACTGTAATGTATCTAGTGATACCACTCGTGCTTTAAACTTAAAAAAAAGATGATAGGGAGGGGTCTAGAGCCCCCCAAAAAATTCTAAAGTCGTTAAAGGTGGGGTCGTCTTACAGGAGGGGTTTTACGGTAGTCCCAATTTCCTTCACATAGAGCTAATGTTGATAAAAGATGCCTCGAAACTCTCCTTCACTTCTCCTGTGACCACTACTACAGTGTAAGGATCTGCTATAAACATAAGCCTTAGAGGATATATAAACCATGGAGTGACACTCCAGTAGGCCCTTGAAGCTCTTGGCCCCCTCCTCGTAGAATGACATTAGTCTTCACTCTTGTTATCAGTGGTGAGTTGTCTTGTAGAGAGAAGAGGGGATATGGGTGTCTCTCGGCTGGTTTGTCGTGAAGCCACAGACAAATTGGCTGTTGTATTAGTGAAAGCCCGGGAGTGAAAGCCATGCAAAATACAGTAGGGGCGTGGCGATCAGTTTCAAAGTGGGAGGTGGGGGGGGAGGTGGTTTCTGACCATTTACCCATTCTTTCTTGATGTTTTAGGTTTGGTCATTTTGAGGTTGGCCAACAGCGGAGGGAGGGGGGCATGTCCCTGGAACATGTCCCCTCATCCATCCCGGTTGCCACGCCCCTGTCACAGTTGAAGCCACTGTCGAAGCCACCCTCGGCAACCCCAATATTCTGAACCCACTATCCCATACGGACATACAGAAGCCAGCAGTCCACTGCTACTAATTGTTATCATTTCAAGCGTTGGTAGACATTGCATGGGTGGCCTATCTGGAAATAGAAATAACAGCTATTTATGCACGAACCCGACCTAAACTCTTTTCAGACTCTCAAATGACTCTGACCAGCATTACCTGAGCTGTCAAAGTGAGTGTGACTAGTCAGTTATACTCTGCCTTCAGAGTCAGGCAGTAGTGGACATTGGTAGTAGAGTCCAGCACTGCACTTCATTTTAAACCGGATTCAGGCAATAATTGACTCTCCCCCAGACTCTGGGAGTCCAACATTAGCTTCTGGCTTCTGACATCTCTTTGCAGACACATCTAGCATCGGATGGGCTCTTGGCCAAACGTCTGGTACCTTATCTTTTCACATGTAAACCATTTCTTAAAATTCAATAAAGGAAATCTGGAAAGGACTCCGTTGGCTCCCAGTTGACTTTACAGCTGTTAAGGCACAGGAGGGGAGTAGAATCCACAGCCAGCAGAGATGAAGGCTAACGGGTCCCTGTCTTCAAGTCATTTAACTGTTGTGCCCAAGTGGCTAATAAATAGGTTTGCTCTTCCCAGGACGTATTTTTTTTATAACCAGTTGGTGTTTCAAGATAAAGTACTAAACTTGAATGTCATCGATTTCTGGTGTTCTATTCAGTTATTTGATTAGGAAAATTATGTTTTTTTCCTGAGAAAGGAATCGTGGCAATATCCATAAAGTTTATCAGACAGAAAGTCCCAAAGGCCCACCATAGGTTTTACCACCATATGTGCCCGCAGAATACCCAGACAGAAATGATAGAAACAGAAATTGCCACATCATGTTTTACTAGTGCCAGTAGTCCATCAATCACAGAGTCATTCCCGTCACAATAAATACGAGATGATCCATGGGTGAGGGATGACTAGGACTAAGCCCCCCCCCCCCCCTCCAGTCCACTCTACTCCTCCCCCCTCCCCCCACCCCTCCCCAATGTATAACGGTATCATGCCAGGCGCGTGGGAAAATAGCCCTCCGGGGAGGGTGATTACTGGAGGAATGCCCCCTGACATGCCCGGGGAGCTGACACGCGGCCGACCTTCACCAACAATAAACAGGCCTGCCCTGCCCGGCCACCAGCTGCAAGGGACCCAACCCAACATCAGCAGCCCACTTGGCCACTCTGCCATTGTTTATCATTGCACAATGCGACTGCCTGCTGAGACTTGAGAGAGCAGTGGGATGAGAGGCTGGGTGAGGTGGGGTAACGGAGCCAGATCCCCACCCTCAAGCACTAAGTTACATTTCCGTTCGACTGTCCCAAATTCATGCTGGAAGGAAAGAGGAGCTGAGGGTGGTGGTGCGCCAAATACTGACAGTAGTAAAAGTTGCTCTACATCTGAATGGCCCCTGCGAAGCTTTAGTGATTTTGGAAACATTAATCTTTTATTATATATAGATATCATATTATGGCTACATATTTGTTATAATTATGTAGATTATCAGTTTTTTAAATGATGTTTGAAAATATATATTGCTCTACATACCAATGGCCCTGTGGAATTATTGTTCACCAGTTGCAGACAGTTGTAAAGACTCCATTGCCTGCATCAATTGACCAATTACAACTCTGTATGGATGTTGCATTTTAGGTGGATATCAGTAAGGCATTAATACCAACATGCACATAGGTTCTAACAATACTTAAAACCATGTCCCTAAGTAGCATGTCCCATATACGTGACCCCGGGGTACTCCCCAAACACCATACAAGAACAAGTTAGCCCATCACAGGTCATCAGCACCATGATTAAGCCTACTTACAAAGTAAATGTACAACTCTTGCTACTCCTACAGTAAGAATGGGAGATGGACCTAGCAGCGGTGGCCTGACCCTTATATATGTCCCAGGTGTGTCTTTAAGAACCTATGAGTTGAACTAGGACTTATCTTGATAAACAATTAGGCTTATACATTTACAGCTCTATATAGTCACTCTCACACAGACACACTATTACATATTACCTTATGAGATGCCCTATGGTTTCAGTCACATAGTTGTACACGCATGCATGTTGCTCCCGTAAGGAGAACATGAGGTGGGTGGGAATGCATTAAGTGAGAGTGAAGAGGGTGGGCTTGGTGCTCCAGTCTAGGCCCCTTGATCTGCCGTGCACAATAATGTGTCATTACTGGTGGGGGATTGAATTACCTCACTGAGAGTCACGCATGGAGTAGCAGAGCAGCTCATCAGGCGGCACGTGGTGCTTGGAGCAGCTCGCATCGTAACACGTGGTATAGGGGCGTGGCAAGCAGTTTCAAAGTGAGGGGGACAAGGGGGGTTTCTGGCCAATGTTGAACTTTTTCAGCTTGACATTTTTTGGGGTTGGCTGAAAGTAGGATGGGACATTTTCCCCCGGTTGCCACGCTCCTGTGGTACTTGGATCAGTGGAGTAGCTCATATTGTAACACTGGGTGCTTGGAGCAGCTCACATTGTAACACGTGGTGCTTGGAGCAGCTCACTTTGTAACACGTGGTGCTTGGAGAAGCTCACTTTGTAACACGTGGTGCTTGGAGCAGCTCACATTGTAACGTGGTGCTTGGAGCAGCTTGCACCTTCACAGAGGCCATGGTGATTCTATATACCAGTATACACATTTCTATGTGGCAGCACTTCATGCTCATACAACTATAGGGGAGCGGTTATTATTTAGCAGCAAGGGAGGGGGTGTTTTCATGCGAGCATGAAGAAACATTTCAAGACAGGAGACTATAATACTCTAAAGTGTTTATTCCACCAGAGTTGATTTTGTAGAATCGGGTGTATGCAGGGTGTGCCCTGATACAATCCAGCTAAGTTTAATATTGTCGGATTGCCTTGTAACATGATTGTGTGTATAGGGGGTCAGATGGTTCCCCATTATCTTCAATCCTAAAACCGACCATGATTGGCTCTTGTGGAACCAGTTCTTATTGCCTGAGCTGCACTTCATATTGTATCAATCTCAGAGAATGACTGTATACACACAGAGGCCTACATGTAACTACTACTATATCGAACAGTGCCTTGGGGATCACTCATGATATGACAGATTAATTGTTACTTAACTTGGTTGCCATCCAGCAGCAATGTAGATGCATCCTGACATGTGGCATTGTAATTGGTGTGAGTTGCTCGTGTAAGTGGGTCTGGCTCTCGTGTCTGGGTCATGAACTGCTCAGACCTGCTCAATTAGACTCCTCTTAACCCTTTAAGGGCTGCATACTGCTTTACTGCATGATGCCCTTTGATCGCCGTGATACATAAATGCAGCCTTGGTGAGTTACTCTCCTGTGTTACTGAGTGTATGTAGCGATACATACATCAGCATGATGCATGAATGCAGCCCTCACGCTTTTATGCATCACTACAATAAATGGCCTGCTGCATTAAAACACTATGTGTCCCTTAAAGGGTTACAGCTATAGCGAGCAGCACAGCGAGCAGTTCACACGCCCGTTGTGCTGCCATGACGGCCCCCATGTAGATAAGCTAATGATACGATTATATCTTATATAGCCATCTGATTATTGTACATACAAGGGTAGTGATCCTGCATGCCACAGGCAGGCTGATGGCCAGCTGACATGCCATACCTAGTGTTTCCTGTATTAGGCAGCAATGTACAGATGGGAACATTGGTGGCTGTCGTATATATATATATATATATATATATATACATATATATATATATATATCCAGGGCTGTGTTAAAGGTTCTACTCATTGTTGAAGAACAAACAAGTTTTTCAACAAATCTCTTGCCTGCAACGACAGTTTATGTCAAGTTATAGTTCTCAATTAACAAACCATGGAAACTCATAAAAATCTGTGGAAATCAGCATTAGACGGCGGGATCTGTGTAGAAGATACGCTTTGTAGGAGGCGATATATCGATACAGTGGAGGAACACATGCATTTTCTTTAACTTGTAATTCACTATGATCTATTAGTCATCATCACAGAAGAAGGCAGTGTAAATACATGCAAAAGTTACATCTCCTCAGTCATTCTCTCAGACGCTGGGGTTTCTTTGATAAAGACTGTGGGTATTGCTTCTGTATAATTATATACTCACCTGTTTCTGAGACACTACCTGAAGATCCATGTATGGCATGTGCATGCCCTATGTCAGGTGTGGAATACTGGGTTGTATCACGTGCACCTACGTGCTAGAGGCAGAGCTATCTGATAAGAACAGTCTGATTGTATGTATCCCCATACACTATGCTGCTGAATGTCTCACATCACTCGGGAAATCCAGGTTCCTTGGAGTATATTACAATGTATGTGAGACTTTCTGTCTATATAAAGCCCAAGTTTGTGCACGACGGCTGGCAATGGGGAATGCTTTTGGCAGGCACATCATAGTTTATGTACACTGTACATGTATGTGTAGTGCATGTGTATGGATAATATATTTCAGTATCAGTAAAGGGATCAGTAATAACGGATAGTCTGAGGGTTTGGTTTTGTAATGCAAACTTAGAGCATTTCTCCTAACCAATGGGAGCGGAGACATTTGAACATATATAATTAGTATGTATGCGTTGTTGTTGTTGATACATAACCTATATAATATCTATCTTTTTTTAAAGATAATATTTTAAGACATCTCCCAAGTACAAATATATAACGTGATAATGAAAGTGCTGCTGAGAAGTTCCATGCAGATAGATCTATATGGCAAGTAGATGTTGACGTGGGGAAAATCACCATGCCTCCCGCCACTGTTTCATATCTTAAAGGCATTATCTGTATAGCCTATCATCTTCTCATCCAGGAAGCCAATTTAGAAGGAAAAAGCAACTCATTAATTACAGTAATTGGGTTTGTCATTCTCCTTCATCAAAATGAACTTGCAACGTTATTAACTAACAATTAACGTTTTTGTCTGGTAATTATGAAAAATCAGGTGTAGATGGGTTGCAGTATTCTTTGGCCCATGTAGGGTGGGTTATGATTGTGATTCAGATGATTTGATCAATGTCAAAATATCATCATTGCAATTGATCGATGAATTTGTTCATCATACTGACTAATATTGATCCTGAACAGAGAGATTCGGCCAGGTCTCGTGTAATCTTATGACCTTCTAAGGTTAGCTTGATATAGATAGTGTCAATGGCTCTACCATGATAGGCATGACGCATAATATGTAAAGGCATTGCTATAATTATGTATCTATATTTTGCTATTTAATGGACATTTTTATACGCTTCACCACTGTCAGAGTTTATGCTTCACCACTGTCAGAGTTTTACAAAAGCAGTGCATTAATATATATATATAAATTATATATATATATATATATATATATATATATATATATATATATATATATATATATATATATATATATATATTTATATATGTATTATGAAAGAGTGTGAAGCTGAATGCTTTCCCACTGTAGATGCTTCCAACAACACATCCACAGTGGACAATATTCTTCCTTTATGCTCAGTGTCACTCAAGTAAGTGCCTAGCTCAGAATAGAATACCTTAAGATATTCTGAAAAGGGTAGCAACTGTTTAGTGTGCAGTAGACAGCATGTATATTATCTCCATCCTTATGATAGCCCTTTAAGGATAGAATGATGCCATCAAGGATTCGAGCTCATCAGAGACATTGATCTTGATGATACACCAATGCAGTTCTAGGGAGCAAATCTCTGCTGTGTCACTGGTGCATGATGCCGACCCTTTGTAAGTGTATCAATTAAATAGGCTTGGCGAGTAACTCGCCAATGGCCGCATTTATGCAGCATAACATGAAAAGGGGCCCTTAGAGGGATCACATAAGGTGTGCTATCAGACTGTAAGGATAGTAATGTGTGTCCATGTGTCCATATACTTTTCTGTAACTGACACTTGTCATTTACAAATGTATTATATGCACTTAGTGCAACATCCCCTTTCTTTAGTTATTTTGCCATATCCATTAGGGTCAGCTCTAAACCAATAGAGCCCGTGTGCCTATACAGGTCAATGCGCTAACCACAGATCGTAGATCTTTAGATACCTGGATGTACGTTTTTGAGAACGTCAGGACTTTCAGTTTCAAAAAGGATTCCCTGATATGTGTGAGTAAATAACAGACATAGTGAACGTCTTGATATAGGTCCCACCTGTGCTAGAGAAGAAAGGGGAGACAGTGTTGAACCACACAGTGGCTTCTATCCACTCAGAAGCCACATCGAGGTTGACTAGCATAATGTGGCTTCACCCCCAACTCTGCGCATAGGATGGACGGTAAAATCTAGGCTGGTTATATCACAAATATTACCAGCCTAGAATAATATTTTATGTCAACCAATGTAAATGAGATTTTAAGCTATTGGAAAATGGCTACATGACAAAATGACATTTGCGACGAGCCTGACATAAAATAATCTTGTAAATCGAATTCATGAGCCAGTTCTGAAATGATGCTAATCGCATTTAGTTTGATGTTATCAGCAGCTTTGGTCTTCAATCTGCAAGGGTTTGACGCGCTGCTAAATATCAGAGGAGCTTTATATCATGTCCTCCCTTCAGTGTACATGTAGCACTGTCCATTGATAACAGTTGTTTAGGAAACCCCAATCAGAAAGTAGGGGGCCTGAATATGTCCCCTGAATATGCCCCTCCATTCGACAAGACTCAATGATAGAAACACAGGATCTCTAATTCGTACCTCCCCTATTGGAAACACATGTCAGTGGGATTGGGAAAGCTTAAGGTGGCAACCCATGCCCTCAATAAACCATCATCTTCTTGTATGCCCTGAACATGCATACATTACTTCCATGGAAACCTATAATGTTCCTGTATTTTCCCAACTATGTCGTCAAAATTCACTATTTATAATTATCTGAGAATCTAGAACATCAAGAGGCCAACACCCTGGCACTACACTAAATTGACATTCAGTCTTGGATCCCCACTAAGCCTTTGCAAGTCTCGTTTACCACGTGTAAATCCAGCCTTAATTAGGGTCTATTAGCTGCTCTTGGGTAATGCCAAACACGTAAACAAGCTTAGGCCTGATGAGCAGCTCCCTGTGCTTATGTGAGCAGCCCGGAGCAGCTCCAGACCACGGAAGTTACACACACTGCATATACATGTAAACAACTACGGTATATCTATCCATTTAGACCCTAAAGTGGGTGTTCCAAGTAATAATTCGACCAGATTGGGACCCGATCAGCCAGATGGGGACCTGATGGGTCACATCTGGACCCGGTCAGCCAGATTAGCACCCAGCATAATTATACATGTACATGTTTTACTGTCTCAAGAAAAAATGATAATTATAGTGTACTATAGTGGTTACCTCGATTGCAATCCGCCAAATCGAAGTATTTAGATTTTGAGGTGTGCCATAAGGAAAGGCGATCTGATGGCTGGACTACTTAGAACTGCCGACATTTTATGATAAAAACTCAAACTTCTCAATTTCTACCCTGAATTTCTCTCTATCACTAAATGTCAAGTTGGAATAAATTCTGCATAGAAATATCCAGGTGCGCCACCATCAGTCCTCAGACAGCACTAGGTATGGTATATACTGCATGGTGGGTGGACCACCGAGGAGTAGAACCACTTTCTACCTCATGTAAGGCAGGCTCACCATTAACCAAGCCCCTGTCGGCTATGCTGACGTTCTTTGAAGCGTCTGTTGCAACTGTCAGCTCCTATGAGTTATTACAGGCAGCGACTACACTCACCTTTCCCTGTTTTTAAGCTGTCAGTATTAAAAGCTTCCAGCTGCTTCTGTCTGCTGTAGAGAGGGAGAACCAAACCTCCAGTCCTCTCCACCCTCCTATCCAGCGAGGTCTCTTTGAGAGGATCATGTAGAGTCTATATAGTATAGGCTGTAAGGGCTGATGGGTTATGGGTTATGTGGATTATATAATGATACATAATCAGACATATGAATCCCCTCATCCCACTCCTTATAACAGATAACTCTGTATTGGTCGCATTGGACAACCTAGGTGTTAAGAAAGTATCCCCTAGAATGATCAGAGTGTACCACTCATATAACTTTATACAATAATATATGAAGGGTTAGGCCTCGTAATTTATAAATTGAGTAAGAGATTATGAAAATGATTTTATCATTGGACATGCCCATATGGATTTTGGGTTTAAGGAGAGCAATTCAGTAAATTAGCATAGACGTTATATCTAACAGGGGTGTAACAGTGATGGATAGTATAGGCTGCCTGAATCCATCTGTCAGACTGGGGGAGGGGTCAGTCAAAAAAGTAATTATTTTACAAAGCTGTTTGGCAACATCCCACAACAATGCTGACTCACCAGGCAAATCAAGCACCCATAACTGCTGCCCTGCAATCACAAAACAGCGTGATCCGCCAGAACCCAATGGGATTAGGAGATTGATCACTCTGTCAATCTCCACCCCAAGGCCTTGATCTACTTGTGAAAAAAGGCATTGTTTTAACGAGCGAATTTTTTCCGTCAAATGAACTTTGAAGAAAGTATTAAAATGTGTTTTAATTTGGGATTGTATTTATTCTTGAGATCCTTTTGTGTTTTTGCTAGATATACATATTGTATATATAGCGTAACGATATTACCATATCTTAAACTCCCTATATGTATAGACATACAAACATTAGATTTGTGATTGAAAACAAATCGTCTCTATGATATATTAACTTGAGATAGGGCTTATCATCTGGTAAGATACACATGCCACAGAGACACTATAAATCAACACTCTTTGATTAAGTGTGCATTACATACAAGCTGGGCTCCACTGCGCGACATCCTTGGCTATTCTCACGAAGCTCTTTGCAATTGTCTCAATTTATATTACTAGAATAGATAATAGGATTATTAGTTGGAATGCCACATACATATGTTAGGTTTAGTATATTCCTACTAGTAATTGTATCATTTTACCCGAATATAACAATTTAAAACAAAAACCGACCGACAAAACCAATGCCTTCAGCCAATGGACGACCGGCTTAAGCTTTAGTCTAGAGTAAACATGCAAGAGGATCGCATGACAGTTGTTTTTAGTTCACACGGTTTCTTTCTGCTGAAAGCAGTTCTACGTTTTTATCTACATCTGCCTTAAATCCTGAATGCAATCATACACAGAGTAAAAACATATCCCTTAACATGTTTGAACCTTCATCTTACATGATGGGATAAGTGTGCGCTTTTTTCAAATGCATATTTGCAACATTAGTATGGCTTGTGAACAGTCTAACATATTGCCAAGGTGTGCCCTGTACACTAATGGGAGGGAAGCCACTTGTGTCTTTTTCTTCTTCTGATATTGCTAATGTGATTCAGTTTCTTTTAAATGAACCTACGTATAAAGACAGCGTTATGGAATTACGTGCTCAGAAAGGACAGGCGTATTTCACTGATGTAAAGATGTTCTATCAGTAATGTAGGACTGAGTCATATTCTGGGTGAAGCCACATGAGGAAGCCACTCTACGATATAGTGATCAAATGCGATGTATCCAGACTCTTATCAAATTATAGAGGGTTCATATTGGATAGTTGCACCCCCCACCTCCCCACTCTCCCCCACCCCTCTTTAGCACCGGTTAACCTTGATCTCTATCAATGGTCAACCTGCATACCCCCCCCCCCCCCCCCACAACACACACACCTTAGTCTAGAAGCCACCCCAAGCTCGGTTGTCTGGGTTATCGGCGGCGGATGGCCCTGCTGGGGTCAGGCCGGGTACCGATATGTGTTATAACAACAGCACGCCGGGGATCAGGTGCGCGCAGTCGGCTGGGGCCCGGCGAGCACCAGCAGTTCAGCCAGGTACAAGCACAACACAACGGGAGACTAAAGGCAACACGGAACCGGCTAGGGTGAACCACCCCACCCCGCCGGGCCGGCCCTTCCCCCCTCCAGGTAGCCTTTCTTGTATGTCCACTGGCCGGATGGACAGGCTCTAGGGAATACCCCTGCTGAATAGTCATCTGTTTCCTGGTAGAATATAATAGGATATACAGTAATGTTGTCAGCACAAGAGAAGCTTGAAAAATAAAAAGAAAGGAAAGAAAGGGGAAAGTACGTACGTGGCTTAAATGTCCATGGTCAGCATTAATGTTCCCTTACTGGTGTAGCTTACGCTGGTTTAGCTTGAACTAGAGTTTATACACTCAGGAATTCAATATGTTACCTCCCACATATATAAATCAACTCACCCCTCATAGCCACCTCTCTAATGTAGCCACTCCTCCAATGCAGTCACGTTTAGAGTCCCGGTCATATTAAACATGTATGGACATTAACTTAACTTTTTAACAATCCCAATAATGGGCATCCATTAGAGGAAATTGACTGTTACTTCTTCAGGCAGCATTGCATAGTGACAGACTTGGGCAAGTTTGCTTTTGAACCACCTCGGTCGTCTACACCTCCTAACTGTGGGAACTGTCTGTCTAGGCTGAGCTGCTCACTCTACGAGCAGCTCACACCATGCTGCGTGTTACACGACACAGTGCATGAGTGACTCCCTTTTTAACCTGATTGCACACCCATAACTGCCTGTCAGTGGTTTTATCGAGGTAGATCAATCAATTATTCGACGAAAGACTATCCTCTTATTGTCCAAGGGTGAATGATAATATGATATCAATATTGTGGATGTGAAAGGTGTATAGACTAAACATATTGGGTGTACCCTGTTGTATATATTAGTACCTTATATAGTAATGAGGATAATATGATATAAGGAACGTACAGAGATAATATTTAAAGCTTCAATTAACGCGGCCTGTGCGGTACTGTGTATTCTTTTCTAGAGAACAGTTGACTATAAGCCATGACTGAAAGGAACTAAAGCAGGGCTTGTAATGCAGACCAATAATGAAACCCATAGGTCTTCATTTGTCATTCCCACTGTCTTCTTGTTTGGAGGACAATGGTAGTCATTTCTAAGAGGAGTGAATACATGGTACTGAATGTGTAGAAGTAATTATAACCGTACGTGGTTCAGAGTAATTAAACCTGAGAGTGGGGGAGGTAAAGAATTGCTTTCATTACCAGGCCAAGATGATAGATGTATTTCACAGCCTGGGTTGTAGCTCTGGAAACCCTTTTCTTCATGTATAACGATACATAATAACTAATAAGATACATGACTAAATCATATCGGATAGCAGCAGTACAATATCTTAAGTTAACATTGCCCTAGATATGACTGACAAAGTAACGCCTAGACGGAGTTGACATCAGCTTAGAATTCATCCGAAACTTTCCCGTCAGACGCTGCATGGGAGTTGGCTGAAACCCAGGGGCCCTCAATCTTAAATCTTCATCTCACTCTGCCGTGGAGTAGAGGTACCTACACCTAGTCATGTTCAGGAGGAGGATCTACGAGCTGAGACCTACCCCTTTACCTGACACATGCCTACCAGGGGGAGCCACCTGCAATTGACCTTTAAGGTGACCTTGACCTTGGAAGTATTGGCTGATGGCCAAGGTCAAGGCCATATGCCAACTGCGCAGAGCAGCTCGACGCGTTGGGGGTTATGTGTTTTAACATTGCTGTGTGTGCCAATTTGTAAATATGAGTATAGAGGGATTCTTATAGGATGAAACCAATAGCCAAGGAGTGGAGGGGTTAGTCCCGTCAAATCTGATCTCACATGTGCCATGTCCATGCATAAGCAATATGGTGTTGAAATGATAAGAGTTTCGGGGGCAATTTCCGAGGTGTTAAGGGGGAATACAGTATCAGATGAAATGTCATCCCCCATGTAGCAGTCATTGCTATCTGACCGTGATTCAAATCGAGCGTGTAGATGGATGCATGGTCCTTAACCCTTTAAGAGCAACATGATAGTGTGCACTCTGTCCGTTTGCAGGGATGCAGCCCTGACCAGTAACTCGCCAGTATTACATGAATGCATAATTTCGATCCTATCGGGGATGATACACTCCCAAAGGATGATGCACCGATGCTGTATACCAGCGGGTAATTCGCCGACCGGGGGCTGTAGTTATGACGCATAATGGTGACAAATGAACTATCGGGCATCATGTGGTCCTTAAAGGGTTAAATGCTATACTGATAGGGACTTCAGCTACAGAGCTATGAGGGGTGAGGGTGGAGTGGAGGCCCCCAGACAGCAGCCCGCAGATGTATGTCGCTGATAAGGGATCCACTTGATCCAGCCTCACCCGCGCCCCCTACACTCACCCTGGGGCAGGAAAAGGGGCCTGATAGATTATCTGGTAGCTGCCATGTAAACTAACAAGCCTTAGAGCCCGCTGGATACCAACTCCCAAGGTGGGAACCAAGGGAGGTACGCTTGTAAGTCATAATTGGCTAGGAAGGTTTTTTTACTCTTTTTTAAAAACTCACCTTTCATTTTCATTTTTCAAAGTTATAACTCATAACTTTTACTAGCTTTATTGGTATTTTTGGTAAATGTTAGTGAATTCTGGAAGGTATAGAGTGAGGCAGAGGCTCATACACCACGGTTATTTTCTCACGCCTCGAATTGCATAACGATGTAAACTCATAAAGTCCTTCAGAATGATGAAGTTAAGCGCTTGTTTAAGGGTGATGATACTGCTGCGTAGAAAGATGGTGAATGGTAGAGGGCTTATATGTACCGCTAAAGGTGTATCAATACGGTAGGAATGGGGTGGGGTGGGTATTGCAATAGCAATATCCTCGAGCATCTGCATGACAATTTATATAGCCACAGAAAAAAAAAGCACTACAAAATGTCCCACCCTTTTAATATATGAACGTTATAAAGTTCAACATGACTGTGTTTAATAAGCCAGTGCGCAATGTTTATAGCCAGCTCCCTTATGTGAAAAGAATGCCATCTTGGTAACTAAGGCAAGCAGAAACGTGCCACTGTTACAGTGATCCAACCTTGCACTATATCTAATTATATTTTGATGCAAGGAGGGACCTTTCATTACATTGCAATGGCAACACTGGAAATCCACATCCACATCATAGGAATGATATCCATTTCATATTAAAATTGCCCTAACACTATCATCTATCGGACACTAGTAACAGAGGCAATGCCACTTATGCAATGCTGAGGTCACTCCGGTGAGATATAGGGATATGAACAGATGTCATTAGGTGGTACACATGTACCTCAGATATTAAATCTTATATCTTATCACTATAATTATAGGGAATTTAATCATGAATTTTAAGTTCGCCATTCTACGCCATGTTACGCCACTGGGCACGAGCACTGTAAACAGTTGGTTGCCATTTTTGTAGGTGTGCAGTAGATCCTACTGTAGGTATACAGTTCATTGTAGGTAAACAGTAGAATCTACTATAAATCTACAGTATATTCTACTGTAAATCTATTATACAGGAAATTTTACTGTAGATCTACAGTAGATGCTACTGTGTACCTACACTAACTATTTACAGTGAGGGTTATTCATACATCATTGTACTATAAACTAATACATGTAGCCCTACTAGTAGTGGGACTACCTCCTTCTGCCCTGTTACCCATTCACTCATGCACATGCGCATCACATCGTCATCACTTCACTTCCGGTGTTCACATAATACCCCCTTTGAGTATATAATATACCCTTTCACTGATGGTCATCCATTCGCCTTTTTTCACCCAATACCCCGACCCCGTCCTGTAATCTCCGCGCCCTCTGATGTATATTTGTCATTCCTAGAAGGTCAGTTTTCCACTAGAGAAACCCGCATTGTCTAATAACAGCGGTGGCCACATTGCATGTATGAGGAACATTTATCTTCCCCCAGCCCTCCAATGATTGCTGTTTCCCGTGTAATTGTATTATTTGAAAGCTATGGTTTGGGTCTGTGTAAAGTACACGTTCCTCCCCCGGAAAGTGGCCTTTACATGACATCCATGTACGTTGTATTGTTATATGTGTGTGTCCGCCTTGTTTGATGCTTGACGAGTTACTAAGGCCGAGGCCTTGGTCTTTGCCTTGGTCTCCTACCAAAATGCATGTTGCAGTATGTTTGCATGCCTTGAACGGCTACAGGGTTTATAACTGTGTGTTTTGGTTTGGTTTGTTTAAACGCACCGACTCCACATCTTCTTTTTAAAGATGAGAGCTATGGGGTAACAACAATAATAATCAGGACAATAACTCTAACTGGGAAAGTCCGCTGAATTTGTCAAAAAGGTCTACCTCTACTTGCCTTGCGTTTTGATTACAGTCCCTGTATATAAAGCTAAACGGCTTGGGCGCTTGTAGTAATAGTATTTTTCCCACGTCTGTTGATGCTGAGAAATATGTAAATATGTCTGAACATCAGCTACAGTGTGAGTATGGCTTCAGAGAAACTAATGAAGCTTCTACTTCAAACTCTTACTAATGCTTACATTAGATGTGCCCTCCAGATTACCTCTGAACACCGACATTATTTCACGCATGCTGCCAGTGATTTGATATGACATAGCGAATATAACATTAAGCTGTTCTTCCACCAAAACCGATTTTGCAACTCGGAGGCTATCAAGGGTATACTATTTCCCATCTCTTGCCTCCTAATATTGAACTAGTTTGATATTTTTGGGCCATTTATCTAAAAAGATATATCTAAACCCTGTTCAGGGCAAGACAACAATTTCTGAAACACTTTTTATAATCGACCACTTTAATATCAGACTGGCCTGAATTTAATTTCAAAATCGGCTAAGTCTCTCTCGAGTTTGGTGGAAAATACCCTCTGACATCTGAAATGTGTGTACAAACACGTCAAAAGCCTGAATTCCACCTAAGTGACCTACGTCTAAAACGGATAATTATATCTATAGCTTTTTTAAAGTTAAGTGTCAGCCAATGAGACAGAGCGATCAATTACGGTTTGCAAAAGCTGGCTTCAGTGTGGAATCTATGCTTTAGATAGCTATATACATAAACACGGAGAAAAGAAGCGTCAGCTCGACCCTCTTTCCTGAGTCAGAATGTCGCCAAACTGCCCCCTTTCATACCTTTATACAGAATGAGAATTTGAAGGCTCCAACATTGCTTGAATCCGCCTCCAGAGTCCAGTGTTGCCTGGCTCTCTTTGAAAAGTATTCAAGCAATGATGGCCTCTCCAAAGAGAGTCATTTTAGCGAGAGTATTGCCATTTTGATTTGGAAAAAGACCCAGGAAAAAGAGTCAGACTGTCTATGTTTTCTCTGTGCACAACTTTATACATGCATGCTGGCACCCTTTACGATCTACAGTCCTAGACATACGTCGCAACAAGCATGACGATGCATGGCTTTAGTTAAACTTGTATATACCTATTTCAGTGCCAAAGCTGTCATATTCGCTTCTTCTCAAGACCTTTCTATATATACTTAACGTTCTAAATTGCTTTTTAGGAACACCAAGATGTTGGCCCATCCAGTTACTGGACTTGACTCACACCGTATACTAGTTGAAGCATGACTCAGGCTTTGCTTTATTAACACTTCTACCATGCAGTATGTGCACGCTCTATCTAGAGAAAAAACGGTTGTGACGTCACATAGCCAATCACTACGTCACAACCCCACGACGTGACGTCACACACACTGTAGCCTCGTCCTGCTGCTCTTTCGTTTCACACCCTTTTCTTTCCTTTCTCTGCTTCCCATCCATTCCTTGTCCACCATAACCAGGCGTTTAAGATCTTCCCTCTGTCTATTTTCAGCGTGTAACTGTAATCTTCATGCGAGGCAATGTCGTTTCAATTTGGAACTATACAAATTGTCTGGCCGCGAGAGCGGGGGTGTGTGCGTGAACTGTAGGCATAACACTGCAGGGCGCCGCTGTCATTACTGTAAAGAGGGATATTATAGGGACGATAAGCCCATCACCCACCGTAAGGCATGCAAAGGTAGGCAACACGCACTTTCTTCTACACTTATACACCTCTCTCATTGCTCTTTTGTCTTGCAGCCTGCAACTGCAACTTGCACGCCCGGCGATGTCGGTTCAATAAGGAACTATACTTGTTGTCGGGACGGCACAGTGGTGGGGTGTGCATAAAATGCCGACACAACACCGACGGACGCCACTGCCATTATTGCCAGGAGGGATATTACAGGGATCAGTCCAAACCAATAACCCACAGAAAAGCATGTAAAGGTAGGCGCAGAAAGCTAGGTGTTGGATGTCTACCTCTTCTATAATATATCCTGCCTCCTCCATTACGACTGTTACACTACCACCTCACGTGTTGACCCCTATACAGCTAGTTGATTGGTTGATTGCCGTGACGTCATCCACACTGTCCACTACCTTGGCGTGTTCGTCGTATTGGTTCTATATTAATAGTATTGGTTCTATATTAATCATATTACAGCGTGTTGACCATCTTCAATAATCTCTCCCCTCCCGCAGGTCATATATAGCACCCAGTTACAAGACACTGGTCCTGTTTACATGCTAATTTATCGTATGGCTCACATTAATTACTGATTTTAATTAATATTATTAACTTTTGAAGTCAACCTAGAGTAATAAGAAACATTTGTGATGGATTTCCTCCTTTTCATTCTTGCTGAAAAATCCATGATAAAATCCTACATGGAGCAATACTATAATTATAACATTATTTACAATCCACTGACAGGTACACTGTCTAGAAATCCTTATGATATTTGCAAGTTGGGAGCCATTGGGTAGCATCTCTGATTTCTATCCCATGATGTCAAACATGTTTGATATCGTTTGGCCATTTTTCTCTATTGATGCTTTTCTACTTTACTATCGGGCTGTTTTTAATTGAGTTTAGTGGAAGGCCCGTGGAAGGCAGTTGCTAAATTCCTGAATAAGCCAATTACATTGTAATCGGCTCTCAGGTATATAGGAGGCATGTGGAAACCACACCTCGTAAAGTTGAGCAACACAAAATTACATGTAAACAGGCTAAGAGTCAGCCATCGTCGACCGTATCCGTTACAATTGCCAGTTCTACGTTATATTCCAATGGGAGTTCCGAATGCTGTTTCGTTTACCTTGTCACCAATTTGTTCATATGGTGTACCCGCATACATTTATAATTCTTGAATGCAGACCGTTTTCATTATCAAATCGATGCGTCGCCTGGCTGTCATGAGCATTGCCTCCATTTTAAGCAGCTATATGCATTTGAATAGTTCCCAAGAAATATCCCTTTTATAGACCAAAAGTTAATTATTTCCCCCTAGTCTTTTTAATATCGTCGTGATACCAACGTACATATCTGCATGTGGTATACTCCTCGGGAGAGTTAGGTGTAAATATTTTGTATCTAGGCTGGTCAGAGTTAGTATTACCCCTTTTTAACTATGACATGGATACGTTGAGATACCAGGATGTGATGGCAACATCATTAAAAAATGGTTGGATATTTTACTACCGAACTCCGCGGGGACAATTCTGGTATCCACTTCCATGGCGTAGCTTTGAACTCTTTTGAATCCATACACGTTTACCCTTTTTTATATTGTTACATTTTTTACACGTTTTCCATCTTCCAATCTAATATTTTTGAGTGTTTTAACAAAGATGAAACCCAATTTTTCACCATTGTGTATAAGATCATCTTGTGGATTCTAATGTACATCAGGATGCACGTAGGTAAGTGATACTTTTAAGATTGTACACCATAATATAGGGAGCTCAGACTAGATTGGTATCTATAGGGAGATTGTCGGGGACAGAAGATAAAATGGTTAGGTTCCTTTTTCAGATCCTGTTATAGCTAGCTATACATTACATAATATTAAACCGCTAAGGGCAGCATAGTGCACTGTGTCCTTCTATGGTCGTAAGACGTGAATGCAGTCATGGGGCGCACGAATAGAACATGTATAGAACGTGAATATCAATATCACTATACATGAACATTTATTTCACGGTAAATTCGACGATCATTATGCTTACGTACTAGAAATCTCGTCTTCCATGTCCCCCCATGGGATACGGTGTTCCCATATCACATAGCCTGTGACATCATTTGTTTAAAGTTCTATTGCCAATTAAAGAAAATTTAACCTATTTTGAATAGAAAAAAATGAAATAGAGGCAAAGGCCCATGGCAAGGATAATTTCGTAATGTTCCTCCCGAATTGAGACTGGGGCTGCATCCCACTCAGCCTTCGGCTTGGTGGGATGCTACCCCAGTCTCAACTCGGGAGGAACGATCCAAAATGACCCTGTTGTCATGGGCCTTTGTCTATGTATCATATATAGGCTACAACAACCTTGTTCCCGTCCGTCATAACTCTAAAATGAGAAGAGACTCAGAATTACTACTCAGAATGCTGCATGCTTTTGTAATCATTTAGGTCAGTAAATTAACTCACTGACTCACTTGGTGGGACAGCCCCCAAGGCACTCCCCACATCGATCTTCCCACCATGCACCTCTCCTCTTCTCCTCCTCGTCCACCCCTGGACACACACTCTCCCAGCGGACACAACAAAGTCACATTTCCTTCGGGAAATGGCTGCCCTTCCGGCGACGCGTGCGCACTAGCCTCACGCCGAGTTGACTCAAGATAAAGACCATGATCGTCTTTCTGCGTAGTACGTCATCAAACTGAGTGTAGCACGTCAGAGATTGTTATTGTAATTTTCTCTCTTTTTTTAAAGGGGGGCTGGCGGAGGCGGGGGGAGGGGGGTGCTGGTGACAAACGGAGGCTTGGTAAACAGTGGGTCTTGACGCCGTAGGGATGTTTCCCCGCGCTATCTCGCCTCGACTCGCGACATTTGGCCGGAAACGTCGTGTTTGGCGGCTGACCTGACGAATGGGTCGCAGTGTGACTTCACACGTTTACCAGGCCCTGGAGCAAGTGGCGGCCTCACCCATGTGATTGTCTATTTCACGCTCTGATTCACCCGCCTCCATGCTGTGGGGGACTCCTCCCGCCCCTACAAGACTCCTCCTAATGCTAACGAGCCAGCACTCCCTTCTCGCCACTAATTCCGTTTTCCATGCCCGTGGCCGAAGCAATTTTCTTTCAATTTGCATCTCATTAGCCCGTAGATAATTAATTAATGACTCCGCACGCTTCGTCTGCCCGTGCCCGTTCCTGCCTCAAGGCTGGCCGTGACCCCCACAAGCCGGAAGGTCATGTCGGGGTCAGAGAGGTCAGTGCGCATGCGCGCTGGGACGTAATCAGCTTGTAATGGCGGCGACCAGCAGATCTCCCACAGGGGGGCGGGCGACACAGTCTTACACATCTATAGGGGGTGATAATAGGGTGATTGGTTACAAAGGAATGTGATTAGGACGCGGCACAAAGCTGTGTGAAGCCGCCAGCCGATGACCGCCTCACCGTCTTTGTACTCAGAACTGGAGTGAGTCTCCGCTGGGACCCATTGCCTGACGCCTCCTTGGCTTCGGCTGCAACTCCCACAACGACCCATCACTCCAGGAGGCTCCATCCTCTCTGTGCCCCCACTTGAGGACCCTCCCCACACCCCTGCCGAGGACTGCACCAAAGACCTCCAGGGAACTCTTGATCCGGGTGTTATAAATGAATCCCTATTTATCGCTCATATCCGCCACGCTTGAAGAAGCTTCAAATGCTGCAAATGGCTGCCCTCATAACCAGAAATGAATAGCATGGTTTTTGATCAACAAATATAGAATATCAAACAGGAAGGAATAAGGTCTGGTCAGAAATTAAAAAAATAATTGACCCCAAATACGTTTGATGAATCTCGCTGCCCGAGCTACGAGGATTTTCTATTTTGTCCAGAGCCTTTTCCTTTTAGTCCACTCAGACCTGCACTATAATTAAAGTCCACTCAGTATTGTGACCAGACATTCTTCATCGAGACATTCTTTCCCTCCCCAACCATCGTATCTATGACAACCGGACAACCCGCCAACGGGTCATGAGTCATGTGATCTCAATAGTCGGCTATGATTGGTGGATCTGCCGAACGCATGCGCAGCAAGATTCCGGAACGAAACTGTCCCGTGCATCACCGAATGACCTCAAGTGAATGGGAACGTATTGGTCATCACTTTTATGCCCTTGAACTTTACGACTTGACCACGCTTTGGTGGCCATTGCTTGAGATCTTTCGGAAGTAATTACGATACACATTCAGCCAGTCCAATTTTGTCCATCTATGATATGCATAACGACTAAGGAATTATCTTAATGAAAAGCTGATGTCACAAAGATACCAATCTCATAATGAGACTATTTCCATATTAATCACTCCTCAGCAGCAATTATCAACCTTTTGTTCATGGCAAGGAAAAAAAATAGGTTTGAGTTGTTGAAAAATTATGCTTTAAAATAGGATATTGGAGCTGTGCAATGCAGTGTGATTATCTTGTGAGAGTCTTCAGTTTGAACAATAGCTAATAGGACCTGTACAGTATTGTGACACGATCTGCTAAAAGTAACGGCTGCACTATTTTTCCAGTGCATTTCACATGATTTCTATCATATAACCTTAAGAGTCACTCAATTGATAAAACTGTCATCAACCTGGTATGTAATACTGTACCATGCAGTTATCTACCTCAAATGGCGGCTGGCCATGGGTAGAATGTGTAAGTTCTGGTATTTACATGCGCCCTCCCCCTGTCTGATTCTGAGGCCTTTGGACCCAACCCGATTACAAGGCTCAGGGGAGTGGATCAGAGGGCTGCATCCCTCACCACAGGGGTCTACACAGTCACCATGCACAGGGCAAATCGTGCCCTGATCCCTTAAGGATCCAGATGGGCTCCAGAAGGATCCTGCGGTATTTGGATCCCGCCCTGGAGGCTTTATTGAGGCTGGGGGCAGATAGCACACCTGCGGCTGCGGCAGTCACACCTGCCGGAGAAGCACCAATCATCCCCCCTGAATACCCCCATATTAAGCACCCCATGGAGAGGATGAAATCAGGGAGCAGAACCCAGACCAACACAGTTGTCTTTGTTTGCCGACTGGAAGTTCTGCAGTGGGGCCCTTTGTGTATAATATAGGAGGTTATGTGAGCAGGGAAAGGGGCTGTGTAGTGATTGGCCGCTCGTGTATAACTCACTGGTATAGATGAAGCAGGGGAGACATTCATTCACTTACTATAGCAAAGCAGGGAGCTGGTAGAGATCGGTTCTATAGCTGATTGAATGATCCATGTATGGGAGCATCTGTCCCTGACTGAGATATCACTAATGTAGATAGGGGCAGGTGGCTGGTGCTGAATTGCTATGGGCTACAGTGCCTGTGGTAATCAGCAATCTAAAGTTTGCTAGCATTGTCTCCATTGGTTTATTTGTGCCATGGCTTTATGGCAGGATTTCTAAAAGAGGGCATCGCTTACCGCCATACGACATGTGCCTAGGCATTGATCACTGGCCATAAAGATGGCGAATTGGCCTGCTCCAGTCAATGGACAAGCTTCGCGTGAACGGGAGTGTTTATGTGGCCGCGACAATGCATTAACTGGTAATTGGCTCATCAATAGTGGTGTATTGGCCTGTGGGCCTGGCGGTGTTGAAGGTTTAATTGCTACTGTGGTGCCCCGATAGCTACTGATATTGTATGATCGTATTTTGTGAGCAGCCACGCAGAAATGATGCCCCGCGAGGAGTATCCTTTCAGCGTAATGGCTGCATGCTCAGAAACATGTTTTCCCTTATTTCTAGCTGTGGGTTGCCAAGGAGAAAGGATGATCCTGTAGGGTGACAGCACCATGATTACAGTGTTCAGAATCCCAATTTCCTATGGTTTCCGTTCATTATTTGGAATGTTGATCCAGTGCACACATATGTGCACATCACATCGTGTGGAAGTACCCATTTGGATAATAACAAATTCTGCTAAAACACACCACACAGCTAACAACAATAATGCGTTAGTTAACGTCAAAATGATGTTTTGAACGTTCTGTCATAATAAGGAGCCATAGAGAAACGTTCTGAAACGGTGTACAACATTTACTGGGCATGGTGTTAAATCTGCAGCAGTAGTTGAGCACAACGTAAAAATGGAATTCTTCCATGGTGTGCGACTAAAAGTGTCTTGAACTCATACCTTCAGATCAGAAAAAAACAATCACAATGTCTGTGAAATAATGTCCACTTCAATAGAGTTGTACATGTATGTATCTTTTTCCAACCCGAAAGGTATTCCTACGATGGCAAACCGCTCTTTCTATACTAAAGGAGACACCAGTGCCAGGGACCCATCAATACTATTAATCACGAAAAATCGGAATGACTGTGAACATAAACCGTTCCGACGTGTGGTGAGAATGCACATGGAACCGTTTCTGGACATACATATAGATGGGAAATTCCTAAACAGTTCTGGCTGGTCTAGCTCAAGATGGACTGTTTTGGTTTTGCTCTCCAGGTGTATTTGCTGCTGCAGGAGGTCTAGTCCGAAGGCCAGGAGTTGGCTGGCTGTTATCTACCTTAGACTGATAGGGCTGACTAGACTTGTCCTCTGATAAGGAAGATAAGGAGGCCCACACCAGCCGCTCACACTTACTCGTATAGTCTACTTCAGAGAGGAGCTGCTCACCACAGGAGTAGGTCAGTTCAAACAAGGCCTGAGCCCATCGCAGGTAACACTTTCACGTTGATTATAGTTGAAAGAACGTTAAAACAACATAGAACCAACGTGGATACGTGGACTAGATCTATTCAACGTTAACATTCCATATATGCCATTATTAAAGGCTTCATATTCATTGGTCGTCATGAGACACATACCCAGTACTCTTACTACGGTCAGCATGAAGCAACTGCAGCATTGGCCAACCCATAGCTTCTTTCATGCATCATGATTACAATTTGAACCACTACTATGGGAGCTTGAATGACTTATGTACGCACAAAGGGCGGGGGGGGGTCTATTATCTGAAAATCTTTGCGTACATAAACCCTTTATGTTAATGTGTACAAGAACTTTAGGGGGTGGGGGGTCAATTTCTGTTGATAGCCACAGTGCCCCGGTTTCTCTATTAAACGACGAGCTGCTGATGTCTCACACCACAACTTGCTCACACTATAGACGTCTACAGCCCTTAGAGCTGCTCACACTCTGAGCTGCTCACACCGTGGTGGAGGTGTAGCAGTAGGTGTTGGCCCCACTGGGTGCGGTGAGCCGCTGGTAATTTACTGAGCATGTCGCGGTCGTGCTGCCTCCGTGTTGAGCTGCTCTCTGGGCGGGTCCTGAGACCTGCTCACAGCTGGGAGCTGCTCATGAGCTGCTCACCCAGTGACCGCGTTATGGTCCATGTGCCAACCTCAATGCTGGAACCATACCAAGTTGGTGCTCACCAGTCCCTCTCCTGGGTGTGTGTAGGATGGCGTTTTGGTATAATTTACGTGACATAAGGTCCAGGTCCACGAATTTCAGTATTTAAAAAAACATGGTTTCTTATGATGAAGTGGCAGTGCTATACAGTGAGTCAGACAGGGTGGTAACTTGGTTAACTTCTAACATTTCGAAAGGACAAAGTCTTTTAAAATGAGACAACTCATATCATATGTAATAAATGATGCCAATACTGCTATGACACATGTTATATGATTCAACAACTATAGATATATTTTGAAGTTTGACGTTCAATCGTGGACAATTTGTATTAAAATACACAAAGCAATTTTCATGACGGATGATGTCGCGTTGGTCACTTTTATCTGTCATCATGATGTATCAATGTGGCACAAGCGACAACTCGCCAGTGCAGCATGTGTGCAAACATGCTAAACAACAAATGAGCACAGTGAATTAAAGCACCATGCTTCCCTTAACGACATATCCTTAAAGCATTTATTAAGGGTTGATTAAAACATTAAAACACTTCCTTGTTCCCACATCGTGGTAGCAGCAGAGAAGTTGGCAGCAGTAGAAGAGGCATGAAACTGTCCCAGTTAGTGCAGGGCTGACAAATGAGAACTCACCCTCTCACCCTGCACCGGCTCGGCGTGAGGAGCAGAAGACGGATGGAGGACATGAGCAGCTCGGACAGAGGAGTAACTTTACACTGGGATTTTCTAGCCGCGACACCTTGTTCTAATTTGGCGCCGCACTACACGCGTTTCAATTAGACTTTCTGGGAGTGAGCTCCGCGAGCAGTTGCGAGCAGTTGTCCTGTCTGTGATGTATGGCAGTGAGTCTGAGCTACTCGGGGAGCTATTGCCTACCCTATGCTATCTGCCCAGAACTTGATAAAAGGGTGCATGTATACAGTGTACAATTTCTCAGTGCTATGCAGTAACGGATCCAGGATTTTGAAAGGGGGTGACACGCGCTATTGAAAATATTCTCCAAATTTCACATTTAAAAATACGTAGATTTTACCTGCACCCCTCTAAATCCGCCACTGTTATATATATATATATGACCCCTTCCCCTCCCATACTACCACCACACAAACCATACACAAGAATACTATAAGAGGACTGGATGGTCAGTGCATGTAGAGGGGGACCAACTCTTGGAGCAGCTCGCCCATAGCAATAGGCAGATATAGTACTCCTGGCCACATGTGAGGACTGGTGGCAGGGCCGTGAAGCTGTGTGGTAGTATAGGGCTGCTTGGAACTGCTCAGCAAATCGCCAATCAATGCATGGTCAATAAGGATTTGCTCCGAGCTGCTCTATGGTCGCCTGTATAGGAGGGTACCCTGGATACCCCCCCCCCCACACACACACATACACACAGGCTCTTACTTGCCTCGAGCATGAACTGATAGATCCCAGACCTCACCTGCCTCCAGACACCTCTCCGGAAAATCGCGATCATTGCCGACGATAGCCGAGGAATACCAGCAGTGGCAGCCGGAGCTTTCGAGGTCGGCAATGAAGGGAGAGTCGTGGGGGGGGGGGGGGGGTTAGAGGGAGGTAGGTGGGTGGGGCAGGGGTGGGGGACGGCCCCCAGACAACTAGACACGTGGAAGCGATCAGCTGACCCGCCTGACACGGTACCATGCTCTTCCTGCTGCTGCGTGCGCATCCCGGAGGCAACGGTTCCGGTTCCGGGTGTTGTGTAGGAGAAGGGAGGGTCGCATTATCTGCACATGCGCACATGCATTCTGCGCATCGATGGAGCATGCCTGAGATCAAAAGGGGGCTGGGTAGGGCGGGGGTAGCTGGGGTGTACGGGTGTGCTGGGCGGGTGTTATCAGAACCATATGAATCGGATACACACTGAGAAACCCCATCACCAACCTGTGCCCCCCACACCATATACCGTACGTATCTATAGGACCGTATCTCCATGTCTAGATGTGTATCTAAACTGGCTTGTAGTGCTAGGCGTAGACATGGGTAAAAAAACAGTTGGAAACATTCTTATCGAGCCAGGGATGCCAGATCATTCCCAGCAGTATTGCTTGGATGTATCCCTTGCATACATGAACAGCTCCAAAGCGCACTAGCAATCCCAATTGTGGCGGCCTATCGTACCTGTTTATGGTCTGACCCCCCTCCCGACCCTTGGTAGAGCTTTACTGTAGCACTTGTATTCGATGATAATGTATTCTTTTTGGTAATCTTTAAACAACCCCCTCCCCCCTCAATGCCATGCGAGTCTTTCTAAGTACAAAACGACTGCTGATGAGAGAGCAATGCTTTAATAATAGCAGTAAGATGCGTTGGAAGGTGGTGACTGCTCTGTGTAAGTATGGGTGGCGGAGGAGATAACAATCTGAGTTGAGAGAAGTCAAGAAGATTTGTGATCATGACAATCCTTGAGAGTGCGGGGGTATGCTGAAGCCACACGTGCTGAAGCCACAAGTGCTTAGGTAACAAATGATGAAGCCACAAATGCTGCAGACAAAAGTGCTGAAGACAAAAGTAATGACGCCACAAGTGCTGAAGCCAAAAGTGCTGAAGCCACATGTGCTGAAGCCACATGTGCTGAAGCCACAGGTCCTGAAGCCACATGTCCTGAAGCCACAGGTCCTGAAACCACAGGTCCTGAAGCAACAAGTGCTGAATATAAAGGTGCTCATGCCATAGGTACTTATGCCACAAGTGCTAAAGACAAAAGTGCCGAAGACAAAAGTGCTGAAGCCACAAGTGCTGATGCCAAAAGTGCTGAAGCCACAAGCACTCAGCGCTTCCAATTCCTCTGCTATGAGTGCAGAGCTAATTTTCAATTGAAATCAACCTTCCCTTTATTGGTGGAGCAGAGCAGATAGGTGCAGAGTTTTGGCACAATTAGTAATAGTTAATAATACAATTGCGATTGTAGGTGGGATGGCAGGTTGCTCCAAGACTACCCCCTTGGTTGGATAGTAGCTGACCGCGACTGTACTTCTATTGGCCCAATTTCCCGGTCCTTCCCCGCTGCCGGCTTTACCGTGAGGCCCTCCTCCGGAGTCGTCGCCATCTAAATGCGAAGTGAAGGCGAAGCAACGGGGGGCAAAAAAGAACGTCCCGCCGAATGCAAATTGTATAAGAGGCGGCGATAAGCGCTAGGGATGTTGACAGTAATCGGGGGTGATGGCGTTAAGTATAATGGGAGACGGCAGCGGCATCGATGGGAGGCAGGGATTAGGAGGTGTTTACGGGGTTTGTGTAATGTAGCATAGGTCACCCAGGGGAAGTGGTATAGCCGCCGGGCGAGGTGCAGGCTCGCAGCGTCTGTTTTCACCGCCGCCGCGCTCGGCTAAACACACCTACAGTTTCCGCTTCTATGTGCCCCTCGTATTAGAGTCTGTCTGAGCTAAGGTGGTGGTAAAACATGAGAGCCATTGCCATTGATGGAGGGGGGGGGTTCTTTATGCAAGGAAGGATGTATGGACAGTGGTCATATTCTGACTGTTTACTAGAAAAGCAGGAGAAATCTAATTGACATGGACCCCATTCATTTCTTGAACAGAACAAACACACTGAAACTGCCACATACATTTTATGTACATAAATCTGTAGGAGATATAGCCTTCGGATTCATATCATGATATGCCTCTATACAGAGTTGTCATCAGCAATTTAATCATAATCCCTGCCATCTTGGCTATTACCCAATCATCACCAGGGCGGTCATTATGGCTATACTAGTAATTATAATCACAATTATTATTTCTAGTCAGAGTATATACCTTCCAAACAGAACATAACTGTCTCATACTCATACATGCAGTGGCTTCCACTGAAGGCAAGGCAGACGACAGAACTCAGGCTTGTAGGACATGGTAAACTTATTTATATTAAACCTTAAATTATGTCCCGTAATTCTGTTTATTTTTAATTGATAAATGTTGTTCAGGCCAACACACGCATTACACACATATTGATTACTCATTATAGAATTGCACACAGTTTTTATCGGTGGTCCGGAGCTGTCCGGACCCCCTTTATTTTAAAGGTGTACATATGCACTCTTCTTATCGAGTAGGAAGTCATCGAGATAAGTGCCGTGGTTGTAAAACCAGATTGGTTCTGAGGCTAGAAGTACAGGGTATTGGACTACTTTCTTGTCATAGTACCTGATTGAATTGGCTGCAGACAGATCGGCTAATTCTGAGGGTAGAGGATACTTAACGTATTCCTAGCAGTGCTGGGAGAAGAGAAAAAAGAAGACTTCCTCCCATCATGTAATAAGGTGGAACGCTTGTTACCATGCCTGAACAGGCAACACTTCTCAAGCAATATACCATTGTGCCCTCCCAATAGGTCTATACTGGATACTGCCCCACGGAGAAGACGCCGGGGGTACTAGTATAACAAATCAACACCCACACACCTCCCTAGGTCTCTCTACGTCTCCGACAACACGTGTCATTTAGTATCCTGACCCCTAAGGGTGACCCCAACACCTCCCTCACTACCCCCTAACCACTGCCACGCCCTCTATTGGCTTCGTCTGACAGAAGGTACAGATCGTGATGGGAGCGCCGAAATAACTGAACACTGGCTTCCAAGAGGTCTACAAATCACTGAAGTGGCTTCTACCCTATAGGCAAGTAGTCCGCCCGGAGAGCCTCCTATTCCTTGGGAGGTCCAGAACAAATGTACAACGTAGGTGGTGCTCAATTAATTACTGTTTCCAAGGGCATTGGGTGCACAGTCAATCCTAACCTAGGCTATAGTAGCGTTTGAAGCTGGATATGTGTCAGTTCTGAAAAAGAAGGTGGCTTTACAACAGGAAGTTGCTTCTTCTGTACATGGAGTATATATTTAATGAGCACTGCCTGCGGGTGAGGGGGTGAGTAGGGTGGGGTGAGGGGTGAGGGGTGTCCCCCTCCTGTGATATGGACAGGCGAGCAGCTACTTAGGCTAAGGGTTAATAATTATGTGCTTCAGGTAAACCAAATATTTGACTAAACTATTAAAGGTTCTTGGCAGCAATTTGGCTAGCGAGTGGTCAGTACTTTGATACCACTGTACCCCCGGCACATATACAAGACAGGCGCTTATTCAAGATATAATTCAGTGCTTTTAAAAAAGAAAATTCAATACGCCTATGTGTCGGTGCTTGTGAACAAGATGGCTCTTATTCGAATACCCGGCACATAAACGAGCCATTATATATGCTCTAAACCTGCTCTGCATAATCTGTTCCCCTTAGCTGAACATAAAAACGCCTCATTTCGCCGGCCTTAGACTTCTACATGGAAGAGAAGGTGGAAGCCAAAGGGATATAGGGCAAAAGCAGAGATATCTCTCCCCTACCACGGGCACAACGCGGCCACAGCCACCCACAGGGATGCCTCCATGGCAGCATATCAGAGGGGAGCTTTCTGTGATCAGAAACTTTTTGGTACATGCTCATAGATGATGTGAACACATGCAGGTGAGCTGCTCACTCACCCAGCGGTGAGCAACTCCCTGAGATGCTCAAGGGACCCACAACAGTTGCCCCTGCGCCTTTAACCCTTTCAGGATAGAATGGTGTTTCAATGCACTATGTACCTTAACTGCTCACCTGGGTTGTCATGACGCTTGGATGCATCCATGGCGAGTAACCTGCCAGTGCTGCATTCATGCATCATTTCAAGGATTGATACCGATGCGTATGACATTGGTTTTAAGGCATCATCTTATCCTTCAAAGGTCAAACAGAGACACAGTTTGGCAGTTGTGGCTTCAGTAATTGTGGCGTCAGCAACTGTGGCTTCAACAACTGTGTCTCCAGCAACTGGGGCTTAAGCAATTGTGGCTTCAGCAATTGCCATTGTGGCTTCAGCAATTGTGGCTTCAGCAGTGGCTTCACCACACCGACTCCATCTCCTGTAATGATCACAAATCCCCTGGGTCCTAATCCCTACCTACATAGAGCAGTAACTACCTTCCGATGTTTCCTTCTATTACCAGTATAGCATGGCGGCATAAACTGCTTGAGCATTCATTAAAGGCACCCATGGGTAAAATGATCCTACTTCATTCCGATCGAGAACTCATGTGTTACAGTCAGAGCAAACGGCGGGCGGGCAACCTTACACGAGACAGCAGGGGGTGGGTGCTGCCTGGCGTACCTGTATAGTAGAGAGAGTAAATGTAGCCATTTTTTGCCATGTTTCGCGCTGCATCTCTGGGTTTATTTCATCCATGCTTATATCTTAGGCGCTGGTAATAACCTGGGTTTGGGTGGATGGGTTGGTGTCTCGGGGTGGAACGCCGCTCTGGGGGATCTTGTTATAAGCTTTGATGAACGATGTACTCGTCCTTGCACGTGGAGCTATAGCGATGGGTGGGGGATAGATGCTCTGATTTATATATGTATTTATAGACGAATGATGTGAGTGACATTGCCTATTGCAACTATATGGTTTGTGAAAAGAAATCCTAGGCTTATCTATCCAAACACCCGTGCCATCTCCAAACGTGAGGTCCTGCTGTGATAGTCAGATACAGTTGTCTATAGGTTGTAGACTGTAGCCTTGTCTGCACAAAAAAAAATCACACAGACCACCCCCGATAACACTTGTGATGAGGGGTACAGCAAGGTATATAGTCAGGGATGGGGGGCCGGTCTCGGGCCTGGTCTGGGGGTGGGCTGAGACATGTCTGTCTTAGTTTGACAAGGTGACAAAGTGGGAAATATGCAGGTCAGGTATGTTCACATCAATTATGGTGACTGGACGCGGCGGCAGGCAGGCCGGTAGACGGGGCTTAAGGAGTGGTCATTATTCAACAACAGGGGGGTTGGTGGATTCTTTCCCCACGCGAGCCCTTCAAACATATTTACTATTCCCCTTCAGACCTGTCAAAAATTCTGCCCTCCCCCCTTGAGATGTGTTGACCCCCCCCCCCTGTATACAATTGTAACACGCAGGCTTTTTCACTGAAAAGGATTAAATCTTTTTTGTCCCCGATTTTTTTGCCCCCATTTTTGCGACATTTATCCCCCCCCCCAAAAAAAAAATCCAATCCCCCCTGTTGATAAATAATAACCACTTTATAGATGCTGGTGGTGGGCAGGTCTGACGGGGCCTGCCGCACCAACACCTCCATGATATCGTAGACACATGTTGCCGCCCGAGCCGGGGCCTCCCACTGGCCCGCCCTTGAAGTGCTAACTGACTCGAAAGGCCACTTCAGTACATCGGCCATGCTTTTCTGTTATGTTCCGTGGCCGCCCACAAAACTGCCCCCACCCCCCACCCAAGTTGCCTCGCGCCGCCATCTTCTACGCTGTACAGCTACGTTGGCTCGGTCTAGACTGGCCATAGTCTTATACGACCAACTTTTCCTTTTCACATTGCTTTATAATTCAATTGGGAACTGTGGTTAGTAAGCCACAATCTACTATTCAAAAAATCCCACACCTCTAAGATATTATCCACTCTTTCCATGACACCATCTTCCACATGTATGTATCACCCATACCCCTCCGCTCTGATGCATAATATCCCGTGAGATTTAGGCTGGGACTTGACTCCCATACACTATTGTTTGGCAGGAACTAACTGCCATCCGAGAGCAGAACCAACCTTCCATTCTGTTTTAGACCTATAGCTAAATGTCTCTAGGGAAGGTTTGCCACCTGAACCGATTGTGGCTTCGACAGTGGCTTCACCCATCAATGCTGCCCTGTCGCGATCTTATTTAACTAGGCGTGGTCTTGCAGCCGTTACTGACCAGAGACCTTTTAAACTGCAAATAAGACAATGCATGTATTGGGAACTAGAATAATTTAGGTTGAAGTCCAATTGCTACCCAAATCTGTGTAAAAGCCACTGACAAAGAACTGACCTGCTGGGCTCTGACAAGCACTTTTATCAAATAATGACCACTATAGGAGGAAGGATTAGTCATTAATCTTCACTTTATCACCTAGTTCTGGATGTACTATACATGAAGTATGTACTAAGGACCTTAAAATGTCCCCCGCACCAGAGGTTGGACATCAGGTCACGTCTGTTTGGGTGGTGCTCTCTGAACCGAATCCTCAGTGCACCAATCAGATATCAAAAGTTGATACAAACTCGCTACTTGAGTCCGCCTCAAAAGGGAAATGTGTTTGAGATCAGCTGATGTTGAGCTAATTGAGTAAATCATCAGCACTCTTGGTAAAACAAAACACCTGTTGTCCATAAAGCATGAAAAGCACCGTGATGAAAAGAACCACATGAACAAATAATTTCAATTTACTCCTGGGACTATACCTACATGTATTAGAATACATGGCTATCGCGGCCATGCCGACAACGGTCGGAAATGGCCAGTAAAAACGCCTTACAACTCCCTAGAGTGTATTTAGAATGTGCTATCTAAATTGGTGATTTCAAATTATGCCGATATAAAGGCTGCAATATGTTCTAACTGAAAGTAGGCAGCGAGGGAAGAACAAAAACACAACCTACCCCCTTCTAGTATATGATAGAGTCTACTCCCTCAATACTAGTAAGTGTTATAGTGGGGCTTGAGCTCTAAAAGGGACCCTATGGTCTGGTTGCTCTTGTGATGCTGCAGTATGAGCAACTCAGCTGTCTGAGCTGCTCACGGCCTACAGGGAGCTGCTCAGACCTGCTCAGGGCGGAGAGGGTGACCCCTGAGAGACCCTGCAGCCCCTCTCTATTGCTTTATCGCGGCCCCGTGGCTGTAAATAACGGGTGGGTCTGATCAGGCATTTACCCCCACACATTGGCCCTATAGGAGTGAGCTGCTCCCATCCGTGTACATAATGCAATAGAGTTTGGGGCCGGTGAGTGGGTAAAGCGCGCCGGGGCTGCCTGTGTATCGCCTGCTCCTCACCATCTAAGGGCCGCATAGTGATTTGATGCAGTACACCATTTGGTATTCATGTGGAATCGAAGTAGCCCTGGCGAGTAACTCGCCGGGTAACTCGAGTGACTCGCCAGGACTGCATCCATGCATGCACGCCGACCCTTCTCGTAGGGTCGGCATGGTACATGAATGCAACACTGGTGAGTCATTCACGAGGACCGCATTCATGCATCATGACGATCAATACCATTATAGCACAATAAAGCACTATGCGGCCCTTAAAGGGCTAAGAGGATACCTCTAGGCCGCCACCGTGGGACCGTAGCCTGTTTTAAACCCAGGAGGTGACAGCTGATAGCCTCCTGACGACTCTGAGCAGATGATGAAAGACTCACGAGCAGCTCCTGTGACGGAGCCGCAGGCTAGCACGAGTACGGGCCTCTGATCACGGGCGTTCCGCCACTAATATGGACATATAAGCCCCTCTGTGCCCTACCCCTACAGCCCCAGCAAGACACCAGGCCCTCCCCATGAGCTGCTCCCTCCCTGCTCACACTTCATCTTGGTCACGGCCACGAGTAACTCATGCACTAAAGTGCTTTAACATGGCATGCTATGGTTCTTGGTAACTAATCGTGTAGAGTTCATTGGAAGTGTATGTAATGCGTGTAGTGAACCATTAAATTATTTTTTTAAACGAGAAAGAATGTCCATTGTTTCAGAAAAACATTGTGAGAAAACTTGCGGTTTTAAGAGTACGCATATGCGTACTATTATGGAGCAGCTTTGGCACCCAGTATACAGTGTATGGCCTGAGCTCATTAATCAATTCAGAGCTTCCCGAGCAGCTTACACAGCGCTCATATACAAGGACACTTAATGGTTTATCATGAGCTGATGCCTAAGAACAACTTTCGATGGTAAATCACTTTGAATACCTGAGGACCTTTCCAACCTTGAATTCCCATCACCAGAATAACGGTTTTTATAATGTTCAGATATCGTTGCCTGTAATGACATAGATGCCAGTAATAACCTCATTTTTGTTGTCAATAATAGCTATTATTATTTATGATTCATAATAAGGAGCATCGACACTTTATAGTTGAATCATTTAGAATACCAACCATAAAAGCATGTACAAACATGCCGAGACGCCCTACCCCCTGACATGTCACCTCAGTGCCCTACTTTCCCCTATTATCGCTACATGATCAGCTCCGACAGCCCCTGATCACGTGAGACACGTGACCGGAAGTTGGACCCCGGAAGTGGGCTGGACGTTGGGTGTGAGACTCCGCTGGTACCCGTTCGCCGATAAACCCTGTAATGAGACAGACGAGGAACCAGCGTATCTATGGCTATGCGGATGGGGTGAGCTCTAGAGCATGCAATCAGAGGGTTCCCCCAAATACAGCACGGGACAGGGCAGGTACCCCCCGGGGGGTACTCAATTTTGTTTGACACGGGTGTGCGGCTGGCCCTTTGACAACCCTTACCCTTGGTGAGGGGGATTTTGGTCAGAAGTGACCCTTGGTGAGGGGGATTTTGGTCAAAAGGGACCCTTGCTGAGGGGGATTTTGGACAAAAGTGCCTAGGTTTTAGCAATTATCCCCTAGGAGTCGGCCTTGGTGTAAGAATTTTGGTCAAAAGTGACCCTTGTTGTGAAGAATTTTGGCAAATTGTGACCCTTTTTCGGGGGATTTTGTTGGAATCTCCAAAAAGTGACCCTTGGTGAGGGGGATTTTGGTGAAAAGCATGCCCATGGTGAGGGGGATTTTGCTAAAAAAAAAGTACCCCCCGGGAGGTACCCGCACCCAGGCCAATGACTCTTATGATAAGATTGGAATACAGCAAAATATACTGGAGGTCACGAGCATGGTTTGTTATATTGGTGGTTTTAGGCCTCTAGAGGTGCTAGTAAACAGTGGGCGGCAGAATGGCGTCTGTCGTCCGGGCATATGTTTTGTTGTCACGTCGCGGTATTCTGTGGGTCTTTGGCCATTGATCACTTAAATGCATACGTGTTGAGCGGAGTAGAGACGAGACGAAACCAAAATTTAATGTAAATACAGAATGGGAAGTAAAATCATAAGGCAAAGTGACTGCGAGGCCACACTGGGAAGCCTAACGGGGAAGCCACACTGGGAAGCCACACTGGGAAGCCACACTGGGAAGCCACATTGGGAAGCCACATTGGGAAGCCACACTGGGAAGCCACACTGGAAAGCCACACTGGGAAGCTACACTGGGAAGCCACACTGGAAAGTATGTACAAGTATATGCGCGTTTTGATTCTAGGTAACCATCACAGTTACTGGGAACCAGTAAAAGCCACCAAAGCCTATGTCTATTTAGTATATACTTTTACGCTTAAGGTATTAAGTGGCTTTACACTCACTTAAGGTGGGTCTCGAGGAGATTGAATACCTGAAGTCCAACTATAGTAACAGCTGCAGTACCGTGTATCCATGCCGCGATACCTCACTGCATCAACTCGATCTCAGAGATAGAAACCCTTCTTGACATAATTTGTATAAAGGGAGATTCCGACACTTCATGGGCAGTAGGGCATCATTGTGTAGCGTGTTGTCGGGTATGGGGAGGCTTTCAGGGCGTGTCAACCTATTATCGCCCTCTCGTGCCGGGCTTGGGGTCGCCGAGTGCCGGCCGCCTGTCCGGGCTGATTGACGGTAATTGCCGGACACCCCCCGACAGCAGCTCTTTGCGGGGGAAGGCGTTTAGATGTCGGCCAAGATGGGAAGTGACACCCTGTCAGGATCAATCGGCTCTAGCCGCATGTGTATTATAGATTAATAAGTGTGAAAAAGACACAAGGAGAGCAGGCAGAAAGGTAACCCAATACCAACATGTCACCACTAGAACATCATCGTCAGCCACAATACTCACCATCTAACGACAGTAATTAACTTGTATGTGACAAAAGGCCAATGTTTCTGTCATCACCACAATGAATGGAACTGGATAGGCATTTCATAGACATCCATAACTATTACACTGATCACTAATACTGTTTTGTATGTTAACCAGGTTATTGACAATGTCTATGCATGTACAGTAATATTGCGTGTTTTCCTTTACACATTTACATTTATATATACAATGCCCTTTACCAGCTAGATAAAATGAGGGATAAGGAGGAAACACTTGCAATATCAACGTATGTGCTACGTTGCAGCATAATTTCTAGAAATAGCATTGATACTACCCTGATGATCATACTATCATGGCACTCAAAGGTTGGTGTGAACACAGAGAAAAGAAACAGCGTCAAAAGGGAGTCCAGGTTGCCTCCAGAATGACTCCCCTCTTTAGGGGAGCCCAGCCTGCCTAAGAGAGTCTAGGTGACTCCTGGGTGACCAAAGGGAGTCACCCAGGGGAGTCACATAATTCCCTGACTCACCAAAGGGAGTCACATAAGGACCTGGGCTCCCTTAAAAAGGGGAGTCATTCTGGAGGCAACTTGGTGTTTATTTTCTGTGTGTAAATGTATAAATAAAACTTAACTAATTATATAGACAAGATATTCAATGGATTTGAAATCAGAAATATCTGTGAAGTTGTCTCATATTCTTCTATGTATAGTGAAAGGAGTGAGTTAAGTATGTCATACCTGTAGGTCCCCACCTGAGCAGGAGACGTGTTAAAGCAAACATACCTCGGCACTTGGCCAGCTGTTAACCCTTTAAGGACAGTATAGTGCTTTAATGTACTAGATAGTTTTGTCGTCATGATGCATGAATGCAGCAGTGGCGATTAACTCCCTCATGCATCAGCCAGGTTCATGCTGACCCTGTGGAGTTGATCCACTCTCGAGGGATTGGCACGATGTATACATGCATTGCCGGTGAGTTACTTGCTAGCGCCGAAACATACATCATGGCAATAAATGAGCAAGAAGCCTTGGGGCATCATGTCGTCTGTTGAGGGTTATGGTGTCCCCCAGGGTTCAGAAAACGGTCTCATAGAGCCTGGGCACCTCCTCCTCGTCCTTCTAATGACTGGCATCCACACACACCTTGACTGATCTCTCGAGATTCTTCACAAATCACGTTTCCATGGAGAAGTTCAAGTGAAGTCGCAGTATGCCACTTTGCGCACAGACGGCATGCATAAAATACCCCTGCCGTCGATTAAAGAGGGTCTTGGCGAATGATGGCCGAGACGAGAAGAGTACTTGTCTGATTATCATTCAAGTGCTGGAGGTGAGAGGGGGTGGAGGGGTGCTACTGAAGGTATAGAGGGAATAATGCCCTCCCCCCACCCTCACCTCCGGCCCTCACCCCTACCCAACGAGAGTGCTCTGAAGGTGTCTCCCTTTAAAGGCAGAGCTTGTTTTGCGCATGCGCGACGGGCGCCTGAGACTGAGAGCGAGGCCCGACAAACATGGCGGTGACCAGTTGGCATTCTTTGCTGCTTTTCTAGCGGCGCCGGGAGCACAAAGGCCCCAAGCTCTTCTACACGACAATCGGAGGCCAAGGGGTCGCCTCCTCTTGTGCCGCCCGCCACTTCCAAACACAACTAGCAACAAAGATGTCTTAGCGTCGCGCACTTTTGCCCCATCGCTGGATTGTTTGCTTAGTTTCCTCTCAGCCTGCCTGAGAGGTGTGGGGATCACGGGGACCGCGGCGCACCTTTTGTGAGTCGACATGAATGCGATGGTCCTTCGAATATCATGTAAGTGGGGGAGGCCTCCTAAAAGGAGGTTATTTCTCAACACGTCCTCACCTTCCCATGATCACCGAGCCCATGTCCTTCTAGCCACCCAACTAGCAAAAAAACGATATTTTACGTCAAAATAACGTTATAAAATTTCATTTAACGTTATGCAATAGTAAGGAGCCTTAGAGAAACGTTATTTAACGTTATATAACGTTATAAAATGTTGTATAACGTTTTTTGGTTACTGGGCATATATACATGTACATGTGCCATTCTGACAACATTCTGAGTGTATAGGAGGCAAAATTGTATTCGGGGCTAGGGAGGGGCAATAAGATTTTATATACATTCTTGTAGACTTATATGGGGGAGCCGTGCCTTCTTCACATACATGCTCCACTCAATACTTACAACATCATAGATGTCGGGTTTTAAAGCAACACTCTCAGAGCTAGAATACAATTTGAAGACTTCTTCACCCTAAGAAAGTACCCAGACATGGGATACTTTCAACACCCAATGAGAGTATAACATCGTTAACAAAAAATCACATGGAAGGTCTTGGGTGTGGGCACTAGGTGCAGAAGGTATAGGGACAAGGCTCAATAACATACACCAGTTAATAGGCTCTAACTGCATCTCAGCATGGGTCACTGTCACAATGCCCTGGCAGGTTGATGTCTTGGCAAACACGTGAACACTTCAATCATGTAACCACAGTAGGCAGGGCTAGGGTGGGACATGTGGTAAGGGAGCGTAGAGGCAAACGGATGTGATTGTGAGACATAAACCATTGTTCTACCCACCCACAGTTTGACAGATAACTGAGTTGGCCTATTTCTATGATTTGTGTCATGTGAAAGCCCAAAATATTGTCATATGAACATTATATATTGATTTAGTTGGATTTCTAAAACATTTATGTGTATGTTCAAATAAGTATGTGGTCTGAATATAAAACAATTGTGTTGTAGATATATTGTTTTGCTTTCCTTGGTTTACAAGAACTAGTATATAAAAATATGGCTTTCACTGATCTGGAAACTAGTTTCACACCGACTCTAAGTTGCTTTAGCTGACTGTAGGTAGATACACCTGGTCATACCAGAAACGTAGCTCTAGTGTTGGAAGGTTGAGGGTATGCCCCTATTTTAATGGTACATTTATGTCCTATTAGAAGTGCACCGTGCCATCACATTCACACTGAAACTCCCCTGAAGGCCCTGAAGTTAGCACCTCTCTGTAATTGGTTGTGGCATTGACCAATCAGAGGTAGTCAAAGCATGGTGTGCGGGACTAGTGGTGAGTAATTGATGGTAGAGTCTGGTCTGTGTCTTACCTTCAGGTCTCACAGCACAGAACCACAACCCAGCCTCCTGCCGCACCTGCTCAAAGCCTACAGTCCAGAGAGATAGAGAGAGGCTGTCAGGTTGAGTAGATTTGAGTGAGTCTCTGTATCTATTTCATTTGACTTTTGCTTTATGCTATTAAAATAGTCGTTTTAAAGATTGCTATTTTGAAAGTGAGAACATGGCCATTGAGAACAAGATTTAGAAGAGCAAGGAGGGACAGTGGCCTGCACAAATGCTTCGGATATGGCAGGATATAGTAGAGCAGGGTAAATTATGCAAAGGCAGGGCAGAGTAAAGCAGGGCAGAGTGAAGCAGGCTAAATTTAAATGGGAAAGAAGTCAAATTTAGCACTTTATTGAAAGTGATGTAGTCCAGAGCAAGGCAATATAGAGCAGAGTAGGACAGGAGATAAAAAAGAGACACGGCATGGAGGTTGAAAGTACTTATGGTACGGCAGGGCAGAGCAATTATCAGATTTTGAACAAAACCTCATGAACATTTGTATCTTAGGTAAGCTTGGTCAACATGAACACAGTGTTTCAATACTGGGAGGTCTGTAGGACACCTGGAGTAGACCAGTGATTTATGAGAGGACGGGCCTACTTGAAGTCAAATCATCTGAACATTCAATTCTGAATCACAGCTGTATTCTGTGCACGTATTCCTTTGGCACCAGAGTAAGAGTGACTATCTTCAATATTAATGATTATGTGCATGATTAAGGCATATATTATAATAATCTCGAGGCTCGAAATCAGTGTGGCATTTGTTGGCATATTTAGCATCTCTATAATGTATATCTAAAGCCCTTCACATAGCATATACATCATAACAGTACATGAATGGAGGCCTGGTGCTCATGTTAAAGGTAACTACCTTAGTATACTACACAGGTATACAGTGACTCCTGCGGCCAACTAAAAGCAGGTGCCATCTGGTGTGGAGGAGGCCTGGAGAAGGGTGCATGGTGGAGGGGGCAACCCGAGCAGCAGATGCTTTGACAACAGCCTACTTACAATCGGGCTTGTTTTCACTGAAAACATGTTGCCTTTGCCTCTCACCTATCTCTTCAAGGCGAGTAGTGGGTGCCACAAGTCACGGAGAACAAATTGAAATACACCCAACTGCAGCCAGCACGGCGGCATATATATGTATCATGTGTCAAGAAAGCTTCACAGGGGAAATGTAGTATTATGGTTGTTATTGCCATGTACATGCACATGTAGTTGTTCATTTTCACATTACAGTACACGACCAAGGGTTGTGTCCTGATACAACCCTTAACCCTTTGAGGTCGGCATGATGCCTCAATATTTATGTTCATTTGTCATCCTGATACAGCAACGCAAGGTCGGTGAGCAACTCACTAGCGTTGCATTCATACATCAAACCCACCTTCTTCTGAGGTGTATATCAGACCCCATTTGTTTGATATGATGCATCCATGCAGCATTGACATGCATGCATGCATGCATCGTGACAAAAATTAAATATCCCCATCACCTGTTTGTAAATCAGCTGATCCATATCATGATGTCCAATATAGTGCTGAAGATATCTTTTTTCTTCACCATAAGAGAGAAAAACCAATGTTATGGAAATAAGACACTCTACATGCTGTAAAGCACTACACTGCCCTCAGAGTTTAAAGATTAACATTGAGTATCGGGGTTTATTTGTAGTATAAGGTAATACTAGGCTTATATATATAGAACCATGTGGAGAAACTCCTCCTTCTAGCTACATCAAACTAACTGTTTAATGACTCATATATTTCGTAATACGGTAAGGATCTAGTGTTATGGGACATAGAAAAGTTCAGAAAACATGGGCAGAGTATCTAGAGAAAGTATCTAAGCTTGTCCTGTGTCTAACATGGCAGGCTCTCAGATTTTTGTATGTTTACAAACTGTGCATCTTCGGTTTGACTGCGCATAGTGACATCACACACAGATGACCTGGGATATGCTGTATACTGATATCGAAACTAAGGTCTAAATTTCTTGAAACAAGGCTAGGGTTACTATAGTAGGGTGAGGATATTGGATGGACCTGGTTGAGGTTGGAGAAGGGTGCGGGTATTGGACAGGCCGTCACGCTAAACTGGGCATTGTCCACCATGGGGGCTGGACAAAGGAGACAGGGGCTGTTTCCATGGTGATAGGGGATGTCACTTCCGGTTTCAACCATCATAACGCTCAGTATATGGCGCTGGGGGCCTCTGGCTTTATGGTCTGGGGGTTGGGTGGATTGTGAATACAGGGTGTGAGGGATAGGATGGGCTTTGGTGGTGATTTAACTCTGTGAGGACGGCATGGTGCCTCAAGGTTTTATGTCTTTTTGTCGTCATGATGCACCAATGCAGGGTCAGGCATGCACACGCCAACACTGTCGATGAATCATGCTGACCTTTTGGAAGTGTATCACCCCTGTAGGGTCGGTATTCATGCAGCACTGTAGTGAGTTACTCTTGTTGATGATGCATTCACGCATCATACCAACAAAAGGGCATAGTGTATTAAAGCACTATGTTACCCTCAAAGGCTTAAATGACTGCATGTGTATAGGGGTGTACTCTGAAGGAGGGGTGGGTGGCTGAAAGGGGTAGGGGAGGTATGAGAAACGCCAAAGGGAAGGGATATATATGGATAAGGATGTGGGTAAAGGGGTTGTCCCCTGGGTTTGTCCAAAGAGTAGTCAGCTCATGGTCTATTGTCAGGCTGGGATTCGGGGACGTTTAATGCCCTGGCGTCTGGAAGTCTGGTGGATCAGAGGTATAGGAGCAGGGAGTCCACCCTCAAAGGGTAAAGTACGCCAAGTGAGCGATAATAGAGCCATGTGAGCAAGTCCATGCAAACATGGCTTTTGTGGAAGGGGATTGGACCTGGGCTAAGGGTGAGAATAGTGGTGGTGGTGTAGGAGAGGGTTTGGGGTCGATGCCTGGTTTCAAAGCCTTGACATAAGTCAAATAGATATCGGCAGTAATGGAAAAATGGGTATGGGATACCCCTAGCTAAATATGGCCGTATTATATAAAACTTAGGTCCTATGGAAGTTTAATGTAAAAGTCAGAAGCACAAATGCCGAGTACTCTATGTGATCATGGCATCAGGGTTTGTAATTTCCATGTGGGTTGCTGTCTATTATTTGGGAGCTGTTCCTTTAACTCTGTGCTCATACCTACGGTTATCTGCTAAGTTGGTATTCTTACACCTCCTTCCATGTAGGCTATATCGGTGGGTGATCACTAAAAAGATAAATGTAATAAAATCATTTGGAATAGTTTGAAAATAAGATACTTTATAACCCTTTAATGTAATTATAGTCTCTATAATTGGTCTGGATCAAGTAAAGCTTCTCGGCTCTTAATCAAGAGGGTCAGGTATACTTAAACCCTTCTTTCTTCCTTTTCATTTTTTTCTTTCTCTTCTATTTCTTTTCATTAAATCGCGTATGATACATTGAAGAAGCTTAATCTCTGGTCAGGTCCAGACATGCTACCCTAATTGTTCCTCATGAGGAATCAGTTTTCAAACATGGATGCCCACGTGAATTTCTATGTGGACATGCTAGGGGTAGAGCAGATCACTTTGACGTCCTATGTGAGTTTATGTGTACTACACGATATCCCAGCCTTTAACCATGGTCAGTATGGGGAAGCAGCAACAGCCCGTGGTATGGTCTGTATGTAGCTTTAAGGCTATAGGGTAGATTCATCAAGAGTCGACCACATACCTTAAGATGTCCACCTCAATGTGTAGTTTTCCATACAATTGTGAGCTCTCTATTTGATTTGTTAGAAAGAGTAACACTTAACGTGTATTATTCCACAGTTGGCTGAGAGTATAAAAGAAACTGCCTGTCTGTATAACACGTACATGCCAATCATAAACTAATGACTTATCAGTCAGATAAGATATGGTTATGCGTGAGTAGCTGTATATGTGTTGGACAATGGTCATTATTCATGGCTGGCGCCTTGGACAACTACCCTGTATTTGGCACATAACACTTATACGGTGACTCACTTGTACATATCTACATTGTACTACTGTACTTACACACAAGTATAGGGCGTATCATGCATCAATAACTACAATGTACAAATGCAGGTTAATGTCTCAAGGTATGTGGTCGACTCTAGGTGAGTCTATCCTATAGGAATCCCAGGTAAACATGGCTGTGGTCAGACCTAAAAGCAGGCTATTTCTCCAATTACACCGTTACCAAAGGCCGTCCTCGGGTCGTGTGTGAAGCCGTATTGTGCCCAGAGAGGAGTCCAATATTTGCCACCCAGATTTCACCAAAGTGTGAAACATTTGGTCGACAACCAACGAGGGCTAAGGCACTAAGGAGGGGAGGCGCCTCCTCTCCCACCTGTGTAGAGTTGCTATATATCACAGAACATGGATAAAGACTAGGATTAGGAAGTGCTGCAGTGTTATTCACAGTGAAACGTCTCTACTGTACTTATTATATAAGATCGTAATGTCTATAGATAGATGCTCCTCGGGGGCGCGCGGATCAATCTTTGCATTTGGCCAATGTTTTTTTTTCTTTTTTGTTCTATTTTAGATTTTCTGAAATGGATTTTCAATAAGGCGGGCAACAAGCAAGATCATTCTTTCTGCTTGTCTGCTTACATAACTTTAATCATTGAGCTTACAATAGGTATCTCATTTATTATTGTGGCTAATATGAATGAATGATCCCTTGTGGGGTTACAATTTATCTATTAACTTTACATTAATGCAGTCGCGCACATCAACATTGAACATAACCAGGGATATAGAGTACTATACCCCATGACATAACTCACTGAAGTTTTTATTTTTATTGAATTGAAAATGACTAGCATGGTTCTTGCAGGCATTTATCAGATATTCAGTAACCAAACCCGGTCTGGTACGGAATTAACATTATATATCAGGGTCACACAAACTTTCTCGTCAAATGATTTTCTTTAAAATGAATTCATATTCAATTACCCTGATTAAATCATGTAAAAATGTCATACTGCCTTATTTCTAATTGTGTGATCACATATCATTGCATACACTCTCTTGATCAGAACAACATGATGAAATATTCATAGCCATCTAAAAACACTATTTAAATTCTACCTCAGAGGCACATATCCAGTAACCCATGTATCTCCTTGACCCTGGGTCACCTACAGTACTTGGAGTTCTTCTCTTATTCAACTGGCAAAAACAAACAGGACAGTAATGTGTGTGGCAGGGGCATGTACAATGTTGCGGTATCACCTCTGGCTGACCTTTTACATCAAGGTGGAATATATACATAAACCTGAGGTTTACCTTCCCCTAAACAATGTGTACTCGGCACAGAGAGGTGGGCGATATTAAGAGAGACTGTGTATGGAATGGTGTGACACAATGTTGAGAACATGCAAGGGATGCATTTATTATGTTGTCATATAGTTTATACATAGGTTTCTGCACTTTCCCCTTCCATGAGGCCCCTTCGGTTATTATGAAAGCACATCACTTTGTGATACATTGCCATTTTTCTGAACAAAGTATTAGAAATCCAAGAATTACCACGATGTAAGTTGTCAACATCAACATCAGGGATATATTAAGTAGGGTTAAAGAAAACCATAAGCAGTATACCTACTTATCTCATTTCGTTCTAAAGGACGAATCTTTGTTGTTGTTTGAAACCCTTTCATTCTTTTTCCTCTTTTTTTCTATTTCACATATTTCTGCTTTTTGCATTTTTTTATTGAGAAGAATGTGGGTATTGCAAGGAGGGGATGGCTGGGAGGTATTTTTTGAGTTGCAGCAGGGGTGGCCGGCAGTTGTACAAGAACAGTTTAGGCCATTGAAAATGTGACTCGGAGGTGTACTCACCTCACACCTAAGGCCTTCAGGCTACACATCCAACCTACAGTAGGACACAAACAGGCACAACTGCCAATGTCTAAGGAATAGAACTAAATCGCATGATTTTGGTAGCTGCTTTGCAGGGAAATGAAGCAGGTCAAGTATAGTACATCTGTGAGCAGCCATACAAAAAGGATGTCCCGCCTGATGGGGCACGAATCCTCCTTTCTGTTAGGACGGGTCAGATAAATTTCTTTACGATTCATGTATATAATCTAAGTACCCAATGTGTGTAGAGAATTGTGCAAAATGTCTTTATCGGTCTCTTGGGATCAGGATCTTTCATGGTAGTTCATCTAAATTATGAAACAGAAGATATAATATTATGTATGACGGATGACATATCGAAGTCGATGGTTAAGTCACTAGTTGTATCGTTCATTCTGTGTTGTATAGTTTCTTTAGCTTGGGGATACTCATGCAGTCTTCACCTCCTACATTCTTCACACCCTAAGGCCAGAGGAACTAGTAGTGTGAAGGCCTCCCTCGGGCATGTCTGGATCTTTTTTTCTTTTTTTTTCATGTCTGGATCTTCTTTCCCTTTTCCTTCGGTAAATGTTGTCAACGACTTCACAAACCCACTCAAAACTGCTTATAGATCACAGGTCAAATTGCAAGCATTGATATTTGCAATTGAATTAATCAACTATAGGCATTTTCGTTTCTTTTTTGGTGGGCGAAATGAGAAGACAGCTAGATTCTATTTAGTGTCACACCAGGTTTTGCATTTATAAACTATGCGGTGTTCATTGTCTAAGGAATCTCGATATTCAAGTGCTCTCATGAATCGGTCCTGCAACACAGTTTTATTTTGACTTTATTATGAACTTGCCCCAAGACTTTAGACACCGGACACCCCTAACGGTACATACATGTGTGGTCTGCGTTCAACCATATCCATAGGAAATGACAGGATATGCCATAATTCAAACCAGTTCGTGCCCAACCCTGTTCCCTGTGAACATCAACACCAGCGAATCATGTCAATAATTTGCTCCATATAAACCTGTCATGTTCTGTTGGATTGTGTATAAACCAATTTGGTGGAGAACCACACTGATAACTGGCACCCTCAGTCCTCTTATGGCAACAGACAAGAAAGGTCGTGTATTCTATACCATAGCCCATTCAATGGGTAATTCACTATCCTGGTTATGGTTATAGTTAACCAACGTGACTGACGTATAAGAAATGCAATATGTGAATGAAGAAAGGGGAAGTTTTCTTTCAGGGCAAAGAAAGTAAAAATGTGTTGCAAACTAGAATACATCTTTGTATTCTGTTCTCTTATATATATTTAGAGTCAGATGATGGTGTAAATATAGATGGTGTAAAATCATATGGATCAGGATTAACATGAATACTATTACCCGGTACCTAATGTATCCGTTAATAAACATGTAAATATCAACCATTATTCATGAGATTGTTGCTACCATTTATAACTACCTTATCTTAAATAACATGTATACTTACACGTTTGACAATTGTTGGTGTGTTTGATATTCAATATGATAACATGCACCATATTTATTGACGAACAGTATCAGCAAATAATTCAACCTATTTGAACACGGTGAGGTATAATAAATATATTATACATAATCCATCATAGTTTTACATACTAATTGTGATAAAACATGAAAAAATGTACACACGAAATGTATTATACCTAACATCTGTACAATGCGACTTTCTCTCCCGGGTACTATAGTATAATGCCATTACTCAGACTGTTCATCCAATGACATAACTCTAACAATAAACTGCCTATGTCCAATGAATAGAAGGAATAGGAATAAAACTGCCAATTTCCAAGGACTAGAAGGAATAGGAATAGAAAAAAATAATACTCATGAAATGTATTATACTTAATAATTATCCCTCCAATGAGACTTTCTCTCCCGGGTACTAGTTTACTGTCATTACTGTTCACCCAATGACATAACGGTAATAATAAGACCAAATTATTATTTTCTTTATTTGCAGCTTGTGACTGTCATCCCGTGGGTGCCCTCGGCAAGACGTGTAACCAGACCTCTGGGCAGTGTCCGTGTAAGGATGGCGTTACCGGCATCACCTGTAACCGGTGTGCACGCGGCTACCAGCAGAGCCGATCCCCCATTGCACCGTGCATCAGTGAGTAGCGCCTTTCGCTGGTTCCTACAAGCCACATCATAAAACAAGTGGGAATTAAATATAACTTGAGCACTGCCTCGACGTCCTATTCTGGATATTCATGTATTCTGGAAAACTATTCTCAAAAACTATTCTCGAAAAGTCTCAGTTTCCATGGTTAGAAATTCTAGGGCTAATAATACATCTCAACATAGAAACTTAAAGATTCCAGTAAGTACCTACTACACACTATGGATAAAAGATAGATGAGCAAATAAGTTCAGGGTCGACCCCTTTGCCAGGGAGGGTTGGTTAATCTGAATCACCTCCTTTGTGCTGACCCTACCGGTTACAGGGCAGCAGGAGTAGGGGAGGCAATGGGTTTGGTCATTGTATGGGTTATTCAATAGAAAGTACTGGGAATGTGCCATTGTCTGCGTTCCACTCTAGGGTCATTTTCATTCAAATTTAAATATAAATGATAACTGAGTGTATTGGGATCAGGATGAAGTGCCCTTAAGGGTTTGTTGTGAAGAAAGGGGTAAGACCCTGAGTAAGGAATTTCTCAGAAAAAAAGGCAACCACAAATCCACTTTGGGGTTGTGAAAAATTGTCTTGCAAAATGGGCTTTGGGGCCTCTCAGGTCAGATCCATGATATAAAGGCATAGACGCACTGTTTTAATACTTCTTCTTACTACTTTATCTGTTTTCATCAATTACTCTTTTTTCTGATTATGCATGGTGTTGTTCTTTTGGGTTTGAAAACATTAACAAACACATTGCATGAATTTACAAAATGCATGTTGCATTCTTTTTGACATTGTTAACAAACCAGATGACATGAAATCTCTTTGACAAAGCAAACATTTCACTTTATATTCGATACACAATATTTTAGATTAGATGCCCCAATATTCATTCAATATTCGACTTTGAGTAAAATATTTGAATCTCCGTTTCAATGCATACTTACCAAAGATGATTTATGGAATTATTTGTGCTTCTTTGTTTTGATTTCCATAATTCATTTTATACCAAATATTTGCTTTCCTTCTTGGATCCTGTCCGGGACAGCGGTTCACCAAAAGGATGCTATAGAATATTCGAGCATTAACCACAGGACAGGCTTGTTTTTAATTTTAGGTATCAGGGGTAGTTTTCTGGAGATTTTGGAACTAAACCATCTTATTTTATAATGAACTAAATATAGATTTTGAGAGTTGGCATGATTATTAACATCAGAACTGGTTACTCAATCCTCGGCCTAGTCTTATTTCCTCTATGGTGATAATATTTTAGAGAGGAACGGAAGCCAATTTTGCATCAATCGCATGGGACTGATATAACCATGGATCTATTACTGCACTGGACCTTGGATCTTGAACGGTTTTCCTTATACACTTTGCTTTGAAACTGCATGATGAGAGTGATACCTCTGGAGAATGGACGCGGCATCTTAAAACGCAACTCTCTTGGCTGTTCAATCTACACATGCACGCCCCCTGCACTAACGTGAACTGACCGGCATGCCCAGTGCACATGCGCATGCAAATCTGCAGTTCCGGGAGAGATATAACACAGGACAAGATAAGAATGAAGATTGAAAATGGTGGACACGCAACATTCACTCGGCTGCTGCGCACTGCTCCGCATGTTTGAAATGCCTGTCATATTCGACCACAATGCACTGGGTTCATTGTACTTCCTGTCTGGGAGACCCTCCTACTTCCGGCGGGAGATGAATCACTTCCGGCTGCTGAATTCCTCAGACCTCAGTCTTTTGCTGCCACTAACACCTTGGATGAAAAGGATGCATGACCATTGTGGAAGGTTCCCCCCTTAAGGCATGGTTCTCTGTCTGAGCGACACGCTGAGCAGATTGCCAATGATCAATATGTATATTGCAATCCCCCTTTTTGCAGAGACCAGACAGGAGAATGACACAAGAATGGAGGATCCCTTTGCAGGAATATCAAGTTAGTTTTCTTTTTTCTTCCCTTTGGTCTCTATGCCGACAAGGGGTGTGGCTGGTTTATGTTCTGCCTCGTCGTGAATTGCTGCATATATATAAACATTGCCAGACCAAGCAAGGAAGGAATGAGATGCTAGACCAATCATATAATCTTATATTCTTTTCTAATCATTCTTCCTATAACATAATACAGTTTCTAATATTCAACACATACGAGTGACTCGAGGAAAGCTATATCTTCCTAATTGGTACTATTTTGTTTCTTCAAATATTGATATTGGAAATTATAATGGTGCCAAATATTCCTTACAAATATGTATTTTTCTCGTTAGCATGAACCATGTCTTGCCTACTTGATCTGGTCAATATTATGCCAAAGGTAGATTTTAAGGGTCATGACCCTTTGTTGTGTGAGAGGTACCATGAAATATTTACCTTGGGGAGGGAGCATTGGCGTGTATTATATATATAACATGCTGATATTTGAACACAAAACCCACATGTTAACTTAAGTGGAGGAAATGCCACCAACAGTCATAACATTGTATTTAATTGAATCAGAGGTACCTCCTACAAGTCTTCTAAGGAGAGTAAACATGTGTGGACATTCATGTAAAGATTAAATGGCATCGATAAAGGATCCAGATCCTGTTGGAAGCTTGTTAATCAGCTAGAGCTCCATGTGCTACCCTGGTGCGGTAATACACTACACAAACACTGAACGCTCCTCCAGGGTGTCGGCTCCGACACCAGGCCTCTAAGGAAAGTCACCAAACAAACACCTCCAAATGCCATTAATCCGGATTTCAAACTTGGATTAGGTGGAATCACACTGCAGGAGTACACACTGGAGGACCTGGGCAAGGCAGGTGTAGGGGGTTTGGTAGGGGTGTGCATAGTACTACCTGATTCTCAGCCACTGGAGTAAGCTACTGGAGTAAAGTGCTTTCTCATTCAGCCCTACTTGAAGTGTGGCCTGCATGGACTACTACCAGCACTTAAACATCCACACCTGGATGAGATGTATACATTATATAAGCACTGGAGGGATCAGAACTGGAACTCCAGGTATGACACAGGCACCTATCCTCCTACCAGGCCCTCATCCCGCTGAAGTGTCCTCCAGGGTGGTACTGGTCGGGATGAGACCCTGCCAGGCTTTGTCTTAAGCAGAATAGGTTGGGTAAGGCAGTGTGACCAAAGCCTCTCAGGGTGGTGCCACGATCAGATATAGGTGCTGCAGAAAGGCACCAGGAGGAGCTGCTGAGGCACTGGAGGTAATGGGAAAAGATTAAGTTTAAACCAAGAAAGGATATTATGTGATATTATTATGACTATGGTTGGACACTTAGGATACTTATGGTACATAATACAAGCTTAATCTGCCTATTATGTATTGTCAGCAGCTCCATAGCTCCCTTTTTTATGATGTCATGCCAATATAAGGCATTATTCCTCTCATTTCTATTTACTTTCCACCCAGTAAATTAGAAGCTTTTGACGGTTTACAGAACGAAATAGTAACCCAATAGATTAAATTCCATATACAAGTATAAATAACTCATCCCCACATAATTAACATATCAAAATGCATTCATGAACCAGGAGAAATGAAAGCTTCTATGTGTCAAGGTACGTTATGCAAATGATTTAATGGAAGGAAACCACAATCATAACACAATGCCAAATACCCACTATGTCACAACCCACATACATATCAACATAATTTTTTACAATATTCATGACATAAAAGCATAGTATAAGATGCATTATATGTATTGTTTAATTTACAACTTCAGACAACAGGGTGCTATTTTTGTATTTTCTCCAACTTTCAGAGATTCCAAGCCCAACAACACCAACTTGGACTGGAGGAAGATCCAATGGTCGGAACAAAGGAGGAGGTAACGGCGGAGGTAACGGCGGAGGTAGCAACGGGGGAGGAGGCAGGGGCGATGGTAAGCTTGTATTTCTGCTTGTACTTAGGTTAGTGTTGTTATTATTTGATATGTGTTTTCTATTCCTATTAATTTTGGTGGTGAAGAATATTTGGGGATTCATCGGGATAATAGACCATGATCAATGACCATGTTTTCTTCCAATCCATCGATTTCAATGATCTATCTCAGAACTACACCGTCCAGCATTCCAATCCATCGATTTCATGGATCTATCTCAGAATTACAATGTCTAGCATTGATCTAAAATGGGGGCTGTAACGTAGACATTTGCGCCTAAATTCATAGGAAAATGTATCTGAGGTAGATAATAGAGACTGTTTACAAAATGTCAGAAACTGAACAGATTGCCACCGGAAGCAGTGTTGAATAAAGGTCTATTAGCTGTGTTGACCGACCCAGACAACGCCTAGTTGAGCAGAATAATGCACCGCAGAGGCCATCAGCGGTTGTGGCGCGAATCTTCATTGTCGTCTGCTCCCATCAATTTGTCATCAAAGGCGCCCATAGCGGCCACCCGAGGCAACATTAGAACGGGGAGTTAAATCCCTCCAAATCTTCCCTCACAAACAAACAAAAACTCCTCAGAAATTCCACTGTCATTCAATCACAATTTCCAAGTACATTATGAGGGCAATGGCTGATGAAAAGGTTCGTGTAGCATTTGACGCAAGTGTTTGCCTGGGATCACCAGACAGATATTTTCAGTGCTACTTTTATTTTCCCGCTTTGTCCAAATGTCGTCTGGGTGCGAAAGGTTTTTGCCCGCGCTGCTCGTCTGCATGGAATCGGTTTTACACGCCTTTCAAACCCTTTGTTTGATCTTTGTGAGAGAGTTTGTCATTCAATTCAAATCGCTCGCTCTCCCTGTTGGAGCGTGAAATAGACTTGGTGCTACAAGTATATATGACGATGACCCCTGGGTGTGTCTCAAATCAGTAGTTTCAGTACCTCTCTTCAAATGGTAGAGAAAGACTCAAAGAGTGGAACAATGTCTCGTGAGACTTCAGGAATTATCAAACCCTCTATGCCAATTCCAAACAACCCTTCCAAACTAATAACTTTCAGAACAAACTACATACCACCATAATATATAACACCATATACAGACAATTCTACAGGGCACCATACAAATCATTATGCACACTCAATGTTAAGTATAGCAGGTGAAACATGAGTGATCCGGGATAAATCATGTCTTATTAGGGAGTACTCATCTTTAACTTGGAGGGGGTGGATATGGGGCGAAAAGGCCCATGGGTCACTATGCTTCAAAGGGGAGCACGCGCCTCCTGATTTTCGGCCCGCCAGGGGGGGGGGGGGGTGGGGGATTTCGATCCCTCTTAGTCTACTGATGGGGGGGGGGGGGATCTGCGCGCCCGTCCGAAATCTCACCACCCACCCCCTGTTGTTAAACAATGCTCAGTCCCTTACCTGGACTGGGTGCAGTGTTGAGGTGCGCCACACGGAGCTGGCTGGGTGTGGACACCCTGCTGGGTCCTCACCTCAATCTGAGGAACAGGCTGCGTTCTGTGTGCTGCCGCCTCCTTGTCCCTATACAACACTATAGGCAGTGGTAGCCCCCTCTTTCCATCTTTAGCAACCTTCTTTATAACCCTTTAAGGAACGTATTGTGTTTTAATGCTTGATGTCAGTATTGTCGTCATGATGCATGAACGCAGCTCGTCGAGTCAATTACTCAGTACCAGAAAACGTCGCACCATGGTCGCGGGGTAAGGAGGATCGAAATAGTATGGATTTCATTTGGCATTTTTGAGTCTTTATCTGCCATGAACCTCAAGCCTCCCTCCCCCGCAATCTGCAAACATTACCTGGGTCGACTTTTGGGGTTCAGATATCAGGAAATCCTACAATGGTAGGTGCAAAACGTATCCCTGCAGACACGCCAAAATACTTGAGTATAAAATATGTAACTTGTAAAAAGGAGGTAAACCACCAACATCCCATATCCAGCTGTATAGTTGCAAAAGGTTGGAGGGGGAGACTGGGGTTTTTACTCGCTACAAGCACCCTTGGTATGAGTCTATGCCATACGTGCCTTATAAGTTATATGTACCAACTGGTGCTCCAATAGCGTGCCTTGCGGCAAGGATTACAGCCGATAAAATGATATGTTGACGTCCCCGACGACTGTAAACGCAAACACGCGGCTTTCAGGCGGCCGCCAGATTGTTTTCGAGGTGATTTGCTCTTTAGACTGCGCGCGACAAACCGGAAAACGTGCTTTGAGTCGCGCATGCGTGACCGACCACCCGCAGGGGGGTTGCCACCGCTTTGAGCCTCGTTTTCACGCGAGTGCTGTCACCTACCGGCCTGACTCACCTGTGAGCAGACCTTATTGTGCGTCTATTTCTAAGTTATATATCTTTTTATAGTGCAGGTGGTGGTTGGGGTGGGGTACTATAGTATATGAGTCAATATTAAGGGACGGATTGACAAGATCTATGCGCCGTTGATGTGGCAATATAGAGCTAAGAATTCGTTGACACAACGGGGAGCATTTTGTGCGAAGAAAAGTTTTCAGAATTGTAGAGACTTATTCCCTTCTTCAGAACAAAGGACTACATGTATGATCAAAAAGGTTTTGTCTCCTTCTGGTATTGTTCTATTTAAAACATAACCATCTGTCATGCTTTGCAAGTTCAATCAAATACACTGTAATATGCTAAACATCACCAAATAAGTATCCCCTGTAAAACGTAGTCGCCTATGTGGGTGAATAATTTATTTGAACACCTCGAGCACGATTACATCTTCGCCCCTCACTGCCGTATATAAATACCAATCAGGAGATTTCTAAAGCCTTTTGTGAGCAGTTGCCAGTATTTTCCAAATCTCGATTTAATTAGCTAAGCGAGCTATTGTTGCCGGTTGCCACCCTAACGCCTTTCGAGAATGACTTCTGCTGCAGCTGAGCCAATTTCACTAAAAGTACCCCTCCAGATCTGTTGAATATTTAAGGACCAGGCAATTATATAACCCTTAATGGTAAGGAGAGATCTAGGCGTTACCTTCTCCACCCTCCCACCGTTCCTGCCAGTTTACATCAGTGCAGTGACTGAGAGGGTGATGTGTGCTTGTATTTTGCTTGGGGACGTTAGTGTGAAGAGTGAGTGAGCGCTGGGAAATGGATCGTCGATGCAAAGCCCCAGAAAGCTGTTGCCAAAGGCCACCTACATAGCAGCCTGTATACCTCCCATCGTCCATGGTGGTAGGGCAGCTTTTGAGGCCAATTGTCGCCGTCTTTGAGCTCCTAATTGGAGACCAGGAGATTGCCAGAGGGCTACTACCCCCACCCCCCAATGCCCTCCCATCCTCACACCCCCGCCCACCCTAGTCATCCTCTCTTTCACCTGGGGGTGGCCGGGTTTCCTGCTAGAAAGAGCCGCTGATGGAGGCCCCCATTCATCAGTATTGAGAGTCAATTTGTCAGGTGTGGCGATAAAGCTAGTCCCTAATCAACTCTAAATCGTCCTATATGGCAGGAGGTCACAGGTAACAACCTGAACTACCTGCCACATTCTCCCCCTTACCTCTCTGGTTGTCTGGTAGTTGCCCTGTATTCAGTACTCCCCTCCCCCTCAGCACCCCTATCCCCAGCATACCTCCTACCTTTAAAAAAACCTGCCTAATCAAGTACTCCCCTACTTACATGCCTAATCATCTCATTATAGCTCACCTCTGTTTTCTGCTCTTGTTACCCCTTTCAGTTTGCATTTGGGAAATCGTCCATCAGACCAAACTAATGTAGGGAGAGCTCTGATTTATTATGCACCAAACTGGTGATTTATTTCCCCATGCAGTGAGAGAAAGGCCCTCCGTAAATCTTCATCACTTCTGTGTGTGTTTTCACTGTTGGCTAGGCACAGTAGTCGCCTTTGTCGAGAACTTCTTTGCCAGAAACTATATTTCCCCTCTTTTCTGAAGAATAAAAATGCAGCATACATAGAATCTATATTTGCAAGCTTTACCGGGGCTACATATGAACTTACCTTTTCAAAAACAATACAGAAAAACACTTATATCTTCACAAAGGATGTCTATGTGAGATATGTCAGTGTGTTGAAATTCCACTTCCCTGCTGTAGCGGCTTCAGAAATAACCATCTTTAATATTTCACTCACTTCACATCCCTTGAACTGTTCAGAAGCTTGCCTCGCAGCAGCGCACTCTTCCACTATATACTTGCCTCCCCTTGTCAGACGTACATAATTAATGTCCAGCAGATGGCGCTGGGGATCTGGGAGACCCCCTATATCATAAACAACCATAACATGGCAAACAACATGTGAAAGGGCCGCCTGTGCATTCCTGCTTAGTGATTAGGGGCGCGCTGAGGTGTTAAAAGTGGGACCTGCACTGTGTCAGTGCCGACAAACCATGCTGCTGGAGCCTGAGGGGTCTAAGGACACATTTCTTAAACACCCCCCCCCCCTCCCACATTCTCAACCCCCCCTCCCATCACCACCAACACATAGATATACTGAGTACAGCTTTTAGCTTAACGGGGTACATGTATACTAAGTACTGCCAGCGCTGATGCTTGTAGTGTACATGTACATGTAATATACGAGCACTGAGGACAGCAGGTGATGGACAAGGATGGCCAACTTAAACTTTAATACAACCATTTACAAGTAGTGAACCCATAATTCCCCCATCAAACTTTAAGTCTTGGTACCATGTCATACTTCAATCCGCGTGACCACCGCGACCATGCCAGTCACTTCTAGCAGCAACTGACGGGACAGCCTTCATAACCCTTAATGGCATTTGAAATGAATAATTACTGGTGGGCCTATAAAAGTATCTTGCACCACTTTATATGTGTGCCACAGCATGATCATTATCAGAAGAGTTTACCAAAGATGTACTCAACAGATGTGTGTAGAGCCATAGTAACAACCGATTTATGTGGCCAAATTCATTTAGATGCGTTTAGACATATAAGTATCGAGGATCTTTTTATGTGAGAGTTGAAGCACTTTAGTAGGCGATTGATGACTTGGAGTAAGAGAGTCGCAAAAGCAAACCCTCATAGTGATATGAGAACAGACGGCAGATTGGTTGCAGCCACAGTTTGGACACTAATGCCCCCTATCAACATTAAGAACAGTTTCTTGGAATGAGGACATACGATGAATTCAGTGTTACAGTTGATGAACCGATTATAACATTCCAAATAAGATCAGAATATATTTAATGGTGGTGTTGTACATAAGTATGAATGTACATACAAACAAGCATAATAAGGTAAAAAGAAATATTTAAAAAATAGATGGTTGGTTTCTAGTCATTCAACCGGGTCTAGGAAAAGTGTACCGGTTCTCTTGATTCCCTTCTCCCCTTTTTGCTACATGCCAGTTTTACGGCTCATGAATTGGACAATTATTAAGGATTCTAAAGCGAAAACTCTACTGGGCCCTAAAAAACGAAGAAAGCAATTTCTTTTTTACTAGAAACCAACTTTTCTTCTGGCCTAATCATCAGCCAAATGTTAAATGAATGTACAAGGGTAAATGTTGGTTATGATATATTTGAATAAAAGTGTTTAAAACAAACAAATAATCGTTAATTTTGCTATTTCAGACTGTGGAACCTGTAAAGCTTCAAGCAAGAGAGTCAATAAGAAGAGGTATTGCAAACGTGACTTTGGTAAGTTGTATTTTCATTTATCATAATTATATTCACGTTCAACATCATAATGATTTAACTGCATGGACCCGGATCTGTGTGGATATTCATAAGAACTCACTTTCCTGTACTATCATGCAATTTGTAAATCATTCAACAGTTAATATAGTCTACAATATAATACATAAACCAGCAACTTCAAAGTCAGCAATACACCCAGCACTCAGCCCATTAAGCATACCTGACATTTTAGGCAACACCACCTCCCTTACCCACCATGGTCCTGGAGGAGTAATCTCCTGTCCCTGAATTCTCCATGGTGGCCCAGGATCCAAGCCAACAAGGGTCAAGGTCAAAGTCAGGAGGAGTAGGGGGTGCCCCTCCACTGCCCCATCCCCACACTCTCCAGGCAGATCTTCTGGTGAACAAAATGGAGCAGAGCAAAAGGCTTTTAACCCTGGAGAGTGACCCATGTCTCTCAAGTGAGCTCCTGGGGCCGGCTAGATGGCAAAGGTGGTGAGCTCTTTGAGCTGCTCTGAGCAACTCCCGTCCACACCAGACAAATAGGCGCGCGCACCCAGACCGCCACAAACTTCCGACCAGCCATCCACGGCCCTAAAAATACATAAAGCTCCCCTCCGCAAACACACATGATTATTTTCCCATCTGTCCTTTCCTCAGCAGGGAGGGAAGGGGAGGGGGCCCTGCTTCTTGGGATCCAGCCTCTCTGCACCCCCTCTCGTGTAAGAAAACATGCCGCTGCTCGCCGTGTTTTTGCTCTCATCATTTGGGATTTTCAAACCGGAACTGACGACATAATCTCTGGGATGCGCAGAGAGCACTGCGCGCATCTGACATGTTTGGCGGCGTGTGTGGCTAGGGGCTGAGTGTTAGGGTTGTATCCGCTAAGTGGGTTGTCCTATGACTGAGGGCTTCTTCCTAACAGTTTCTGTCATCTTCATTGCTCTGATCATCACTGTCTCCTCTGTAGGCAGCAGAATCCAGCCTACAAAATACACACAAAGGCACAAGATGAACTGTGTGCATGGCAGTTGCAATGAATCCCCCTCTCTCTCACCCTCTCTCCTTCTCACTCTCATCACTGTACCCACTTTATTCTTCTTGCATTAGCCTCCCTTCGATGTTCTTGCTCCTATATTGTTCTTCTCTCAGTAGTATTCCCTTCCATCCATGTCCTTGCTCTTACGTTGTTCTTCTCTCATTAGTCATCCCTTCCATCCATGTCATGTTCTTATGCTGTTCTCCTCTCTTTAGTCGTCCCTCCCTTCCATGTCCTTGCTCTAATGCTGTTCTTCTCTCATTAGTCGTCCGTTCCATATGCTTGCTCTTTGTTTTACATTTCTATATCTCCGGTTTATAGTCTCTTCCGTTCTTATCTCATCTTCCAGTCCAGTATAACTCATCGTAGACGGACTGCACCTAGCTATAATGTCTTGTTATGGGAGAAAAGTTTCTAACTTTTTATGCCCAGCTCACAGGGTGTAGGATGTAGGCAGGGCCTATTAACTATGCATGTCTCTGCCAGTCTGCTTGGAACTGTCCCACAAAGGCATGCCACCAATACACGACTTGTTGGCCCCCAACCTACCTGCTCCCAGACTCATGTGTCTGATAAGCCGGCCACACAATCATATCTACCCTCTCCTGAAGGCCCCTACCACCACCGATAAATACCTCCTCTGTTGTTTCCTCTTGAATCCCTCCTATAGTACACTGGCGTCCCACAAGCTAGGTGTTGCTCATAATAAGCCCCAATGAGCCACTCGTGAGCAACTATAACGAGTGACTATGAACAATACATTGTCAAAGGGATCCAGAAGCCTACACACACACACACATACTGCTCATACGCTATCACACACCAGCACCTTTCTTATTTCAATTAATCACATGTCGTAAAGATTACTGACTTTATTAATCATTGTCTTGGGAAATTAATTATCCTTCTCAGGCATGACAATGAATTGTTCCAGGGAGAAGAGACTCTTTTACCTGGCCCTTCCTCATGCTACACATGCTCCATGCGGTGTTGATACAAGAAATGTTCTATAAGTCATTTGAAGGCGCCCCATACCGCTGTGATTGCATTCATTAGCTATAAGTTATTTATAATTTAATTACAAAGTCAAATTGTATGTCTGGCCAAGGGCTATCTTAATTAATCTATATGTTTGTCCTAATAAAGACTCTATGGCGGTAACATAAGCACACTCTCCATTACTCAATATAAAGAGGTCCACAAAAAGATGAACTTCAATGGCACAAAGTGGTGACTAAAACAGTTACCACGCAGTCTACTATTATAATTTTGTTCAACCTTAGACATATCAAAAGTGTGTGTGTGTGTACAAAAACACAAATCAATGCTATGGTTGAGGGATAGCGGGGGGATTGTGAGGGGTGGGGGCTAATGTCTGGACTCGGTATATAATTATATGTATGCTATATAGGCCATTGGGCTCCCCTTTAATCGCCCCCACCTTTCCATTCAGAGACTGACTCTCAATACCTCATACCTGACCTTAAAGCCTCCCCCTTAGGGTCTATAACAGCAGTAGGTTACATCAGCTTCCCCTCATCAAAGCTGCCTGCGCTCAGGTCGTTGAGAGGTACATGTAGAGCAGATTTCAAGGAGCCATGTCTCTGTGAAAGGCAGGTCACCTTCTACAACAGAGGCTTGTGAGGCACGTGTCTGATTGAGCAAAATCTGCATTAACCCTTTAAGGATGGTATGATGCCTCGAGGTGTGTTCATGTGTCTTCATAATGCTATACAATTGATGCTACGCCCATGAGTAATTCGCCAGCGCTGTTTCAGTGTTTTTTCCCAGCCCTTTAGGAATGTATCAACTCCGTAGGATTGGTATGATTCATGAATGCATCACTGGTTGATTATTCGCTAGGGTTGCATTCTTACATCGTGACTACAACATGCCACCCTTAAACTTACATGGCAAAGATATTTACCTCAGGCACGCCCATGGAAATTGATAAGTGGAATGTATGTGTCCCGGCACTCTTTCACGTGACTTTTAACACAAAAGGGATGGTATGAACTAAGGTGACTTGTTATCTGTCCCATATCTGTGAGCCATGTGTATAGCTAATATTCCCTTCTTTCATGTTTCATGTGAACTGTATCTAAGAGCATTATTTTCAGGCAACAAATACTTGTACAGAGATGGGTGATGGTGGACTGTGAGAGCATTGACTGTAATGTCCCTCTTTTCACATCGATAAATGAATTTCTTTTCAAAACTGATACAACAGTGGGACACATACAGACCCTGTGGTTACTTCCTCAGAGGTGCTTTGCATCATTTAGGCTCAGATAGATCAGCGCGTCTGTATAGGTCTGATCCCCATTTCCCCAGCAATGCTACTCAAATATGTTTTTTCCTCTAATTTCCCTCCTCTCTCATTTCCCACCTGTAGCTATCCAGGCTGAAGTCGTTGCCAGAGAGACCATTGATGGGTGGGTGAAGTTCACAGTGAACATCATGGCGGTTTACAAGAGAGGAGGTGACGAGGTTCGGCGGGGGGAGCAGGCCGTCTGGGTCGAGATGAAGGATCTCATGTGTAAATGTCCAAAGGTGGGTGTTATTCTACATATACCTGTTGACTGTTTATATCTTCTTAATATAGTTTCAGTTCAATGTGGTATCGTCAGTATTGTCTATATGGTTACTGATCTGCTACATGTCTTTATGTCTTTCAATAATTTATGTTCATGTCATTGTTGTTCTTGTTGTTGTTGAAAATGAATATTGTACGAAAGCGTGTCAAATGGGCATTTGTACACGCAACTGCCAATGATGTTGGCATTCACAGACAAAAGATGCATTATCGATTGTCCGTGGACAGTGTCTTTACATGCAGAAAACTATGCACACCTTTAACCATATCATTATGTTATTGATGCCACTATATTCTACGGTTCCTCGAAATTGGGATATGTGTACCCTTTGTGTCGAACGCTAAAACGGAAATAATTGAGAACTGATGGTTGCACAGGAGACTGACTTCTCAGCTTCAAATATATTTCTCTCTTTTCAAACATTTCCATGTTGTTCACACATGCATGTCTATCAGCTAAAATAAAAGCCACATTTATGATATAAATTATATATATATATATATATATATATATATATATATATATATATATATATATATATATATATATATATATAAAGTAAACAGAATTGATATACACGTAAATGCTATCCATTGTATCTGAGGTTGGCACACCGTTTACAAAGCCATTTTAGTGCCTGATGAATTGTACCGACCATATAGGGTTGATACACCACTATATGGCCGGCATGATGCACCAATGCAGTGTCAGCGAGTTACTCGCCGTTACTACATTGCCCATCAAGGCGACAAATGAACATCCTTAGCCATCCTGTTGTCCTTAAAATAGGGTTGATACACCACTATATGGCCGGCATGATGCACCAATGCAGTGTCAGCGAGTTACTCGCCGTTACTACATTGCCCATCAAGGCGACAAATGAACATCCTTAGCCATCCTGTTGTCCTTAAAATGCAAAATTATTAGAAGATAAGTGGCTTTCATTCTAGAGTGATATGCAGCATCAATTATGTTGTCAGGCCCTTGCTAGACGTTGTATTCCCATGTAAATTATCTTTAATAATTCTGAACACTACAGCGAAGAGGAAAGTCAAAAAGGACAGCAGTACAACATCTCTCGGTAGGCAGCCATCTCGTATGATAAACTGCCAACCAAGCATGGCATGGGTATTTTTTAAGTTGCGCATTTGAATTTGCCATTTATTTTGATTTGAATGCATGTTTTCATAATACGTAGCCTTAGAAACAAAGAAAATACTGCATAAGACGACACATTACAATCATTGTCTTTCTACATTCAATATGTGACATGTACTGAAAGATGGGGTCTGAGTACCAGTCTACACTCATCACGTCACATATTTTTCCATTATTATAATATCAAATAAAAACATCATCATCCAGGTAATGTTGATAATAGCCTAGGGTTAATGACCCTTGAATAGTTCATGCTTAGTCAAAGAAGTGGAAGGAATTGACAAAGTATGCAGAAAGGGGAAAATCAAAATACTGTATTCCTATTATGGTAAATACAATAATGAATTTAAAGGAGCATGCCCAACCAGAGTAACATGAATCTATTATAATGTATTTATGATAAGACAGCACCAGAATGAATAATCAGTTTATGCTCTGCAATGCACACCCACCTCGCCTCCCATGCTTTAACGTTAGGCTAGATATATCTAACCAGTATATCATGTGCATGAATGCTAAATCAAGTATATATAAATTACATCAGTAAATTAAAATGTATTGGAAGTGTTTCAAGTGGTATAGGATGCACCTGCACATTATAGAGTTTGAATACATCGATGACCAAATCCAGGCATGTGGTGTTTATATGCATTATGTCATGGGAATGTGACAAAAATATAAAATAAACAGATGGTCTATTAATTTGATTATATCTAACGGATTCACTAATCAAAATGCTCAATTCTCGTTGAAATGTCATAATTTCATTATACATCAGCAATCAAAAACATGATTTACGCTAAACCCGCTAAGTATATCTTAGTACAATTATGGTGCAGTTCCACCTGCATTTCAGGAGCACACATGATAGCATTATAATAAATACAAATTTGAATAATAATTTTAAGCGTTAAAACTAACAAAAGATCACAAACAACCCTTCAATACTGTAGCCCTGAACATTATATCGGTGCTTACCCAATTTATTTTACTTTTTGGGGACCATTTTGCTTTGAGGTTTATTTTTTCAAACGCACTAGGCCTAACCCTAATAATTTGATATTTTGAAACAACATTGTGGTAGTTATCATCTCACCAATAGACGTCGACATTTAAATGCCTGTTCTATTTCATTCAAACAGATTCGCCTGCGCAGACGTTATCTTATCATCAGCAAAGACAACAACAGTAGTTACCGTAGCGGCATCACGCTAGACCGGAGAAGTATAGTGATACCATGGGAGGATGAATGGCAGCGACGCCTCAAGCAGTTCCAGCGCCACGAACGCCGCGGCGAGTGTTAGGGGGCACCACTGGTTCCAGTCGCGGACCAATCAATGGATCTCTTACAAGAAGGGATCAGATTTTGACGGTGGAAACAATATGTCGTCTGCCATCGGGAAAACTGGCGGGACTTTTAAAGCACAACACTGATGGACAGTTGGATCGAGGGAATCCATAATGATACATGTACCTAATGGGAAGGTTATTTTGCAAGTTGAACGCACATGAACCCTTGTATACACATGTATTGGGTGGTCAGTCTGCAAAAGGGCCGTCTCAGATTTCTTAGAAAGACAATTTGATTGTCTCAGAGTGAAACACTATCGAATGGCTGGCATTATGGTCATGACCATTGACATTTATTTAGTGTTGAAATGTGGACACATGGTGGTATTTCCAAGTCTCAACTGCCTTTGGACAATTACCTCGATTTAACCTTGGGTACTGCATCTTTTATTTCCTTCAACGAGGCAGACAACAGGCAAGATAAGACTTAACTATGGACAGGCCCATCCATGCTGAGAGCATTGTTGTTGAGACATGAACTGACTCCCGCCAATGACATTTTGTCGTCTGCTTTGGAAGTATAGAGTGCTGAGGTCGCCATCTGACCTCCTGAGAACACTGGCCAAAGTATGCCATAGTATATAGTGTTGTGGACCCTCATATAATCTGATCCCTGTGTATGTGTAGTACACAAGCATACATCATCATATCTACAGACACTTGTAACGAGGGAGTTCCATTTGCTATTAAGGCAAGATGATGGTGTCCAACAACAACCGAACTGGTCTGTTTTCGTGTACATATTCATACTCGGAGTAATAATAATACGAACGATAATAATAATCATTAACTATTATAATCTGCTCGGTCAAGTAGCTTTGACTACTAGATTCGTGGAAACAAGACATTGGTGGATTGATACGGAAGCAGGTATGATCCGTATATACTGACCTGTCACGGTGCACAAATCACAAATTGGCCGGCAGCCAATTCCAACCGGAACCGGAAACCTGAATGTGCGCATGTGTGTGAAGGCGGACGCTGGTTCCCCAGAAATGACTTCCGGCTCTGCTACAGACTGCTAGTTTATGGGCCGTCCGTGCGTGGCGCTGTTGTAAAGGAATTGAGTCTATAGTTTGAGTGTTGGAGTTTATTTAGTGAAAAAGGAATGAGGACATGAACCATACCTTTATGATGTATAATACTATAGATTGGTGGCTGTACAATGTATATCCTGTGATGTGTTCGTTTAAGCCGATGTGTAGACAAAAAGAGCGAGGCAAGTCTTCTTATATATATTATATCTGCTCTGGCGCCTGTCGTGTTCTGAATATTGCTGTTTTAGAATTTTGTCTTTCAAATCTCTGCTGAAGATTTCGGAGGTAGGCAAACGTCCCGAACCTCAATTATATTAATATGGATACTGGTATACATATCCCAGTAAAATCGGCAATATTCATAACACAATGGGGCACCATTGGGAAAGTCAGACTTTCCTCGTTGTGAAGGGAATAATCTCAGTTAAGTGTCGTCCAATAGCTCACTCTGTGTGTAGGTTTTGAAACATGAAAAGCATGCATTAAGGCATGTATGGTGGGGTTGCCCAACTCGCGCTATTCGGACAACTACAGTAAGATATCAATTGGGGCCTGGCAATTGAAGTTTCCTATGCTGCTAAAGCAAAGGACACTTCTAGCACAGGATAGAACTTTGCATTTTGTCATCGTGCGTAAATTATTTACATGAAACAAAAAAATCGTTTGTGAATTTATGATTATGAAGCATGTATTGGAAAGCGCTATATACATTTTACATCATTTCATGAAATCCAAATTAGGTGAAAATCTTAATTTATTACACACAATATGAGTTGGCCAAAGCCCAACTTCTCTTCTTGATATAGCTGATATCACACTTACAGGTAGGCTATGCCATACCATTCTATTACCTATTTAATTTGTAGAGAAGTATACTTTTTGTAGCATCTTTTCAATCACTAGAGCAAACCAGGACATTTTACAGTCTCATGCTTTGTTTTGAATAGAGGTTGAGAATATAGGATAATATGGCATCCCAAAGGTTTCATCATGGATGACTCCAACGTGATTCATGCCCTACTTTCCCATGTGATTGCGATTCGGTCAGTCAAAGGCATTGTAATGGGGCGCGAGCCGTTCCCTATAATTAAGCACTTATGGAATGCCCATACACTAGACCACAGAGAAGGCAACATGCCATGAGACCCCTTGATGTGCATATTATACTCTTTAATTTAACCATGTACATTCATGTTCCCCCCTAAATTTCGTGTCCTTAGCCACTTAGACGATTGGGCCCTCAAGTCGGAATTATCATGACACCGGGTCTTCTGGTCGGCGTTTGTCCCACCCGGAAGTGCAGACTGCGCATGTGTGAAATGCTCTCTGCGTCCCATGGAGGCCGCCATCTTTGTTTTGCTATCGGAAACTATAGGTCAAAGCTTTCAAATGGAAGAAAATCGTGATATTATAGTAATGGGTGACTTTTGCAACGAATACGAACAAGTAGAGATTGCACTGATTGGGATACTATTTGCCACTCATATGGTCCTATACAACCTCGACAATAAATATGCACATTTGAAGTTGTATGTTTTTGGGAGTGACTTCAACTTTGTCAACCATGACTGATTCAAGAACGTCACTCTGACGCATACATTGCCAAAAAAATATAAAATGTAATGTATATCACAGAACTGTTAATGAACGAAATCCATGTATATGTATTCTTTCTATCTTGTGTATTAGGCTTCCATTCAATGTGGTACCATCCAAATTAGCCAGGGTAGACAATTACACGTGGACGCCCTCAATAATTGTGATTTAAATGAAATACCTTCATTGTTGTCAAGTTTATATGTACAAAATGTCCTTTCCCCTATCACCAATGTTCCAGACAGCTAGAGGAGTCAGATTACGTATATTGTATGCAGATATTATATACTTACCCTTATATATGATTACATTGTCTGTGTCTAACTGAAGCCCATATCAACATGCTATCCTTATGGAAGCGATTGTAATTATGGTTATTATGGTAATGTAAATGACTGATTTAGGTCCCCCTACTCCCTACCCCCCAACCAACTTTGTCCTTTTACCTCCAGTAGCTGTATACTTGCGCCAAGAGCAGTCTATACCGACAGTGGTAAGCCTGCTGAGTGTATCTAAATATGTTCCCCTTCCACCTTTAGGTACAACACCCTTAACCCCCTCTCCTGATTAACATATGTAGATACCTTTATATCCCTGTCCTACATCCTCAATATTGAATTATCCCCATCCAAATCTGGCACAGCTAGAGACAGATCAGGCGTTTTTCTTTAGTAAGATTTACCTCATATATCAGCTATTTCCTCATTAAAAGCATAACATTTTATATCCCTAATATTTCAGTCAAGATTAAGTATTACAGACACAGAACAGTTATGATAAATAGAGTTTTATTTTCTACAAGTTTGGCCCTGGACCCATAGCCACATTCGCATTCATGGTATATATTATATACAAGTAGTCCCTCTACCCTCCTCCCTCTGTTCAAGTGGTACTTATAGTGTAGAATGGTCACGTGCCGTTGTCATGACGCCTGTAACGTCATGGCGACAGGTGATGACGTAATATGACGTACTGTAGACAATGGCAGAGACGCCTTGCCCTAGTAATAATGCTGGATGTATAATATTGTGTCGGTCGGCCAAGGCGCCCCTGCCAGTTGAAACCAGGTATAATGTGTTGTACTACACGTTTTGTTATAAATAAATCACATTATAACTACGTACTTTCATGTTGGATCAACGTCTTTGATAACACATCATGGTCTTGTTGTTTTATACTGCTCAAAATATTGCTTACAGGAATGGATGTAGAGTATCAGGAGATGGTCTACTGGATTACTCATATAGCTGACCAGCTTTGAAACCTCTACATAACCTTTAAATGGGGTCATGGTGTTTTGAACTAATACACTATGGCCTTTTGTTGGGGTGATGCATGAATGTATCACTAGCGAGTAATGGATTCATTCATTATGTCGACCCCCTGGGTTGAAACATTCCCTAAGGATCATGATCCTTAGGGAATGGTGTATTAATGCATTATACCATCCTTAAAGGGTTAAGGATTAACTGTACAAGTCTACAAAAGAATGATTTAGAGAGTAAAATACGCAGTATACGGAAGGCAGTGGAGGATAATTGATTCAGGAGTCTCAACTATCACATTGGAACTTCATTCTTTCATACAATATAAAACTATATTACACATATACTCAGAATATAACATGATATATACATATGCACACTATGGAATTGTACAGTATTTCTTTTGTAACCACAATATAAAAACATTTTTAAAATCCATTTCCTTGTCCACGAAAAGTATGATATCTTACGATTCTGGTGAACTTTCTCCTGGAATTTAACATATGAAGTGTCTATATATTGCACATTTTGGCAATTCCATTTGTACCCAACATTCACAAAGTATACCAGTACAAAGACAAGGACTAATTAATGCAATCTGAGTTTATAACTGCACGCAATGAACTTTTTCCCCAAAAATAAGATTTACATCTCAGACCTATTTAAGACTATCAATTCCTTCCAGACAATTTATAAACCATTCATACTTTTGGATGCTTTAGGCATATACATATGAATACATGTACATCCTTAATAACCTATAGGTAGATTGCCACTGAAAGAAGAACATATAAAATAGCTAAAACCAGAACCATTTGTATTTTACACATAGAAACCTGTCAATTCAGCTGATGTGGCACTCTGCAAGATTCCTGTCATATTTCTTCCTTTGCTGGTTAAAGTGAAGAGATGAGAAAAGCGCGTGAATGACTGTTTCTGGGAGGAAGACTTGATCTGGAAGAACAAATATTAAAAGAAGACCATTCAGTTTTGGAACGTGACCATGGAAAGCTCCTGGAAGGGGGAGCTGCTAGTAAAATATGAAGTTCACATACAAACTTGGCAGGGAAACTTCTGATTGAAAAGTCAGTTTCTGTCTAATTCCTTGGAACACAGACAGTCTGAATGATTGGAATATCATTTAGAATTTATTTGAGAGATTGAAAACGTTAAAAAAATATAATTAAAAACAGCCGTGCAACCCGACCACAAGTAGGTCTGAATGATTGGAATATCATTTAGAATTCATTTGAGAGCTTGAAAACGTTAAAAATATATAATTAAAAACAGCTAAATTATTAAAGGAATAATTGATAGCTATAGTAAATAGTCTCGACTGTATACAAAAAAAGAGACGCGACCTGGTCTCATCTTTATGCAGAATAAATAATAAAATTACAGAATACATCTGAAGTATCTACAATTTATGCAATTGCTATCAACCTTATCTAAACTCACAATGAATATAATATTATTAACACACCAGGTACCAAGAGCGTTACAAGCCTAACATAATTGTAATGGGAATGCACCACCAGATTCCCCAAGTGAATATGGCTGCCTAATCAGGGTAAAATGCTGATTCTGGAGTTTCCCCATGTCCTAGTGAGTGGCACTACTCCAAGTAGTCAGTACCATGATTACAGACCAAGGCTTGGAACCACACAGCGGATCCCCTTCCTATTTACTATCATTATCTCCGTTTGTACCCCTACCAATTATCCATAATTTCAAGACAGTATTTCACACCTTTGAGGCTAATGCTAAATGATACAAAATGATCCATAATGAATATCAGTAGCACCCAATAAGTTCACTCTCCACGCGTCATGTTGGTACCTATTTTACAGCAGGAGAACTAAGATACAGCTTGGAGAGTGAACTGCAGGTGAGTCACTCGGTAATGGCGAGACGCAGGCCCAGGCAATTCCGAGCTGCTCATAATAGTATGCGCTGCTCATTTCTACTTGTGGTCGGTTTGCACGGCTCATTGAGCAAACGGGAGGACAGGTCTGTGGGCATGGGTATCGAGTCGGGGAGATTCAATGGGAAGGGTGAGTGGGGGAGGGGTGAATAGGGGAGGGGGTGAGTAGGGGTGGGTTGGGTAGGGAGTGGGTTGGAGCACAGGATCCATCGACTGTCACACCCATTTTTCACACGTCAGTTTTGTAACCAGCCCGAGTGTGACTGATGATGCTTTTCACGCCAACGGCCATACCCCCAAACACCATTTTGGCCCACCCAGTCTGAAACATCTTTTCTTTCTCTCCCATTTGACGCAACTCGACAACTGCAAGGGATAAACCCTTCTATATGTCTGAATGTAATTGGGAGAAAATAAATGAAGGAAACGTCATGTTTTGTAATGAAGTGGCTTCCTGACTCATCATGATACATTTTTAGTGTGGACTGTATACAGCTGCGGAATCTTACTTTGTAGTACATGTAGCTCTCACTATTGTTGCATTAAAGTTCCCCGTGGTGGACGGTGGTCAAGCCAATTAGTTACATGTACACTATACACATCATAAGGCACGCCTGAGATATCATATTTAGCCATAGTTCCAACGTGTGAGATACGGCTCTAATACGGCAGCAACCAATATTTGAACCTAACCCAAGTCTTTGCCAAACGATCCTTATATAACGGCAGACCATATCTTTACACTTGGGAGTAGGCATGGGGAGGCAAGGTGATACTCCATGTGAAGCATTAAGAATTGCAAAGGGGAGATCTCAGTTGTAATGCATTTTGCTTTTCATCGATGTGAACAGTAAGCATGTGTCAAGACCTACAAAAATATAATATTTTTCTTATTAAATTTGATGTGAACGTGTTTTGTCTCAATAGACTCTGTCCCTGAAGAGTTGTGGGCGTGTGTGAAGAGGGACATATGGTATCACGTTGTATAAATAGGCAAAGGATACCTTCATTTTTCTCCCGTGTGTTTCTGATGTATTTACATATACTTTCTTAAGATACAATACAACAGTATATCAAGGACCATGTTTTCTATCGGAACATGCACAGTGAAGGAAGATGGAAAGATTGGCCTTCAAGCCCCTTTGATTCTATAGCCTACATGTATGCAGCATAGATATTATGGTTTATCTCTTTAAGGAGGGCATGACGCTTTAATGCATTAGTCCCTTTTATCGTCAAGATACACCAAGGCAGCGCTAGCGAGTAACTCATCAGTGTTATATTGGTCCACTATGCCGACCCTATGGGGCTGATGCACCATCATTGAAGGGACAGCATGATGCATCAACATAGTACCAGCTCGTTACCTTGCCGATGCATCAGGGCAATATATGAACACCAAGGATCATGTCGTTCTTTAAGGATAAAGGACACAATGCAAGAATTCCTGCTACCAGCACGTACATTGAAGTGCTCAAACAAACCTGGCCACTTGATCATCACAAACATACATATATATACGGTTGAATCTTCTAAAGTGACCCCATGTGAAATCACCTCAGGGCCATACCTATTTAAAAACCTTGTTGAGTCAAAATCATAACCAAATTCATGGCGTCCATAAACTGCCACATTACCATGTTATTTCCTTATGGTCTGCGATAAGGGACCTCCGTGCGGGTGGCTTAAGGTACATACAGTGCTGTGTGATATTGGTCCCCATAACCTGCCCAGGCTCTACCACGGGTTCCAAAGCTGGTTGGCAGCCAGCCAATAAAGGCTTGACCAGTGACCCATAACTCATGATCATCACATGCATTGTGGAGCGGGAGGCTGGCCGACCCCTTCTGGTAGTGGTCATCTCCCTTGGCCATGGACCCTAACTGGCCAACAGTATGGAAGGTGTAAAATATCATTTACTTTAGAAGGGAACCTAGAGGTTAATGCATGTGTACGGCCAAACAGGCAGAAAAGGGGTGAAGCCATTGAGAAGGAATTATATGAATAGTGACTATTCCCCTCGCTCACAATGCTTTTAGATTATAAAGGAGTTGGAATGTGCAGCATGCCCCCTTTCTATTGAATACCTCCTAACCATTCTATCCTACCGTGACTATAGCGTTCCAATATATACAAAAAAATCATACCATAACCTCGAAGCCCTGGGACTTTTCCATTGCATGTCCCCTGCAACTTTCGCCATTGCCTGCCACCTACAACCTCCCGATTGCCTACCCCCTGCAACAGTCCCTATTTTTCTATTGCATGTACCTCTGTAACCTCCCCCTTGCCTTGCCCTGTAATTTTACCACTGCCTGCTTGGCTGTCTTCCCATTGTCTGGTCCCTATGACTTTCTAATTGACTGCCCCTCGCAACTACTCCACTACCTGTCCCTTGCAACTATCTCACTGCCTGCATCATGTAACTGCCCGATTTGCTGTCTCCTGCAACTATATAATTCCCTGCACAATGTACCTGCTCGATGGACAGTCCCCTGCAACTTTTCAATTGCCTACACGATGTAGCCGCACGATTTCCTGTCCCCTGCAACTATCCAACTGCCTTCGCGATGAAGCCTTCCAATTGCCTGCATGCTACTAATAATGCCTTCCCCATAGCTATCCCTTGTAATGTAGTTATACGAATGGTGCGAAAGTAATCACCCGATGGTCATAAACATCTTTTCGACTATTTTAACTAGCATGCATATAATATATGCTGTCTTGTTGGAAATTGCCTCACAAATAGAGTTATATTGACATGTTAATCCTTAATGCATCATACCTTTGGTCGTCATGACGCATGAATGCAGCCCTGGCTAGTAACTCGCCAGGGCTGCATTCAAGCATCATGACGACCTTATGAGTTTGAGAGACTCCCGAAGGGTCGGCATGATGCACCAATGTAGCACCAGTGAGTTACTCACCGGGGCTGCATTGGTGCATCATGACGACAAATCTCATCATTATTAAGCGACATCCGTCCTTAAAGGGGCAAAGTGATGCAGCCCTGAGACTTTGACGCTCCATGTCTCTGCAGATACACTCAAGGTGCTGATTAGGACGGCCGATCACACAAAGCTTTGCCCATGTATAATGCATGTAATACAAAAAGACACAATGATATATGCTTCGCGGTGCCCTATCAAAGGGCAACGTGACACTAGTGCTTTGAGTTTCATCATTATTGTTCTGATTGTATACACAATATGACAATGCAGGACACTGTCATCACTAACAAACCACATTTGAAATTAACTCAATCCCTTTCAGAGCTACACCCCCTTTAGGAGACGGTATGTATGTGTTTATACACGTTATTTTATTGGGACATTTCTATAAAGTCAATACATATAGAATGTTTTTATTGCCTATATCCCTTCACTCTCTGCTGTCCCCAAACCACACCTACCGACCCTTTATATCTGTAAGGGATAAAAGGGACTAGGTGCGAATCCATTCCTAAGGTCTACTTTGATCCTTTACCCACTGGTAAAGCTGGCTAAGGGGGCATTTTGATCCTGGCCATCTTCAAAGCATCCAGTCCTTTCTGGGGCTGTCCTTCTGTTGATTATTACAACGAGTGAGTCAGCTTTCAGCGAAGTGGTTGAAAGGATCAGGACATCAGCGGCAATGGGTCGTGGCAGCTGTCAACCCCAGAACCACCCCTAATTTAGCCCTTTAAGGACAGCCTAGTGCTTTGATGCACTATCCCATTTTGTTGTCATCATGCACTCATGTACCCCTGGTGAGTAACTCGCCAGTGGTTTACGACGCCATGGGGCTGATACACTCCTGGAGGGTCAGCCCGAGTAACTCGCCAACACTGAGTTGGTGCCTCGTAATGACAAACGAACATGAAGCCTTGACGCATCATTCCGTCCTTGAAGGGTTAAACCCACAGACCCACAACACCTGAAACCGCAGCACCTCTCCTCCATACCTCCATCCAGCAATGCCAGGTAGAAGCACTTACCTTCGCACTCTGCACCCAGATTGTAGGACACTGCCTTAAGATGGTTGCTCACAAACTCGGTGCCAACCTAAATACACACATAGCATTGAGATCCCCTCCTCTCCAATATACTTCGGCCGAAAGGTTGAATTTGCATGGAGAGACACATCACCATCAAGGCCCAGGGTATGCTTAGTGATTGCGTGGGTATTGTGGCAATTCAGGAAATAGAGTGGTAGACCTCAAGAAGGCAGAAGCCTCACCCTCCACCACAAAGCTTAGACATCTCTCCGCAACTAGTCAGTTCCATATCAACTGATTCATTTACTACACATAATTATATCCTCTCATCTCTCTCCCCCTCTGGTAACAGCAGCCGCTGTAAGTTAGGAAGGGAAAAGATCAAGATGTGGGTCCTTGTAGCACTGACTGACAATGGGCATAGGATAGGTAAACGGTAGAGAAACATATTGATAGGTAAGTATACATGACTGTAAATCGTCCACTGCCGGGGGGGGGGGGGCAGGGAAGGAAGGGGGCAATCTATGGGAGTTTCGGACACACCCCTTTCTCTATTTTTCTTATCACGAATTATTCATATCCGCTGGGAACTATGGCAGAACGTTTTTCGTTACTTTGGCGTTTCACTGGACCCCCCTTGTCAACGTACTGAGTCCATTCCGGGAAGCCATGCTCCAATATCGGTGGCTTAATGCAATTCCCTGACCAGTGAAATGGAGGTTTCCCATAATCGACCTTGATAGATGGGAGTATAAAGATGTACAAAGATCTAAACTCTATTCCTGCACATTAATACTGCATATACTATATATACAGAAAGCTATCAGCTGAGCTACTTCCGCTTGCAATCAAAGCCTTCTTCTTGGAGATGAGTAAATCTCTTCTTGGCCTGATTCCGGTTCCGGTTTATCGCTGAGCACTGTCGCAAGTTACACCCACCCCACCATCACCACCCCCTCCACCAAACTAGATATTAGTGTTGATGTCGGCAAAGTAAACCCACCCAGGCAACAGTTTTGTGCGGCCACCGGCCCCTATTGTGAGAGGCAACATGCCCGGGGTGTTATGGGAGCAGCAGCAAGAGAGAGCAACATGGCCGCGTCTGCCATGGCCGACACATGATCCAAGACAAACACCCTTATTATCGCCCACATTCCGCGCGCCAGACGTCGCCACCAACCGGACGCTGCTTGCCCCCGAAACCACCTTCCGCTATTATAAGCGCCGCCCACACCCCCGCCGGCCACGCCGCGCCGATGACCACACGTTCAGGTCAAGGTCAGATTCCTCCTGAAAAGGGGTCAAGGTGCTGTACAGGTCACGCAATCTGAGGTCAAGGTCGCTGTAAAGACTCTGCTGTGAGAGTCTGATTGGATGGATGTGGCGCAGGCCGGGCCTGTCGTGTTGCCACCTAGCGGCGTGTATATAGGCGTTGATCAACCTGCTGATTGGGGGCATACAGGTGCCGGTCATGGGAAGGGGTAACTCCTAGCTGATTTCTGACATGGCCCCTTGTTGTCCAGGCACAGGGGCGTGAGATAACCCTATAAGGATGGCATGATGCTTCAAAGCTTCAAACTGTATTGGTGCATTATGCGTACCCTTCGGAAGCGCATCAACCCTATGTAGCTGTACAGGGGAATTACTCAGCGAGTTACTCACCAGGGCTGCATCCATGCATCATGCAGACAAAAGGCATAGTGCATTTAAACCACCATGCTGCCCTGAAACGGTTAAAACTGTTGCGCCACTCTGACATGCATGAGGAACTAGTGAGGTCTTCATCAGGTGACCTTAGGTATCGACTACTGAGAGCCTTACCAAGGGCACTCCTCGCCCAGATAAGACTTTCTTGGATTTCTTAAGATTGAAAAAAAAAACACTCAGTGCATTCAGTAGTTCATGGGTCAAGCCAGTGAGGAAGTTCGCAGCTGGTTGGTGACACTTGATGATTTTATGGACAATATGGTGGATAGAACTGGCAGGGACAGCTGATCTGTTGCTGTCCTGTTCAGCCGTCAACGTGGTCTCTTTGGGGGTTTGGGGAGTGGGGGAATGGTGGTGTAGGAGGAATGGACTCATGACATGACAGGGAAAGCCCAAGGGAACGCGTAGACTGGGGTCGTATTTGTGTAGGGCCTTAATTGTGCTGTGCACAGCTGACTTTATTTAAAAAAACATTCCAATGCTATGTTTGTTTGCTCCCCTGTATCCTATTGTGAGTGCACTCTGGTCTGAGTTTCATTAACTTTCAGTGTATCTGAATCAAATTCATTTAGCTGCCCTGATAGGTTCACGTAGGTTGGGTCTAGGACATGTGTGCCTGTGACCGCCTGTGATATCTACACAGGTACATCTACCTCAAAACCCTGCCAGGCACGTGTAGGATGGGGGCATGGCGTACATGATGTTAAAGTAGTGGAGATTGGCTATAACTAAATGCCTGCCCTATCAATGGCTACCTGATACTTTATAAATGTAAACCTTTATGCAATGGTGTAATACAATGGTATAACCATTTCCCATTTTGTCACCATGATGCATAAAGGTAGACATGGGTGGTGATGCATTCATACGCGGATGATGCACTCCTGCCGCGTCGGTATCATGCACCAATACAGCCCTGGCAAATAATCTCGCAAACAATGGTGCATCATGACGACAACTAAACTTAAATCACTGAAGACCCTTAAAGGGTTAACATTAAGGTCTATTGTATTGTGATGCCAACAAAACATGCAAAATTCCTTGTACATCTATTAGTACTGGTAACTTAGATAAATTGAGAGAATTTGCTGGGATTAATTATCATTTTCAACAAGTCTAGTGTTGGTCTTGCCTTAGGCTGGCATAAAATTAATAAGGCTTTGTACTCAAACTTGTGAAATTCCCCACTAGTCCCATTTTTGAAACATAAATCCAGAAATTACATCAAAATGGAAATCCAACAGTGAAACTTGTAACTAAAATGCTGATGATGAGTAAAATGCCCGATGCCATGAACAACTGCAGACCTTGATGTCCTCAATGTATTTGGCACGCTCACTGAGGGCTGGGGGTTGGGTGGTGTTTGGGTTGGGACTTATCTCTACTGTCTGGTTGTGTGAGGACACACGTGGTTAATGATAAAACAATATCTTGACCCTTTAGGTGTCACATAGTGTTTTCATGTGCTTGCCTGCTATCGATATGATGCAAGAATGCAGCTCGCATTTATGCATCATGCCGAATGGGTTGATACACTCCCAGAGGGTCAGTGATTTCAGCCCTGGCGAGTTATTCGCCAGGGTATACTCATGCATCATACCAGCAAAGGGCATAGGGCATTAAGGCACTATGTGGCCCTTAAAGGGTTAATCAGTTTCCCTGTGGTACTGCTTTGGGGATGGGGGAGTCTTGGGGATGTCCTAATCAGATCCTGTCTCCTTGTTCTGGTTGACATCACTGCCAAACATGCCAGATCACCGCCTGCACTCACCAATGCTACGGGATGCCACTGCTTGGTCGACAAGATGAAAAAGTGTGATATTATGAATGCCCGATATGACAAAAGAACCCTACAATTTTGGACAGATTTTTGCAGGAAAGTGATATAATTTAATACACATTTCCCTCACACTAGCTTGCGCCCATGGGTACTGATCTACCGGATTTTCGAAAATAAATATTTGTTTGAAATTACTTATACTGCAGTTTCATTACTTAGTAGCCAAGGGATTATCAATGTAATTTACGGAGTGATTTGATACAAGGCATTCCTACAAGACCTGGGTGGTGCTGCAGGAAAAGAGGCCTCTCCGAAAAATACAGACTGAACAACAGTCCAATGCATTGGAATTCAGGGTGAATCAATATCACACAAAAAGACATGGGATGATACAATGATTCATGTTCAGCACTGGTGACTAAACAAAGGCAGCAAATGGTTTTCGGGGAGGGCAAAGCTTGTCACTGATGATCAAATTTGATATAAACGCTGATAGCTATCGCTGAATGAGTCTGACTCTGTCTGGTGATAAAACCATTTTTGTACAAAAATATGTTAGATCGGTTAGGTACATTCCTATACACAACGAAGCGTCCTGATGACAAGACACACGTATTTCATGACGGATATTAAACTAATAGAACAGAAGAGAAATTGCTATATAGAGATAAGCGACACAGAAAGGATAAAACCATGATTCAGTCAGCCATCATCAATACGCCATGAGCAGACTATTACAACAGTGAGCATTTGAGTCATGTATACATAGCTAAAGGCAGTGGTCCAAACCCACACTTTAGCAACTCTCCTTTTCCACTATTACCTATACAACCATTTATGATGATATACTCTATCCCTAAACCAAAGAAGTTACACGATAGCACGACAACAAACGTGTCTTTGCATGCTTACCTTTCATATCTTGCCTCCGTAGGGAACAAAGGCGATTACGATGATGGCGATGAAGAGGAGAACGGCCACGACCCAGTAGCCTGCAACGAGAAGATCAGAGCTGTCAGTGAGTTGCGGAAGCTGGGGCTGTGAGCTGGGAGCATGCCCCGAGCTACTCATGTACATGGGCAAATGATGCCCCGAGCTGCTCATGTACATGGGTAAAGGATGCCCAGAGATGCTCATGTACATGGGCAAAGGATGCCCTGAGCTGCTCATGTACATGGGTAAAGGATGCCCCCCACTGCTCATGCACATGGGTAAAGGATGCCCCGAGCTGCTCATGTACATGGGCAAAGGATGCACCGAGTTGCTCATGTACATGGGTAAGGGGTGCCCTGAGCTGCTCATGCACATGAGTAAAGGATACCCCGAGCCACCCCGAGCTGCTCATGTACATGGGTAAAGGATGCCCTGAGCTGCTCATGTACATGGGTAAAGGATGCCCCAAGCTGCTCATGTACATGGGTAAAGGACACCCCGAGCTGCTCATGTACATGGGTATAGGATGCTGAGCTGCTCATGTACATGGGTGAAGCATGCCCCGAGCTGCTCATGTACATGGGTAAAGGATGCCCCGAGCTGCTCATGTACATGGGTGAAGGATGCCCCGAGCTGCTCATGTACATGGGTAAAGGATGCCCCGAGCTGCTCATGTACATGGGTAAGGGATGCCTGAGCTGCTCATGTACATGGGTAAAGGATTCCCCCAGCTTCCATACAGAATCTGGTCACGTGTTTCCGGTAAGAAGAAATAGTAGTTGTTCTAACAAATCGTTGGAATATTTAGTATCACTAACAGCCAGAAGCGTTAATCACACTGTACAGTACTGTACACTGCCTGTTTCCCTAGTCACCGCATTGTGCTTCCGCATATAAATGTTTGTGTCTCTATAGGCCATAGCAAATCAATGTCTGACACCAATCCTGCCAATGCTAATCTGCTAAATGTAAAAGGTGAGGGCGCCAGCCCCTTCCATTTCTGCTACTAATTGCGCTGGCCTTTTCTGAGGGGGCATATTAGAGGTTTCTGGTTCATGATACAATAATCAGCCAATGATTTCCAATACTTAAATAACCCAATAAGAAACCCCTACCCTACCGATTGTAGAGTAGGAGGTGGTGGGCATGGTTGGTTGGTTTCAGGGGTAGGTGTGGCGTGTTTTGTAGGCTTCTACTACTACATACCAGGTAGGGTCCCTTTCTCACCTGGCTCAGGTGTGTTCCTTCCCTGGGGGAAGTGTGGGGTGTGGGGGAGGTGAGGGGCGCCTGGGGTTGGTGCCCAGCGGGAGCCTGCACCTTCAGTGGCAGCCTCCTGCTGTGATGTCTGTAAGGAGGGGAACCACACACCTCCATCCACCCTGCCCCTTCACTCACACCCACCCACACCATGCAGAACACCGACTGGCAAGTGCACAGACCACAGGCCACCAAAATATCACACCAAAGCACAAAAATACCCAGCAAATAGCACCATAAATCTCACCCAAAATCACCAAAAAGTATGTGTGTAAATGAGAGTGAGCACCAAAGGAGTGCACCAAGTTCATGATGCAGAAATCCAAATTGGATGATGATAAGTTTGTCTGAATATGATTTGGAGTGTATTGGCACATGTAGTTCAGATTCGGTGAAAATAGTGTAAAGGGCATGGCAGCATAGAAAGGGGTTAATCAGACATGCCATGTGAAGTCTAGATTAGACATTTAGGCCACCTACAAAGTAGGTGACCAGCACAGGCAACCTGCCACTCTCACAAAGTCCAAGCCTCTTCTTGGTAATGCCTTTTTATTTCCCTCTTTGAGTCCAGGGCCTGGACCAGGTATTTTAAAGGAGGGTTCCAGTAAACACTATTAGTACTGAAAAAAAAGTGTTGCGAGGTTGCGGCGAACTGAAATACTAGAAAATGAATCTTTGTTTAAAATCTAAAAGGGCGTGGGGGAGGGGGAGGTTCTCCTTGGCCCCGCCCGTGTTTGACTTGTATATCAATGTACCTCCAGTCAATAGAGACAACAATTATGGATAGTTAGAATGGTACCAAGTTCAACTGTCAATTTAATATGTTTTCTCTATTTTCATAAGGCAAGACCGCAAAATGATGTGTCCACTTGGATTCAGCACATTAATTACATAACGAAATTTTATTGCAGTTACTCTTAAATTCCTACTAAAACTTGAACGATTATCATGATGTTACTTTTGTGTTGTTGTTGATAGTTGCCGTTTCTTTTTAGGTGGAAGAGGGGCTGGGGTGGCGTGGGCAGAGGGCATATAGAATAGCAAAGTCACTACCTCCATTAGACCCTAATCATAGTCTTCTGACACTATGATTAAGTCTATTGCAGTAATTAACAAAGACAGGGGCTGTATAAATGATTGCCCTGTATTTAGTTCTCCATATTTCACTTCTCTTGTTCAGCACTATAGCAATGGGAAGTGAAGAAAAAGAGGTTTGCCCTCATTTGTGGTTTTCCTGTTAGTTGTGTGTGGGGTAGGTGAGGCTGAGGAACAGGCTGGTGTGGGACATATCAGCATAGTTAATGAGTGTACACCCAGCATGGGGTACATGAATATTGAAGTCTCTTTTCAGGAAGAGGCCAACAAGGCTACTAGTGCAAGTGCTCCTATTGTACATCAAGCAACCCTCTCCTCTAGAGGAAACATGAATGGCGCCTACCTTTGAATGATAGAAACCCCAAGTATAAAACCACAATGAAAATTCTCCAGATGTGGCTCGATATTGGCCAAGTTGAATAGACTACAAGTATAGAGGATCCCATTGATATATGTATGTTGAGCACTGAAAGCCCAACCACGAGGGGCAGCCAACGGAGTAGCCATATTGACTCACCACAAATTAGTCATTCCTTTGTGGCTTCCCCTTTATCTCGTGCCCCATCAGGACCTATTCAGCTGTCCTGTGGTTAACAACATGGCTTATTATCACCCCAAACAGACGTCTAGGAGCAGCCACAATATCCTTAATCAACTCTTGATATATGTCTAACAAGGACTTTGATCTTGATATCAGTGGAAATGGGAATGATAACATCAAAGGGCTTCAGCTTTAACAAAATATTGTCAGGGCTATACTATTAGTTCACATATCGTCAATGATCTAGTATGTTACTCATGGCGAGTGTATCTATACATAAATACATTTGCTGTACAAAGTTGACACACTCCCGAAGGATCTTAATGATGCGGTGTGTCAACACAATGCTTCATTGGCGCATCAGATCAATGATTGTATCAGTTATGTCAAGTACGGGGAAAGGTATCACGGTGCAGACATACAGAAGATAAAAATATTATTTCATTCGATTTTACTTTTTCAGAAGCCATAGAGGAAAATGTCCATCCTGTATCCGCCCTGTAGTGTCCTGAAGAGGCTCGTTTCCCTGCTGGTGGCCATACTGGAGGTATTTACCACAAAGAGTAATCTACAGCCAAGTCAGAACGACTTCAGCACCCCTCCCCTCAATCCCCATTCCCCTGCTCCCATAGGGCTAATTGGTTGCCGCCATCAACAGTGTCAGTGGTGAGCATTAAACTACAAATGGGGCTGTGTAAAGAGGCTGCCTACAGGCCCAGCCCTCACCCGGGCCTCCCCCAGGCCTCCTCCCCACCTCTACCCGCCACCTGACCGACCAGGGCAGCATGTCGCTGCATTTAGAGGCCGAGTCAGGGGGGTGTTTTATTTCTACTACTGTCTGGCATTGAAATGACTTGAAGTGGCCAATAGATGTGGCTTACTAGGGAAAGATGCCTATATAGGAACTGAGAATTTACAAATGTATAAGATTGCAACAAACTTGTAGCCTGGACATGATCATTTCATGGTTGAATTTTTTTTGATCACTGACACAGCAACTTGAAAGATTCATATGCGTCAATGGCCCTAAGGGGGGTATAGCGATATGGGATATGTTTTTTTAATTGACTGGGAAGCCCAGAACATAGGTCTCTCTCCATTGCTATCTCTCATCCAGGGTATAAATGTCATGGAGGGCAGATAGGTACATCTCTTTGATGCTCTTATCTTGTCCAGTGTATAATGTAATTTGACAGTTGAGATCAACCTGTAGAACAGTAGGGTTTTGGAATGTATCGGCAGCAAATGTGTCAACTTATTTTAAAAAGCCCTGTGAAGTGAGGACCTCCAATGAAGTAGCTTCAGCGAGAACCTACCTTATGACAATGTCAAAGAAACAAATTCAGATTCAATGCCCTTGGTGGTGAAACGTCCCCCAGGGGGAGGGGCAATGAGGAGGTGTGAGGCTCTTAGAAGACGACGGTAGCCGCGTCCCTGCGACCTAATTAATAGCCTCCTAGGCCTCCAGCAACCCCTGCCTTGAGTCTCACTTGACCTATTTACTTGGACAACCAATAGCCACTAGTCTGGGCCATTTTCTGGAGGTATTTCCACAGATTTTCAGACTTTCTTATGTGTGTTGTATATAGATTGATTGAATAAAAATCCGTTTTTAAAAAAAATATTTCAGTTTTATTATAGGGCGTATTTTGAAGAAAAGGGTGAATGTGAAGGAAATCAGTCATTCTTGCAACAGCAAGAATAAGGAATATAATATGCTCCAAATAGAACTCTATGGGAGCAATGCCTGCTGCGTGAGAGTAACTACTGGCATCCGGGTTGAAAGGACATGAGTCTGACCCTTCATCACCCTGGTGGGAAGGAATGCCTATACCGTGGAGGATGAGGATTGTCTCTGTGTGTGTGTCGGGGGGGATGGGATCAGCTGTCCTCACTCCTCCTGTGTGGCTGCTGTGGAAGCTGCTAATTACCAGAGAGCAATTAGTGAGCTGCTCCAGACATGCCAAAGGGGAGAGGAGGAGAGGGGTGAGGTCCACTCAGGAGCAGGCAGGTGAGGGCTGGGGTGAGGATGAGGGAGTGTGGGTTCTCACCCTTCCTCTCAGTGAGCCGCCTTGGCAGCTGTTGAGAATCTCAAGGGATCAGAGTGGATCATATGGGATCAAAACAAACTACCCTCCAAAAAAAACTGATATCATTAACACATTCCTGATTTGATGAACTCTCCACTCCTAGTAATTGATGAGTTACGAAAACATTTACTATGTTTAGAAAGAGATTCGAGTAATCCTAATGTCATTAGAATGCCAATATGATTTCATTGTGCCGAAAGTAAAATTATAGTGTATGCTTGAAAGATATACCCGGAACAGCAGGTCTGTTGTGTCTTTGTGAAGTGCACCCATTCCCAATACCAACAAAAACTGACAGACACCATTCCTTCACATGTCATTTCTTGTGACCTTTACATGGATTTGGATTTTTTTAAACTTCCAATCATTTCCTGAGACCTTGAGAAATCCTCCTGCATTTAAGTCCCTTAGTGAGTTTTAAACTAAATCAGTTTAATTCTGTCCATTGCCAGGATCCGCATCCAGTATGGGCACGTCTGACCGCATTTAATAATATTGACCATGATTGGTACAAAAAGAATAGGTCCTCCTCGCAGTTCCTAAACATTCCGTTTGCTCTCAACTTAAAGCAAACAGCTTATTTCAGCTAGAAGTGCTTGTGCAGCAAGGAAATATTATTCCTCTCCAGACTGAAATGGAAATATTTTTCTGTTCCATAAGAGGAGGTAGTTGAACAACATCGTACTTGGTCTGGAGGAGGTGAAAGGAATACAGGTAGCTGCTGTTCTCACCACCATTAAGCTATGGCATAACCCTTTAAGGGCAGCATAATGATTTAATACACTGAGACCTTTTCTCGGCATAATAATGCCATGGAAGCAGCACTGGTGAGAACTGATTCCTGCATCATGCCGACCGTACGAGGTTGATACACTCCTGAAGACTCAGCATGATGCACCAATGCAATGTTGGTGAGTTACTCGCACGATGGTTGGTGCATCATGACAGCATAAGCACAATATTCAGTCAATATGTGGTCCTTACAGTGCTAACTGTTATAATCATAGCTCCTGACTGTATCATTGTGCACTTTACAAGTATATGGTTCTGCTGCTAAGTGTATGTGTGCTGGTACTTACGGTTCTATAGCACCTCGGCTACTACTCACATGGACAAACCTCTTCAGGAGAAGCTATACTCAGTAGGGAGCCGTCTCAAGGGCCAGGTACATGGGCCTACCTGTAGTAATGTATGTACTGTATGCAGCAATGCCAGGGGGCTCAGGGGACCTATAAATTGTGAAATTCAACGCTGGGGGATTCTATTGTTGTTCTAGTGATGTGTGTGTAGTTTATTAAATCTTTACTAGGAATAATATGGATTGTTACAAGATGGTATCAATTTGCCAATGTCAGAGTAGGGACGGTGAAGCCATCATGCTTAGCTTGATTTCAGACAGGGTAATTATATGAAGATGTGGATAAATGCCTGTGATAGTACATTGTACATATTATAAGCCTTATAGCATTAAAGGCCACCCCCACCCCTCACAAAATAAATTGAATATACACAACAATATGCATCTCTCATCACTACTTGGATCAGAATTTTTTTTAAAATATTTTCTTTGTAACAATCTGATAGAAAATCTCCAGAAAGTTTGCATTATTCGGTATCAAATTAAAATTGTTGGTGTCAGTAAGTAATTATCGTCTCCATGACATTTATATGGCAAACTGGTTCATCCTCTATGGTGACAACTATTTATGGATACAAATACTGTTTCCTGTACAAGAGAATCCACAATGCTATCACTGCTATCCTCTGTTAAAATGCCTATGCGATTGGAGGCAATTGTTCATGCATTATGCATTTAAGCTATTATCACTTAGGATTGACTGGTTTTCAAGAAGGGATCTAAGCCCTTTTCTCCTCACTGCTCGCATTTGGGGGCGGCGCTATATGATCTCTGCACGCCATCCTTTACAAAGAGATCCAAATCTAGGGTTCCAAACATACCTCTCATGATGTTTGCGATGTTGAGGAGGTTTCGATCTTAAGTAGGTGACAATGATCGGATGAGGTCAATGTTCAATTTCAGGGAATTTGCACAACTTCATATATGCCTGTAGCTGGATGCATTATCAACCAATCAGATAACATCCTGCATTCACTGCAGAATCTTTAGGGTACATTATGTAACAGCTGGTACCTACCGGTATGTTACTGCTGTTATCAGTACTTATCTCGCCAGTTACTAGATCAAGCAATGGTGACCGCTGCTAAGGAACTTGCAACCTCGGTATTATGGGGAAGCCCAAAGTAAGGTTGCATATTTGAGGATGTATAGAGTTCAACACAGCATGCAAATACAAATCGATACATGATACATTTTCCAGTTTTCAGTAGGACATCATGACTACACTGTGCTAGGGTAATATATGTTATATAGAGGGCCTGCTAGTACACAGGTATCAGGCTGGGTAATCTTGTCTACAGGTGTCAATACTAACACCTCCCAGGTACAGGTCATGTTGTAAGGTTGTGTAGATAAGGGCTTTACCTCTCTGTAAGCCCCCCGGACCCAGCCCTAAAGCCTCTAACCCATTCAATGCCTAAGTCTCAAGGCACAGTAGGCGTGAAAAGGCCCACACTAAGAAGCCGGATCATCAAGAGACGCTAATTGTATTTGGGATTTTCTCAACTGATTGATTCCGATCAACATTAAATGTCTACCATTAGTGGTGAATGCTAGCATAGTGGGGAGCGACACCGGGAATGGCTATATTGTTGATAGAGGTTATTGTGACTGGTGGTTTTACAGTTTAAAGCTGGGCTAGAAGTGGGTAAATGTGTTTGGTTAGCGTTGGAGTAAGGGTTGTTGTACTGGTTTGGGGCAGTCCCTACTTATTATGTATTTTCTTGGTACATTTTCTGCTGATGTCTGCCCCCCTACAGAAAGCAAGTTTACGTTAAATCGGAAAATATAAGCATCAATGCAGAAATATAAATGCAAAACTATCTATACGCATGTAACCATGGCTTTTAGCAGTCATCGGTTATATTATCCATCAATAATTATTACTATGGATTCGACAATATGTGTACCATCATATTGATTATAGATTGTTGCAGTGAATGGCTCTGTCTTGCGGCCCCCTTTTATGTTTACCATTATTTAGATGTCGTAATAATATTCATGCCCTTATAATATATAAAGGTGGGCTTGCCAGTGCGAGCAAGTCCCGCACAACTTAAGACAGCTATTTGGTTAGTGTAGCTTTCTTGGCACTTGTACTATTTAGAAGTAAATGCAGATTGCATAAGTAGCTTATGGCCGGGACTGTCTTTAGCTCATTAACACTTCATCGGGGCTAATGCAATTAACTGTGGCAGGCAGAGCTTTTGTATGTACCTCGGTCCTGGTTGGGAAGCCTTCAAGCCCTACCTTCAGCCCACCTGGGAATTAATCAACCTTAATAACGGCTTAATGCTCTGTGCTCTGCTTGCATGCATCAGCTTGTGGGTACTCAAGGACAGGTAGACAGCCCCCTCACCTGTCCCCTCTCCTGCATTCTCTAACAACATGTATGATATACAGGGACCTCTATACAACTATTGACCCTGTAAAGGCCGCACCGTGCGTTAATATTCTATGTTCTTTGTTGTCATGATGCATCCATGCAGGGATATGGCTGCATTAACGCATCATGACGACCATTTGGAAGTGTATCAACCTTATTGGGTTGTCCTGATGCTTGATTACAGCCATGGTTATATTCATGCATCATGGCGACAAATGGCACACATGTAGTACATAAAACACTATGCGGCCCTTAAAGAGTTAACCGAAACTATTAACAGCCACAGTCGAGAGGTGTGCTGGTGCCTCCACCTGGTGATAACCAAGGACATCAAAGATCTGCTCAATGACAGTTTAGATTAATACATATATTATAATCACTTCCAAAGTTGAAACCTTATTTTCTCACAGACAGCCTAATCTAATAAACAAGCCATATGTTGTTAGAAGTTCTGGGACCACATCTGAGGCCCATCTTCCAAATTGTTACATTTGAAAATTCGAGCTCTGGTAGAGCAACGGTGAAGTAATATTAAGGGGAGTCAATAATCAGTAGGGCTATAATAAAACAAAAGCAAATTAAAACTAAACTCTAGCATTTTTCCCAATTACTTTTATTTATGTTATAATACTCACATTTTTTCGAGATTTCAGCAAATATTTTGTCGGGAAGAGTAAGCTCCCACTGACTTCAGTGGCCTGTCTGACTTCAGGACATGGCTTTTCAACTGGATCATACAACAATTTCAGGATATTTCTAGTTACTGGAGTAATCATTGAGTCATCTTGATGAGCTGCGAGTATTGTAGCAATTCACAACTCGACTAATTTCTCGTATTAAAAAAAAGAAATCCTACCTACATACCCTTATGATCAGACCATGTTGCCTGAAGCCCCCTGATGCACACATTCTTATCTTTTGCCTATTAGTAATCATCAGGGCTGTGAAATGCCGAAAACAGTTTCATTTGAAGAACATTATGCGTCTCCGGGCAGCATTATAAATAATGCTTTTCATTCAATTAATTTTGCAATTAAGACTGCTTAATCACTTAAAACCTATGTTTTGCAATTAAGGTTGCTTAATCACTTAAAACCTATCTCGTATTCACAGGTACATTCAAATTATACATTTACTACAGAAACTTAATTCTTTGTTGAAAATTCAGTGAGTACAAAAATGTCAAGAGTCCATACCCCCACCCCTTTATAAAGGCTTTTCATTTTCTCAACGGATTTTGATCAATCACAGGAATGATCCTCTGGAACTTACAAAATACGGAATTCCGCATATCTTCACAGCCGTGAATTATTGAATTATACGTTTGAAAAGAAAGTTAGGTTTGAGGCGATACCAAATTCGACCCAAGATTGTAATATGAGACGCCTTGGGTCATCCAACTGATCCCTGCATTGCCCATAGGGGTTTAGTGTAGACCTGACCACAAATGGCAAATTCACTCCACCACACGCACATCCCTTCCCATTCCCCTACCAACCTCCTTTCCTCTTCTCCCATCTTTCCTCCACCACCCAACTCTATTTGATAATCCCTACTGAGTGCTTTAATGCTTTGTGACACCTGTGGCGGCTAGCATCACTTAGTGTGTGCTTCCTCCAGAGGCAGTAAGGTGTGTAAAGAGCCGGGGTAAAGAGCTGGAGTATTGGAGAGGACCTAACAGGGGTCTGTCGGTACCAGAGGGCCCGGCACTTGATGGCCCTGACACGGGGTGCTAAGTTACCCCCACCCGGTGTCTGACTAACGTACGGGCGGGGTGCCTCAAACTCCCTACTCCCCTACTACTCGTGCTGCCATGCGGCCTGCTATGGTGCATCTCTGAGCTGTTGGCCAGAATCACAAAGGATGCTGTTAGCATCCCGGGTTAGCCTTAAACAGACCTAGCTACCTAGAATACATGTTCAGAGTTGCCACTCCCTGGTCGAAAAAGATTGACATTTTGGTCAATGTTATGTATGAAATTCAAGCCTAATTATCATACTACAGATGTACCAATGGCTTCTTGCTTTCACTGATATCCTATGATCCTATTATCAGACGGTATTGTGCTATCACCGGTAGAACAGAGCGAGGGTATCCTCTGAAGAAGGGGCTTGCCAATCCATGGACATAGATTATAAACGCATATATATGGCATGGAATGGGTTGGGTGGAAGGTGAGAGAGAGTGGGGCCCCACCCCACCCCCATACCCTTTTCCTCTTAGAGGATTACCTAGCCGGGGGTGGTTATCTCCAGCACAGGGGGATAATCTGGTTACAAGAAAGAGAGGGGGAAAGGCGATGCTCCAGGCCCTTACGAAGGTGGTTAGCTTAAAGCTTTAATCCGGGCGGGATGAAAGATCGGCCCCGTGTTTTCATTCTATTATCGCCCCGATGACACAGCAGAAAGATTAAACATTGACCGACGTTTGCCGACATTCTGGCAGGTGGTATGTGTTAAACCTTTACGGGTGGCATGCTACCGCAACGCCTGTACTGTATTTTTCGCCATGATATCCGAACGCAGCGCCGGTGAGTTATCTACCAGCACTGCAATAGGGCAGCATTCCGACCCTTCGGGGGTGCACTCGCGGGAGTGTATCAACCCTGGATGGTCGGCATGATGCATGGATGAAGCACCGGAGAGTTACTGGTTGAGGTCGCGTGAATGCGCGAATAGTCATGATGCTGCATTTATTAACCAATATGCTGCACTGAAAGGGTTAACAGGCCCCTTTGCCCACACCCAATCCTCCTGGTCCTGCGCGATCCCACAGAACAAGACAAATGTCCTGAGATATGTAACCATATTTTGAAGGAAATTCAACATGGAAGTGGCTTCCATTCCATCGTGAAATCTATCTAGGCCTATCCAATCCGTTCTAGTGCTGGTTCTCGGGGGTCTCCCTATAGACACCACGTTTGTATGGTATTTCACACTTTCATATGGGTTATTTGAAATAGGTCATATTTCTGAATATGCCCCCCCCCCCACCAAAAAAAAGAACGAGAAAAATACGAAAGAAGGTCAAGGTGGGAAAAGAACGAGAAAAAAAAGAGAAAGAAGGTGAAATAAATACAATATACCACTACGCCCCTAAGATGGCACTGGTCAGACTAGTCCATATACACCAATAGCGGTACCCTGATAGGTGACTGGAGCATCACTAGATTACACATTCTCTGTGTTGTTCTACATCCAGAAAGGTGATTGGGATCTTACCCCTGCCCCCAGCAGAACGCAGTCAACTGCCAAATCTAATTTATAATAATGGAGTCCCAGGCTGCGGCTTCTCGCAACCATGCACCTGTACCTGCAGGCCTTGACCAATACTTCTACACAGTCCTATGAAATATGAGTGCCTCGGGATGTGTATGTGTGTCTATGGAATGTGGCAGGTGGGTATTAAAGAGGGCTGATCCGAAAACTGCTTTAATGTCTTTGGGGGTTATGATGCATGCATACATGCCTGGCGAGTAACTCGCCGGGGCTATATCCATGCATCATGCCAACCCTTCAGGAATAAATCAAGCCCGAAGGGCCGGTATAATGCATGAATGATGTAGCCCTGGCGAGTTACTCCGACCAAGGCCAAGGGCATATTGCATTAATGCACTATGCGGCCCTTAAAGATTTAATGCATTTGGTCGGGATGAGGAGGGGCAGTGGTAGGGGGGTGTTGCCATTACATTTACATTTACGTACAGTCTGGGCCGAGTCATCAATTATGTGCCTTTCTTGTTGGTGCCATGTGATAGTGGCATCTGTAGGCAATAACATCTGGCCGCCCTGGAGGGGTGCCTCATTGCCGCCCTCCTCACAATGCCTACCTGCAGGCACCCTGGAGGCCTCACTCCACCCTGGAGGCACCCCGTCCTGAATGCCACACTCCAGGCGGTAAGGGATAGGGTAGACTTGTTCAAGTTGTCAACAAACGTTGCCTTTGATAAACACTCCGAGATGTCACTCTCCGGTCGATATGAAGCATCAAATCTCTAACAGTTTTGGCCAAAAATCTGCAGGAATGATCATAATTTGATGCAGAAAGTCCCTCGAAAAAGCAGGAATTCCTGCAAATCATGAAAGTGACCACTGTGAATGATACTAATCAACTTATCACATGTTTTAACTCTATCTCTTTTCTCTCTAGAGACATCAGGCATGATGTAATATTTATATATAGAGCGCTTATCCCCCTAACTATCCCTGCAGTATCAAAGCGTAGTATGGCATGAATTGTGTAGTAGTTGAGAGATTAAAGCTAGTCAGTCTACCAAGGGTTGCTCTATATGTCAGACAATTGCGTTGACCACTGTTGTCGCATACTAGTTCAAAGAGCCCCAAAGGGAGGCAATTTCACCCACCCCCTGCAGAGCCTCCCATAGTACCCAATCCACCCTGCCCGCATGCAATTCACTATAGGGCTAGGTGTGGCTTCACCGGTGGCTTCCGGTTTGTGGCTTCCGGTTGGGAGCTACTCCAATCCACTGGCACAGAGTCTCTCTCCGAGATCTCGTGATGTCTACTCATCCCTGCCCAACTTAAGGCCCTGCCCTATATAGCCTCCTTATCCCCGGCTACCATGTTCTTCCATTGCCTACATCTAACCCTTTAAGGGCGGCGTGATGCCCCAATGCTTCATGTTCTTTCTGCGCCAGGCGGCACCAATACCGCGTGGCGAGGAACTCGCAGGCACTGCATATGTGCAGCATATCGTATTTTTTTCAAGGAATATCAACACCGGCGAGAGTACCAGCGAGATGCTGCATTCATGCATCATGCAGATAAAATACATGGCATAGTGCTGCCTTTAAAGGGTTGGTAGCCTGTTGCCCTTACCCCTTGGTCTCCTATTGGATGCGGCTCTTGGTGTCCGTGCCACTCTCACCCCGGAATACAACCAACTTCATCACCAGATTCAAGAGCTTGTTCAGTGGGAAATCAAACTATTTATACGACCCGATGCTTCTGATTGGGTTATAGCGGACACCTTATCGATCCTGGCCACCCCATCTCCAACCCCAACCCACCATCACATACGTCTTGAGTATAACCCTTACACCATTTGCGAGCAATCTCTGCTGGCGAATGTGTTAGACTCTTATAAGATGCTATTGTTATCAATTAAAATAAAAGAAACACCGGAGAGCAGTAGCAAATTGAACAGTTCGTTTCAGGGCAAATCTGTGGAGCAAATCCAGGGAGCAAATAACCGAAGTCATTAAGCACTTAAAGGGGTTTAGGAAGAGTCCTCACGATACAGAAAGGATGCGAATTCACAAGGATTCTCACGGTTTGATTTCGTGTTGAGATTGAGAGGCACTTTTTGGAAGAGAGAGAGAGAGAGAGAGTCTTTCAAACTAGAATTGCCAAAAAGGCTTTTCTAGATTCAGAGCATCATCTGAGGGGTGTAGAAGCGGCTGATTGGTGTGGGGGAGTTGTACAGGTGGCATGCGGCTCACGCCCCTGGTGGGGGCCTCCTCCTGTGTGGGAGGCAGCCTCCAGCCTCCTCCAGGGTGCTGTAGGTCTGGGAGGCAATCAGAGCCATTGAAGGCAGCCTGAGACCAGGGTTGGCCACACCTGTATGGCCACACAGGGGGTGTCTGACCACAGCCGCCGCAGCCCTTTCAGACAGTGTCAATCAATCAGCATGGGCAGCAGCCAGGTCAGGGGTTTGGAATGGTTTGGAAAGGTTGTTGCATCCCATTAATGAAGGACTAGCTATGTTATATCGTCTTTTGGTTTATTTAAAGGCGCAGAGCTCGGTGCCCCTCTAGCGACAGTCGGAGTGGAGCAGGGACAGGTACGCAGCCCTATATATATAAGGACGCTGGGGGTTTAAGAAGGGTTGCTGTTTAGAAGGGTACTCGGCTGATTGAAATTGCTAAGGAGTTGAAGTATTCTGTTCGTTTTCACTATGACATTTACAATATTAATTGCATCGATTAGGCCTAATCTCTCTATCCACCCTGACACCCTGGCCTGTAATATGAAAATCCATGTGTTTATTTCAGTTGGATTCGTTGATGCTTTTACTTATTGGTTTGCAAATGTACCAAGTCAAAAATGCTGTACAGCCCATCCTACTAACTGAACTTGTCATCCACTAGCCCCAGATGGCAGAACGTTCAGGGAGCCTTTCTAAACAAGTGTTGGGGAACCCCCGACAACAAAACTGACCCTGCTACATAAGACAGAATCAAGGAGGGAAATAGATTAAAATGGATTCCCCGAATCACTGACACCAGTGACATGATCTAAACAGCAGTTGGAGGAACATTCCTACATACAGTGTGTGTATGGGTGTGTGTGTGTGGGTTAGGGGTGAAGGAAGCACCCGCAATACAATGTATCATTATCTCAACCTCAGTCTCAAAGATGTATAAGAAAGCCAATGGGGCTAATTTTCCGGTCATGTTTCTATTTCTCGTCTATTCCATTGCCCAATGAGCGTGCGTAACATATGGTATGGTCCATAGGGAAACGAACACCTGTTGACCAAATCCATGTGGAAGGCACTGGTATCGAAATGTGTGGTGCGCCTCTGTGTGCAAATTGAACTGGGGGAGCAGGACTAAAACTAAATCAACCTTCACTATGTCCGTCTGTCTCTGCCACTGTCCTTTGCCTATCTAGCTGTTTTGGTATTTCCCTCTCTATCTCCCTCTCTCCGTTTCAGTCTCTCTGTTCCTGTTTGCCTATATGTCTTTATCTGTATTTTCAGCGTTATTTTCCCTCCCCTCCCTTTGCTCTTCTGATAATCTGGCAAATAAAAGAACACATTCTATTATTTGAAAACCTTCCCTTGCTTCTTTAGATCACCAAAACCAGTTGAAAGATTGTCTAAAACGGTCCCGCCGGACGTTAAACTATACAAATAAAATCTAGCGTGTGATCCTAATCACAAAAGACTCAGGGATTTGTTTTTCCTTTGAATAAATTGTATATAGTGCTATATGTGTAATGTGTGTAGTGTAATATGTGTGAGTGTAACATGTGTGAGTGTAACATGTGTGAGTGTAACATGTGTGAGTGTAATATGTGTGAGTGTAATATGTGTGAGTGTAATATGTGTGTAGTGTAATATGTGTGAGTGTAATATGTGTGTAGTGTATTATGTGTGTAGTGTATTATGTGTGAGTGTAATATGTGTGAGTGTAATATGTGTGAGTGTAATGTGTGTGAGTGTAATATGTGTGAGTTTAATATGTGTGAGTGTAATATGTGTGAGTGTAATATGTGTGAGTATGGTGTATGTGTATGGTGTGTGTGTATGGTGTGTTTGTATAGTGTGTGGTCTCGATTTTCGTCCACACATCTCTTCCCATGCCATCTTGGTCTGACAAAAAGCGTCTCACCTTGCTAAAAATCAGATCTCCCATAGGTTTAACACTAACTGCCGAAATCGATGAAATGTCTACAGCAGTACTTTGATGTTTGTCTACAGTGAGGAAAAAATTATGTTTTTTGGATAGGTCTACTTTAGCAATTTTTTTCAGGGGGTTCCAGTAGGGGCACAAGAATGTTTCTTGCATCACTGGGTAGGAAAACACTTCAATTATCCGATTTTGTGTACTTCTGATCAATGGGCCTAATATTTCTATGATAAATTTGGAAAATGAAAAAAAAAAGAATTCCCCTGAAAAACGTCTCACAGAGGCGTCGCATAAGACTCTAGGAGCAAGGCTCCCTGAGTCAACAAACAATAATTTCACCAAACAACTGTGCTATATTGACAACTGACTGCAGCAACGTGTAGGATGTACATGTAGTAGTTGCTCATACCAACAAGATCCTGAGAATTAGGGTTGGTAGGTCAATATTTTTTTATTTCTCAAATTCTTTTTAATTGGTGAAGGTCCCCGGAATGAGTCGCAAATCGCCGTATTGACTCGTGGGTCATCAGGATGACTCACTGTTTCATCCAGGATTAAAGTAAGAATATCACAAAATTGTTGGACATACTTGTTAAAGAGCATTTCCTGAAGTGAGACAATTATTCAGGCGACTAAAATAGGTAGTAGCTTATTCTTCCCGACCAAAATTTTGCTAAAATCTACAAAATTATGAATATTAAAAAAAAAATTGGAATAAATGCGAAGGTCGGTCCCATTTTGAATCTAGGTTCGGGTCATAAACCAGTATGCTGCCCGTAAAGGGTTATGACGTTTTTTAAACAATACATTGTTAATTTGAATGCAGAATGCTGCCCAATGTATCTGTTGGGTACGATGTAGTTTAGCAATGTGTAGTGGTCATAAAGTAGACAATTGCGAAAGGTCTAGGGAGTGTAGCCATAGTAATCTGTGACGGTGGTCTATCGGGGATGTCATGGGTCTGGTGGCATCTGTTCTATGAGGTGGGGATATCGCGGGGATATCCCGGGGATGAGTAGTGATCCCCCTGTCATGGTGCAATCTTGTACAGTATCCACATGGAACGGGACCTCACACTGCAGACGGCTAACCCTTTAAGGACCACATGATGCTTCAAAGTTACATGTCCATTTGTCGTCATGACACACCGACGCTGCATTGGTGCATCATGGCTACCCTTCGACGGTGTATTGAATCTGCATGAATGCAGGGCTGGCAGGTTACTCACCAGGGGTGCATTCATGCATTATCACAAACAAAGGGCATCGTGTATATTAAAGCGCTGTATTAAAGCAGCATGTTGCTTTTAAAGGGATATACACCATGCCATGAGGCTCTGAGAATAGCGACCACTAAACCCAAAGTCATTTTCAGGCAGCTAGTTGAGCAACTGGGTATATTGTATTACCCTCTCCGACGGGTATATCATTCATCATGTCATAATAGCAGCAATCTCATAGAGGGGATGCCAAGTTGGTGATTTTTTTAGGGTGCAGTCTTACCAATGGACATAATTTAGATTTTACCAATTGTAAAATATCTACCATTATTTATAGATGGACAGTTTATTTGGGTCGTCAATTCCAGATAATACACCGTAAGTAGACACATGCTGCCTTCCTAGGTAAAGTTTTGTATCAAGAACTGTTACAATTTCTCCATTTTGGAAGTTTCTCATCATCACCAGTTTCTCTCTTATCCAGTTTCACCCTTGCCAATTCCCAATCACAAGGTTCTCTTCTTGCCAGTTTCTCTCCTCGCACTTTAAGTTAAGTGACTTGACTCCCTTTCCCTGTACCTGCTGACTCCCCTTCCCTGTTACTGTATAAAGTGGAACTAAAATAGGTTTGAAAATGTGCTGCTATAATCCTAGGGCAGCACCCTTAGCCGCGAGCCTGAAAATGAGCCTGAAAGTGAGCCTGAAGCGGAGACTGAAACATGTTTTTAAACAGAAAGCGTGAAGTAGTCTGACATAGACACAGACTAGTCTGAGTCTGTAACAAAAATGCAAATATACAGCAGTCCAACATTATAGCACTCCAATGCACTATATGGATATATATCTAAAACTGGACATCGACATCCATGTAACAGAAAGCTATATTTATTAGAAGTAGAAATCCATGAATATCTATATGAAGGAGAACACCATGTTCATGCCTATATGTCTGTGTGTATGTTCATTTCAAAATTCAAGATTGCAACCATTGATTGAATGCCACCATGCTTTCAATGTAATCTGGAATTGCAGTTGCAGTAGTTTGATACATAATCTTGACTTGTAGTTGCATTAATTTGATACTATCAAAAAAACAAATCCTATTTGATTTTTCCTTCATTCAACCCATTTAAGATGGCTACCATTTACTAAATGCCACAATGCTTTCAGTGCAATGAAGAATTGTAGTTGCATTAATTTGATATCTATATAAGAACATTTCTATTTGATACCTTTTTCAAACACAGTTGGCACCCCATAGGTTTAGGATGGCCACCATTCATTGAATGCCACAATGCTTTAAATGCAATCTTGAAATGTAGTTGCATTAATTTTAAACTGTTAAAAACATCCAATTTAGTTGTTTTTTTCATGAAGAGTTGGCACCCCATAGGTTCAAGATGGCCACCAATCATTGAATGCCATAATGCTTAAATGCAATCTTGAGTTGCTGTTGCATTAATTTGATTCTTAAAAAAAAAACTTTCTTTTTTTTCTTTCATGAACAGTTGGCACCCCATACATTCAAGGTGGCTACCAGTCATTGCATGCCACAATGCTTTAAGTGCAATCACAAATTGTAGTTGCATTAATCTGATACTAATAAAAAAACTAATTCTATTCTTTTTTTTATTTATGAACAGTTGGCACCCCATATATTTAAGATGACTACCATTCATTGAATGCCCCGATGCTTGAAATGCAATCTCAAATTGTAGTTGCATCAATTTAATGCTAATAAAAAACAAATTCTTATCAATTTTTCTTTCATGAATATTTGGCACCCCATAAGGTGGCCACCATTCATATTAATGCAAATAGAATGCTTTAAGTGCTATCACGACTTGTAGTTGCATTAATCTGATACTAAAAAAAAAAAAATCTATTTGAATTTTCTTTCATGAACAGTTGGCACCCCATAAATCAAAAATGCACCCAGCACCCAGGTCAACAGCTATATACAGACACGTGTACCTCCCCTGCCTGTTCTCCTTCAATGCACAGTGAAGAGGGTGGGAGGGGGTGACCATCAACAGTGCATAAACACTTTGATTGGATGACAATGCAGTTTTTATATTACAACCTAGATTTGTGCAACGAAAATCATCAAGAAATACTAAGTATTTTTTCCAAAGAATAGCTTTTCTAGAATGGCTCGGTATTCAGGAATCCTACTGCGAATAAAAAAATGTCAAATTCTAATTCTAAATACCTGAAAATTGAGAAATGCTGACGTTCACGGGTTATGTAGGAAATGTACTAAAAACAGCAAAAAAGGGCAACAAAACCCTAATTTTCTCAAAAACTGTTCAGTAGGATTTTTTCTAACTGAGGTTCCACTGTTTTCTACCCTCATATTACACATTGGCATAGAGAATATATTGACACCTAGTCAGGATTTTGCGCTAGGAGCAATCTGTGAGGCGAAAAACAGCCAAAATGAGCCACTGGTCTGAAGTATAAAACTGGGCATCGATCACTATAGAGCTACAAAGAGACAGAGAATCGATGTCCAGTAATAACTGATCAAGTTCACACATTCAAATATATAAAATATAAACGTGTCCCAAGTTAGATAAGAATTTACTTACCACATGTATTTGATTTCCTATCCACTATTTTAATGTGTCGCGTTTCTCTGAGGAGACGTTGGTCTGTCTGGTCAACGTGGTCTGCTATATCATCGATTAATTCTGAAAAGAGTGGGAGAAATTTATTGTAGATTATATTTCGCTATATACAAATTCTTCGCAAGAATCAGTTCTGCTTTCCTCTTTAGCGGGGGCAAGGGGTAAATAAAGACTTTTGTCCCCTTTTTGGACGAGCGAATAGGTACTTTGGTGTTTGGTTGACCCCCCCCCCCCCTTCAAATGCCTGGGTCCGCCCCTGTTGTAGAATTACAATTTTCTGCTCCTTTGCTACACTGTCCTTAAAGGGGCTACCCAAGGGCTTTGGACTTGACATATTAATTCATGACACCAGTTACACTTACAGCATGGTGGTATTCACTTCCTTGCATCATAGAAAGTATTGGTAATAGATTAAGTGGGGAAATACATTAATGGCAGCATGCAGTTAACTGCCCATTTGTCATCAAGATGCATGGATGCAGTCTTGGCGAGCAACTCGCCAAGGAGCATGAGTGCATCAATCATGTCGACTCTACATTCCTGCATCAGGGGTGATTTATATAAAATGTCATGCCAATTTTGGCCATCTTCAAGATGCCCCCATTGTTTGTCACACTTAGACCAACACCCCCTACGCCAACTGCGTGATGTCTTTTTTTTTGGTGAACGCCCCGTTAGTGACTGAGTCGTCATAAAGCACGGCGAGGTGGTCCTTAGTATGACGTTGTGTCCGGGAGTTTTGGCGATTAGACTCATGTCAGAGTGGTGAGTAGAGAGGTAGCAAGGGGTGAGAGGGATAATCAGAGAGAGGGATTATCAGGATCCATACAACGAGTCTGGGTAGCAGCAGGGTTCAAGTGGGGCTGACAATACATGCTGGAGGGGATGAGCCTGTCCAGCTGCCACCAGTCTGATTGACACCTGTCACTCATCCCACCACATGAGGTGTGAGGACGCCGGGACAGGCAGCTAGCCTCAAAGCTGATTCAACATTTCTATTTGGATTAAAACTGCTAAGACTAAGTCTTGGATTAACCCATTTTCGACGGCATGTTGCATTTAGGCAAGATTTGTTGTCATGAGGCACCAATGCAATGGCGATGAGTAACTCCCCGCCGTTGCGTTCACGGTTGGTTGGTGCATCATGCCCTCCCTTCAGGAGTGTATCAACCCTGTGGGAGTCGATATGATGCATGAATGCAGCATGGCGACTATTATCATAGCGCATGCCGTTGTTAAAGGGTTAATGGGGGATTATTGAGAGAAAGGTGCTTTAAGTGGGAAACATAACAATAGGATTATATCTAATATCGTGCCTTTCTTTGTCTGTTTTAAAGATGGTTTTCGGCTATTGTTAGATATTAATCCTAAATGAGTTAACTGGTTATCTATGCGACAATTGTAAATACACACACACATGTAAAGCCATGTGCCTGGGATTGGGATGGTAGGTGGGGGCGGGGGGGGGGGGGGGCAGCAAGCAACTTTAATTCCTTCCTGTCCATACAGGATGTGCAAAAAAGGAGTGGTCCATGGATTTCACGCACCTTATTTTGGTGGGTTTTTTTTCAAATAAACTTTTTTTTAAATCAATATCATTTTATTCTGTATTCTCTGGATCAAAATGTTTGTTAGCATGGGTTTACGGAGACCCATTTTCAGAGGCAGGGTAAAATTTGAAAAAAAAACCAACTTTTTCAAGTAGAATATCCACTGACCAAAATGTCTTGTTTTTTCCTGCATGTATAACATATCAAACACGAGCGAGACAAATAAATTCCAACGTGTTCAGACTCTCCTTGAATATCTCAATTCAGGACGTGAGAAGATGACAATTTGTCTGGCCCACAGATTTTCATTCCCAGAGCAAAGTGGTCCACAACATTGAAAAAAAGACGAAAACAGATCTATACGAAGAGGCATGAGAAGAACTGAATGGTTAGAAGGGAGAAAGGTGAGTGAGTGAGGGAGTTGGTGAGTGTTGTGAGTGAGTGAGTGAGTGAGTGAGTGAGTGAGTGAGTGAGTGAGTGAGTAAGTAAGTAAGTGAGGAAGTGAGTGAGGAAGTGAGTGAGAGTGTCAGTGATGAATTTCTGAGAGTGAGGGAGTGAGTGTGGGTGTGGGCGTTTGTTTGTGAGTGAGTTTGTGATCAAGAAACATACACCATAAATGGGCAGACATTAAGACGGGCCAAGAGAGGGTACGGCCCCAGACGGGTAAAATCGACAAGTCGACAAGAGGCTGTTCAACCATTGTGACATTGAGCAAGACCCTTTTTTTCTAAATCGACAAAGGGTATTGGCATTTCCTAAAATTCGACAAGTGACAAGGGACAATATTTCTTAAAATCGACAAGGGGCATTGGTATTCCTTTAAATCGACAACTGACACATCAACTCCCTGTGCAAGGCCCTACAGGTAGACCTGCCAAAGTGTCTGCCTCTGGTAATTACCGTTGATAACATAGCATATAACCTTTAGATTTGATTGATACCCCTGAAGGCGGATGTCTACCCCCTCCCCTCATCCATGGACAGGGACAGGGACTGCAGCCATTCTAGTAAGGGACAAGCAGCAATGAGGGAAAGACTAAAGCAAGAGAAACTAAACACAAAATAAGAGAAAAAAAAACCTTTTACATTTACAGGGGTTTGTCTCGTTACTTGTAAGCTTTATTTAGTGTATAAATAAAGTTAGTGCACAACAATAAACCACACGTCGGGCACATGCCCCTGTCTCCATCCCCTGTCATCAGGTAGGAGTGTGTCTGTGGTGGTGGTGGTGGTGGTGGTTGGGGGGGGGGGGGGTGCAGGTCTGTGTCTAAGGGGTGGGGGTGGGGGTGGGTCAGGTACTGCGTCGTTCTGTGAGCAGCTCGGGGTCTTCCCACAGTTGACTCAACAACATGTTGACCATTCAATATGTTCGGTAAACTAAAGTGCTGACTTGGGTCTGGATATTGGGAGGGATGGGGTGGAGTGGTGTTGGGATCATCAGGGCAGTCTATGTCACAGTGGCCGAAGGGACTTTCAGCAGCCCCCCCCCCTCCCCATCTGCCCTTCCAACACACAAATCTTCCTTTTAATTGATATTGTAGACCCACGCTTCATCACTTCTTCCTACTAATTATACATGAAGAGTTTGGATGCAAAACGACATAAGCACCAAAATACAAAAACGGGGAAAAACTGGTTATAGCCATAGCCTAGGGCAAGATAAAAAATATTGTGGAAAGATTTTCTTAAAATATGTCCTCAAATAGTAGATAGAGCCTGCCTAAAATGCAGTTTTTTTGCAAAACGACATAAATCCAAAAGCGTTTTTTTGCAAAACGACATAAATCCACCTTACTAAACATTGTTTCTGCATGTATGGCTCTCAATTCCTGCATGTGAAATGTCTTAAATAAACACTATTACATATGATGTTGCTCTCTACTGCTAAAATTATTATCTCAAAACAAAACGAGCACTCTGACTTCAAAGAAATGTGAAAAATGGACACAAAAGTGACATTTTATGATCATGTGGATTTATGTCGTTTTGCAAAAAAACTGTTTTGGGATTTATGTCATTTTGCAAAAAAACATAATTGGGCATATATTTAAATCAAAGAAATATGATGCAAGGATCTTTAATGATCACATGTTGGTGTTTCATTGATGTCCTACTCAAACCAGAAACGTAATAAAATAAACAAATAAATGTCTGGTACCAATTTAGGGGTAAATACAGAAAAACTACTTTTGGATTTATGTCGTTTTGCAAAAAAACTGAAAAATCACATTTAATCAGCTATTTTCTCTTTCAATAATAATCAAGGATTTCAAAAATCGATTTCTAGATATTTTATTTATTGCCCATTAATCATTAGTGATTGAAAAAAATATTTTCTATTCACAATTTCTTCAAAATTAGAAATGTGCTATTATCTCAAAACTCTCAAAATGGATTTATGTCGTTTTGCATCCAAACTCTTCACATGTACCTATGTACGAGATATCATTCCCCAGTTTCACAGTAGAAAAGATACATTGTACATGTATATAATGATTATGGTAACCCTATGGTAGAGAACATTGTATAGTTTATCTACTCCCTCCCACCGACCCACCAATGATGTCAAATGGCAAATATCTTTGGTTCCCCGACAGACAGCCATATTAATGATACTACTTGAATATCTCATTTGATTTAAAAGCCCCTGCTCTTCAAGATGGCAACCTTGTACCTGTTACAGACCCCTGTGGGCTGCCCCTGGTGTTGAGTAACAAAACTACCTATCAGCCATCACAAGGTGGGGCTTTAACCCGTTAAGGACTGCATAGTGCTTTACGTCATTATGCCCTTAGTAATCATGTCGCATTCATGCAATCATACAGGGTCGACATGATGCATGCGTGACTACAGCACTTAAGAGTCACTCACCAGATATTTATTCATGCATCCTGACGGCCAAGGGCATAATTCATTAAAATACTATGCGGTCCTTAAAGGGTTTTAATCTAGGTGCCGGGCCGTCCACACAGCCCAGACTCCCATGTCTGGTGTGAGTGGGGCCGGCGTAGTGGGGCTTCTTCCAATATACCCCAGCTCTGCCGACCGACCTAAAGTCAAGCCATTTTAAATAGGTGGTTCTATTATCTTTGGTCGGTCAGTAACCGAGTGGTCAATAGTATAGACATAATGTGCCACTGTCATTTTTAAGAGATATATTATAGGCGCCAAATTATCATGAGCATCTATAAAATGCACCAATTGTTTCAATACATCATAATAGTAAAGAGGCAACAGTTCATATTCTGTAAGTCTTGAATTCACAGATACACCCTTATATCAACATATTATGTCCTAAAGTTAATAAACTTTATAATGTAACTACCGGTATACTAAGTTCAAGCCCCAAGATATTCCTATATTTTTTCTCTAGATCAAAAAGAAAAGACCAGAGAGACCAGACCACACAAACATACACATTTCAGTATGCCCTATCACTGCCCCACAAACAGACCTTGAAGCTACACTCAGGCCTGGAGGGAGGCTCCTCCAGGGGCTGCTTGGTGCATTAAGGGGTAACAGGATAAGGCCGTCTGGCCGTCCATTCACCTGGTCTCTGGAGGCATGTTCCCATACACGGTCAGGAGGAGCCCACGTCTCCCCAGCTATCCTTCTCAGTGCTGGATACAGTGGGCGTCCCAAACTCCTTTTTTTTCTTTTTCAAATAAATGAGTATATATACTCATTTATTTGAAAAAAAATAAGAAGATATATATATATATATATACTTTTGGTGTTTTTTTTATATCCCACCTACCACGCTACACTTCTACTCCACTGTATTCACGTTTACCTAATCAAAGGCCATTCCTCTATAGTATATACCTTTGCTGATATCAAGGTATTAAGACCCTTCTATCTATGTTGCCTCATAATTGGGGTCTGGCTTTTATTCTACCTGCTCTGTTATTGTTATCTATTTGGCCTGTACCTATCCATACCTCCTCCTGTATACTTTCTGAAGATTACTACATGGGTACTTTGATTATATCGTCACTGTGTCATTTTTTAGATTTGAGTTAGTGTGTACTTTTAATGAAAAGGCATTGGTCTATACTAAAAAAATGTGTAGGTGTCTGCATGTCGATTTTTAAAATGCCCATGTCCCAGTGTCGATTTTTACCCATGTCCTGTAATAGGTACACCTCTCTTCAGCAGTACAAAACTAACATCATCCAAGGTTGCACCTCCCGTGTTTCTATAGTGTCCCATATACTAACTCGGTTACATGTTACTAAATGGGCGTTATGCAGTTAATATGTCCGGTAGAATGAATAAAATATGACCTATGCTGCGGCCGTCCGTGTGCCTTTTAGTGTTATGGATGTGAAGACGTGCCGGAAGTGGTCTACTGCGCAGTCGCAGCTGCTGGATGACGGGAGCCAGGTGTTATGCAAATGATGGCCTTTATGCTCAGTCTGGAGGAATGTGAGTCTCCATTCAAAGTGTTCAATTTATTCCATTTTTTTCTCAGCAGTGCCACACCGCCATCTCCCAACACACAGCATCCAATATGGACATGAAAGCATGATCAACTTTCATTTTTACATCGGCTGACTTGAGTGTAGGACTCAGTCCTAGCAATATGCAGAGCATTAAAAGCTAGCTCAATTGGAATCAATGAAATGGTCGTTTGATATATCTAAACAGTTTACTTACTAAGCCTATAGAGGTAGATCCATACATACTGTATGGCTATGGAGCAGCTCACCCTGGCATGCAGCTGCTCTACACAAATCCTATACCGCCTGCTCTATGGCTTTTTGCCTGCCCAGTCCCCGTTCTCAACCATTAACACTGTATTTATCATCGATGCTATCGGCCATCTCTCTGTCATCCCGCCATCCCCTCACCGACATCTCCAGCCCTTATCTCCCGACTCCCCCGACATAGGTCACGTGGGCATCGCGGCAGCGCCGGAATTCCCGTATGAAAGAGTGCTGAGTCATAGCCTCCTAAGCGACGGAGGCGACAGACTAGTGAGGGCTGTGTGTTCTGGGGTGAGTTGGTGGGTGAGCTGGTAGGGGAGCTGCTCGGCGTGTTTCCTCTAACCTGCTCTGTGCTGATCTGAGCCGGAAAGAGACTGCCCACTACACGGTCAAAGACCCTGCGGGCCAGAAGGTCACGGTGCAAATGGCCGCCGTGATGGTTCCGGTCTGCTTCTAAGGGAATCCGCCAGGGGAGGCTGTCATCGGCAGGCCGCTCAACACATCAACTATAGAGATAGCCCCTGGGGACATGCGAGGACAGAGGGAGGGGTTAGAGTAGACCTAGAGCTTACTAGCATCGGCAAAGGGGGCGTGTTGAATCAGACATTGAGAGTTGAATCATTATTGAGGACTCAAGGGGAAAGGATGCCCGGCGCAGCAGCGCATGGATTATCATTTCCGCTTGGCTGCTCACAAGTCTGTCATAGCATAGATGGGGGTATAGATGGGGGAGGGGGGGGGGAGTCCCCATGTCACATGTCGATTTAAAAAAATGGCCATGTCCCTTGTCACTTAAATCCTCATTCCCCATGTCGCCCTTAAGAACCTGTCCTGTCCCATGTCGATTTTAAGAAATGCCCTGTCATGCCACTTGTTTTTTTTCCCTCATGTTACTAAGCTCCATGTCGCATGTCGATTTTAAGAAATCGCCATGTCGACTTTAGCCATCCACCCCCATATAGATCGCCCTTGTGAGCAACCACACAGAAAGGAAGTTCCGCGCGCCCCCACATGGAGCATCCAATCTGCGTGGCTGCTCACCATTGTGATCAGCCATCAGACCTGTAGGTTGCTGTGTTACTTGTCGACTTTAGGAAATGCCAATGTTCCTTGTCTATTTTAAGAAAAGGGTCTTGTCCCATGTCACTGACACTGTAAAAATGTCACTAGCCCTCATGTCACTTGTCGATTTTAAGGAATACCCATGTCATTTGTCGATTCTAAGAAATAGGTCTTGTCCCTTGTCACTAGGCTCATGTTGTCGATTTTAACTGTCTGGAGCCCTCTGAGTAGCAGGCTCAGTGACACATGCTCACTGGTGGATTTCCAACTCCTATTAAATAAAACACTCCCAGTAATAAATGTAGAGGAGAAAACCCCCACTGAGTGTCCAAAAGCAATAAGCAGCTACCGACTAGTCGATAACATCACTTACATTGGCCGCCCCCCATGTCCCGTCATTTACTAGATTACACATACCCCCTGTCATAGCCCACCTCCTGTTGCCCAGACGGCCATGACGTGGCCTGTGGTATGAGCAGCTCAGAGTTATTCAAAAGTACTTACAAAATTACCCAAGACATCAGCAAATTGATCATAGCCCCAGTCATAACCACATAGTGCTACAATACGCTTTTGTCATTTGTCGCCATGATGCATTCATGCACCACAACGATCTTACAGGTGTGTATCATCATTGCAGGGTCGCTATGATGCTGCCAGCGAGTTACTCGCCAGACCTGCATTCGTGCATCATGACGGTAAATGACATGATCTATTACAGCACTATGCGGGCATTACACTTAAAAGCATAAGACCAGAGAACTGCTGACCGTTGACTAATAATTGACCGGTAATTTACAATATCAATGGGTGAAATGTCACAATATCAACGGGTGGAATGCCATGGCAGCATGGGTCTTTGTGATGCATGAATGCACCAGGCTCTGCTTGAACCATGAGCTTGCTACATACTTGAATGGTAGGCATGATATAGCGCTGGTGAGTTAGGCCGTTTTATTCTGATAACTTGGATTACGGATCCGCCGATGGGAATTTTGGCATTTTGCAAAAAAAAAAAAGTTTTAAATTTTTTTGTTACCCCCCTCCGATGGGAATTTTTGAGAATTTTAGCAAAAAAAAAGAGAAGTACATGCTGACTAGCAAACACCCAGATTTAGGCCTTCAAAATGGGGAATATTTGCGAATATTTCTCAATATACCTTCATTGTGCATGAGTGCCCGTAATCCAAGTTATCAAAAAAAGGTGGCCTTACTTGCTAGCACTGCATAATTTGCGCATCATGACGGCAGATGGACATGAAGCATTGAGAATCATTTTCATATAAAAAAATTCAATCACTCACCATTTTGGGTATCCACCTCGTTGCCTATGTCCAAGGCCATGTGTTTTTGTCGGCTAAGGACACTGGATAATACTTCAAGGCCTGCATCTTGATCTGGAAATATAAGTTTGCCATGGGTTGATTTTAACAGTTGAATTTGAAGAGTGGACGCTTAGCATGACACTTGTAAGTGTAAAGTATCCTCCCTGTAATGTTTTTTTTTACTCTGGTTATAAATAGTCTGGTAGAGTCCTAAGGCTTGTCATACCTCAGAAGTCTCAGGGCTTTTTTTCTGTGGCTAGTGCCGATAATTTTGAAAGTATCCAAATATGATCAAATACTGTGTATTCCCTGAGTTATAGGCCTTTTCACTATTGCTTGACCATGAGAGGGGGTCTCATCTTTTCATTTATAAATTAGATATTCAAGGAATCCGTATTGAACAAGGCTTTTTAAAACGTGGTCCAGGTATACATGTATCTGTACTGACATTTCTTCAACCACATCCCTACAATACCGACTATCTAAAACATGATTATCAATTCCTAACATTATACTGCATCTTTGGCATCTTTCCCATCCTTGACAGTGACAGACACAAGAGAAAAATATGGAAAAAAAACGAGAAGCATTCCCTAAGGGCCCTACCACTAAAATGTGATACACATGTGAAACGACAGCAAATTGAGGTCACCCTAAGGGTCAGGCCGCTCCAAGTCAAGGTCACGACAAGGTCAATGTGGAGATGGAAAAGGTCAATTGACCAGAGGTAAGGCTGGCGGGCAGACACGGCCCGCACTGACCAGCCGTGTATGGAAGTGATTTACAGTCACGTTAGGCCTGTCTATGCAGTGTCCTGAGGAACACCATGGTGGGTGGTGCAGAGTGCCATAGGAGGGGAGGGAGGGGGGCCTCAGGGAGAGAGAGAGTATGGGGAGGGGTGGGGGTGAGGGGCAGAGGGAGGGAGGGAGGGAGGGAGGGAGGGAGGGAGTGAGGGAGGGAGGGAGGCACATAGGGAAGGAGGGACATAGGGAGGGAGGGAGGGAGGGAGGGAGGGAGGGAGTGAGTGAGTGAGTGAGTGAGTGAGTGAGTGAGTGAGTGAGGGAGGGAGGGAGGGAGGGAGGGAGGGAGGGAGGGAGGGAGGGAGGGAGGCACATAGGGAAGGAGGGACATAGGGAGGGAGGGATATAGGGAGGCGGGGAGAAAGGGAGTGAGGGAAGGAATGGTGAGTCAGTGAGGGGTTGAGATGTCTGAGTAAACTGGTGGATGAAAAGGGTGGATGAAAAGGGAGGGAGGGAGGGAGGGAGGGAGGGAGGGAGGGAGGGAGGGAGGGAGGGAGTGAGTGAGTGAGTGAGTGAGTGAGTGAGTGAGTGAGTGAGGGAGGGAGGGAGGGAGGGAGGGAGGGAGGGAGGGAGGGAGGCACATAGGGAAGGAGGGACATAGGGAGGGAGGGAGGGAGGGAGTGAGTGAGTGAGTGAGTGAGTGAGTGAGTGAGTGAGTGAGTGAGTGAGTGAGTGAGGGAGGGAGGGAGGGAGGGAGGGAGGGAGGGAGGCACATAGGGAAGGAGGGACATAGGGAGGGAGGGATATAGGGAGGCGGGGGGAAAGGGAGTGAGGGAAGGAATGGTGAGTCAGTGAGGGGTTGAGATGTCTGAGTAAACTGGTGGATGAAAAGGGGGTTTAGGCCCCATTATGGGAGTGTCTTACATACTGAATCATAAACCCTGCCCTAGGGCCACAGAAAGATCTGCTTCCTACGCCCCTGAGTGAGCGAGTGAGTAGGTGGGTGAATGAGCGAATGAATCAATAAAATAAATGCGCAAGTGAGCGAGTGAGTAGGTGGGGAGGGAATGAGCGAGTGAGTGATGGGAAGCATGCATGTGCACTGCTCTTCATTCCTTTCAAACCAAAGAAACTTACACAAATCTATAACATAGTCTATCACCTACATAGTCACTCTATATTGGCTTCTCGGACACGGTCACACCGTATATATAGGAGGAAAATCTATAGACACCAGTCAGAGAGAAGCCAACACCTCACAGCAATACTTTGTCAAGTGGCACTAAGGGAGTGGCCAATTTTTAATAACGTCGGGGTGGAGAGAGAATCGGTCAGTGGATCTTCATGCTTGCAGGTCAAAATATTTTTGGTCCCTTCTGCAACAGGGGTCTGTTTTTTTCAGTCCCCCATTCCAAGCCGGTTGAAATTGAGCGTGGACGACCCCTTTGAGCTATACTATTAAACTCACAGGCCTTTTCACTAGAGAGGGGTGACATTATTTTGGTCCCTCTCTCAAGAGTGGTCCAAATTCCCCCCTCCCCTCAGGGTGTCTCCCCCCCCCCACCTAATTCACCAAACACCCCCCTTTTGTTTAAAAAAATGACCACTCCCTAACCCCTATAACGCTGTTGTCTCTGAAGCTATCTATTCCTCCAATACCCAGCCTGACAAGGGTGGTCAACACTTGCTGCCATCTAGAGGCACTCAGCCGCAATACTCAGTGGCGCCCAATAGTGTCAGGAGTGGACACTTGAACACCATTGGCTCTCACTTTACCCATCAATAAGTTCAATAACACCATTCCTATGGTCTACGATTTCAGAGGAATGCCAACATTTCGTGTCAATGCTTTCATATGTGTAATTCGAGTGTCTACATAAACCAGAGGACTTGAACTGCGAGCATTACCATTACTTGAATCTCGACACAGATCAAAGTTTATATTGTAAAATACAAAATAAACCAAAAATATTAATCCCCCCCCCTCATTCATAGTCCCCATGTTCCTACCTCTGATGGCCATTTGTTGCTGTTGGCGGATATCATCGAAGCTCAGGTCGGACGGGTCGACAGTGGCGCCCTCAGTGGAAGTATCGGCAACTCCCCAGGGGTCATTGTTGAGACTGGCCGTGGGGCCGAAGTCTAGTAATTGTGTCCTGTAAAATGATGTAAACCCATTCAATAGTAGGCTCATTATTATATCTTTAAAAAGAAGGCAGGTTGGGGGCAGCGACAAAACGCTTGTGCATTTCTAGGAATCTATGCATTTCGAGTGTGCTTTGGAGTGGGGAGTTGAAATCGTCTAATAAATGTTGAGGCACTCAACATATCGATATAACCGGACCGATTTATATAAGATCATTATTTAGTATTGTTCAAAGAAGCTAGAATTCAGTTATTTCGGAAAACATGTAAATTTTAAAAGGGGTGGTCCTTTAATAGTGATTATAACAGTCCTTCCATATCCAACTTCTGGATGCCTTCCAACCTCAATTTCTCCATGGTTAACTCAACTGAACCAGACTTAATATGATCTTCAAATTTTTAAGAGACACATGGTACATTAAAGCACCATGTCCTTTTGTCGTCGTAATGCATGATATGAATCCTGGCGAGTAACCTTACATGATTTACACTGCTGAAGGTTCGGAATGATGCATCAACGCAGTGCTGGCGAGCATTATGACTACCGGGTATACATTTAGTCATAGCCTTGATCTATCATGCCGTCCTTAAAGCTCCACGCTCAGCCCTACCGTTTCACAACATAGTCGACTAGAAAAGTACAGTACTGTACTAGAGATGTCACTGATTGACGCATGGTGAGATCTCATGCTGCTTTAAAGGGTTACCAGGACATGGCTTAGCTTATATATATGAGAGTTTAGCTTCTACGTGAGACTTTACCGCAATGCAAACACATAAACTGCCCGAGTGCTCACCTGCCCGTGAAGTCGTCTCGCCGCTCGCCCCGTAGCGCCTGCTCTAATTGTTTCTCTTTGGTAGACAACTGGTCCAGCTGGTTCTGCCTCCTCTCCAGCTCTCGATGTGTCCTGGTGCTAGTGTTAAAGACATTGCTTTCCATTCAAGTACATTAGTCTCATGATTATTCATTGCCCAATGATTCCTTCAAAATGCCCTGGGTTATGATCCTTGGGAGGTTTATCAATGATGTACTTTTGTTGGTTTTCGATTTGGGTGCATTTGAAAAACAGTGGGACTGACAGCTATCCATAGAGTATCTCTAGAATGCAAAGTAGCCTTCATCCACAGGACTCCCTATTTTAATCATTTTAAATCAATCTTTAGATCTAGATAAGGGAACCCTTTGTAGTTCAGTTTGTAATTCGGTGTGTATCGACCAATACAGACCCAACCTAGGGGTGTCAACCTATCTATTAAAGCCTAAGAGTGACCCTTTTCTGTCCTGTGACAATGTGCCTACTGACGTGAAGACTTTACTCATTAAATAGGCAGAAGAAACAAGACCGAAAGAAAGGACAGTGACATGGCATATACTATGATTTTAGGTGATAACCCATAATTTGGATCTTCAATTAAGAATTACACATAAGAACAAGCTGTGAGTGGCTTCTAGAACATTACACATACTTTTCACCAGGGGGAGCACCTGTGATAACTACCAGGGCCCTACTTCACATCCCTGTACCTATAGGGCCCTACTGTGTCTGCAGTTGAGGCATTTGCCACAGTAGTGAGCTGCCAGGGCGGTTGGAAAGCTCTGTTCTAAAAATATTATAGATTTTAATTAATTTTCCTTTCAGTTAAAAATGTAATAGCTTATTCTATTCTACATTAAGGTTTTAAAAGGCTGTGTAATTGTTTTTCTCTTTCTAGTGGTTGTGTCAAGGATACATGGAGTAGCGCATGTTGGAGCTGACCAGGTCTTGTCTGAGCGCATTGAGCTGGGCCGAGAACTGACGCATCATCGTTCTGATATTGGACGAGTCCTAAACAACAGATTAAAATGGAATGGAGGTTTATTAATTATAAGTCAAGGTGAAATCATCATCTTTCCAACATGAAGTGATGGCGTTTATCAGCGACCATAATTACCTGATATCATTTTTATTTATCTAGGCTGAATAAACTTCAGGTAAACATAATGAAAAGATAGGTGAGGGGAGGTCGGACTTATCTTATATACATTTTTTTTCCAAAGAACAATATCTACATGTCTTATTACCGTACTTCTGATCCGAAGACTAAGATAAATGAAGCGTTGGGAAGTGTTCAATCAATTTCTATCAGATGATCAATATATACAACATTCAGGGAACGTTGTAAATTTTGTGAAAATAATATTAAATTTGTGGAAAAATATCTTTTCAATTATTCTTTTAAAAATCATGAAAAAGAAAGATGAGTAAAAAAAGTTAGGGTTACCCTCTCTGACTATGCAGGGTCCGCTTAGGCCAGACCAAAAAAAAAAGTTGGTCAATGGATTTCGCGCACCTTATTTTCGGAAATGGAATTTTTTTTTTTTTTTGAAAAAAAAATTGTCAATGGATTTCGCTCGCCTCATTTTTCTCAAAATTGAGAATTTTTTTTATTTTTTTTTCAAATTTTCTTCCAGTAATTCCCCCAGAGCAACCAATAAATTTTATGTTAGGGGTCCATTGACAAAAAAAAATTCTTAAAAAATAAGAATTTTTTTTTCGCTCGCTCGCACCATTTTTGGAAGAGTGAAATCCATTGACCAACTTTTTTTTTTGGTGTGGCCTTATCCCAAATTTTTTTTATTTTGCTAGGCTCTATTTTAGATGAAAAACAACACATCAGCTACGGTGATCAGGAGCAGAGTTTGTTAGATTCCTTTCCATTGTTCCAATCATCTCTATCCAAGTATCACACCGTGTTATTCTAATGACTGAAGCTCAGACATCACATGCATCAAACGACAAGCGGGGGAAACACTGATTTTCCTGGCAAAAGTAAAATTATATGTATAGATATAAACTGTTGATTTTTTCTAAGGGATTGGCAAATGGCAACAATCCCCCATTCCCGGCTTGGCAGTGGGTACATGGGTGCAGCCTCGCAAGGTATTATAGTATACATTAGGGGGGCAACATACACTATAAAGACTCTCAAATCCTGATCCATAGGTTGATTAAGCGTATCAAAGACAATGCCGTATACAAATGTATATGCCAACAAGGTGTATATGTTGTGATCATGTGCTATCATGTAGTACATGTACTGATACCTTACTTTATAACCTACATTTAGGGAGAAAGGGTGAGAGAACTGCCCCTGGGCCAATGCTCGCTATTGCGGACAAGAGTGTTTTGTACCCCCATAGAGTCGCTACTCCCAGTGGGACGGGTAACTGGTGTGGTGGATTGGGGAACCAAAAAATTTGGGACAGGCAGGCAAGCACAAATTTTGCAGAGGTCACAATACGGAAGGTAGGTATTACGTAACTCACACAACTTTGGTCTGCTAAGTCGATGCCAACAAACAGGTCTACACGATCATCCTCAGGATCAGTTTCCTTCAGAAAATGATGATTATTGGTCAGCTTTTTTTTCTCTCTAAATGACCCACAGAGTTCTTAGGTATCAGTTCGGGGAACTTAAAAATAGTTTAAAGGAGCAAGATATAAAAGATTGTTTGTAATTCAACGATTTCACTAGAGATTACTGAACAAAGAAAATGAAGGAAGAAAGAAAAAAGGGGACAACGTCTATATTGCCATCTGATAGGAGAGATAATCAAATTTAATGTTCCCAATAAAGTAATTGTTCATCCCCAGGGGCAGGGTAAGTTTTGGTAAGTTTGACAACTAGTTTAATAACTAGCTCTTGCTGCTTAAACCCTCAAGGGCAGCATAGTGCATTTTAACAATGTTGTACCTCATAGCCTATTCAGACCTGGCTAATGAGTGAAAAGAATAGGACGTACCCATACTACATTTTTCTGGAAGTGGACATGAACATTACACACCTCACATAAGGGAGGGTTGGACAGTCCGGCTTGTAATATCTGGGCTGATATGGCTATGCAACATAACTATACCCTAACACCTACATCAATTCAAGTACGCAATCCCCTATGGCCTCGTGGGGGCAGGTCAGTGAATTGTAGCCTTGGCACTTAAATCTTACTACGGTACTTCTACACATACACATCCCCTTCATACAAGTATGTATTAATTTTTTGATACAACGGAATGCCATCATCAATGGCACTTCTAAAAGAATCTTACTTTCATATAGGAGGTGCTTCCCTTGGGATGACGACTCCTTCCATTTATTTTTTCCATTATTTCCTGGCCTAGTCGTGTACATGATTCATGGTCAGTTAACCTAGAACATGAAATAAATATGTATTAGACGTTTGTGTGAACAGCTGAAGGAAATAAGAGTGGTAATAATACTCAAATAGTAAAAATTTGGACTCCTTGACCGGGGCCCGGGGGGGGCAAAAAAATTTGGACCCTCTTGGGGGGGGGGGCAAAAAAATTTAACCTGTTTTGAGCCAAAAAGCCCGCGAGTTACTATGCTTCAAAGGGCCCGCGCGCGAGCCGATTTTCGACCCTAAGGGGGGGGGGGGGGGTAAAAAAATTTGACCCCTTGACCGGGGGGGGGGGGTAAAAAATTCAGCGCGCTCTGCGCGGAAACCCCCCCCCCCCTGTTGTTAAAAAATGATCACTCCCTTAGACTCAGGCTTAGTGACATGACTCTGACTGACTGAGAAACCTGTCGTTCAGACAGATTATCGTGGTCCTGTCTATGCCCGGGTGTCTATGTCTTGAGGGGTGGGGTGGGGGGGGGGGGGGGGGGCAGACCATGGGAACACGCCATAGAACCTCAGTCAGTCAGTGTTTATGACAGAAAGGGAGAAACATTTTTGCCTTGAGAAATAGATTGGGACTCATCAAATACTGATATTATCGCTCATATAAATATGAGCTTACAGCTCACATTTCCAGCTCAATCGTCTTTCACAAGGGCCTCTCATCAAAAGACACAAGCTAGGGCTCATCGACCTCCCAAATCATAACTTTAGTGATCTCAGACAGATAATAAAGAATAAAATCTCACCAGCGATCACACGAACTCGTCATTTTGTCTTGTTTTGCTGCCTGCTAAACCGGAAGATGACTGTACTCTCCGAACTGATATTCAGTCCTGGATTCCTCTGCTTGGAGATTGAGTCGTAAGCGCGAAAATTAAACTGGCGCGAAAATTGGGACTTAGCGTCCCGGGCCAGCGTCCAACTACTTTTAACCCCGGCTTTAACCGCGACCTACTGAACCTACTGATACAGATAGCATAAATGTACATAATATGCATATCTATGCAGATAGCTTGGTTCAAAAAGACAATGTTATAGCTAGGCTACATAGGCCTATAGACGGAAAGTGCCCTAGCAAGGGTAGGTAGCCTATTTGAAGGAAAAGCTCCCTAGCATGGACGTCAATATTGAGATTCCAGGGGCGGATTTTAATAGGGGGGGGGGACCCGGCGGGCGCCTCCCTCCCCTATTTTTCTGTATATTTTAATTTGGCAATTTCCACTACCCCCAGTACATTGCACTACATTGCCTATTTCACGCCCCCCCCCCCTTTTTCCAAAATCCTGGATCCGCCCCTGGATCCCGGGGGGGGGGGGGGATTGGTTAGGGAGATTTTGGTAAAAATGGACCTTTTTAGGACTTTTTATAGGGGTTATTCGATAATGGGCAGAGATTTTGGTCAAAATGGTTGAAAAAGTACCCTTGCCAGCCGGACCCGAGCCGGACACATCTGTATGCAAAATTTACTAAATGCCCCCCCCCCCCCCCCCCCCGGGCCCTGGATTCATGAATTTCACCCTTTTTTGATAACTTGGAAAATTGAAAGATTATTTACCAACTCGTTTCCTATTATTCTGGGTGATTCTGGATTGGCTACGTCTACGTTTAATGAGCTTTTACGTGGTTGCTAAAGGTCCCAATTTCCCATGTCGATTTTAAGAAATGACCATGTCGCCCTGTCGATTTTAAGAAATAGCCCCGGTCCCTGCACTTGGAGTTGGAAACTACACCATCCATGTTACGAAAACGCCGAGAAAGGGGTGCTTTTTTACCCACTCAGCCCCGGCCCCCGCACTCCATATTTGCTGTGACACCATCATCGTTAGAAAAAACGAGATTATAGGGTCTTATTTTATCTACCTTCCAATGTCATCGTTTTTTCAAAAATAGGGGTCTTTTTTCAAAATAATATTTGTGAAAGTTGAAAATAGGGGGTGTTTTCTGTACTACAAATTCGTGGAAATTCACAAAGGGTATTCAGAACAACCTGTGGTTGTGCATGGAAGTCAGATTGAATGGGATATCAGGAATAATTGTGCAGAGATGACCATTTCCATGTCTACTTTGAGGATGATGCATCTATGTCACTATCAGTATTTTTAATCAAAGGGTGACGTTTCTGAAGTTGTTCGCGTTTTCTAACAATAGGGGTTCTTTCTAGGCCCTAAAAATTCGCGTTTTTACTAGAAATAGGGTACATTTTTCACTCAAAAGGTCGTGGATAGGGGGTATATTTCAATCTCTGTAACGATGATGGTGTCAGGGTACGTAGGGAGTGCGGGGGCCGGGCACTCAGCATGTCTGTGAAATTCAGAAAAAGGGGGTGTTTTTCAGCCAAAAGTCAGTGAAAAATAGGAAAGGGGGGTAAAATTCTATTAGGTCATTGAAAATGGCAAAGACTGAGCAGAATTCTGACCCTAATATGTTTGTGTGAGGGCCTCTTTAGTCTTAACATATATTTTAATAGAGAGCAGTTTTGGCAACCCTTGTGGCAGCATAGCAGAAAATGGGGGTGTTCCTTGGGAGTCTTTTTTTTTAATAGAAAAAGGGGGTGTTCATACTCTGAAAAGGTCAGTGTTTTGAGAAAAGGGGCTCTTCTTAGGGACCAAAAAATCTGCGTTTTTATCCTTAAAGGGGGGTATTTTACACCCAAAAGTCGGTGGTAGGGGGGTATATTTCAAACCCCATAACATGGATGGTGTTGTTTAGGTATCAGAGTGCAGGGACCGGGGAAATAGCCATGTCACCATGTCGATTTTAAGAAATTGTCATCTCCCATGTCGCCATCTCAAATATTCCTCATGTCCAATGTCACTAGGCTCAAAAACGCCTAACGGCCATGTCGCCATGTCGAATTTAGTGGTCCACACCCATACCTTAGTGGCGTATATTTTATTTACCCAAAGAAATTTCGAAGTATGGCCATTCCGTACTTTTGACAACCATCTCCGAGTTAAAAACGGTGGTTGGCCAATGTGGGGGTCGAACCCACGACATTCGCGTTATTAGCACGACGCTCTAACCAACTGAGCTAACCGGCCACCTGATTTCGGCCTGGGTCTCCACCCACCAAATTACTGCCCAGAAGCTCTTTGGGCTTTAGTCCCTTTTCCAACATCACCCCAGATTATTACACATGTCAACGCGATAAATAACTTTAATAATCAAACTCTGATGATGGTATATGATCAGGCTATTCATGTACTCATGATCCTGGAACCAAGTGAGCCCTACACTGGTATCCTATGCCAGCCTCCGGGGCAAGCCTTCTACCATTGCTATAGTCAGGCAGAAGTAGCACATACCTCGGAGAACCAGTGGGAACTGGGACGCTGGGGGTAAGTATCAGTTTCTAGATGGCAGCACCAATCAACTAGGTCAACCATTCTCAGACAAACGTCGACTGAGGAATTTTATCTTTAATAGAGAGGTTTAAGCTATGGTATAAATGTCACCCTCCAAACATATTCTAGGTCTAGATTCAAACCATATATACATTTGCCGGTTGGGGAAGCAAAAACAGTTGTATCATACAATGGTACAGAGAGGTATTAGGCTCAAGTTGGTGCCATTCCTTGTTACAGAATGGTCTTCACATACCAGTAGCGTATTCCCTAACATCCGGGTAACCTCGTCAACTCAAATGCGGGACTTGATCCGGGTAACCTCGTCAACTCAAATGCGGGACTTGACTCGGTCATTTTGGACCCCTTTACATAGTGGGTGGATCCTCGCGCGCCCTTTTACAGCTAAGTCTGTGTGCACATACATTACAAAATATAGCCCATCTATTTTACAGCTATAAAGCTAGAATACTTTACTAAATAGGAAGCAATCTCGATTGAAATCAACTAAGAATACAATATTCTAACTAGATATGTCATAATAGAGGGTATAAATGACAATTTTATAGCTAAATTTGGACTTCATTTTCGGCCATGGCAGTTGAGATTTCGAATTGTTGTTTACAAACAAGGTGAGCTGTCAAACTTGGCACAGGCTATTTGACATAGAATATGAGCCATTTTCGGTTAGATATTGACAAATGAATGTTGTCTAATGCAGGTTATGTCTAGATAAGTGGCTGACAAAGTCTATCTGAAATATTATAAAATCTGACAGATCCGCGCACATGGGAAGTAGTTCGGACCCACATGTAAGAGAAAGGTTCCCACCCGAACCTGAGCTTCGTAAGTGTGATTCCCTAAAAGTAGGCCTAATGCTGGCAGTAAGGATCACCATGGGGTATAGTACATGTCGCTGGGATCACATTATAAAAAGAGAGTATCCGGACCTAGGATATCTGACTGAATGTCAATACATTGAGAGATATTTAAGAAGTCATTCGTGTCTGACCCCATATCTGACTCAACTTAGTGTAATGTAAAACAAAGTTTTCAAATAAAAAAATCATTGTGTTTTTGTATAATCAATTTTATTTGAAATCCCAATATCCTTAGATTTAACATATATAACGGTTATACAAGGTTAACAATAACAAGTCATTTACAGTAAATTCATTTACCGTATTCGACGTAATAAGCGCCCTGGGCGCTTATAAAATTATTTTAATGGCGTTTTAAGTACTTAAGAGTTTAATTGTCTTCAAAATCGGGAAATTTGAGCCTTTGTTCTACTCTAAAAATGCCCCAAAAGGGGGGGGGGCGCTTATTAGGGGGAGGGCGCTTATTACGTCGAATACGGTACATATAAATTGTCTCTATATAAATTAGAAAGAGATCAGGGAAGTTATCATCAGAAACCTGGATCAAGATTTAAATAGGAAGAAGACAGATCTCGTGAAGAAAACGTAAAGAATGTCATAGAATGTGAATGGTTCCCATTCAAACCTACAAGCATTATCATTTAAAGTGGAATACCAAAATGCTGTCAAATGTCCTATGATGGAAAGCAAACTTCTCGAAGGGATAACCCTTAGCATACTGGTCAGGCCTGCATCAATATGGTATCTACTGATAAGCATGATGCTTAAAGTTCATGTACAGCTGTCTTCTTGATACACCATTGCAGTGCCAGGACCATTGAGGGTGTATATACATATACATGTACATCCGAATTTGTGTATAACAAAAGGCAAACGGTGACTAGGCATCCCTCATTATCTTACACAAAACTTGGTGCACTTGGAATTTCTTCCCAGCACCTTAACATGGTTCCCTCACTCATTTAAATCACTGTTTGTTAATCAAAGCACATGGTAAATGAACACTTTCCGTAATGCTAAAAAGATAGAAAACTGTTTTTCCCGCTGTCATATTCACCGTCCACCAGCTTAATCCTAATTTGACTGAGCATGTCGTCCTTGGGGTGTATGGACACTTCCTCAAGATATGTGATAAATCTATTATATTTCTGTGATATATTCATCTCCTCAGTCAGCTTAACAATTACTGTAAATATTTTAGTATATACAATTGATCACAACACAATATCAAGATAATATTTACATGCCATTTGTTCATGATAACCTCAGCAGAGGCAGAAGGTATGGATCTGTACTATTGAATCCTTATAAATCAATCCATAGTTTCTCATATTCCTTATACGAACCGGGATGGTTTTAATTTCGAAATCACACTTTCCACTCATAATCTTTGGTTGAGCACGTTCAATCCTTTGTCAATGTTCTGGATACGTAGACTTCCAACTAAATCGTATACTTTTTTTTGTAATCAAATATTGATCGTAAAAATAACTTACAAGTTCTGGTGTAGGAGTATGATAAATCGATGATGGGCAACAGTGAGACAGTTGAATTTCTTACACTTAAACCAAAAGAAAGATTCAAGAAACATTCTCAAGTGTTTTCCAAGCATGGTACATGTATCATTATTCTGTAAATTCCTACATTCAGCAAACAAATGAACCAAATTTAATGAAGCCACAGTGACTCATGTTTTTCGATAATTTTTCAAAGACGGAAATTCAAATGACACGGAAAACATGAATCTCAAATGGAGGCAGTTCTGCATGGATGGAGTGCTTTTGGCACCAATACTCAGAAAGAGTTACTTATGATTAGATCTTCTATATATAAGTACAAATATCACCCAGGATAGGAATATTCTAGTTTTCAAGTCAGAAGTTATGGTCACATGCAGTGCACTACAAACGTATATATGAGACTATTAGGAGTCCAAGAAACAAGAAGTATACTCCAATGAATATGTCATTAATCTAAGAAGATTCCATATTAGGAGAGTGAAGAAGAAAGATTAATAAATAATTTACCTAGTAAACCACTGTCAGTGTTTTAAATTTGCATTTCGATGTGTTAAAACATACTATAAGTAGCCTATACTCAGGTATTGCTCCTAAGAATGGAGTGTTCCAGCTTGATATTAAAGTGCATACCGATAGTGAATTTTGAGTATATGTGACATAGAAGATTTTTGACTTTGGCTTAGTCCAACATGGAAGGGGTTTGACTCTTTGCGCATTTCCACATAGCGCCCAGCAGTTTGACGAAGCCTGTGTCTTTGGGCTTCTCGAGGCCTCGCATCATGCGGCGCTTCATAACCGAGACAAACTCCTTGTTACTCAGCTCATTGTCATCTGTAACAAAAGGGGTTTATGTTAAGTCCAGGTCATAACACAGGTTTACAAGAATATCTTTTTTAACATCTTTATTTATTTTTTCTTTTGACATTTTTACAAGAATATCATGTGAGCTTCCACGCAGAAAAAATGCTGAGCGCGGATTATCTTTTTGGCGTGGCTGCTCAAAACTCGATACACAGGCATATCTATTTCTGGACAGCGTGATCAGTCACACAGAAAGGATAACCGTGCATCAATGCTCAGACTATCCTTTGGTTACTGTATTCCACAAATTTCCTTTTATCATGAGAAATTAATGCTATAGTATTACTCACGTTAATTTGCTATACTCCTTATACTCACAGAGAGCGAATTGAAAATTGGCAGTTTTAATACTAGCATATTCAAGAAAAGAAAAGTTAAGTGCGTGCATACCATCTTCATCGAACAGCACAAATACAAGATCCACCATGTGGTCGCTCAACTCAACCCCAGCCACGGTTCGAGCTACGTGTTTTAAGGTTGCTGCAAAGTAAAGTAGAAAGATCCAGCTAAAATTGCCATTGTTCAACTGCAAGATAATCTCAGTTTCTTTTTCAAATGGCCAAATTAGGAAAATTATTGTAGTGTTAATATGAAGGGCTGGACCTAGTTTTGGTTCATTAGATTCCTTCAATTTTAGATTTAAGACAAGAATATTTAGTGTAATGTTTACCTATAATACTATATCTATCGATATTGATGAACTATAGACAATATTGTTCTTACATTTGTCAATGGAAGCTCCGGCCACATGATAGAACATCAAAGCGGTGTCTATATCATTGATGTACTTCAGGACCTTATAAAAGTCAAGGTACTCTCCAAAGGAAATACCCTGCAAAAGAGAGATTGGCAATATGTGAAAAATCTGTAGTTCTTTTTTTGCTGTCATAGGCCTATAGTAAATACAACATCCCATTTCTACATGACAGGTGTAAGTACGATTTCAGAGAGTGAACTTAATCTGACGTTAACATAATAATACTTGAAATTATATTAAATGAGGTGCAATAGTTGGCAGCCTACATGTACATGTCTAATCTTATATGCCTATGAATGAGGCTACCCTTTCAACTAATAATGGTTAACGTATTGATTGCAAGGCGGATTTTTACAAGTAAACAATAGTGCACATTCCCTTCCCATAATCTAAATGTAAGAGGGAAACAGAAAAAGTTACTTTTTTAATAATTAATAATATCTTTTTAACATTATTGTGAATCCTTTAACCGTTTTAGATGAAATGGGTAGCCTGCGTAAACTGCAGCGCCGTGTAGGGTGAAGACGTAAATCCTACCTACGCTGCACAGTTACACCGATTTTCACGCGCCTTGTGTATTTTTTCAAAAGACTTATCATGTAATCTATAGTTGGGTAGATGTACAGTGGATATCTATCTAATCTACTTTTCCTGGGATTGGAAGGCTAAAAATAACCTTTTACACAAGATGACAAAACCAAATCAAGGTGTACCATAATTTGCTACTAGGTGGGTAGGGCTTGATGTGCCCATGTGATGATGTCCAGTGGACACACCTTCAACCTATATGTCCAACTTGGGATCACACTTGTAGCAAAATAAGAGACAGAAAACATGGGCTTATAAATCAAAACGCTCTCCATTCTTATATGTAATGTATAATACAAGTCGATGAACAAGGTAGCGATCATAAACTAATGTATAATGATTTTAGTTCATTCAAAAAGGCAAAAGCTATGGACTCCCACTTGTAAACCATGCTTAACTTAGAAAAAATGGGATACCTTCCATTACATGCCCATTCTCATACTCATTTCAGCAGCGGCTTATGATAATGATCTCGTATAGACGTCTTCTACAAACTGAAAAACCTATATTATCGTTACACTTCTGTATAATGTTTTTGTTGTACCGGGTATGTTAGTTTTCTTCGGTTGACTACTTTTTTGGGGGTGAGTTGGAATGTGTGTCACAATTTAAGTAGTTGTTTTTTTACAGGATCTAAGCTGCTGGTAGATACTACCATCTTTATAATTTTGAGGTCACAATATGTATTGATATTTCATTAGTAAGACCTAGAACTTAAAAGTAATGTACATTGTACATGTATTTACAAACATAAATTTAACCCTTTTGAGAAATTTTGCACCGCTGTCAAATGAAGCCTAGTTGGCTCTGCCTGTGCTTTGCTATCAAATATAAAACGGATTTCAAACTGAAAAGAGTTTTAAAAGAAAAGAGCAAACAGGAAGAGTATCAAGAAGGAACTTAGTATGGCGAGAATGCCAATGAAGCTAATGATAGTGAAATAAAATGTGATAGTAATATCAGTATATCACACCTCGCCCAGCGATTAGTAGATCAAATCAAACTGTTGAACAAATGCACTTGAATTCAAAGGTAGAAAATAGAATATTGGTCTTAATTTGAAAAAGTAGGTAGAACCCAAATCCCAATAAATGGGATGAACCGGTAGAAAACTCGTCACCGCCCTATAAAAAAAGGCGATTTTGATAAAAACCTTCGGCCGTTTTTCTTTTTTTTTCGCTTCAAAGAAGAAGACAGGTCAAGGTTGGTTGCAAGATGATGGAGAGTAGGAAGGAAAAAAAGGTTTGGCCCTGTTAGCATGCTTCTATGTAGAGTAGGGGGCACCCGTTACTTACCTGGCACTGCCGTTCATCTTCAGCCTGAAGTAAGGACAGTGGTTATTAGTGTCGCCACCAGGGGGTGCCAACGTTACATACGACCCCGCTCACAACAAGGAACTCAACTATGACGCGGCTTATTTTGGACGAGCACACAACAAAACGATAGGAATTTTTTCGCAATCTTCCGAAAATGTCTGAACTGTGCTGTGCTTGCAATGTAAATGAACAACGAAAGAGACTGGCATGCTGCAGCGGGGTTTTTATTCGTCCATGGCTAAGAATGCAGAATGAATTGTAGGATTTGGCTCAAATTTTGTACTCATATCCACAATGAAGGTGGTGTATAAGAGCTATAAAAAAAGACTGAGATTTGATTTCATTTCATTTTCAATAAATAGTATGAGGAGTGTAGAAAAACTCGTCAACCCCCCCCCCCCCCCACTCTCATGAATGATTGATCATTTGCCTTCGATAGGGTTACTTAGTATGTCTGGTGCATTTTTCGCTTTTTTTCTGCATTCTTAAGTTTAGATGAATACGGGGCACTTTGACGCTCACTTACAACAATGAACGCACAAAAATAAAACGTCACAGAACGACCTAATATATGTATGGATTGCTCATCTAGGATTGTTAGTTACATGTAGTTATAACACTAGTGGATTGCTTACATAAACAGTAACATTCGTCTGTATCTTACGAGACCCGCCAATGTGAACGTCTTTGACTGGGTGCCATCTTTGAGCGGGTGCCATCTTTGACTGGGTGCCAATTGTGACCAACTTAATAGCAAACAGTTTATTTAGGGCAGATGAAGATATAAATGGGCTGAAAAGGTTAAAAGGTGGTGTATAAGAGTAATTAAAAGCCAATTTATGTCTTCATCTCCCTTAAGTAAACCATTCTTCTATCAAGCCGGTCAAAGATGGCACTCAGTCAACGATGGCACCAGTCAAAGATGTTCACATTGGCCCGATCTCGTGAGACACAGCCATTACCATATTTTTAACAAATGAGGAAGGACTATTTTACTGGCTACAAACCTAGAGGGGGATTATTAGATGGAGCATTTGCTCCTGAGTCTACCAACAGGTGATGGGATAATGGTGAGAATGCCCAACCCTTTAAGTGCTTAAATGCACTATGCCATTTTGTTGGCATGATGCATTCATGTAGCCCTGCAGAGTCAATCTCCAGGGCTGCATTCATGTATTGTGCTGACCGTATGGGGTCAATACATTGTACTCGCCGGTGCAACATTGGTGCATCATGGCGACAAATGAACATGAAACCTTGGGGTATTACACTGTCCTTAAAGGGTTAAGATTGTGACCAGACCCGACGCCCTTAAACTATGATCCTACATGATCTACCTTTATCATTTAAACTGCCACTTATAGCTACAAGTGGACTTATCCTGGTAGGAGTATCGTGCTAGACATTTCACCTTATCTTAGCTACACTTGAGTAGTCCAATGTTATGCATTGATATTTTGTAATGCAATATGTAACGTTTCACAGCACTACTATACAAAAAGCTAAGTGAACAAACTGACAATGTTATCTAGTAATTCTACTCATTTACTACTCACTAGTACCAGTACTGTCAGGTTACTTAACATTTGTTTTGGCCATATACTATTTAAATAGTCAAGTCAAAGAAGAGTCTGGAGTAGTATGAGTAGAAGAGGAGTAGTATGAGTAGAAGAGGCAAGAGTCATTGGGGTCAGCTGAGGCTCTGTGTGTTCATTGGGTTTTTGTGTGTGTATTTTTCCTCTCTGGCTCCGTCGGAAAGTTGGTAATGTGACATAAGGCCACAATGATTTCTGATTTTTTAAGATAGTTATTATTCTCTTCCTATTAAAAGGAAAGGTACCAATACATGTAGCACATAAGATCGTCTTTCAATCACAATGAAATACTAATATATTTATTTCTGGGGCCTAATATTTAATTTACCATATTTAGTACGGGTTACCATATATCAAATTTGTTTTAATACATGTATGTGTTTCAATAGATAAGTTTAACGTGTAAACAGGCATCCATGGGAAATCGGAGAACCATGATTACGATAACAACGGAATGACCTGTCCGACCGATTTATTGGCCAATTTGAGTATGTTGTGATCTGCCGAGAGGTTTTTGAACCAATATGTATTAACAGAGAACTATTATCAAAGCGACATGGAACGAAGGCTCATGGGAGACTTAATCAACATTACTAGTATCATTGTTACCTCTTGTATATGTCTTTGATTTTATGTGGAGAAACACAACATATATGTGCATTACATTTACATTCAATAATTCCAAGTCAGTTTTCTAACTGTAAGCCAGAATGGGGATTACTGTGGCCAAAGACGTACACCTTGTGTGCTGGTATACCAAAACCTCTGTGCAGCTAATACAATATGGATACAAGCCCACATACATCAATCACATAGGACGCCCAAAACCGTTAGTGACAGTGAAATATGGCTGTATAGGAAATAAAATGTACCTCTGGTTCATCTTTGAATGCTTTTTTCACGCGCTTCAACATTTTTATCCGCTTCGTCTCGGAGAGGCCAGCGTAGAGAAGGAGAATCTCGGCAAAGTCACGCTCTGTGATTCTGTTGTCAATTGGGTTGTAACGGTTGAACTGGACAAGAAAATAATTTTATCCCAGTTAATTATTTTTTTCTATTATTATTTTTTGTTGTTGATCAATTTTGAAATGCTAGTCGGCATTATACAAATGACTCCTCAGAAGTTGTCAGACACTCCCCCCCCCCCCATTAATATTGACCCTTCAACAGTTTGCGCACATATAAAAAATTGCAAAATTCTGGGCTGACAATTAAACCAATGATGTTGCGGGTACTAACCTCTAGCCACAAGATCTCAGTTTGTAGTTGGCGCTGGAAATCAAGGAACTTCTCGATGGTCAGTTTCTTGTCCAGGTTCTTCCCAAAGTAGTAGGTACTAAGGGCTGAGCTCATGGGTTTCAGCGTATTGCCTGTGTTGGAGTGGTCCCGATGCCGCATACCGACACTCGTCTGGGACTTCACCACATCACGAACCTAGCGAGATACATTATTGAATCCAGTAAAGTCCATGTATTTCTATATATTTGGTTAAGAAAGTAGCAAATACCAAAATTGTTTACCAAAAAGCCACTGTTATAGCACTCTCCTCTGTGGGGATATTGGTTGTCCAGATGTTATTCCTTACAATTATCTTGTACTTTGATGTGTGAACCAGTATTAATTTCTTTTGCCATGACGGCCTGCCATTGTTAAATATAGAAGATTACAACGGAGATAGGGAGGATATTGCAAGCATGACTAAGGAAAATATCAAAAACAATCGACCACGTAGCTTATAGGATTCTCCCGAGGTGGTATGTGGCTTTTACAAAGCTTAGGCTTAACTGTAAAAATTTACGGTATGATTTACTAGTATATATAGGTAGGGGATCAGATACATCTACAGAGTGAGTGATTGAGGAAAAGATGTATACGTACCTTTTCGAACTCCTCATACTCTACATCACCATCTCCGTTCAGATCGAACATCTTGAAGGCAATCTCGAACATCCGTGGAGGCGCTAGTAAATATAGGATAATGTTTAGTTTTCTGTCGCATAACCAGAACACAAGGAGTGATACATTCTATACGAGACATTTAGGGACTCAAGGTTGCTCCAACAGGCACTGCTATTTTTAATAGCCAGAAAAATGACATGTTTCAATTTTTTTTCTTTTCTTTATTCTTTCTTCCAAATGACCTGCATTTGTTTGTTGGCCCTGATGACACGATGGACAAACAATGTAATCTTTATATTGCTGATGCACAAGTGAACAAATTTTACATGGGCATTGGCACAATTAGCAAGCGCATTCTTAAGACGATACAGCTGTCATATTGTAGCGAGAATGCCATCGCGAAGTAAAATAATTGTACGCATATCTTACTTGATAAAAGAACGAGCAGGAAGACGTAATCAGAGAAGGAGATGAGTCCGCTCTCCCCAAGACGGTAGAAGATGCTGTCCTCACTCAGACCACATTCCAGCTTGTGTTTCTGTCGGCGCAAGTAGACAACTTCAATCAGTAACAATGCAGTATTTACAGACCCCCTACATTGCTCTCCCCAGAGGTTATCCATAACAATCCTGTGATTTTAGACTCCTCTTCGAAGTCTCAATTTGTCTAATTGAATGCCCCTCCTCACTGCATAGCTGAAGAAGACATGCCTTGTATTGTTTGTGTTTATCATTTCAGTTGATTGCGTTATATATTTTTCGGAGATAATCATGTTTGCACCTTTTCACGTATACGCCGCGCTGGGTTAAATTATTACATTTTCAAGAACAGTCTACTGATTAAATTCTATTTGTCTAAAAGGTTCTATTTTATACTCAATTACATAAAACTGCAAAAAGTTACATTCCAGATTTAGTATCACATTGATTATATAGTCTACCAATCGAAGTGTTAAGAGCAAGTGAGTTTAAACTTTTAGGACAAAAATCGATTATAAAGTTGAGGAAATGCACATGCAGACACAATATCTAGAGAAAAGTTTAATATATTTTGCACACATGATGGTATTTCAAAGTCAAGAGTAAAATCTAAAATGCAATATATACTTGGCTGTACACGGAATATTGTTAGTTTATTCACAAAGGAGTAATTCAAATCACACATTCGTAGAGTGTAAAAAAATTGCAAATACACCATGTGCGCTGTATATAACAAATCAGAAGTATTCGCCAAATGCGGGTAAAAGACAAGTTTACGCGCTCATAACTACAATTTTGTAACGTCTTCCAATAAACATGTAATACAAAGTGGAGAGAATTGAATATTGAAAATGGATGAATTCATAACATGCCAGATGAAATGTATTTGAAAAATGCATGCCTACATCTTGTTATTGGTACAAAATTCTTAAACATTCATCGCCACGGGTTCACGCTTGCTGTCCCAGCGAGTCTGAATCTGATAAAGACTTCTGCGTATTTAGCCCACTCTACATTAATTCTCGTACAAAATCTATAAAATTGTATCTAATATCTGACTGAGTTTGAAACCTGTAGAAAAAAAAACGTGTTAAAGAAATGCAGATGGGGGAAAAGACTGGAAAATAACAATATTAAATGTAAACAAAAATTATTGTATCGTGATATAATTACGATGCAATTTTTCGAGAGATAAAACGATAAAATGTTGCAAATAAGTCAACCAAATCTTTTTGATACCCAATATCAAACGTGAAAATTGGATTTCATAAAATATGATAACATGGTGCACTTTAACCAAAAAAAAAAACTTTCAGAAAAAAAGTTGAAATTGAATAATCAACTTCAAAAATCACTTGACTTTTTTAGAATACCTTTTACATGACAATCTTTCTATAATACATCAGTGATTGTGCTTGCTAAAAAGTGACCGAATTCCAATTGAATGACTGTTCTTAAAAACTAAATATGTGTATGTGAATGATGGAATACATGCAAATTTCAAGTGAGAACCAATCGGTGTGCGTTATTTGTGTAAGTCAAGGTGAGATCAACTTTTTGAAATATTATCCATGTCCATACCAACAAGACATGTGAGAGAGTAAACCTAGGTTTTGAGTGTATTTAGTGAAGAATAGCATTCAATTTCAACATGAAAATAATAGTAATTAAACAAAGAAAGAAGGTGACAATAAAAGTAATTCGTCTCTCTTTGGTAAATTAGAACACAAAGACAATGATGAAAGGATTGGAGGGGGAGGATTGAGGAAATTGAGAGAATGGCTTGTTTTCTAAGAAATTTCTTTACTTTAGTCGAGAGTGACAACTCACCAACTGGACTCCGCTCTAGAACAATGTGCAGAGAAGGTAGACAACAGCTATAGTTCATGCCACTCTGCTGACAGTTGTAGTGGCTACCACCACCACCCACTGGTGACCACGTACCACGCACGTCCACCGTCTGTCACACATTAACCCTTTAACGACAGCATCATGCCTCCACGCGCCATGTAAATTTGCCATCAGGATGCACCAATCCAGCACGGTGCCACCGACACTGCATTAGTGCTTCATGCCGATCAATCTGCATTTTGTGTAGACTAAGCGAGTTACTCGCCAGGGCTGCATGAATGCATCACGACAAAAGAACATGCTGCATTAAAGCACTATGCTGTCATTAAAGGGTTAACCAGGGTATATCCGCTCATCGTATGTTCCTTTATATATAGACTTTCACAGAATATCTATTTACATGTATGATACACTATAAAGTAGATGTCTGTGATTATTGAACAAGACATCTTAAATAAGCCCAGCAGATTTCAGTTTACTAGATTTATTTCCGACTCATCCACTTATCGTCTTATGCCCCACACGGCAACACACGTGTAGTACCGGAGAGCTGTACTCAATAGGGGGGAAACAACAGGTATGTACTTATACAACTGGGTATATAGGGAATGTTCTTATTTTGTAATTTGATTTGTAATTTTAAAAACTTATTAATATTAATCATCTTGCGAAGGGAGATGATGCTCTTCTAGGATGTCTATTCTTTATACCCCCTTCCTCCCCTGGTGCCCCTTATACACATGAGCATTGTCAATGCAATTGGTACACCCTGGGTGTCTGTGTATCAGAACTGGTGACTGCATGGCACGATTTCATACACACATATATATGACAATATTCACAGAGCACCATGGTGCGACAGCAATGCCGCCATGGTTTAGTCAAACATACATTAAGCACAAACACCGCCAGGTAGAACAACATATACCCGTGGTTCAAAAGCACAGTATCCGAACATTACTACATATCGCTAAAAACAAAACGATACAAATTCAAATAGAGGACAAAACACACGAGCCGTGAAGACAAAAGTTTCAAGTTTACAGCTCAATATGTAATATAGGTGATTGGCCTTCTTATAAGTGCTCGGAATATGCACTATATGTAACAGACTCAAGCAGATGTCATTAGAAAATTGATAATACACTGAAACTGTGTAGAACAATTAGTTGTTTTTTTCAATCATTCTAAGCTAAGCACAGCATCCTGTGAACACACACACACAAATCAAAGTAAAATATCAATATTATAATCAGCGAAGCTCATTATCATAGCCAGTCAAAATTGGAAAAAAATACATATATCAAATTATAATGGCTACTTATCCACAGTGGGATATATATAAAGACACAAAAGAAAAGAAAAGGAAATCGGGAATCTGCGAGTGAGGAAATGGAGATACATGCACCTTTTTCTTCTGCGTGATTAAGAGAAAGGACTTGCGTTCATTGATAGTGAGAAACCAATGCTGTCCCTAGACTACTTGTGGTTTAAACTATCTAATAGTTATGCTAAGAGGTAGATCACAACTTTAATATCTATTGATGTTTCCGCAAGCGACCAACGTATGTGGCCATACCGTCTTCAATGCAGATGTAGCCAAGTTCTAGTTTCTATTTTTCTCTAGAAATATGGATAAAAATGCGTTCCCTCACACTTAATTGTACTATGTTCAGTGTGAACACTTATCAAGTTGTTCTTATCGCATACTGTAAGTCTTATACATGGCAAGATAGGGGTTAGATGTTAATAATATCAGATAAGCTTTTCTGCAGATCTAAATATACCTCGTTTATGGAATCTTCCACCTGATCAAAAACAAAGCAACAAATAAGAATAAACCCGTGATTTTAGGCCCTTTTAAAGATCTCCATTGGCTCGTTTTTCTTATCGGAATATCTCAAAATAGTCTAGTCTATTGAAACAACGAGGTACTTTTCATTCTTGAACTACTCTCATGTTTTACCTTGGCTGTACATTCATATAAAAAGTCTGCATAGACAAGCAATGTGATGAGCATCTACCGTAAATTCCTGTGTATAACCCGCGGGTTAGACGCGAAACAAATCTTACATACAATATTTCCAAAATCTAGCTGCTGGTATTTCTAAAACGGCAATATCCAGACCCCAGGTTGGCCCATAGTGGCTCTGGGTGCGGGTTATACGCGAGGTGCGGGTTATACACGGGAGTGAACAGTGGGTGAAATTCACAGCCAGTATTCATAGTGGAGTGCACAATTTGCACGGTTATGACAGTACAAAATGTACATCAAAATTGCCAATATATCCATATGCCTTCATAGGAGCACGAATATTCCGTATGGTATTTCGATTGTGCTGAAGCAAGTTTTCTCTTTAATCTAATAAGATACATGTAGCAGTAATTCTCTAGACTGCATATTGAGAAGTGGTAACTGGGCATGCGCAATGTGCCTCAGTCCATGCGCCACTTTGTGCCGTACAACGGAACTTGTGGGGGGAGGTGGGGGGGGATTTAACCGAATATCCACTCGCCGCACTTACCTTCGGGTCGTACTTTCTGAACTGGTCAAGTCCATATCCTACAAATTATAATCATAAAAATAGGCGTAAACATTGTAATAATAATAAATAGGCGTTTTTTCACACTGAACAAAATAGTCGTACACATTGCAACATGGTATCTTTGTTTAATTAAATTGGACTACTTTATTGTCAATAAAACCTACAGAAAATAAATATGGTATAATAAAGTCTAACTGACCTTCAGGTTGCTTCATACCGGGAGTAATAGACCTCACAAAGTCATCGGGAGTCATGAAAACTTCATAATCGCCATTATCGTTTTGCACTTTCAGAGTTGCAAAGTAACGAAAGATTTTATCTGGGGTTGAGTAATCGCGAATACGATTTTCGTATTCAATGATCTAGAAAAGATAGCGAAGAAAATGCATCTGATTAGTTCATGGAAGTTCATATCGGCACAAAAAGTCTTTGTATTAAAGTGATTTATATACCCCTTTTCCATTGTATGTCAATTTTCATGTTCAAATCTTATCTAGATATTTTCTTATATCAATCATTTAATCCTCACATTATGTCACATATCCTGCCATATATTTCCGTCTTCGCTACTTGTCGGTTGGTCGATATATGTGACAGAATATCATCAAATAAGCTGCTATGAGTTACTTAGTACATAGAGGAAAAACTTCGAGTGAGGATGATTTCAAATTACCCTTCTCTCTCTGAATCCAACACGCTTCTTTTTCTTTTTCTCAATTTCTCCCTCGTGTTTGTCAGCCAGATAGGTTGCATCATCGACGTCTGTTCCTTTTGCATGCTCTGACTCCACCTCTGGTGCCGCCGCGTGTGGTGGCTCAAACTGCTTCATGACGTATTGCCAGCTGGAAAATTAGGATTTGTATTCAGTCTAATGGTATACATGTACATGCATGTAGTTTAGTCAGAACGTACAGATGTATTGAAGTCTTAGTTCTTACATGCCTATGCATTGAGATCCGATAAGGGAGGATAAACTATCGGAAATTGTCACAATTTTGATAACCGGTATTATAATTATCATCTTACTGCATGGGAAAGAGCAAAAACATTTCTTTCAACCTGGAATCCGGCAGTACATTGATTTCTCTTCTTTTAAAATGGAAAGACAAAACTTAATAGACAATTAGAAATAAATTTATACAATGTATACAAGTACTTCATCCGTCATTGCACACCTATATAAAGTTACTACTTACAATGGGGTCATCGCCACTAGCCACATGGTACCTCCCAAGAAGAGAAAATACAGTTTGCCCTTGCGGGACAATGGTTTGCCTTCACGGGGCGCGTAGCCGCTGTAGACATTGCGTAGACGGTACTGCTGCTTTGCATGCAGCGAGGTTGGGACGAGGAGGGCCGGCGCACCACGGTGTTGTGACAGGAGACGTATTAGGTTGTTGCTTCGACCTTCGCTGCACAGTAGCAAGGGAGAATTTTGAGAAAGTCTCCACGGAGCCCGAGTCGCTAGCAGCCTTGGGAGGCTGCGGAACGCCATTTTGCTGAAACTTTAAGTCGAAGGAACAAAATTAGTATAATGTTGATATCATGTTGCTTCCTTTTTCTGAAAAGTGGCGATTTTCTTTGGTAGTCATTCCAATTCTATGCCAACGAGGCAGAAGTAGTATTCTATTTAATAGCCCTTAATAGGATAATATCCGATATACTGAGTCAGGTATCACGGGTTTTCACTTTGGTACCCGGCATTTCAACGAAGTTATTTAGCCTGCCCCCTACTGCCAATATATTTATATATAGTTTTAGACATCAATATACACATCAAGGCCTAGGGTCCTAAAAGCCACTGGCACCACAAGACGGGCCTGATCCGATCGACACTCTATCGGCCATTCTGATCTGGCAATATCAAATATGTTTGATCCTCCTGACTCGATCGGGAGAACGTCACCGTAGACTTACCATTTCTGCCTAGTTACAGACCGAGTCGGGGTTGTCTGCGATCGCCTTAATGCCCCTATGATTCTGGGCCTTAAGCTTAGCTAAGTGGGCTTTAACTCTTCCTGTACCCTCCAGCAGTGAGTGAGGAAGCTCAACTACAAACCCAGGATGACAATAAATTTGGAGTAGATCTACCCAGATATACTAGTGCTAGTGAAGCTTTCCTTATGTGTGATTTACCTACTTTGTATTGTTACCAGAATCAGAAGACTGGTGTACAGTTTTATGTGTCGCCCATTCAGCTTAGGCCAAATAAAAAAAAAGTTTTGTTTCAGGTAACATGGGATGAAACTCTAGGGTCGGTAGGTCGGATTTTTTTTTTTTTTTTTACTTTTTTTTTTTTTTTACATATTAAACCCTAAAATTGACCCAAAAAAGTATGAAAATGGGAAGATTTTTTTCAAAACTTTTGAAAACCTAAAAATTTACCCCCCAAAAGTGTAGAAATATAAAAATGTCTTCAAAATTGTATAAAAAAACGTAGGGTCGGCCCTGTTTACATAGGGTCGGTCGGGTGACCTGAAACAAATCTTTTTTTTTTTTGGCCTTAGTAAATGTGCTCCTAGTCCTACACAACTTGGTAGATAACGGGTCACGACAAGTGACACCCAGTTTACATGTTGTACCTGAAGACACTGGCGGAAAGCACTCAGTAGATGGTTGATATCTAGATATCAGGGCTGGGCATGTCGTGATATGCTGGAGCAAACCTAGAAATCTATGGAGCAAAGTTTTTCAGGAGGGCAGACATAGGACGACACACCAACGCCCCCTCCCATCTCCTCACGAATAATAATATTATTTTCGTGTGAAATCCAGGGGAATTCTGAGACCTCCATTGTCTTTATCGATTTTACGGTATGTTCTGAGGGGTAATATTCTATAAAATTCTACCTTAGACGTGTGCATTCTGTGGGGTTTTAGCCATATAACTACTGGGAAAAGATATAGAAAAGGTACTGCTATGTCGGTGTATACTAAGGATTAGGGGGCACATTTTGCTTGGAAATTTTGAAATTCTGCCTTTTAATATATGTGTTCTGAGGAGTTTTGTTTCAGAAATTAAATTATTTTTTTTACTCTTGGTATATTCTGGGGATTTGAGGGAGGGGGGACACATTGCTCTAGAATTTTTTTGAAATTCTACCCTTCAGGTTGATATATTCTGAATGTTCTGGGAGCAGGTTGCATCAGGAAAATCTTGAAATTCTACCTTTGGAATTTGTATATTTTGGGTAGTAGGGTGGGGTAGAGTAAGAATTTAAGAGTTCTATTTTTAAATTGGTGTCTTCTAATGGGGTTCAGAAAATAATGTATTTGTTCGAGGAAAATTTACAAATTCTACCTGTAAAATGATGTGCTCTGTGGACTTTTGGAGGCCATATTCTTCCAGGTGAACTTAAAAATTTGATCTCTAGAATGGTATATCTAGAGGGGTTCATGGACATATTGCTCCAATAGTGAATTCAGGCACATTGTGTAGGAATGTTTAGAAATTCTACCTGTTAGATTGATGTATTCTGATGGTTCTCTGAGTATGTCATCTGATGGGTAACAAAACATATTGCTCCAGGGAAATTTTGAAATGTTAACTTGAATTAGTGTTTTCTGTGAAGTTCTGGGGGCGTATTGCTCTGTGAGATTCTATCTATAAATTTGATATATTTTGAGGGGTTCGGGGTATATTGCTCCAAGAAAAGCTAGAAAATTAAGAAAAGCTAGAAAATTAAGGCCACCTGGGCATGTTGCTCCAAAGAAGCTAGTAATTTTACTTTCAGATTGGTGTATTCTGTGGGCATACTGTTCCAGAATTCTACCTCTAGATTAATTTATTTTGATGGGGTTGTAGTTAGATTGCTCCATTTGTTTTTCTGTTGGTAGTTGGTCGGCTATTATAATAATAATATTGCTCCAAGAACACTTGGATAGGAAGGCTATTTAAATAGCTTTAACTTTGGTTCTAATTGCAATATTTACAAGATTCTTGCAGGTTTACAAAGCCCAGACTATCCCTAACGTCCCTGTCGCATTGTCCAAGGCCCCTGTCGCACATTTGTTGCGACATTGCGACAGTTGCCCAGCCCTGGATATTATTACCAACAACTTTTTTCAAATCTAGATTATGTATTTAATATATACATTTCATTGCAATGCTACGCATTGTCATCGCTTATGTAACCATTTTATACACACGCAGTCAGTAGAGTCTCTATCTGTGACTAGTTGTTCCTGGGTCTGAAATGACTGCATGGGTCTGGAACGCCTGGGTCTGAAACGACCATGGGTCGGAAACAGCCACTGTCCTGAAACAACTGGTTACCGTGGCTGTGCCTGTGGCACAATGACAATGTGCTTGTCAGTGACAGTGTCAGTACTAGTAGGCCTACCAGGCAGTAGGCCATTTAATAATGATTTATTTCTACTTAGTACTACTAGGCTAGTGCCCTACTACTACCGGTGGTACAGGTGATTCGACTGACGATACCCCACTGACCACTGTCTGGTGCAGTCAGTCTCACTTTGACGTGTGAGTGCCACTCCCACTTTCACTCCCAGGGCCCAGGGGCAGGGCAGTGAATGGGCTTGGACTCGGCCAAGTGTCAGTGACAGTGTCAGTGGACTGGGTAGTGTCACTATGCAGTGGGTTGTCTGCCGATAAAACGCACAGAAACTCCTTTGTTCGCATTTGATCTCACTCGGTATATTCCCTAGGATATGTTGAATGATTTTGAAACATATGCAATGACAGAAAATAAATACAATAGGTAAATTTGCTTACATTTCCTGACCTGTCAAGACAGAAATACGTGAGAATCGTCCATGTTTATTTTGCTACGCAATGCATCATGGGTATTTCGCGCAGAAGTCAAGTTATTTTTTTAGCATTTGTGTCTAGAACCAATGGAATTTCACAGTATTTCTATGCATTATGTTTTTCTATTTAAAAATACACATACACCACTACTTTCGATCAAGATTGAATGAGATTGAATAAATCTCGTTTTGGCGAGATTATGACCCTCCAGCAAGACAGCAAGAACCTCCATATTGAGTTGTGCGAGGTGAAAGTAGATCCAATCTACACCACGGAATCTATGGGCTTGTAATACGTTTTGGTGAGTCTAAATTTTATAACACAACGCTAGTTTGAAAAAGTAAATTGCCAATTATGTAGGTAACAAGTTTGTATTTGGATTAGAGACACTGTTGTGCGTAAATCGCACAAGTATTGTGAGTCATTTCGCACCATACTAGGGCAAAACAATCGGCCGTCTTCCTGGTACTGCACAGAATCCTTGTTTGGGTCGAAAACGGGCGTGGTTATCTAAAACATAAACAACTTACTATAAGCAGAATACACAAGTGCATTTCTCAACTAATATTGAGCACTTTGTCACCCTTGATACGCGGACAAGGGCATGTGCAGAGTGCAAACATGCCACAATTGAAACAGGATTTGGGGAGTCCATGACCGGTCCACAGCCAGGCATGATATTGTCACACACTCACTCAGTCACTGTCACTGACACTGAACAACTTCAACAAGTCATTGATGATGATACATCTACTGAGTGAGACCATGGTCCATGTGTACTTTCCATTTACGGCAGCTTACCACTACTACTACTACCGGTAGAAAAGTGTAAATTTCTAGATAATCTCGATTATTAATAGTATTGTACAGTTGTGATTTGTAGTCTAATTTATAAACTGAAATGTTAACTGTGACTGTAAGTTCAATAACAATCAACACAAAGATCCATACTACCATATCCTAGAATATAAAATGGTATAGTATTGCAATGAAATGTATATAATACATAATCTAGAATTGAAAAAAAGTTGTATAATATCTAGATATCAACCATCTACTGAGTGCTTTCCGCCAGTGTCTCCAGGTACAACATGTAATTGTAAACTGGGTGTCACATGTGACCCCGTTATCTACCAAATTGTGTCGGAGCACATTTACTAAGTTACTAACTATTAAAGCTGAGTGAATGGCCGACACATAAAACTGGACACCAATCTTGTGGTAGCAGAAGTAGGTAAATCACACATAAGGAAAGCTTCACTAGGACTAGTATATCTGGGTAGATCTACTCCAATTGTCATCCTGAGTTTGTCATACACTACAGTCATTTTGGTATTATTTGAATATATCTACATTGTGGAGTTCTAAATTTATAATCTCAAGTGCTGGTGGTCGGCCATAGGATCCATCCTCAGTGAGCTACATCTGTGATCTAAATAGGCAGTGGTTTACATGGCCCTGTCTATGTAACAGGTAAATAAATAAACATCTAAAGATTACAGAAAGAAAAGGGGACATGGGCCGGTACTGGTTTTCTCTTTCACCCCTTCTCTCTCTACATGCTGCGGTCACTGCTACAGTTAGAGATGTATTGACCTCTGGTGGTAAAATAATTTAAATGGATCACAAATGCTGTATTGGACAAGACGCTTCCTAAATTCCTGTCCAAATCTGATCACAGATGTAGCACCTTATAGTGCACCAGACTGTGACCAGTAGCATTACAAATCTGGCCGACGCAATCACCAAATCCAAAAGCTTCACCTTGAAAAATAACTGAATTTGAGAATCACACATTGTTATTGTTGATATTGGTGATTTATATTGAAACAATCTAATCTGACGATTATGGGACATTGAAACTCTGAGATAGATCTGTGTAGCTTGACTGCTTCAGCTGTGTGAAGGGACACAGCTTTGTCTCTTAAAAAGCCCGCTTAAAAGACATACATTTTTATAATAGCATACTAATCCCATTAATCTATTCACTCCTACTGTAGACACTATTTGTACTGTCATTTGTCTCCCCAAAAGCCCATATCCCAAGACTGTATTATCAATCATTTGTCCAACAATGTATTGACCAACCATTTGTCCAACAATGTATTGACCACACATTTGTCCCAACAATTGATTGATCAATCATCTATCCAACAGTGTAGGCCCTATCGATCAATCATTTGTCCAACAATGTATTGATCAATCATTAATGTAGGGCCTGCTACTTCTTCTAGATAATTATATTCCAGGAACAAGTATATTTCTTGATACGATAATGACACCACTTCCAAATCAGGAATGAAACTATCGGTATTCCATTTTTTCCCTGGATTTTTCAATACCTAAAAGAAAATTCTCTGAAGAGCTTTTAAACCAGTAAGAATTTTATTCAAACGAACTTTCTACTTTTTTTTTGTGGTTGGTCACTTTCAACTTCCTCCATGTATTAGAGGCTGTGATCTTTGTAATCTTCTGCAAACTCCCCCTTGGTGCCTGAACATGTACTGATGTAGACTGGGTTACCCCCTGCTACTGGCTTTATGCTTGCAGCGCCCCCCCCCCCCCCCCCCCCCCCCCCCACTCCATCCCAGTGTGCCATGGCAGAAGGGGGACTGGTCAGCTTCACTGTCACACCACCACCATTTCTGTCAGCTTAGACTGCAGTAAACTTAAAAAGTACACCATTCGGAGACCTACTGCGATAGACCGGTGTGGAGAGGGGAGGGGGGGGGCAGATGTGTGCCTGGAGGTGGGTGGCTGGGTGGGTAGGGGTCATTGAGACCGTCACACATAGTAGCTGAGAGTCTCTAGTTGTGAAGTTGAGTGGATTAGTCATGGACATGTGTAGATTCTACACACATGATGTACGTTCCGGGATATCCCAAGTCCTATGATCTACTCCTACCCAAAGATGGTGCCCCTGTCAGTCACTGTCAAGGGTTGTCATGGTTACGGTAATGACTGTAATGGTTACTTGTAATAGGGTTTACCAACTGTCATCACATTAACTGTGATTGGCGGCTGCCGCTGTTTTGTCAGTATGGACCTATGGTAATGATTGCTTGCTGCTGTGGTACCATCTATACGCGTGATATTCTTGCTTAGTACACCATGATAAAATGCTTTTAAAATGTACACAATTGCTCAAGAGAGCTGAAACGTCGACCACTTATCAATTATACACCAATTTTGTACTTTTTCTTTTTAAAAAGTAGTAGTAAGTAATACACACAAAAAACCTTTTTATGGGTATAATTATTTAAATTTACATATTTCTTATTCATGAACAAATGCACAAAGGACATATTCGGTAAGCACAGGCTCTTGTGAACAGTTGAGGGAAAGTCACAGGCGTTGGATATAGTATTTTAAAGCTATAAACTTTATTAGGATTACTGCCGCGTTCCAATTCGAAGAGCCTTAGGGTATACTGGCTTATAGATTTATCATCATTTGATGTATCGTGATTGAGGAAACTGGCAGTGGAAACGCCAATGAATGCTGAACATTCCACCCAGTTTACGACTATCCTGTTGTAATATGGAGTAATTAAATTAGGTCTGAATGGACAATATCGACAACACTCTGGTATAGTAAACTTTTAAGAGCACGGAAACAAAAAAACAAAAAGCACACTACTTGTATAGCATTACAATTTCGTTTACCACCCAGACCAGCAACAAGTTGGGGAGGGGGAGGGATTTTCATTATTACTGAAAAATCATTCACCTTACCGGTACTTTAGTTCAAAGTGGGAAGGAACCGTTCAAAAAGTGTGTGCGCGCTGGTGCTCGGGAAAAAATATCTGTCGTTAAATAATGACTGCTCCATCAGTAGTGATAAAATACTATTATGGCTCATGGCCGTTGGTGTAGTGTCTAGTTAGCCTACTTACCATGAGAAGACCTACATCATGGGCCTTTACAACAGATGGGCTATATTGTATTTAGCCTTCCCCATCCCCAGACATGGAGAGTGGTCAGTCAGAGTAGCACAAGTCAAGTATCACAACATAGGCTGGTCCTGGTCCTTGGGTTGTCGTTCATCCCTGCATTACCTTTTCTTATGTGGTACGTTTGTAACATCATGCGCGGGGAGGCGGAGCGATTTGTACTCAAGTAGTACGACAAAAATACATTCTGCCCCCATCCCACATGGAAGGGGTCTAAATTAGCCCTGAATTTTTTTTCTCAATTCCCCCCCCCCCCGAGACCCCTTTTGTTTATATTAACGGGAGTGGGCATTATTGTGAGTGGGGGGGGGCAGTGTTGCCGAAAACTTTTTTTTGATGCAGGCCACATTGGCCTGCGTCATGGCGTCTTACGCAGGCCATTTCCTTCTCACGCAGGCCATATGAATTTTGATATTTCTTAAACCTCATTATGACTTGTTTTATATTATGCAAAAACTTGAAAGATATTGAAAAAGTATTTAATATAACAAATTATGCAAATATGGCCCTATCTTCGCTTCTAATCGGATTTGAAAAATTCTTTCACCATTAGGAAGCTGAGATCATGGCAGGCCATTCTGGCCTGCGCCCTAAGGCCATACGCCGGCAAAAGCGGGCGTGCCGGCGTCATTTCAGCAACACGGGGGGGGGGGGGGTAAAAAGAAGTTCACCCCTCTTTAGCTAAAAAAAAAAACAACCTGCGCGTCCCCCACACCCTCGTTGTTTAATAATGACCACCCCCTTAGATACACCGGATAGATAAGACATTAAACAGTCCTACAGGCTTCAATGTTAGATATCTGGGTTAGTGTGACACCGCGACTAAGAGGAAGTCCTTCCGGCCTACTTGTGTAAAGTAAACACAAAGGAGAATAAATTAAAGATAAAGACTATTCAGAGCCATATTCTTAACCAACCGATGGGAAATTACGGCGACAAATCAAATTTAGATACATTGTATTAGATATAATGATAAAATACCAGTCTACATGTATATACAATGAGGACAGAATCCATCTTTCTGATCACATTCTGTGCGTTCTTTAGTACTTGTAAAGGATCAAACTAATTTTGGCAAAATTGTGATGTAATAGATCCTCAATTATCTGTAAGTCAAGTATCCATATTAGATTAGGTGATTAGCTGTGCTTCTAATTAGCGCCAGTAAGAGATTATGTGGAAGTTGATATCATAAACCAACTTAGTGCGGCTGCCCATTGTGATATAAGGTTTTTAAATAGTATTACAGCAGCCCCTTAGCCAGGTCAACACTGGTTTGGGGAGCTATTTCAACTCATGCCGCATCCTAGGGTCAGGGTGTCTGTTTAGAGCCCTCTATCATTATGTGCTCTAATACTATTAGCCAATAATGGGGTCATGCTATTGTCGACTTTCATATTAAGGGAACTGCAAAGAGCGGTAGAATCTATACGTCATAACGGGGAGCAAGGAAGAAGAAGAAGAAGAAGAAGAAAAATGGGATTTATTATAATCGGATGTTGAGTATAGTAAAGGAACAGAAATTGCATTAAACAAATTGTATTTTTAGATGACGCTGTTTTTTTAAATGAAAGGAAAAATACAGAAAGGGACAATAAAATCAAATGGGGTAAGGAAAGGTCGACTGCTCCCCTAGGACTGCTGGCCGGAATGCTCCCCACCCCTGTGAAAATGTATGGCTTTTTATAATGCAACGAACGCCTGTGGGTTGTGGCCCCAACTTGTTCATTGATAGCAGTGATATGGGTGAGCTTTATAGGCGTCATAGTGGTTAGGGTCGAGGTCTGAGATGGGTGGCTGCGGCCGCTGGGCACGTCTAGACCCTGTGTCACCCTCTGACGTCACTCCTACAGGCATGACGTCACGATGAGGCTGACTAATGCATCTTAGGTGGTATTTTGGGAATGACCTTACTATGAAACAAGATGAAGAGGCCAAGAGTCAAATGTTATTTCCAGGAAATGATTGATGAAATATAATTCTGTGATGTTCTTTCCTGAGAAGTAATATTTAACTGGGAAAAAATTTGGGATAAAGAATACGAGCCACACCATAGCTACAGAGAGCTTTAATACCGGTAGATATATAGTTTCTTTATTTTGTTGCTCAAAATTAAACAATTCACATGGACAACTGACTAGAATAACCATGCCATTCACCCGCTCCACTCAAATCTATCCAGATGCCAGTGACAGGGGCATTACAGTACCCCCCCCCCCCCCATAGGGTGGACACCTGTGGCTGTGGTCGTACGACGTGCCCGTACCATGGTAACGGGGGTAGGGATCCACCCCCCTCACACCACAGCACACGCCCATTTTACCCCCCCCCCCCCCATCCCTGTACTACCACCCTAACCCATTCTCTACCCCTCCCCCCCCCCGACTAGCAGCACCACCAGACCTCATTCCCTCAATGTCACAGGCCTCTCTAACAAGGGTCTGGCACGAGCCAGCCCGGTGGGGGTGGGGAGGGGTGGGGTACCCTAGTTTAAAAAAGAGAAGAGACCTGTTTGTGACCCTGGCACGCGCCTACAAGGACCATGAATAGACTGGGAGGAGAGGAGGGGGTGGTTTGGAGAGGGAAACAGACAGTAGAGTAAGAAATGGGTGCAGTCCCTGGGCCTGGGATGCTTTTTCTATACCCAGAAGAATCATTTGCAGTCAACGAGTCGATAGCTATGTTGGTACTACGGTAGGATGGATGGCTAAGAATTAGAGATATGAGTTTGGTGTGGAATATTGTAAAGTAGTAACAGAGGGTGCAATGCCTGGGGTGGGATGGGTCACAACTCCTCCACCCGGTCACACTCCCATTCAGGCAAACATTAGTCACTCATAGGCTGACTGACTTTCAACCAACTTTCTCTATCCTCAGTCGGCTATCTTCTTTTTAACCGAATACAGTGGAATGTTTGCATCATGCAATGCACACATTATAATAATCAATATTTACTAGATGTAAAATTGGTGAAAGGAATGATAGCGGCCCAGTGGTTGCATATAGTCTTTAGGAGCCCAAATCCCAATGGCAATACAGTTAAAAGAAATGAGAAGTTGATGGAGTAGAAAAGCATTTTAGGTAGGGTATAGGGTTTATGCCTCCTTTGACATTCCGAGGGAAAGCTAGGGAATAGGGTGGCTGAGGGGTTGGGTTGGGTGACCGAATTATAGCATGGGGAAACTGCCTGTAAGTGTAAAAGAAAATAGAAATATTAATGAAAGAAAAAAAGGATTCCAGAAAAGGAAAAAGAAAAAAAGACTAATACTGAATACCCGCTGCCTCACCAACTGCCCTATAAAAGTTTCACCCCCCTCTCCCCCAATCCCACTGGGGTGGGATGGGTCACATCTCCTACCCAACAGCACCATGCTGACCCAGTTCCAAACTGGGTAACATAGAGGAGGAGGCCAGGATCTGCAGGAGGAGTGGGGGGGCTTGATAAATGTGTCGGCGGCCCAGTTTACTACATGATGTAGACTGAAACATCTAGAGGAGAGCCTGTGTACCAGCAGCGGTCATTCGTGACCAGCAGAGGCTGAAAGTACAAACCAAAAGGGCTGCTACAGCAGACCGCCATTATTATTATTATTGTGTTCCCACACGCAGCCTCACAGGGAAGAAAACTAGGCCGCGGCCTAGCCCCCCCCCCCCTCCTCCCAACCCCTCACGTCCATTCCCAACCCCCCCCCCCCTCCCCCCTTGCTGGTCCTTTTGTGCCAGCGGCGGCCCGATTAATATAGAAACCAGCACAGAAACCAATGCCTATGCACAGCGCTGCACGCACCTGCTTGGAGAGTGTACTACGAATTGCCCGTGACGTCATAGTTTAAGTACCTAAAGCCAGTCACGAATCTCAGTCACGTGGGCTATGTGTTCATACCTTGTATGGTGCTTGTATGGCAGAGGCACAGGCACAGGGGCAGTTTTTGGTGAAGGAGCCCTTTTTTTCTATTCTTTGAGGAAAAGGCGCAGTTCACCTAGATTAATGTTAAGGTCTCCATAATAGACAGAGTCAGAGAGCACCCTCCGTAGACCTATGTTGGTTCTCACATGCCCCCCTTTATTATACCCCTGGCTGGAATGTCTAAGGCTACAGGTATGTGGATCGGTACATGTTGGAGAGGCGGGAGGTGAGGGACAGGGTGGGGTGGTGCAAATCTAGCCCTGCAAGGACTGCATTGTGGATCAAGACTTTGTCTCAAAGGTTCATGTTAAATTGTCGTCATTATACCCCAATGTCACTCGCTGGCGCTACTTTGGAACATCATGCCAATCCGACGGGGCTGATCCACTCCAAGAGGCTCTGAGTGATGCTTTAATGCAGCACTGACGACAAAACTTCCAAAGGGAATAGCGCATACGATTGTTTAACATAGTGTTGTCCTTAAAGGGGCGGATCTTGCTACCCCTCCAGCAACAGTCGGAGTGGAGTCGGGACAGGTACTCAGCCCTATATATAGGGGCGCTGGGCTTAAAAGGGCACACGGGAATGGTCATTACAGACCTAACCCGTGTGTGTGTTGGGGGGGGGGGAGGTGGTGGATTATTTCTTTTCATGCCGTGACATGATGCGGACCCTCCCCGATCCCCGACCCCTGGCATGGCCCCGCCCCTGTTGTCAAATAATGACAGCTCCAGGGCTTTATGTAGCTGTATACACCCAAACACAATGTCCTGTAGACATACTCACGCGTTTAAAGGCCCAGCGCCCCTATATATAGAGCTGAGTACCTGTCCCGACTGCACTCTGACTGTTACTGCACGTGCAGTAAGACCTGCGGGTTTAAGTACCTAAAGTAAACAATAGTACCCACGCTCACGAACCCAGTAACTTGAACAAGGGGTAATCCGTTATAGGTAGGGGTAAATAGGGGAGTGGCTGGTATATCTTTCAGAGCTAAAAAATAAGAAAAGATGAGGCTTGTCTGTTTAGAAGTAGCTTACCCCCCCCCCCCCCCCTCCCACCAACATATACACCTTCGTAATGATACCAGATATTTGATACAGCTATATCCTTGAACTTCGAGATGTCCTCGGCCGATGTCATGGGCGTATGCTATGTCCCGATAAAAAATAAGCCTACTATCTATCCCTGGGAACTTCCTGTAGCTAATCTAACCTTCCTGTGTCCAACAAGGGAAAAAAAATGATTGAAATATATGATCTTTACGACGGAGCCAGGGAGGGGACGGTCCTTGAAGCACGATGCATACTCCATTATTATGATTAGAAAACCATGCCCTGTTTGATGGGACCACATTAGGTCACATTAGACTATCCTTGAGTTTGACATGGCCTTTCCAGTCTTATCACTTACCTGACCTAGACAGGGTTTGGGGCTATTGCAGCTTCTTCTTCCTGGTTTATAAGTTTCTATTTAGTGCGTGTCTCTGTGTCTGTTGGGGGTGAGGGAGGCTGGTAAGTGCTGACACTGGGTTCCCTATCATCTATATTAAAGTACCTTGTAATTCCACATAGTTATGCCATATAACCACTGTCCCAACAAGATCATCTCGGGGTGTGGTAACACCAGAGTCGTTGACCAATGGTCAGTAGTTGCTGTGAACTTATTTATTTGCATGCAGCTAAATTTCTGTAAATGGCATAATCATGTAAGTTAAATAAACTCCTAGGTGTTTCTAAAAAAGTCCTCACATCCCTCCCTCTTTAAATCTCCCAGATCTTGTACTATATGCATGCAATATGTTTTGGTTGATGATCTCATAAATGCGTTGACATCGTGTACTAGTATTCTATTGACTTCTGGCATGGTCGACTTGACATGATTCCCAGGTTATGGGATCGCGATCAATTTCCCCGGTCTGGCTTTTTGTGACATGACATGACATATGTGTCTACAAGTTAACCCTTAAAGGACCGCATAGTGCTTTATTGTGCTATACCCGTTGCATTAGTCGTCATGCATTCATATGCATCAGGCCGACCCTATTGGGTTGATGCACTCCTGGGTGGTCTGCATCATGCTGCAACACAGTCCTGATTAAGTACTCTCAAGCGCTACTTTGGTGCATCATGACGACACATATTGCAATTTAGCAACATGTCGTCCTCAAAGGGTTAATGACTGACTAAACAAGCTTGAAACGGACATCAGGTTAGGTCCTATCCATGGCTTTGAGTACATTTCCTATATTGGCCTTAGGTGTGTTAAGTCACGACACTAACACACACACAGACCGGACCCCAACACTGGAGGTATAAGTAACACCCCACACACCCCCACAACCGGCGTCATACCAGGGAGCACCCTCCATGCTTCTGGCACTTAGCCCCTCCACCCCAAACCTGACCAACCACACAGGTCACAGTCTATTTATAATAAGGCCACCCCGTACCCTGCACCAATAGTACCTCCCTTACTGTATGCCCTGTATGTACTCTTGAGAGATAAATAGTTGCCATATAAAAAAAAAATCGAAGGATATTTTTGAGAAAATCAAGACTTCCACCCCATTATTTATAACTGAGGGTCTTGGGCAAATCTAGTCCAATACCCGGTAGTACCGCAGCAGCGCCCCATACTGGTTGACCAGCAGACCGAGACAGTTTACTGTAGTCTCACTCTATTTGTGACCCAGTCCTCACTTCAATGTGGGGCAGAATACACGATACAGCAGTCGTGTGGACACATGAGAACTAGGCTGATACCAGTGCCTAAGGACTCTGTGCCAGGATGGATTAATACATGTAGTGGGAGTCACATCACTGTTAAAGATCATATGGAGTATACTTATGACATGGACTCTGCTGGAGGATTCATACGTATATATCATCAATCTGTCATCATCATCCCTGTATGACCGAAATCATTGGAATAAATGGGAGTGATTTGTCAGACTGTGGTCTTGGTCACTGACCGGAAAGTAATCAGTACAATGAATCACGCTGGATGTACAAGCAGGATTTAAAGTCAAGTACATAGGATAGCATATATATAATACAATAGTCCCGTAGGCTTGGTAAAAAGGCTTTAAAGGTGAGACTTCGGTAGACATTTGATAGACATCTCTGAGGCACAGGTGTATGTTCCAGTAATGGGTCATGTACCTGATGTTATGATCATTTATACTAGGTCGCTGTCGTTCAGAGACAGTGTTTAGCTTTTGATGTGATGATTCACTTTTAAGAGTATGTAAGGTGTATTTAGTTCCTAGGGGAAACCACGCCCGGCTTCCTATATAGGGCACTGCTGTAGAGGTAGTTTCCTGATTCTGTGGTCATATATGTCCTCAGCAAATAGCACTACCTGTCACGACAACAACTCCTCCACACCCATATTTATGAATTTGTAATTTTGTAAATGATAGAATTAATGTATATGTTCCCAATTACTAGTCAAACTGTATGAGCTGAAGGTCTAAGGAGAGAAGAACTGATTGTCAAATGGTTTTCCATGTGGTACAACTGTTACCACTGCAGTAGGTCATAGCCAACTTGGCTCTCTGCCAGTATCTATTTGTCCAATATAAATATGTCTTGGTGAGGCTAGGTTAGAGTTATTTGTTGTGAATAAACTTGGGTATTTATAATGGCCAATCATGCCTATTACTGGGTATAGTATTAGGTCATGGTGACCTCGGCCTGGTGAACAATATGGACACCACACAGCGCCAGGTAGTATCCTGTTGTGGGTCTTAGCCGAACTAAAAGTTAAGGAGTGCCGTAAATGTTAGCCTACAAGCCGCGGAATCTAGGAGAATCAGGCTCAGCTGTAATTCCTGTAGAATCAAACGGTGTGACCTATTTAAGCGACATTGTATAAGGGTTTTATACGTATACTACAGTACTAAATTAGGAATTTTCAAACCCCTTGTCACTTGTGCGGCCTATATGGTTTGTCAAAATGGCGGCGGGGGGGGGGGGTATCTTATACGCGAATTAAGTTTATACGGGAGAATTTACAATGGTCATCATTTAATAACAGGTGTTTGTATGTAGATATGTCACCCATTCCTTCCTTACATCAGAAACTGCGGTTTTATCGAGGTCCACTCTTCTGTCTTTCAGCAGTTGGAGGAGGAGGAAAATGGAGGCGGAGGCCAAGCATGATTTCCAAGCGACGGCAGAAGATGAATTAAGTTTTTCTAAAGGATGTATTTTAAAGGTAAGCATTTTATTTTATGAATTTTAAAACCCGACATACCTTAGTTTCTTGGCCTTAACAAATTGGGACACAAATACTAAAATCTAGCATGGCCTCCCCCAAAAGAATCTTTTAAACGATTAAATTTCATTATCAACCATACTTCTAATAACATCACAGGGATGTGTATTACTCACTAGTAAAATATTTATAAAAAAGACAATTAACAGTGTCCTAAATTATACTCACATATCAAACAAACGTTGTGGTGTACAACAACAAAAAACTCGTAATTCAACTTTGTTGCATTATTATTAGTACTCAATAATGCCCCTTTTTGTCCTCAAAGGTATTAAGCACAGATGAAGACAAAAATTGGTACAAGGCCGAGCTGGACGGCAAAGAAGGCTACATTCCCAGCAATTACATAGAAATGAGGCCACACCCGTAAGTACTGCTGCCGCCAATTAAGGGAATGTTTTTTATGTATGGTCGGGTTTTTTATTCAGGGAATACCCAAAATAGAGTTTTGACTCTCGCATGGGAATACAATGTACCCTAAAAATCCCCCCCCCCTACCTCCCTCGTGAATACCCCAAAATCAACCCCTCTCGCGAATACCTCCTGTAACAAATACACTCAACGGTGTGGTCATTTTTTAACAACATTGGAACCCACCCCTGCCCCCCTCCCCTCCTCCCCCCCCCCCCCCACCCCCCACCCACCAAAAAAAAGAAGAATTAGTCTACCTATTCCACATTGTATACTGTACCACAACTTATGGAGTGCATTATTATTTGAATTGTGTTCAAGAGTCCAAGACGATAGTAGCAGGTACGTTACTGTATACCTCTGCCGTAGTGTTACCCAAATTAAGATTCTCTCCAAATAGATAATAGCAAATAGATAATTAGACTCCGTGGCTCTCCTTTAGTTCTTTTTCACAGCTACTTTGCATATATCTATACATAGCTACATCAGTATAAGAGTGCCAAATTAAGATACTCTCCAAATAGATAATTAAAATCGGTGGCATAAGATGTTTTTCAAGACCCCTGCTTATTATGTTTACAAGACCAGTGCTAAATTATAACGTTTTTTTTTCTGCGATGGTACGGTATAGGGCCTAGTCGGGACTGGAGCTGGTTGCGGCGGCCCTCACTGATAAGGGCTGATAAGACTGTTACTAGCCTGTCCCCTGTTTGTCCCCTAATTGTACCCACCATGGCATGTCTTATCAGTAGATTTAACCTCAACCAGCGAAATTTAAAATGGCGGACCCACTGGGCATAGCTCCAGATTCCTATAGGTTATCTACGTGATACCAAGTTTCTGCATTTTGGAGCTGATGTGAGCCCTAATTAGGAATTATGTACTACATGTACTTTCAAGTAAGGGCAATAACGGATTTTGGGTTTCACTGCAGGAGGGCTTATATGATAAGATATGTATACCACATATACTAATGTCGGTTTTGCAAACAAATAAGGGAATGTAGATACTGACAGCAGAATATGAAGTGCCCCCAGCCAAGAGTATACCCCAAATTGAAGTCCCACCACCCCTCAATTGACTCAAAGTAGCCAACACATCCCCCTCCCTCCAGTTTGAACTATAGTCTTAGATCAACTCTTTGTTCACTCCCAATCCACTCCAGCAATTTGCTGAAAAATGACCACTCCTTTGGTATATATGTTTGGGTGGAAGGGTTGGGGTGTACTTCTCTTTATTACCACCTTCCTATCTGTATTTACTGTGGTATGTGTGACACACTAGCACACTTTGTAGATCTAACAGATAAAAGAAGTAAAGGTAATAGACATAATTATTGAAATTGCGATATATTGGGGTAATTTTCTAATGATTAACTCATAATTCATACACTAGGACTAGGTGTAAATCGAACTTTATGCCCATACAGCTTGAATTTGAAAAATCGAAATATTGAGATTGAAAGATCGAAGCAGAAAAAGAGCCAGTTTTAAAATCATTATTGTCATATTAAATGAGCTTTACGGAATATAGTTAAAATGCAAATATGACTTGTAATACTCTGTCCAAATGTGTACCCGCAACAATGATAAACTGTTTCTCTTTCACAAATGGCAGATATGTAAGTAAAATCAGTCGAGCAGATGCAGAGGCCTTGCTACTAGACAAAACTGGCGCTGAATATGTTCAAAAAGACGGCGCTTTCCTAATACGTCCCAGTGAGAGTTCGCCGGGCGACTTCTCTTTATCAGTCAAGTAAGTTGCTATGTCCTTTTCATCATCTCATTCATCTACTGCTAAATGTGCCAGTATTTCTGAGCAGTCAGTAGATGCTATGCAGAATCCTTTATGCGTGACCGCTCACATGTCAGTTCTGGCAAAAAAAACATTATTACACTAGCAGTACGCTCCAGTATTGAAACTCTGGTATGCAAAAATTAATGTGACTTTTGTGAGTGATATTCTCAAAAGGACACAAAATTTCCTTTCCTGGTGTACCCCTATTGTGTATGTAAATCGTTGAAGAGTTATAATTAGTAAGATATGAACGACATGGCAAAGTAACCTTATAATGTCTACTCCTTACAGATTCGGTGACCAAGTACAGCATTTTAAGGTGTTACGAGATGGTGCCGGCAAGTATTTCCTCTGGGTCGTCAAGTTCGACTCGCTCAACCAGCTCGTCAAGTATCATCGGACGGCCTCAGTCAGTCGGTCACAAACAATCTACCTTAGGGATATGGAACGAGTACGTATAACTGCCAAACCAGGCACTAACCCTATTGTGTATTGGGTTGGTAACTCTGTTACTATTGACCATGACACAGTTTTCCCTGTGTACTACTATTCTATGTGTATCTCCTTCCATGTAGTGTCAACACGATTAAAAAGGTCACACCCGTCTTGTCACATAAGTACAAACATACATTTAATGGATTTTAACATAGTTCTGTAGTTGTAAAGTTACTGCTATACATATATATGCTTCAGTAAAGCTTTTACCGTTAAGATCACTTACCCAAATCAAAATCATCAGAAACATATTTGTGAGAGCTAAACCCATCCGTTTTCCTATACCTACCAGTAAATTATTAGATACTAAAAATTGATATTAAACAATAATTTTTTTAATGATACTAAAAGTGTGCCCCAATACCTGTGTAATTGACCTGGCTCTCTGGCAGTGTCTCTCACCCCCTGTTTGACTCCTATTGCCACGTTGTGTCGTGGGTGTGTTCACAGCCCCAACACTTGCTGCATTCTCCGTGCTGCTTGCCACTAAATTACATATGGAGAATCCAACGATGTAAAAATGAACGAGGAACTCTGTAAAGCACCCACCTTTCCACTTTCCCAAGTCCGAACCAGATTTCTTCCTGTCCTCTTGCCCTTTGAACATTTGCTTTCTGGTCCAGGACAAGCTCAAGACATGAATTGAAGGTCGATGACTGCATGTAGCGCATTACTCGACGAAATATGCCCGCATGAGGCCCCTGCACAAATAGTATGCAACATGTCCATCCACACACTGAATAATCTGTTGTAAACTATCAAACAAAATGTCGCTGATAATAAATTGAAAAAAAAAGAAAAAATATTGAACCAAGAAAAAATGTACAGGATGGACAGGCGGGACAAGGAGGTTGGAGTCTTGAAAATCATGTTTACCAACCAGAACAAAAAAAATACACAACAGAAACGTCCCCCAAATGATCCAAACCTGTATGGAAGTCAAACTAAGGTGTCTATAATTTCAGGGACCGAACGCAGGAGCTGGATATTTTGACAGACAGGTAAAAAGAACATACTTATTGCATACACTATCTAATGATCAGGGAAACTGGGAGGTGGGAAACTATGCAATTAATAGCCAGGTGCAGATGGAATTGAGCGAGTATGTATTGTCCACACATAGGACGTTGTGGGATGTGGGTCTATCACCAGTCGGGTTGTTGCATTATTGTAGGGTTAAATATAATCTAGTCAAATCTCTTAACAAGGGCTGGAAATGAGTTATTCCCGAAAAATCAAGCTACATCCTTTATGATAGGTACACCAAGCTGACAATATGATGTAGATTCCAATTTATAATAAAAGGTTATTCTGCCCAAAAGCATTAGAGCTTTCTGAAAACATTAGAAAGGTGGATGTAAGGACGGCATGATGCCCCAAGGCTACATGTGATATGGCATGTATCACCACGATGCGCCAACTGCATAGGGGCATCATGTCAATCCTTTACGGTATCAACATGTGGGATCGGCATGGTGCATGACTGCAACCCTGGCCATTTACTCATCGGGGCTGCATGAATGCATCATGCCGACAAAGAGGCTAGTACAGAAAAAAGACACGGTTACTCTTAAAGGGTTGGGGTTTTCTAGAGTAAAGATAAATACATGGGTTAGTTCATCAGAATTTACTATAACTCTTCTAGCTAGTATGGACCTCTACCAACTACCCAGATAAGGGGCTAATGAATCAAAAATTACCAGTGGGACTTGGGAAAGATTTATTTGGTAGAAGTAACAAGAACAAGTGGAGGGCTGCACTGGGATATATTATACTAGTATTGAGTATTTGTTGAATGGAGAATATCTGCTTTCAGCGAAGATCAAGCGGATCAGGCCCTGTACAGGTAAAGGACTGGTCATACCTGTAGATGGGTCATATAGCTAAGATGGGTGGGAGGATCCAAGTTCTCACCACTGTGGTGCTACTTAGCCAACGTCATAAGGAATTACCGAGACAATAAGTTGTGGCGTTTTGGGTTATTTAACCCTTCAAGAGCAGCATAGTGCTTACGTGCACAATGCCTCGTTGACGTCATGATGTATGAATGCAGCGCTGGCGAGTAACGTGCTAAGTTTGAATTCATGCATCATGCCAACCCTACAGAGTTGATACTCTCAAATGGTCAGCATGATGCACCGATGTTAATCGACGACGCTGCATCTGTGCAATTATACATGACGCATTGAGGCATCGTGCTGTCCTTAAAGGGTTAACTTAAGGCAAGGCTATTGTTCCAACTGTACTCTCCCTGCTGCGGGTTTAACCTCAATGGCTTACAACCTTTGGACGTGTTTGCCTTTTCATAACCCTACCTTTAACACAGTCCCAGCGTGCTTTCTAACCTTTAGCCAAATACTAGGAAGGAAGGACTATGGTGACTAGAGGAAGCGTAGAATGCTTAGGGATGGTACTAAATTAACGAGTGTTGTTTTGTCCTGCTTGAGAGGTATTGCCCATTAAGACCACCCAATCGGCAAGTAAGCCGTTGTAGTGTTGCAATGGTATAAGTTTCGTTAGCGCGCTCAAGACAGCTAAGCTTAGTTTGAGTACATTCCCCATAGCTTCACATCAAGTTCACTTTGATATTATAAAACATCGAAATACATGCTTAGAATTTTAGGAAGGAGCTAAATATGTGGTGAGCGGTATCTGCTAGGCACGGTGATTGATTTTACTCAGGAATTTGTCCAGAATTATGTACATAAACAATTCCAATGTCTATTCCACGACTGGGTCTACCAGCCAAGCATTGGTCATTAAACGACCCTCTCAGTCAGAAATTAACTTGAAACTATGGCAGTCTAAGTCATATGTCACTTCTGAGTTCTATATTATGATCAGGGAGTTGTAATAGTCGCTCCTAAAGACAGGAATTTACATACATTTGGAAGGTATTTAGCATTGACATTCTCCCTTTAAGATAAAGATATTTTGTTTCACCTTTAAAGAAATTAGAATTTCAAAAGTGAACATGACTATTCAGGCCTGCTATGGTTATACTTGACACTTCCAACCATACTTCATGCACCAAGGGGTCACTGTATAACTAACCAATCGACTCAGAATATGGGTAGAATAGTTGAAATATGCTTAAGACACCTATAATTCCTTCCAGGGTATACAGCTAAATCGGGGCGGTGGGAAATATGTACATTTAGCGTAGGATGTAAGACATGGGACCCAAGGGTCGAATTATGTGTTATCTGAAGGATATTAAGAAATTGTTGATGATAGGCGAGGGTTGAGATACTGTAAAGTGGGAATCTAATAATGAGCATGTTCCAATTTTAAGGGCGAGGGAATGATTTAACATAACCTTACTTAAGACTCAAGGAAAAGGCTAGCCAGAGCTTGTAATATTTGCCAATGCATACATATGTTAAGTCGGTCCTATCTCTACAACTTCAAACCATTATTGATTAATAGACATCATACCTAGATTAGTTAAAATAATATCAGTCAGTGACTTGTTTTCATTTATTGCTTTTGATACGCAAGACTTCTTTCAGCCATGTTAGTTTGTTATCAGCTTTATTAACCGGCGATTCAATCCCTCCGAAGTCGCTTCCCGTAGCGGCTTTAAAATTAATACCATGCCTATGTTTTCAGACACCGACACAAGGAGCAGGTGGAGTGTATGACAATAAGGTAAATGTCTCCAGCTAAAGCAAACCCTCAGTCAGTGAATCAAAAGAAACTATTCTCGCTATACGATCTCCCCCTTTTAAGAGCTATTAATTCGCGACTTATCCCCAGATCGCATCACGCAATACGAACACCCCTATTCTCCTCACATTAGCAAGTAAGTTCCTAGCGCGAGGGCTTAGGGATGACTTTCGAGTGATAACTGGAGATATGGGGCTCATTGCGAAAAAACATGTAAGGAATGCCTAATTCATCCAGGGCCCAAATCAGTAAAGCAATAGGCTAAAAATAGCACAGGATGTTCATGCTAGGCCAAATGATAGAGCCGTTTGCAGAACAAATATATCCCCTCACCCTATGTCTTTGAATTTAGTGACCCCCACCACATGTATTGGCACGTAAATAAGCAAGCTCACAGAAAGGAGTACCGGGTAAACCTTTTCTTATTGGCTGCCTACACTCAGTGGAAACAAGGTGAATTTATGTCAGGACTGCAGTCAAGCAGAATGGATGATCCGCATGCCCCTGCGCACAGCACCCTTTCTGTTTGGCTACTCCTACAGATGATTGGCCCCTGTTGATTTAAGGACTAAATTGATCCTCAAATTGATAGAAATCCATAGTAGAGAGAAGAGTTTCCTCCCAGCTGTGTTTTCCCACGCTAAAATGTAATATTCCTACCCCTATGGCCCCCCACCCCCTCACCCCCACCTGTGTGTAAAATGATCATTGGCGTTCAAGCTGAACCCACTACCCTTAGTAGTGTACACTGTATACTGTCCAGCTCCATGGGTTGGACACCGTAGAGCTTCTCGTCCGAGCGCCATGCATGTCGTAGATGATATTTTGAGCCGCTCCCAGTCAGGTGTCTGTTACAGTCTACATATATACCCTACCCCAGCACTCAGCCGAAAGGCTTCAAAGTCGCATTAATGCGCACTACAATGTATTATAAAACTTAAGGCGACTCTTTGCTTCACTTGTATTAATCCATCATACTGGTAGTAATAATCATCCTACTTAGGTGCACATGTGCTTTAATAGCAGTAGTTATGCTTGTGTACAATACATGTAGTGATATTTAATTTAAGTAAGACCAGAACTGGGTGTTGATGATTCATTGTTTCCTTTACAAACCACTTCTAAATCATGAAAATAAGATGCCTGTGTTCAAATTTCTTTCGCAATATATTCATTGAATTATTCCCAAATTTAGTAGATACATGTAGAATAAGTACTCGTTCTTTCATTAATGTTATACCTTATATGTTGCATGATTGTTTCTGTGGATATTTGTTATCAGTACATTGAAGTGTAGTTTCCCCCAAATCCTGCTGACCATATGATTTGATTTGAAGATGGGAAGACACAGAAAGAAAATATTCAAGAGTTAGCCCCAACAGAAATACTAGAATCAATTGAACAAGGCTAGGTAGCAATCTGGGATGGGTTAAGGTTCTGGACGTTTGAGTCACAAATATAGAATGAGAGATGTTACTTAAATAACGCTAGATGGCATGCGTCCGATGAGGCTGTGTAAAATACTAAACAGAGGATGCTTAGCAAAAAAAACCTGATATATAAGTAACGTGGATATTGGAATGCAGAAGTCATCTTTACTAAATTCACAAGAGCTACTTCGGTTGTTCGAACTAGTTATCAATGATATTATACTACTAAAAGAAGAGGTTTTATATATAGTCTAGCTTAACATCCTTTGGCTGCGACTTATTATGATTTGGATCATTTATTAACAGGAGTGTGGGTGAGAGAATGCATCTGTTCTCTGCCTTACTGAAGGAGGAACCTGGTTGCAGCATCTTTGTGTGTGCCTTATTCTAACACTGCTGTTCTGATTTGCCCGTCCCATTTGTTTCTTCACTTGGCACCGCATGCTTCCCACCGTCCATCTTTCTCTGATATAAACCCACTGTTCACGAGTACACGAAAGCTAATATTTCCCCTTTCAATTCCTGTCTTTCCAGCCGAAGGTTTGCGCCAATTATGATTTCACCCCGCAAGACAACGAAGAGTTAGAATTCCGGCGCGGGGAGATTATCACGGTAGTGGAGAAGAAGGATCCAAACTGGTGGACCGGTGAGATCGTACGCGACAACAAAGTCTGCCGAGGCTACTTCCCAATGACATATGTCACCCCTTATACAGGATAAGGATACGTCTCTCGAAAGACATGTATAGACTACTACTCAATCAAGCCAGACTTCGAACATTGGCTGTCATGGACTGCTATTAATCAGCTGTTGGTGTCTCCAGACTTGACAGTCACAATAACATTGGGGAGGGGGGGGGGGTAAGGAGTGGGGGACTTTGTACTAGCCACTACGATATATACAGCGGTGCATCAAGTGTGTGGAGCCATGTTAGCGTGCGACGCAGGATCCACTTACTCCGCACCCACCCGCCAGACCGGTGGGGCCCAATTTATTTTGGTTTCATTCACTTGTTTTTGCTACGGACACTACACACTACTACATGATATATTTAAGTGAAAGGAAATTCAGAAGAAACTCTTCAAGAAAGAAGCGGATTGACAGCATCAGCTTGCGTTTGGAGACTTACGATTGAGCGTTTCCCCAAAAATCACTGAAGAAGAAGACGCGATGTTCAGCATAGTTTCTGTACCAGCGCCTCTTCAACACTAGGAGGATAGTGAAGCAGTGCGAGAATGCGCCGGTGTACACTGCCTTCTATGTATATATGGGTGGGCGCCATTTCATAGCCGGCTCCTCAAATGGTGACCGCAGTGAGATCGGGTCGGGGATGGGGGTGTGATTATACTTGACTGGTATGTTTGTTGTTGTGAATGAAAATGGCCAAAGTCGTGGAGTTTGTGCCACCCTTGAATGGTGACTCGGGTGATGTCTGTTTCTGTTAGTCGCTTCTCTCTTTGTTTCGCCGCCGCTTTAAATATTGCTGTGAAGTGGGTTGCAGTGTGTGGGTAAGGGGTACTCCTCTTTACCATACACACATTCGTCTACCTTCACTTCTCTCGCAACTTGCCACATGGTATGTCAAGCGTTTGAAACTAATTATTTCCTCCGGGCAGCCAACCCAAACACTATGAAGCACCGATAGTAGATAAGCCACTTTTTGGATGTTTAAATGTAAAACTCACTTTTGTACAAAGGGGGAGGAGACAGGTTAATCTAATATAGGAAAATAGTGTCAAATCGTACCTGATGGGGAGCCCCCACCCATGCACTCTCATCCTCCCTTCCCACCTTCGTTCTTGGTAGCTTTTGGATGAGAACTGTCATGTGACCGTAGGTCGCCGCAATTTTTTTCCCGAGATTCATCCGCAGCGGTAGAACTTACCGTCTGCGAGTGATTTGTAAGAGATATAAAACATGTATAAGAAATGATGTACTGGCCCCATGCACAGCTGACGAGCATATTCGAATGACTTAGACAAAACTCGATGCCTGTGAAATGTAAGGGGGTAGCTCTTGTAGTTATGGAATAATATAATATATAATTATATATATATATGGATACATATATTACTATATATGTCTGGATGTGTACACTATCATAAATGTAGGCCTCGAAATTAAAGAAGGAAGAAGTGTGCTCAATGGATTAGATATACCCAAATTTAACAATCAGATGTACATGGAAAAATTATCTCACAATATTATCATAAGTTTGTTTCTGGAATTTTCTAAGAAAGTTCGATATATCATGAACTCTGAAATTAATCAGTTGTGTGTTTGGTTCTTTTCATTCGGAACACAAATTGGTTATTTCGAGGCCTGTAAATATACTTAGTATGGCTTCCCTCTCAAATGTCTATAAACTGGGTTCGCAGTCCATGTCAACGATATTGAAAATTAACTGATGATCCATCAATACTTTTCCTTTTCTAAGAAAAAGCCTATTTTATTGCAAAAGCAATGATTTTGATAATCACATTGTAAAAGAACTGTGAAGTGTACATCATATTCACCGTAGCCTGCTGATTTAATGTTGCGACTTGGTTATGTGTTCTGAGATGACATCATAAATATTTTTAAATACACTTTCGTAAACAGCAGACTATATAACGCTTGCAAATTTTACATCCACATAAGCTCCAGTCGTACATCATTTCAGCTTGAGTTGGTGAATATAGTGTATGTTTACTCAAATTATTTTTTAAAAAGTCTGGTCTTTCACCCATATGTAAACCATACGTGGGAGATTAACAAAACTTGTCTGGTTATAATAATGTATAGTCAATTTTGAGAAGATAAACAAATTTGTGTAACCTGATGACACTGGCAGACTCCCTGGACTGTGGGTGAGCTATGTTGTGTAAGCCTGTAAATATTTGAGTAACATGAAATATACTCTTTAGTTATGGAGTTTGCATTTTAATTGTGGGATCGGGGACAAGTACCGGTTACCGGGGAGGTGCGCATTGTGTATAGGTTCCGGTGTGGACGCGAACAAGGGCTCGCCCCTTACCATGGACTGCATACAGTATATATATATAAAAACAGAACAACCTTATTTTACCCTTTTCATGCTGGCGTGTAAGATAAAAAACCAACATCCCCTGTAACCTATAACTAAAATGCTTTGGATAAAAGACCACCACTACATGATAACCTGTCTAAAGTTGTTGGAATATCAAAAAAACTCAACATACGTGCTACCCCTCATGCTTAATCATGCAAAATAACCCTACCTATTCCTTGGTATAACCCTTTAAGGGCAGCAACGTTCTTTAATGTACCATGCCATTTTGTTGTCATGATGCATAAATGCAGCCCTGGTGAGTTACTTCCCAGTAATGCATTCATAAACCATGCCGACCCTATGGGGTTGATACACTCCGGAAGGGTCGACATGGTTACTCGCCACAGTACCGGCGAGTTGCCGCATCACGACGACAAATGAACACGAACCTTGAAGCATCATCCTGTGTTTAAAGAGTTAATTATTAAGGCCACTTGGACAGTATTCAGTATCAAGGCCACATGCTCATGTTTGAAAGGTGATCTTGTGTCGACTTTATGTTAACCCTCTCAACAAGAGGGTTCATAGTGGTAGTTTAATGATGGAGTTGCGTGTGACTTATCAAGTTGTTGTATGCCAAACAAAATAGAAAAATGAAGTTTGAAAGAGTGTATCACCTGACCTATAGGAGTTGAGGAAGAGAAGCTGTTGTGCTTGCTTTTGTAGCAGAGACTGTAGTTTGACCTTGTCCTTGTATGGTGAAGTATTGGGGAGAAAAGAGATATGTATTTTGCATATAGACTCCAGCACTACTTTTTTTGTTTGATCCATACTATTAAATGAGACAGCAGCTTGCCATGAGACTTTCTGGATACTACAGTGTACTCGTACCAAATGTAGTATTGCATGAGAAGCAGACATGGTGAGGATTTATATCAATGAGAATCTGTATGTTAAATGCTTGGACTAGTTCTTCCCCTCATATTCGTCTGTATACAAAGCTAAGAGTATCATTTAAGAATTCCCCCATTTCTAATTATATTTATTCTGAACGGTCCTACAAACAAGTGATACCACTGGTACACAAGATTCTGTGCACTGGACAGGTTAGAGTAATAATGTATTATGTAAATGTGATGTGGGCTAGCCTCGGGCGGACACAGCTTGTATTAAAGAGGAGCATAGTAAGCGACAGGTGTTACTGGTAAGGTACATAATATATCATACAAATAAGACATGAACAAGACACTAATAACATTCTGATACTGTATTATTTTGTGAGTGATGACGTTTTGTTTCATAGGCAATCTTCCTAAATAGACCGGTCAAGCTTGTGTGTGTGTGGTCTATCTAATGAATGTTCAGTACGGCCTTGAAATATTTTCTTTTATGATAGCCCAGACATCCACAGGAATTTGTTCAAAGACTGTATTAAATGGGGGGAAATGGGTTTGTCAATGTATAACAATTAAATCGTGCTTTTTGTAAACGAAAAAAAAAGGATAATAAACGAAAATAGCCATGCCCACTTGCTTGTATTAATAGCCCACCACGAAGACCCCAAATGTGATTGTATATAAGGTGATGTTTTTAACAGGGGTACCTTAGGCATATAACCATCAGGTCGGTACTACACAGCAGATACCCGATAACTGACTAGAGTATCAATGTAAAGTTCCTGCCAGACAAGACACATTTGTAAGGGTAGGATATGGTTGTAGAAGTGGTTGCTTCTTTGCAGTTTTCATCTAAAAAAGGGTTTCCAATATACAATTGAGTATCATACAATTGATACAGTGTGTTTCTATGGAGAAGCAGTATTCAACTGAATTGTGTCTCATCCGTACAGATCATGACATCGGGTTCTAACAAGAGTTTGGTTTAAAGCAACAGGACTTAGTACAAGTTGCGGGGTCATCCTTTCATTTCCTGTCTCCAATTTTGTACAAACTACTTTTTGAATACCGAGAAAGGTTGTATAAGGGATCCTATGGCACATGCCCTTGATGAGTCAAATGAACAAACAATAAGTATGGTAAAGAAATAGTTATACGACCGGACATCTCCAAATAGCTTCAATTGCACTTGCAATCACTAACCATTTAGGTGTACGTGCACAGAATATTAATATACTATGTGGAAATAATGTCACATATACAATCTTTCTTTTAACAATATTTGGAAGTCAGCTTCTCCAAGCTTTGATATGGTCTTGCAGGAAAATAAAAAGGCGAAAAATATTAACAGTACACAATTTAGTTTTTCCTCATTCAACTGGACGTTGAAGCATCGCCTTAATGCGCATGTATATCTAGTAAATATTTATCAGTTGCCAGAATTCCTACTTTATGACTGATTTCTGCATTGAATTTTATTAATTTGCTAAAGAAAATTTACCAAAATTGTAGGATTTCCTACTTTTTGTAGAAGACGGGAGTGGCATGTGAAAACTGCACAATACTGATGGCCTTTAACACCTATGGGGTAAGGATCCTATATGTTTCCCACCATATTTTTTCTGGCGGGACCCCTGAATGGGGGCATATTAATTATGATAGGACATTTGGTAATATCACCACCCACTAGAGGAGGTCAGTCATCACGGTGGGAAATGGACCATAACAGAGGGCGTTCAGACCATTTTTATTGAGTGCAAAAAAGGTGTGTTTTTTGTGCAGGATAGATAGACAGGATCTTAACTAAGAGAATTCTGAAAGAATTGTAAATCTACCACCACTGGAACATAGATATATTGATTTTTCTTTGCAAAAAGTAAGGTTTTTTTGGGAGGACGAGAACCCTGTCTAACCATGCACTCCTCTGACACAGTGTAAATGGTAGGGATCCAGGTGCAGTGGAGGGTGACTTAAATAAGGAATGTACTACTCCTAAGAAAAGGTAGATCCACATAAGTGTAAATCTGCTGGCTAATTCTTTTCCAATCACTTTGTTCTTCAGACAGGAGATAGTAAACATATATGGGATTTAGATGTATGCTCCCACACTTTTATACCCCTCTATTTTAGAGGTGATTCCATGACTTTTAGGAACTATTTTGCTGTAGATCTATATCTGGTAGTCCATATAACATGTGGGATATATGTAAATGTAGGCCAATATCTTAGCATTACAGTTCAAGCCATTATGAATTGACTACATAAATACCCTCTGCCAGAAATCTATTCTAGCACAGGGCAGTTGCTGGGTAGCTATCAATTACTAGTGCCAAAATGTGGGCCTGCACAGGGAGCACACACTTTCTACTTACTCATTCATCTAAAACCACTAGTGGGAATGTACACATCTTTGCAGAAACCACACATTATGTAGGATGAAACCATAGCTTTCCAATGATGTGAACATAGCTGTTGTTATTGGAGTCAATTAGCCATGAATGGGACATGAGTGAAAACAGAGGGGAAAACAGCTGCTTGTTTGTGCCATGGCAGGCCGCTCTGAACACCCTACATAACACATTGGGATAGGAGGGATCGGTGTGTACGTTCTGAAAGGAAAGTTCATTATATTAATATAAACACTATTATCTAAAGAACCATAATGGTCTATTTCCCGTTTAATCATCAATCTCTCGTAGATCCATCTGATAAAACTCACACAGCTCCCAGCTCAGGCAAACAGGAATAAATATTGTCGGAGAAATTCTAGTTCAGAGTTTCTTTGATAAACGAAGAAGAAACCACTACCCTGGGTTCTGGGTAGATAGTCACAGTCGGCGTATCTGGACTGCGGTGGTGGTCTGGACTCCTCCTACACTGAAAGTTTTATGGGTCTAGAAAGTCATCACTAGTGATGACTTTAGAGTGATCACTGTGATGGGGCTCTGAGGGAGTATGTGATAGAGCTAGATTCCAATGTATTGCATTTAGTATAACTTTGGCATATTCTCTATATCTGAACAGTAACTGTTACACATCTCCTTTAATGTGACTGCACTCTGTGACTATCCGGGTGCGTTGTGCGTCAGGTGATTTACGGCTTGTGAGCGGACTCACACCCAGTCACCCTGGATGACGGGGAATCACCGAGCCCTCCAACGTCATAGCAGTCTATGACGTCAGACCAACGTCTCCTTATATGGAGGGGCCTGTTGGGGCTCCTGCTTCAGGATTGGCTGGAGCAGCATTACACTGTTACTATTTTTGGACATTACACCAAGTTCAAATCTGAATATGTAATTCTGTTAGGCAAAACCTAGCTGTTTGCTCTTGGATGGGAACTTTAGGCCAATCTTCCAAACAGAACACTGGTGTGTGGGAACAGGATACTTTGGTATGGAAACAGCAAAGGGCTTCACATGCTCCGTGAGCTGCTCTCCCTATGAGCAGGTCTGAGACCGAGCGACGTGCGGGCTGCGCACGTGGTGACTGCTGGGACAAAAGGGATACCCCACTATGATACACCAACTATACAAGAACAGTTCAACACCATATCTACAGCTGACATTCATGGACACTATTCACTTAAAGGAACCTTGTGAATTGTATACTATTGTGCTATATTTGGACATACACTATATGGAGGAATTATAACTATCGTGCTGTACACCTTTGGACTTATTAAACCTTTCTTACATTCACACCAGGTCTTATCTTTACTTGTAATAGGGTAGGCTAAAAGCCCTGTTACAATATGATGGAGAACCTACAAGACCCCAACCTCTCAGCGAGTTTTCCCAGAACTTCACTACATATGAAGTCAACAAAACAGGACAAAGAATTATGGAGCAATGTTTGTTTGATAAAGACACTCTACAGAAGGGCCACAGTGCATACTGGGTAGGCACCCCATACTGGCTGCCTTGTGAGGGACACAGGGTAGCTCCTCACCAGACGCACCACCAGAGGCAGAAAATCAATACCTGCCCCTATCACAGGGACCTCAGTGGGTCAGTGACACAGTTGGTAGCGGCTGTACACCTTTGGACTTATTAAACCTTTCTTACATTCACACCAGGTCTTATCTTTACTTGTAATAGGGTAGGCTAAAAGCCCTGTTACAAGTACCCGGTCATCACTAGGGTCATCATATGTGATGACCTGGGTGATCACCTTGGTCACCTTTTGACCAAATTAGAGGGAGAGCTGGGGCAATCATAGTGATGACACTAGGTAATCAATTTGATGACTTTTGCATATCATCTTTTACAAAACAATTAAGGTATTATTTTCAAACATCTTTTAATTACCCCATTTCCCCATCATCAAGCCTTATTGAGAGCACCTTTAAGTCCTGATGATGGGCCTATTATTATGTGTGTAACCAATCAGAGTCTGTCCTCAAACCTATACATGTAGTTTTAGACACAGAAGAGGTGTCTAAGTAAACAGATATGTATGCTTTAGTAATTTTGTTTAAAATATTCATTTAAAAAACTTCAATGTCCACTGTGATAATATTCTTAACAATGGTTTAGTTTATAAGTATCTATGATCAAGGTTTTTACATGAATTAATTAGTAGATCACCCAGAGGCTGGATTGTCTACTACATTCTTGTCTAGTAGGGCCCCCTTGTGGCAAAACTATGTTCTCAAGATGATGACCTTGGGTCATCACTATGATTATCATAGGTCATCAACTGGCTGTGATTACCCTAAGTCATCTGCACTGATGACCTTCACCCAAACCTATGTTTTCAGTGTATGGGCCCTATGCCCTAAGTAAGATAACTTATACCCAGCTAGCACCTTACATAAAAATAACTAGTAATTTCATGATATCATTTTTCGTTCCCAAGATGTCACATACGCAAGAAGTTTTTACGTGTCCCCTTGCATGGGTTCTTGATGTAACAATATTTATGTGTATTTTATATAAACATATTCATATAAGGGAGTGTTCATTATTTATGGCAGGGGGGGGGGTGAGCGTTTGGCAAATCGAATACGTCAAAAATAATTGGCCCCCCCCTCGGAATAGGTTGAAAAAAAAAGGCCCCCCCCCCTCGGAATAGGTTGAAAAAAAAGCGCCCCCCCCCCCCTTCACCCTGGATCATTTTCAACTTTATTACAAAAACGATGTTGGTGTCTACTAATTGTATGCATTTAATCCTTGGCACTTTTTTACCTACAATTTACTACCTTGCAACAAATACATCCATTCGTAAGGTGTTTTAGTGTAAACGTCCCATGATACTCGCTAGTGAGTGATAATAGTCAAACCTCAGCTTATAAATTGGAAGCTCCCATACCCTCAGTGCTTACATGAGGCCGGCACTTTTTTGAAGACTGACAAAACGGTGGGCTATTCTGAGTGTGAAAAGTGATGCAGTGAGAAATTTGCTGGGAGTTTGAGGAAAATTTTAGAAAATTTTGAAAATATTGACATAATTTGGTAAAATATAACACAGGCTGTTACCAAAATTCGCGACATTTTTAGGAATACCCCTAAAAAAAAAGGCCCCCCCCTAAGAATAGGGTAAAAAAAAAAGGCCCCCCCCCCTTTGAATACCCCTAAAAAAAATTGCCCCCCCCCCCTCAAATGCTCACCCCCCCCCTGCCATAAATAATGAACACTCCCTAAAAGAGACATATTTATCAGTGATACCTTTGGACTAAAAAATAATGGCATATATATGACTAGCTGTAAAAGATGTCTAAAACATGTAAATATAGACACGTCAGAAAGATGTGATATGGAGATATCTACAAGCATGTTCTAGGGATGACATTTATACCAGTTTTGAGTATACCCCCTCCCCAGTAGTGATTATAAACCAGATAGGATAATTAGGATACCTCTGAGGGAGATTGTAGACATCATATAGTTATGTCCATTTTATGTCAATGTATGACATGTCCATGGGCACTCTGCATAGGAAACAAACACTTGCTCTGTGAAAAACACTTTGCAGGCATTTTCCATTCCTTACAGATGCATTTATCCTAGCCAGGAGGCCCAGATGTGATATCAGCCCAAAACCAGAATTCCTTCTTATACAATCTCAAAGAACACAGAAAAGGTGTCCACCCATGTGCCTTGGTTATCAAACTATATTTCAACTAGTCACTGTAACACAAGTGACACCTTATATATCACAGAGGAAATTTAGTCCAACCTTGTCCCTCATTGTAGTTTATACAATTAATTTGATCCAACTTTTCAATGAAGAATGACTGAATGCTGATCAAAATGTGACAGCCTTGCAAAATGAGACCCCTAGTGTTGGAGTTCAGAACTGTAATAGGTCATATTCTGACAAGATTGTGACGTCAAAATAATAGGAGTATGGATTTATTCCAATATAACATATTTATGACATCACAATCTTATCAGAATATGACATCTATAAGTCGACATTACTATATCCTATCATAGTTCTGAGCTCCAACACTAGGCGTCTCATTTTGCAATGTGATCACATTTTGATCAGCATTCCCCCATCCTTGATTAAAATCAATTCTACATACTGCAATAAGAGACAAAATTGGACTAAATTTCTTCAGTAACATTTAATGTGTTACTTGTGTTACAATGACTTGGTGAATTATAGTTGGACAGCCAAGGCACATAATGGGACACCTTTTCTGTGTCTTTTCAAATTGTATAAGAAGAAATTCTGGCTTTGGGCTGATATCACATCTGGGCCTCCTGGCTAGGATAAATGTGTCTGTATGGAATGGAAAATGCCTGCAAAGTGTCTTTCACAGAACAGGTGTTTGCTTCCTATGCAGAGTGCCTGTGTACATGTCATACATTGACATAAAATGGACATAACTATATGATGTCTACAATCTCTCAGAGTTATCCTAAATATCCTATCTGATTTATAATCACTACTCGGAGGGGGGTATATACAGAACTGGTATAAATGTCATCCCTGCAACATGTCATGTACATATCTCCATATCACATCTTTTTGACATGTCTAAATTTATACGTTTCAGACATGTTTTAGGCCTACAGCTGGTCAATTATATACATCATTATTATTAAGTTCAAACATATCATTGATATGTATTTTTTTAAATGTAAATATACTTATGTAAAATACCCATGCAAAGGGACACGTAAAAACTTCTTGCGTATGTGACATCTTGGGAACGACAATTGACATCATCCAATGATGTCACGACCAATCAGAAAATGATGTAAAAATGATGTAATTTACATGAGTTTTGCTAGCTGGGTAGTATGGCATAGGTATGGCCCTAGACCCCTAAATTCGATACGGCGACATGGACATTTCTTAAAATCACCATGGGACATGGCCATCCAAGTGACATGTGACATGGGTCATTTCTTGGATTTGACTTAAGCCATTGGGCTTTAGCAGCCTATTAATAGTGACATGAATATGAATCTCAAAATCTTGAACCAGAATGCACCATTTCAATTCTAGGCATTTTAAATGTTCTTGTGTGATACCCCAAAGCCCCTTTAATAGATTAATAAACAAATTATAAAATTCGATATGCGACCTGAGTACTCCCCACCAAGGTGCCACACTTTGGATAGGCAATATGATAGGGGTGGATGGCTAAATTTGACACAGCGACATGGCCATTTCTTAAAATCGACATGCGACATGAAGCTTAGTGACCTGTATACCACCTGTGACATGAAGTTTGAAAATATAGTGACAGGGGACATGAGCAATTCTTAAAATCGACATGGGACATGGGGATTAATAAGCCACATGGACATGCGACATGACCATTTCTTGAAATCGACATGCGACATGGGGACACCTGTACCCTCCCCTCCCCCATCTCCGGCCCCATCACCCCTAATGCCTACATTATGTCACATGGGTAGGTGTGGGCAGAAATATGTTCTATTCGTGGCTTGAATGTAATAATCGGTGGTAAAGAAAATATGCCCTGGGAAAACTTCTTACCTGAGCCTCTATAATGCGGAGGAGTCCCGGGGGAGGAGTAGGACCCCGGGGGGGGGGGGGGGATAGGCACCCCCTACTCAATTTATTTTTTGACACGGGTGTGCGGCTGGCCCTTTGAGAACCCTTAGCCTTGGTGAGGGGGATTTTGGTCAGAAGTGACCCTTGGTGAGGGGGATTTTGGTCAAAAGTGACCCTTGCTGAGGGGGATTTTGGACAAAAGTGCCTAGGTTTTAGCAATTTTCCCCGAGGAGTCGGCCTTGGTGTAAGAATTTTGGTCAAAAGTGACCCTTGTTGCAAAGAATTTTGGCAAAAAGTGACCCTTTTTGGGGGGATTTTGTTGAAATCTCCGAAAAGTGACCCTTGGTGAGGGGGATTTTGGTGAAAATCCGGGGGGGGGGCATTTCATATATTTTGTATAGGCCTACACAGGTATGCGGCTGGGAAGGGCACTTTTTTTTAGCAAAATCCCCCTGACCAAGGGTCTGCTTTTCACCATAATCCCCCTGACCAAGGATCAATTAGGACCCGGGAGCAGAGCGCCTTGCCAGGAACGCAGCTGGAACGCAGCCGAGCCTTCTCTCCTTTTTTTTTGGCGCGGAATTAACTCACTGCTGCCACCTCGTGGTACTTCCACAGATTACTAACCTTTCTAATCTGTGGTACTTCATGGAAATGTCGCCAGTGTTTTTCGACCAAATATTCTGCGGCCAACATTTTGCATTACACATGATGTCAACAACCATGGCGTGCTTGGTTTCACCGCTTCGTAAATGAAAGAGGCTTCTCACCTAAGTTTTCACTGAACTGTTGTCCAAGTCAAGTCGACTACTTTCAGGTTAGGCTTTAGATCATCCATGAAGCACGATAACTTACCTACAACAAGTTCGAAAGGTGTAGCCCGGTGTCGGTCATTTTCATTTTGCCTAGCCCTAGCAAGGATATAAAGAAAGGATAGGAAACAGCCATTGCAAACGTCATAGGCGTCGGGGAAGAGTGTCTCGGTATTGTTATGGTAATGAGGGGGGGGGGGGGAAGGGGTGGTGGTGGGGGGGGGGGGGGGCTGCGTGCTGCGCTCCTACCTACCCTAGAGGCGGGGGCAGTGCGGGCGGCGCTTGTGGCACTAGAGGCGGCACTGTAGGAGGGGTGAGGCCGCCCTAAACTGCCCCTGCCTACCCTAGAGGCGGGGGCAGTGCGGGCGGCGCTTGTGGCACTAGAGGCGGCACTGTAGGAGGGGTGAGGCCGCCCCAAACTGCCCCTACCTGCCCTAAAGGAGGGGGCAGAGCGGGCAGTGTCAGACTACCACATATGGTATCAGAACCCGATGCCTAGACTTTTTTTCTAAATTGAAACTTGAACAAAACTCAATGGTTCCATGAAAAAAGAAGCATGGGCTTTCTAATGGTGTACTCCAATAGTCTGTAGTGTTAGTAGTTTTCTCAGAATTAATTCCCAAAGATTGATGGGTTTTCTTATCTGTGGCTATCCCGCGGAGTCGGACTACCACACATGGTATCAGTACTCCATGCCTAGATTTTTTTCTCAATCGAAACTTGAACAAAACTGAATGGTTCCATAATGTATGAAGTAAGGGCTTTCTAATGGTGTACTCCAATAGTCTGTAGTTTTAGTAGTTTTCTCAGAATTAATTCCCAAAGATTGATGGGTTTTCTTATCTGTGGGTATCCCGCGGGGTCGGACTACCACACATGGTATCAGTACTCCATGCCTAGATTTTTTTCTCAATCGAAACTTGAACAAAACTGAATGGTTCCATAATGTATGAAGTTAGGGCTTTCTAATGGTGTACTCCAATAGTCTGTAGTGTTAGTAGTTTTCTCAGAATTAATTCCCAAAGATTGATGGGTTTTCTTATCTGTGGCTATCCCGCGGAGTCGGACTACCACACATGGTATCAGTACTCCATGCCTAGATTTTTTTCTAAATTGAAACTCAAACAAAACTGAATGGTTCCATAATGTATGAAGTAAGGGCTTTCTAATGGTGTACTCCAATAGTCTGTAGTGTTAGTAGTTTTCTCAGAATTAATTCCCAAAGATTGATGGGTTTTCTTATCTGTGGATATCCCGCGGAGTCGGACTACCACACATGGTATCAGTACTCCATGCCTAGATTTTTTTCTCAATCGAAACTTGAACAAAACTGAATGGTTCCATGACATATGAAGTAAGGGATTTCTAATGGTGTACTCCAATAGTCTGTAGTGTTAGTAGTTTTCTCAGAATTAATTCCCAAAGATTGATGGGTTATCTTATCTGTGGGTATCCCGCTGGGTAGGACTATCACACACGGTATCAGTACCCCATGCCTAGATTTTTTTCTAAATCAAAACATCAACAAAACGCAATGGTTCCATATTCTATGGGAAAAGGGCTTTCTAATGGTGTATTCCAATAGTCTGTAAGTTGAGTGGTCTTTTCAGAATTAATTCCCAAAGATTGATGGGTTTTCTTATCTGTGGCTATCCCACGGGGTCGGACTACCACACATGGTATCAGTACCCCTTGCCTAGATTTTTGACTCAATCGAAACTTGAACAAAACTGAATCGTTCCATGATATATGAGGCAATGGCTTTCTAATGGTGTACTCCAATAGTCTGTAGGTTTAGTAGTTTTCTCAGAATTAATTGCCAAAGATTGATGGGGTTGCTTATCTCGGAGGACACTGCGGGATCGGACTGCGGCACATGGTATAAGTACCCCATGCCTAGATTTTTTTCTAAATTGAAACTCAAACAAAACTGAATGGTACCATAATGTATGAAGTAAGGGCTTTCTAATGGTGTACTCCAATAGTCTGTAGTGTTAGTAGTTTTCTCAGAATTAATTCCCAAAGATTGATGGGTTATCTTATCTGTGGGTATCCCGCTTGGTAGGACTATCACACACGGTATCAGTACCCCATGCCTAGATTTTTTTCTAAATCAAAACTTGAACAAAACTGAATGGTTCCATAATATATGAAGTAAGGGCTTTCTAATGGTGTACTCCAGTGGTCTGTGGGCGTAGCAGTTTTCTCAGAATTGATTCCCAAAGATTGATGGGTTTTCTTATCTGTGGCTATCCCGCGGGATCGGACTACCGCACATGGTATTAGTACCCCATGACTAGATTATTTTCTAAATCGGAACTTGAACATAACTTAATGGTGCCATAATATGAAGCAAGGGCACTCTAATGGTGTATTCCAATAGTGTGTAGGATGAGTGTTCTTTTTTAAATTAATTGTTGAAGTCAAGATATTGGGTACTCTATGAAAAATAACATTAGTCTTATCCCTATAGTGGAATATGCCCGGCAACAAGCCAAAAGGCACCTTATATGCCCTCCCATGAGATAAGCTATCTATTGATGTTTAAATTGTGAAAATCGGGTGTTTAGTCATGGAGATATGTATATATTTTTCATTATCACATGGGTAAGCTGAGTAGGCAGCCACTTTTAACACTACCGCGACCTACGCGTACCCGAGACACTCATTATCCTAGCATTGCGCTGTTTCCACTCTATTTATATATCTCTATGGCCCTAGGCTCCGCTCGGCTCCGCTCGGCTCCGTTTCCTTTCCCCTCAAAATCAAATGATACAATCTAGGCTATATGATATTAAGGGAGTGATCATTTATTATCAACAGGGGGGGGGGGTGGTGGGTTTGGGGGGGGGGCAAAAAAATTTGGACCCCTTGACCGGGGGGGGGGCAAAAAAATTTGGACCCCTCTTGGGGGGGGGGGGCAAAAAAATTTAACCTGTTTTGAGCCAAAAAGCCTGCGCGTTACTATGCTTCAAAGGGCCCGCGCGCGAGCCGATTTTCGTCTCTAAGGGGGGGGGGGGTAAAAAATGTTGACCCCTTGACCGGGGGGGGTGTAAAAAATTTCGGGCGCTCCGCGCGGAAACCCACCACCCCCCCCGGTTGTTAAAAAATGATCACTCCCTAAATAGATGACGGGTGAGACTCATGTGTGGGCAGAAATATGTCCTATTCGTGGCTTGAATGTAAGAATCGGTGGTAAAGAAAATATAGGCCTACCCTGGAAAAACTTCTGACCTGAGCCTAATATGAAGGGGGTCAAGGGGTCGAACCCCCCCCCCCCCTACAAAAAAGTGAAATTTCCCTAAAAACATCCTATTTGGCGAGAAAAAAGTTTGAAATTGCAAAAACGTGAAATTTCCCTAGAAACACCCTATTTGGCGAGAAAAAAAATCAAATCGCTAAAATGTGAAATTTCCCTAAACACACCCTAGGCCTACCGGTATTTGGCGAGAAAAAAGTTTGAAATCGCAAAAAAGTGGCATTTCCCTAAAAACACCCTATTTGGCGAGAAAAAAGTTTGAAATTGCTAAAAAGTGGAATTTCCTTTTGAAAAACCCTATATGGTGAGAAAAGAGTTCGAAGTCGCAAAAAAGTGAAATTTCCCTTAAAACGCCCTATTTGTTCTATAAAGTTCTATAACACAAAAAGCTAGGGGAAATTTTCATAGGAGACACCAATTTGGATGCAACATGTGAGTGCAGCACAGTTGCAGCGTGGCCGCAGCATGAATGCAGACACTCATGGACACACTCATGTACAGTAACACCCACAGAGACATACAAATAGGCATGAACATGGCCTTCTCATTGGATTTCTACTTTGATGAGACTGAATATAGCTTTCTGTTAGAAACACTCTGTTACATGGATGTCGATGTCCAGTTTTAGATATATACCCATATAGTGAATTGGAGTGCTATAATGTTGGACTGCTGTATATTTGACTCAAAACAAGGGGTCCAAGTTATTTTGTTCCCCCCCAACCCACCACCCCCCCTTCTTGTTAAAAAATGATCACTCCCTTAGTACTGTACTATACTACCAAAAACCCTCGTATTACCCGCACCTATAGACTGTGGGAATATTCTATAACCTGCACTTGAGGTTTGTTTTTTACTGGAATTTTCACCACACCAGATTAACACTGAATACCGTATCGTCGCATATAGGTGCCTGGACAGCTATTTATTTGGGTGCCCCTGTAATCAATTCAGACAGCTATACAAGGCCCGGCAGTTATTGGCTTTGGGACCTTGTCCCCAAAGCCATTTACACCACTGACCAGAGTGTCAGCTTTTCGACAAGAAAAGACTAGCATAGGCCCCCTTGTTCATTGTTAGATATAGCCCTAGCTGGCCCTTAAACCTTGCTTAGGACTGGTATCCCCATGTGTCCTTGTAGGCATGTGCAAGACTAATTTATCCTAGATCTTGTTTTCAGTTACTACATGTAGAACCAATGTACCTTGTGGTAAGGCCTAGACATCTTGTGAACAGCCATATTTTGAGTTCTCTAATGTGGCTGTCAATAGCAAGGATAGGTACCAGCCTAATAACTATTGACTCCTATGTCAAGCCAAACTGTCAATGTCAGTGCCAATTCCCATACTATGCACATACAGGACCTATACTAGAAGTTGAGTGGGTCCAGGGTGGCTCTTGAAATCACTCAAGCCCGCCCAAAGACAAACTGTGAAGTCCAACATAATTACCCCTCCCCCACCCCACACACACATGCACCAACCCTGAAATAATATGCACTCCTCCTCCCTGTGCCTCCCTGTGCCCTCTCCTCCTCCTTCTGCATCTGCCCTCTCCTCCTCCTGCCTCTGCCCTCTCCTCCTCCTGCCTCTGCCCTCCCCTCCTCCTCCCTCCTTTCTCTGCCCTCTCCTCCTCCCTCTGCCCTCTCCTCCTTCCTATGCCCTCTCCTACTACCCCATCTACCCCTCCCCCCACTCTACCCCATTTTCCTCCTTCCTGTTACCTTCTCCTCCCCCTGCTTTCTCTACTTCTGCCCCCTCCTCCTCCCTCTGGGATGTAGAATCCATTTTCAGGCTCACAATTTCAATCCGTGAAATTTCCAAGATGGCCGCCAAGATGGCCACCAAAAACTCAAGGTTGTCTGATTTCCATGTGTGATACATGGATAGTAGGGTTTTCTGGGATATAGAATCCATTTTCAGGCTCAGATTTTCAATCCGAGAAATTTCCAAGATGGCTGCCAAGATGGCCACCAAAAACTCAAGATTGTCTGATTTCCTTGTGTGATACATGGATAGTAGGGGTTTCTAGGATGTAGAATCCATTTTCAGGCTCACAATTTCAATCTGGGAAATTTCCAAGATGGCTGCCAAGATGGCCACCAAAAACTCAAGGTTGTCTGATTTCCATGAGTGATACATGGATCGTAGGGTTTTCTGGGATATAGAATCCATTTTCAGGCTCAGATTTTCAATCCGAGAAATTTCCAAGATGGCTGCCAAGATGGCCACCAAAAACTCAAGATTGTCTGATTTCCTTGTGTGATGCATAGATAGTAGGGGTTTCTAGGATGTAGAATCCATTTTCAGGCTCAGATTTTCAATCCGAGAAATTTCCAAGATGGCTGCCAAGATGGCCACCAAAAACTCAAGATTGTCTGATTTCCTTGTGTGATGCATAGATAGTAGGGGTTTCTAGGATGTAGAATCCATTTTCAGGCTCAGATTTTCGATCCGAGAAATTTCCAAGATGGCTGCCAAGATGGCCACCAAATACTCAAGATTGTCCGATTTCCTTGTATGACACATGTATAATAGGGTTTTCTGGGGTATAGAATCCATTTGTAGGCTCCGATTTTTGATCCAGGTAATTTTCAAGATGGCTGCCAAGATGGTATTTGCATAGGCATCAATGGAGGTGCATTGGTACCTATTTGATTCCATTGGCACATATTGGATTCTATTGTTATGCCATACATGAATTGCATAAGAACCCCAGAAACACCAAAAATTATAAATCTATGCCCCCTCGTTTTCTCACCTGTAGTTCATAACGATCCTAAAAAACCCAAAGCCACTACGGCTTTGCCGTAAAATCCTTGAATTTGTCCCCTTGTTGTTTTCATGTCATGACCCCCCCCCCCCAATTACCAAGGAAAAAGAGAGCTCATAAGGCATTTGATGGCAAAACTAACTTGCATTCATAATCATTAATTAAAACACAGGCAAATTCCAAAGCAAATACCACAGAGTATGCAATGCAATAAGTAACACAATAAAACAGCCCCTTTGTAGTAACAATTTGGAAACCCCTATTCAAGGCCCGGCACCTATTGATTTCAAAGCCCTTTTACCCCCGGCTCCTATTCAAAACAGGCTCCTATTCGAAACCCGGCACCTATATATGCGACAATACGGTATACATGTGACAAAATAGTTGAACCCAAATGACCTCTTTCTCGGGTAGATTCACTAGATGTTATTGAGCCCAACAAGAGCGATGTGTGAGGGAACGACTCTTGGCTCATGCATCATTAAATCCCCTTATTGATCAGTATAGGGCTGGAGCTACCACAGAGCAATGGGAAGCTGCAGGGCTTGGAGAGGCTGAAGGGGTTGCTGGTACAGGGAGCAGAGGTGAGGGGTGGGCAAACTATACCGATGTTTCCAATCGTTATCAGTATCGAACTGCTATTACAAATTCTATTACAATTCACCAAATGTGTAACACATTGCCAGCTCCACAAAGGAGAGGACCCAGTTCCTATCTTTCTATGAATTTGATACTATCAATCTGAACGTGGAGATCATGGAATGATTAGTTAAAATCTATGGATTTACATAGGGTTACGGTTGCCACACATGATTATGGTACAGGTAACGGCTTTTGGCATTGATTTCCACTTGAGTCGAACACGCTGATCGAACCGCATACGAGTGACTCACTTAGGATCCTGCCTTCGTAACGTCATAACACTAGGATACCAGCCTATAGTGCAAGCTCAAAATCAAACTATTATCATATTACAAAGGCAGTATTTTGAATCACAGTGTTTTGGATGTGTTGCAGCCTTTTGAATCACAGTTTTGGATGTGTTGCAGGCATTGTATGAAGGTAACAGGACAATGGTAGTCAGTCTCAGTACAAGGTGGGACTTACTGTAGGATGCTATAATTCTGCAACCATGTCAAAGAAGCGCCTAGAAGAGGCCATCCAGGCCGGTAAAATAATAGAGAAAGGTAAGATCACTCCAATGCCCTCAAATACTAGATCTGTTTTAGGAAGTTTATGCTTGTATAGTGCTTGGTCTAAAGATAATTCTGTGGTTCTAATAGTATGTATAACTTCATATATCGCTGTCACTGGATGTTTTATGGCGCTTTGTTTTATCATTTGGTAAAGTGATATATCTGGCACTAGGCTATAGAATCTATAGCCTATATGCATGGTATATTTGTTAGGTTACTTAAATCAGCTTTAGACTTGTTAAAGCTCCTTATTTTGCCGATTGGCCAATTAAAGTCAACTGATATGGTTCCATATCCAAATGGGTTCCATGCCCAGTTTGTTCCATGTTCAATTTGGTTCCATGACCAATTGACAAAGCATTTTAGTACATGTGTCAGGACTGTCATTCTAGCAGTACTGGCAAGTACTGCATTAAACGAGTTAAACCAACACCCAGGGCTGCGTACAATTATATATTCATAGTACAACTCTCTTTTAACAAAACTATTTATTCAATACAATATAATTATATGTTTTTCTCCACATAGCTTTTGCTGTAAAGTCACAAAACCGATATGTAATTAAATATGTATAATTGTATACTATTACTATATCCTAACTACTTGTACATTTGTAGGCGATGAGATCCCCAGTTTCTTTGAGAAGGTAGAGGAGCAGATGTCCTATGATTATGACGAGAATAGGTTTGGGGTCTTTTCTGTGCAGTTTTCTGCTGAACGGGAGATGTTCGTTGCTGGATACGGTGATGGCTCCATCGAAGTAAGTTAGTCGACATACATCCTCTATAGAAAGAATATACATCTAGGGCCTTATACCTCTTGAAACAACAGATTAATGAAAAGGGACGAAAATAATCAGTGATTAATGTTGTGTAGGTCTACCGCTACAGCACCAAACACGTCGTGTCAATGGGCCGCATCATGTCCAGCTCTCGCTATTATGCATCAATGCAGGCAGCACTGCGTTTGTGCATCATGCCATTGTAATCACCAGGGCTGCATTCATGCATCACGACTACCAAAGGTCATACTATAGACTTAGTACTGTAAACCATCATTCTCCACACCTAAATTAACTTTTCTTATAGGGAGGGATTATTATTAGTCGATCACCAATACAAAAAAAATCAAAAAAATCTCCATGACTCTATATTTAAATGTAGGTTCTGTCGATGCGGTCCCAGAAGAAGGAGATGGACGTGAAGAAGCCCAAAGGGCAGCAGCTGGCCACCACGTGTATCCGCTTCCACCCCAAGCAGCACTTCCTCTTCCTGGCCTCCAGTGCCGGGGGCGGCATAAACCTGTGTAGCCGCGTCGACGGCAGCTGCGAGGAGATCGCTACAGGTAGGGAAATCATAGCATGGACGTTTCATTTTAGGGCCCTGGGGGTCGGGTTTGGGTCTTTTGGTTTGAAAAATAAACACTTTTTAAAACAGTGACAAAGGGAATCTGTGACATAGCTAATTGTTGAACGTTCCTTTAGCAGGTATCTAAAGAATACCTTAGCAATTGTATTTTGAAGCCTGAGGATCAGAATGGGTCTGCTGGGCGTGGGTCAAAAGTATCTTTTTCATACATATGCGCCGAAAATAGTATTAGTATTAAATGCCATAAATGCCACAATACCATATTTGTAATTATTGTCTTATCATGGTTCTGTTCCCTAGAAAAAGACAATCAGATAAATGCACTGAGCTTCAGCAACGATGGGCGACAGTTCGCGACTGGAGGCAGTGACTACAATGTACGGGTGTACGACAGTAACACGGCCCAGGTAGGTATCCATGAGCGAGCCATGACCGGGAGAGGAACTTGTATGGTGGCATTACAGTTTAACCCTTTAAAGTTAGCATGATTCCTCTGGGAAAATTTTCGTTTGTCAGTACTATGCGGGTACTATGTACCAATGTAATGCAAGCAGGGGCGGACCCAGGAATTTGAAAAGGGGGGGGTCCACCAAACACCAAAGTACCGAAAAGTGACGCGCCGCGACTCGCGGCAGATCAAATTATCATTCAATTTTTAAAATTTTTTTTCCAAAAGGGGGAGGGTCCTGACCCCCAGAACCCCCCCTCTGGATCCGCCCCTGGCAAGGCGCCCCTGTTATCGTACTGCATTGGAGCATCATGCCGACCCCACAGATTGTATCAATGGTAATTGCAAAGGCACTGGGCAATTGCATCAAGAATCGAAATACACAAGTGTAAAGTAGGACCTATTTTTAATAAGTACGAGTAGCAATTTTAACAAGCTTGGTTTTCATGTTTATCAAGGCAGACTGATCCATTTATATAAATTAATATACATTATTATCTACTCCACAGGTAACCCACTTCTTCGAGGGTTACAGATACGAGTGTCCAGAACAAACCATTGCGGGCCATGCCAAGAGGATCTTCGCACTCAAATACCACCCGAATCACGAGGAGGTGTTCGTCACGGGTGGCTGGGACAACTGTCTAAAGGTAAACCCTTCATTATTTTATAATTAAAGTTACTTCTGGACCTTGTCTAAAAACATTTTCTCATTGAAACTATTTAAGATCTAAGGCTAATTTTGATAGGGTAGGTCAGTTTTAGTAGCATTTGTTGTTCAGGAATTAGATAGCAGCATTTGATACATATTTTCAGGTATGGGACTGCCGCGCCAGGGATGGCCTCGTTCGGACAATAGTGGGGCCTCATATCTGTGGTGATGGCATCGACATCAAAGTAAGTAATACCCAAATGGTATTTTTACAGATGTGTAATGGGATGTAATCGTTTAATGTTTATAATTTCTGTAAAGCAGAATAGAAGAAAGGATTGCCCAGTGAAATGTATTCGTCTCAATGTAGTGTAAACCTAACGCAGGGTTCAGCTATTTGGCCAGTTAGCTTTAATGGACAGTTTTTGTCCGAGTTTGGTTACTGAGTCTTTTCTTTGTTCCTATTTTTGCATATGTTTAATACCTTTGGTTACATCGTTATACAAGCAGGATCACATTCTCATGATATTAAGTAGATATAAATGGGGCTTTAAATCTTTGTTTGGTAAGTTTTGTCAAGTGATTATTGCAAAAAAATCAAATACAAAATACCAGCGACCTGTTATTATTCTTTATAATAGCGTTCTTGATATTCGTTCACAGGACCTCAAGATATTAACCGCTTCATGGACGGCAGGTGATGCATTGGAGATATATGATTTCGCGATGAATCGTAAACTAGAAACGTTACCCTTCCCCCACGAAGGAGGCGGCCAATTCCTGTACACGACTCGATTCTGTGACAATGACATTGTTGTAGCAGGAGGCAGTGGGACAAATAGTATGAAGGCTATCCATGTACCTTCAGAACAGGTCAGTGCTCCACTATATCTAGATGGAGATCAAGATGGTAATTTGACCTCCACAAATGTTTTTTGGACCTCCACAAATGTATTTTTTTGTACTCTAGTGCAGGGTTTCCACCTGTCTGTTAAAAGTCAGTTTTTTTTTTTTTTGCTTTAAAAGTCAGTCAAAAAGAAATTGTCATATTTTGTCAGTTATTTCCTAGATTTTGAGAAAATTCAGTTAAAATAACATACTGAGCAAAGTTTTCAAAATGCTACAAGAGACACTGGAATGAACCATTTGACTTCTAGATTTTCCTAAATTTCTGGGTGCACTTATACGCGAGACACTGCCATAGGAACGTCCATATATACTTGCGTCTAGCCTTTCGTTATTATATCTTATATTTCAGGTAGTCGGAGAGGTCTCGCTCGGAAGTCATCCAGTCCACACACTAGACATCATCAATGGCGGCCGAGTAGTGGCAATAGGTGGAGCTGGAAAAACCATGAAAACTGCTAAAGTGGGCTGAAATTTTAAGCATGCTAGGCTTAATTAGAAATTCAAGATTGTTATTTGGTATTATACATTTGTGGTGTTCAGAATGAGTTATATATATAGTATTGAAGTTGATACCGTTGTGGTTATATGTTTTTCTGTGCATGGTTTATTCATTAGCCATTGTTCAGGAACGGCATACGTAGCTCAATACTAATATAATGTATCCCTTATTAACAGCTGATGCAAGGCTTCGTTTGATATGTAATGAAGGTGCTTAAGATCAAAAACTATGAATAGATGATATGGTAACTAGGGATCTACGCCGAGACAAATGCTGTAAACTATGTTTAAAGCAATAGATCCATAGAATATTCCTTAAACATTCTACTTTGTCTACTAGTTTTCTTAATAATAAGAAATATACAAAGTTCATTTTCATCATGATATTGTAGTTGGTCTCTTACTACGTATGTAACACTTGAGTACAAAAACCAGACAAGGTAAATTAGACTGTAATATACGGCGACTTTATTATAAAGGAACTCTTGGTGTATTATAGTACAAGTATAGCCAGCGGATATACAAGATCAGTAACAGATATATAATACAGTAGGCAACCCTATAGCATAGAGTTAAGCCCGTGAGCACAGGGTGGTCATGTCACGACAGTCCCAAACCTGACTGACTTCCAATGGGGAAGCAGCCGTCTTATATACAGCGCTGCGTAGGCCACGTGACCGTACTAGCAGCGCCACCTGTTAGGTTTAGTTATGTAAAATGATTATGTAACAACTACCGACGGTAACCGAAGGTGGTACCGGTATACTACCGTATATAACCGAACTAGAGGAGTCGGTGTATGTAACGAACCGACGACACTAGTTATATGAATAAAACAGTTATTTTACACAATAGAACCGTGTTGTTTTACATCTTACAACATACAATAGATATACAATGATAACAGTTAGACTTTATAGTCAACCCGTTACACTACCCCCCTCAAGAATGTAGGAAGGGCTGGTTTTATAATAATAATACCTCTTGGATACATTATACAACATGTATATCTATTTATCAACAAGTAACATTTCTACTCATAGTAAAAAACAGGCATACATACATGAACATACAAGTTAACATGTACATAACAGTTTATATCAACAGTATAGTCTTTGGTATCAAACCACAGTCCCGTAGGCACATGATATAAAAACTGTCCAACTGATAGTCCTAGACTAGTATCAGTTAATACTCAAGGCACCAAGAGCTCTAAGGTAGGGATCAGCCTATCAGTCGGATCAAGTCTATTCCACATTGTAGCCAAAGTATACTCTAGGCTATGTTGGTACATGGTGAGCTTTGAGAATTTCATTTTCAACACTGGGCCATCCCAACATCTTGTACGTAGTTGCCTATCATCAGTGTACTTGTCACATCTAGATCGTTGGTACGCTTCAGTTAGCATGTGCATATTTCTTCTGTCTTTTATATAATTCAAACCAGTTACAGCATGGACATGAGCGGTAGGCGTTCTGATCGGAACATTCATAGCTATTTTCAGACATTTGCTTTGACATCTTTCTAGCTTTGTTAGGCTGTCAACATTCGCGTTACTAATGAGGATATCTGCATATTCCACAATCGGTAGTATAAAGGTCTTATAGATCAGAATGAGTATCTGCATTTCCAAGTATTTGGCCAATCTGGCAAGCTGGTAAGATCTAAAATTCACATTTCTTATTTGCTGCTGGATAAACTTCTCATAGTTGAGTTTAGGGTCTAGTATAACACCAAGATAGGTATATGTGGGCACTCTCAATAGTCTCTCATTGTTCAAGGTAAGTACACAATTTCTGGGTTTGTGACTAAAGCTCATATACTTTGTCTTTGAGACATTCACTGTTAACTTGTTACTTGTACACCATTTCTCAAAACGCAGTAAATCTTGTTGTAACAGTCGAGCAACCTCAGTGGGATCTCGTCCAGACAGATAGATTGCTGTGTCGTCAGCGTACAGGGAAATTTTACTGTTTTGACAGCACATCTCAACGTCGTTTATGTATGCGAGAAACATCAAGGGACCTAAGATTGATCCTTGGGGGACTCCACAGACAACCTCCACCGAGTTAGATGTGACTCCATTTGCCAACATGACTTGCTCTCTATTTTCTAAGTAATTTTCTATCCAAATTTTGAAGTTACCTCTTATTCCATATTTTTCTAATTTATCTATTAAAATTTTGTGATTTACTGTATCGAAAGCCTTTTTAAAATCTACAAACACAGCTATTGTTTCTTTCCCTGAATCCCTGTCCCTTAGGATGTCGTCTGTGAAGTCCCCGATGATCTTGACCGTAGAGTACCCTTTTCGATATCCTCCTTGTTTTCCCGACAACACGTTGTTTGTTTCAAAAAATTCACTCATGTGCCGATGGGCTATCTTTTCAATTAACTTTCCCGGTAGGGGTAATAGGGATATTGGTCTGTAATTTGATACCTGCCTGGCATCACCACATTTTGGAATTGGGATAACTTTTGCTTTTTTTCCATAATTTTGGTATTTTACCACTACTTAGCGACCGATTGAAGAGTGCTGTCAGTTGTACCGGTATTTTCTTAAAGGCGTCTTTCAATACATTTGAACTAAGTGTATCAATGGCACTAGACTTGGATACTTGAATATCATTGACTAATTCAATTACAACCTCCTCAGTGGCAACGCAGTCAGCAATATTATCAACTTGTGTGCCCAGAAATTCCCAGGGTTCATCATGCTTTTCAGCCAATTTCGGCCCTATACTAGCAAAGTATTCATTCATAAAGTCTGCAACTTCTTTGGGATCGACTGGGTTACCACCGTCATTTCAGGATATTCTCTAGAAAAGTGACATAAACAATAAAATGAAATATATAACAAAGATCAATGATATGTATTTCACCATTAAAGATGTGAATATATCATTTTATCTTTTTGGTGTTCAAAGTAGCCCCGCTATTCAAAGTAGTCCCGGTTGAGCAAGATATGGTTTTAATAGTGCAATATAACAGGTCAAATACCATATTCTATCTCTGGTTCTTATTCAAGGCCAGTACATAATCAAAGGCCCCGTGCTTATACAGGGGGTCTGCATGGGGGGTCCCAATTTTCCCTGTCGATTTTAAGAAATTGCCATGTCGTCCTGTCGATATTAAGAAATGACCATGTCACCATGTCGATTTTAAGAAATGTCCCATATCGTTATCTCCTAAATTCCTCATGTCGCATGTCACTAAGCCAAAAAAGGCCCATGTCGCCGTGTCGAATTTAGTGGTCCACACCCATTATACAGGCCATTATGGCATGCATGAATACTTCTGTATTCAGTCCCCCCCCCCCCTCTCCATTTAGTGTGAAGCTATTACGTCCCTGGTGATGTACAGCACATAATAGGGATGTTCAAGACGGCTCACTCGCATTTCTCCAGGCTACAAAAATCTTAAGGTATGCAAAGACGATTCTGACTTTCAGCCACCATCAAATTGCCATCATACTGTAGCGTTTCGTGTCATCTACTCCCCCCCCGCCCTCGGCGCTGCCAGCGGCGGGCGGGCGGGACCGGCAGCCGGGGCCGGCGTGAGAACTGCGGCCCTGCGCGTCCCTGTGCGGCCCCAATGCACCTATTATCGCCCCTGACATGGCCCTGCAAACACCCTTCAAACTGCAAATTGAAATAAAGTCACCTCACCTACTATAGTCAGTGCCAAAGACAAGACCTTTAGCTGTCTACTCCTCTTTGGAATAGTCCGGATGCTGCTGTTTTATATGTGTATTTTGAACAAATCACCAGCACCCCCAACCTCCATGTTTTTCCCATGCTGGGCTCTGGTAGACTGACAGCCAACTAGCCTCCAACCTTACCAACCCAAGCTTTCTGATTTACTGCTTAGATATACAAAGTCACCCAAATTAAAGGGGCACACTAGTTAGAAGTGGCCTTCACCAAACTAGCCTACCTAGGCTAGTGGACCAAATCATAGTTTGAATCACTGTATTTTAGCAGATAAGAGGACCCTGATCTGAACTGAGAAAATGGCTGAAAGGGCCATTCTGGCCCTTCCCCAGACCCTAGTTCTTTTCACTCCTATTCTAGCTTATTTTCTATAGATTTACACAATTCAAGTGCTGTTCCCCACTAATGTGGCGCTCTAGATTAACATGCCACAACTTTCAATTTGCTAAATATTACCATTATTTTATAAAAGAGAAGTTATGAATACAGGAACCTGATTGGCTGGATTCTGATTGGCTGAGACTTGGTCACGTGATCATTCCAGCCTGGTAGCATAAAAGGGAGGGCTCCCACCCCAATCAGGCAGAACCCAACAGGCTCTCAACCCCACCACACCCCAGGAGCAGCTCACTATCTTCAGACCACCTGCACTACCTTCAGACCACCTGCACTATCTTCAAACAACCTGCACTCCTGCACTTTTAGACCTTCAAGATGACCCCTTTAGACCTGCACTTTCAAGACCTAGGAACCTTCAGAAACCCATCTTTAGCCAACTCTAAAACCATGGAACTTTATTTCAGAGAACCTTCAAACCAACTTTAGATCAAGAATTCACCGGCGCCCCCCATCACCGACACTTAGAAACCTCGATCCACAGACGTACTGAGTTTTACCCGGGAAACCGAGCATATTCGTCACTTTATCGGAGAACCGTGGGCTTAGCGGAGTCCTGGCCCTCCTGCACACTTAGAGATAGAACTTGGGCTTAGTCTTAAATCCTGGCCCCTAGATTTATTCAACCGAACGTCGCCGAGCATTTATATTAGGCCTACCGCGTGCCGATAGACATCTACTTATCCTTCATACAACTATATCATTATGTCTAGAATAAAAGAGCATTTGAACTGTAATTTTACTTGTTGTCATGTGTCCTTACCTAGTGTTAATGCCATCCTAGTGGTCCGAACCCCCGTGTCTTGAACACACCTCTTTTGACTTTAGAGAACACAACGAGAAGTCAACCCCTCCCCCCCCACTATACGATCGGAGAAAACGCTACAGAAAATGGCGCCGTGACCAGGATGGCTAAGTCACACTAGTGAGGACATTTGGTTGACTTTTTCAGTTCAGACTCTTTTCTCAAATTATATAGGCCTATTTTTGCAGACAGACTTTTACTCTACCCGCTGCAATTATCTTCAGGAACTTATTTCTTCACAACCAGCAGTATGAGCTTCCTGAGTGAGAGTTTCATGGCTGTCCGAAGTTTCTTCTCACCTCGGGCCAGCCAAGCTGAGAACGAACCTATGAGCGAGTCATCAACCGGTGGATCTGAGGCTGATGACGTCACTGAGACGCCCGAGGACCAAGGCATCAACGGCACCATTACTCTATCCTATGATCAAGACTATGGCATGGTGAACCCACCAACCCTCACAACGCCATGTAATGCTCGACCCCCTTATGAGAACCTGCACCGAAGGAAGGCGAAGGAACCGATTCGTTACAATGGTAAAGCCGACCTGCTTGATTGGCTCAGTCACTTCCGCAGCATTGCTGTGTGGAACAACTGGGATGATCAGGAGTATGGTCTGCAGTTGGCTTGTTCACTCGTAGAAGATGCACGTGAGGTACTCTCCTCCATACCAGAACATCTTCAGTATGACCGAGAAACGCTTGAATCATCACTACGACAACGGTTCTACCCTCCTGGGAGGGAATACTCGTACGCTCTGCAGCTTCACAACCGTGCCATGAGTCCCAACGAGAGTGTCTCAACATATGGTGCCACTGTTCGACGGTTGGCCCTTCGAGCATACCCTGACAGCCCTTTGAGTGAAAGGGCCCTGATGGACCACTTTATACGAGGACTCCCGACAAAGGACATAAGGCGCCATGTGCACGTCAGCAAGGTGAAAAGCCTGAATGATGCCATAGACATGGCCGTGGACTACCAGACATTTGATGACTCTGAGAAGGCAAAGAAATCACAGGTGTCGCCTAAGCCCCCGGCGGTAGAAGCTGTGGCCACAGAATTTGGAGTCCAACATTTTGAGAGGAGCCAACCTCGGCGACTAGCTGAAGTCCAATGCTATAGGTGCCGGAATTATGGGCACTATGCCAACGAGTGCAACTCATTTCGTCCAGGATCACCGAACAGGCCAGTTGAAAGCACCCTCCAGGCTGTTATTGAATCAAGTGGTTCAGGCAGCCAGATGGTAGCCACTCAAGCTGAGCAGTCATTCAACGGTTGAAGGAAAAGATGCGCCAGCGCTGAAACTGATGACGACTTTGGTTATGTCCTTTTGATTGGTGTGATATCCATTCACCAAGCATGGGACATGCCCCCTTCTTAACACTGATGGAAGCGATACAAGAATAGGTGCCTACCGAGTGCAGGATGGAGAGGAGATGGTTATCCCCTAGTAGAAGAGAGAAATTCACTGGTCATTGGATCCTGACATCATGTGCTGCTGTAGAGGGTTAGACAGTGGCAGATGTCACATACAGACTGTCAGCGGAGAGAAGGGCAGTGCTGGGTGCACTGTTTGTCGATGTCACATACAGACTGTCAGCGGAGATGGGACAGTGCTGGGTGCACTGTATGTCGTCACATACAGACTGTCAGCAGAGATGGGACAGTGCTGGGTGCACTGTATGTCATCTTTTTGCAAAAGAGAGTAGCTCAGAAAGCTGAGTTCTGACAGTGTGGACTGTCGGGTAGAGCATCCCCGGAAGGGCAGTGCTGCATGTCACTCTTTATGCGGGAAGATGGGGACCTCTAGACAGTGTTTATCTGCCAGATGATTCGCCTTGTTACCTTACCTTGACTCTGATGTTGGAACTGGGCCAGTTTTTGATGCGGGCTCATCACACAACTTATTTTTATGAAACTTGACTTATGTGTATTGTTAGGATTAGAAACAAAGATGCTGATTGCTGCAACCAACTACAGGTAGCAGTAGAGAAACTGTTATACTCATCGTCCATAGAAGAGCTTCATCATAGATGTCACCTTCATTGGATACTTATCTTCACTGCCTTCGTCGAACTGACCCCTTTATCATACATTCCCTGAGTCTAAGAACACATACATCTTAGCACTTACAAAGTTTTGGAAAGGGTCAGCGGAACTTTATTTGACTACACTTCAACACTAGACACCCGATTTCCCAGAGCTGGTGAAATAATATTTCGAAGAAGTCGACTTCTTTGTAGAGTGCCCAGATGCGGGGTCGCATCTTTTCAAGAAGGGGTCGGTGTAGCGTTTCGTGTCATCTACTCCCCCCCCGCCCTCGGCGCTGCCAGCGGCGGGCGGGCGGGACCGGCAGCCGGGGCCGGCGTGAGAACTGCGGCCCTGCGCGTCCCTGTGCGGCCCCAATGCACCTATTATCGCCCCTGACATGGCCCTGCAAACACCCTTCAAACTGCAAATTGAAATAAAGTCACCTCACCTACTATAGTCAGTGCCAAAGACAAGACCTTTAGCTGTCTACTCCTCTTTGGAATAGTCCGGATGCTGCTGTTTTATATGTGTATTTTGAACAAATCACCAGCACCCCCAACCTCCATGTTTTTCCCATGCTGGGCTCTGGTAGACTGACAGCCAACTAGCCTCCAACCTTACCAACCCAAGCTTTCTGATTTACTGCTTAGATATACAAAGTCACCCAAATTAAAGGGGCACACTAGTTAGAAGTGGCCTTCACCAAACTAGCCTACCTAGGCTAGTGGACCAAATCATAGTTTGAATCACTGTATTTTAGCAGATAAGAGGACCCTGATCTGAACTGAGAAAATGGCTGAAAGGGCCATTCTGGCCCTTCCCCAGACCCTAGTTCTTTTCACTCCTATTCTAGCTTATTTTCTATAGATTTACACAATTCAAGTGCTGTTCCCCACTAATGTGGCGCTCTAGATTAACATGCCACAACTTTCAATTTGCTAAATATTACCATTATTTTATAAAAGAGAAGTTATGAATACAGGAACCTGATTGGCTGGATTCTGATTGGCTGAGACTTGGTCACGTGATCATTCCAGCCTGGTAGCATAAAAGGGAGGGCTCCCACCCCAATCAGGCAGAACCCAACAGGCTCTCAACCCCACCACACCCCAGGAGCAGCTCACTATCTTCAGACCACCTGCACTACCTTCAGACCACCTGCACTATCTTCAAACAACCTGCACTCCTGCACTTTTAGACCTTCAAGATGACCCCTTTAGACCTGCACTTTCAAGACCTAGGAACCTTCAGAAACCCATCTTTAGCCAACTCTAAAACCATGGAACTTTATTTCAGAGAACCTTCAAACCAACTTTAGATCAAGAATTCACCGGCGCCCCCCATCACCGACACTTAGAAACCTCGATCCACAGACGTACTGAGTTTTACCCGGGAAACCGAGCATATTCGTCACTTTATCGGAGAACCGTGGGCTTAGCGGAGTCCTGGCCCTCCTGCACACTTAGAGATAGAACTTGGGCTTAGTCTTAAATCCTGGCCCCTAGATTTATTCAACCGAACGTCGCCGAGCATTTATATTAGGCCTACCGCGTGCCGATAGACATCTACTTATCCTTCATACAACTATATCATTATGTCTAGAATAAAAGAGCATTTGAACTGTAATTTTACTTGTTGTCATGTGTCCTTACCTAGTGTTAATGCCATCCTAGTGGTCCGAACCCCCGTGTCTTGAACACACCTCTTTTGACTTTAGAGAACACAACGAGAAGTCAACCCCTCCCCCCCCACTATACGATCGGAGAAAACGCTACAATACCAATCCATATAAACCTAGTGGTGTCAGAACTCACTAGGTGGCCCCACCAGTCCCTTACTGTTACAGATTCTACCATGGGAACACAGATACATGCCAATCGTGATCACACTGTAGTAGTGATCAATGCAGTGACTTCTAATCACGGACTACTTACCAGGTGCATCATTGGCCGCGTCCTAGAATTAGTGCATTGGTGTGAACTGGAAAGGAGGCAGGGGTATTGCAAGGAATCAAGGATAGAGAAGAAGGAAGCACCGTTTGTGTTCCATGACTCCCAACTAGCTAAATCTCTTCATCTGTTTCCTTGAATTTAGCAGCTAAACGTCACAAAACATGTTGAGATGCTACCAGCACACTCGAACAAGGAGACTGTCTATAACAATGCAGGAAGTAAAATATATGTGTATATAGATCTGAGCTATCATAGCAGCTTTAAAGGCGCACTGAACCCACGACGTCATTTGCGTACAAAACTCGGCAGGGCTAGGTCCTCAACTCAGTGCGCCTTTAAGTATGAGATCCTTGAGTAAAATAATTGCGTATAGGATTGCAACATTCCTCTGCCGTACCTCCAAATGTACAATGGAGCTATTAAAGTTAGTATATCCGATGATTGGGACTCGAAATTAAATTTTCTCTGAATGTATCCAGGAAGTTGAACAATACTATTCTTCCATTTCTATGTCCCAGGCGTCACAGTACACTTGGGCGTAATACAACCTAATCCATCAATCAATCAAATCTTCCATTTTTACTTTATCATTTCATCATTATTCCATATTATTTTGCTCAACTTATAGTGGAATAAAATCGTGCAGAATTTTATTCTCCCCATTGAAATTACGCTGTGAAAAAAATCACATCACTGAGCCCCATGCAATCCCTTACCAAGCTCCCCCAAGCTCTTGTTGACCATAGATAATATTTGATTGCTCCCCATCCCCCAGATGATATACTTTTACAGCAAGAACACATTTACATTTTATTAAGATTTGGAAATTGATTAAATTGGATATAGCTACTTTAAGTAGGGTACCAGTGAGGCACCCAAATACCACCTTGAGCAATGTCATTTTCTAAAAGTAGGAACAGGATCCCGGAAAAACTCTCACATGCTTTTTGCAGATTATACCCCCCTGCCATCGGTATGCCATTCAATTCAGGGTGGCCTTCTGACTGTTGCATCGATAGGCAGGGACGCCTAATTTAGTCTAATCACTCGATTGTCTTTTGTATGCAAACAGAATGCCACTAAACCGCTAAATGTCCTAATTGTCCTCTCGTAATTAATCGTTATCCCAAGGGGGCCGAGGTACCTCCCAATATAGAAGCCCTGCTATTATCGCCCACAGAAATAACGCCAGGTGTCGGGGCTGTAATTGGCTTGCCGCAAACCTGCTTCCTGAATTGCTTGGCATTTCGGTAGTCTTTGGTGCTGAGCCTACCTCCTCATGATGGTGCCATGAGCTTCAGTAATGGTTGTTCACATAACACCATCTCAAGTCAGTATGGCATCTTTAGATTTGCTCAGAGTAAGTGACTCTACATCCAGAGCCTCTGTGGTGACCAGGGGACTAGGAAAGAGAGGTACATGAAGAAACCCAGTGTAGATTATATAATGGGGTGTCATAGGGCTAGGCTTAATCCCTATTAAGACCAATGCTGTCATAGGTAGCGACTGAAGCATGGGTGTGCTAGAAGTACCCGTAGGTCTTATCTTGTTGTACAGAACTGTTATACTAACCTGTGTTAAATCATCCTGGCTATTTTCTCTGACTTAGGTCAGTCAGATAACAATGGAATTAGGGTTTCCCCTGCTCCAGGCAAATGTATGCCACCCAAGGACCCACTAATTATGGCCATCAGCAGGTTTATGTGTAGCTGTTTAATTTGTGAGTTAGTTCCCCCTCTAGGTAGGAGGCACAGTTTGTAGCCTTAGCACTTTACATGTCGACATAGTGGGATAGGTAGGCTGTTGGCCCTGAGGCATGTTACAGACACTGACTAAACTATTTAGGCTCCCATACTTCTCTTTTACAAAGGAAATAAGGAATAGTAAAACACTCTAGGACAAACAATCATATATGGACGGGTGCATATAGGTGATTTATTCAAACTTCCAGTGCTCTGTGTGTATACAATCAAGAGAGACAACTCCAGGACTTAAATGTTTTTGAAGTTGAGGAGAAGGGGTAGTAAAGAAGACCATCCTATTAATAACAGCATTGGACATTCAACTTGTGTTTTACTGCTTTATGAAATGATTTTAAGTGAGGAGTCTGACATGAAAGAGAATGGCATGCTTTGTCTTCAAGACTGGCATCATAACTTTATTTTTAGGTGAGTCGAAGATATTGAAGGACACTCATTGACAAATATTAGAAGGTAATATCATTTAGTGTCAGCAATTAGAAAATTAAATTCTAATTAGAAATACACTGACCTCTGATTACTGTGCAATTTGCATACAAGAGGCAGTTCATTTCGCAGATTATATGATTTGTTTTCCTCCTCTCATTTGGTTATCTTAAATTTTTTGGTCAAGGAAAACATGCTATTAGAAATATGAGACTCAGGGTTACCACAGTCTTGAGAAAATGTCAGGGAAAACTAGTTTGTTCCGGATAAGAGAAGAATTCAAGATTTAGTCATGGAAACTTCTGAAAAGTCCGGCAAATGATTAAGATTTTTGCGAAATAGTAAAAACCAATATGGAACAGATTAGAAAAAGCTGACTGAACACAGCATGAACTATATAAAATGATTAGGAGACTATCTTAGTCTCTGTTTTTGGTACTATAGAATGCCTGATACAAGAACATATCCAATCACACAGTAATACATGTAAATGTTTGCTAAGAAATGTGATAACTCTATATTTACCATTAACCTTTTACCCTGGTGGTCAGTGAATCGTGTGGACCGCTGCACTTTCAACACTTACTGCATACTTCTGTTGTAGGGTATAATTATGCTGGTTTTAAATACCACTTTTCGAGGGCAAGGGCAAAGACCCTATAGTTATTTAAGATTCCTCATACCGGATAAGACTGGAGAGGTAATGAACATAGATATGCGATACATTTAAAATATTGAACTAGAGTGATATAAGATGCCTGGAAACCATTTAAACGCACTGCGGTTGTGTGGGGATAGTCAGTGAAATTCAATAGATACAAAGTCATTGAAAGGTCAATGGATTTAGAACTACCTTGTCTGTGGCAAACATGTAACTTGTTTATATCAAAGCCAATATGAAAACATAGGAGGAATATAAAGCCATAGTTGGCATTGAGAGCGAGCAGAAGTGTACATTCATCAGTTATAATGACGTCTTGATACAATAATGCCTGCATGGTTATAACAAACTTGGTTATAACAAAAAAAAGACTATTTACGAGGAATAGATATGGTCGGTTCAGTTGCCTTTATACATCTATATACAACAAAGATGTAATGCATATCTAACTTGGTTACAATGAATTGTAGTTAGAACAGAACGTATTTTATTATGCTGGTTCAAAGGAGTTGTAGCTAGGTTTTAAAACCAGGTTTTATTATAGAAACAACATTATTGTTAATCACTGGAATAGTTGTAAAGTAAGTTGATATTAAAATAATCTCCCATATGGTTTTAATATAGTTAACAACTTATAAAATACAGCACAGTGCTAGTGCAGAAAAAGTATCAGTACTATGTATACTAGCCCTTTGAGGGTTGCATGATGCCAAAAGGCTTCATGGTCAGTTGTCAATATGATGCACTTGGGGTAATTCTCCAGCTGCCCTGACGAGTTATTCACCAGGGCTGCATAATAATTTCCTGTGTCGTGATGAAGAGGCATAGTTCTAGCGTGGTCACAAAGACCATGGCTCATTGATAGCATATTCAAAACCCTCGCCATTTGCTGATATTTGATGTTAATGTCAAATTTAAGCTTAAAGTACATATTTTGGAATCGTCGAAATGTACTGAAATAAACATATGGCTAGACATCACGGTGTCTCCTGCCTGAACTCACAATTACCGATAGAGCACATTTGAGTTACCCCTACCTTATGATCAAAGGGCAATGTAAAGAAATACTTTGCTCTTGGCTCTAATATTGTATCAATTCGTGCAATACATTTAAGGATGTAGGCTAGTAAACCCTAAACTAGGCTTGGCTGTGGAGTCCAGGCATTGTGTTTACTCCCCCACTGAAGTAAGATTAAAAGGAGGTGCATATTTGTACTTATCTTAATACATTACTTTCTGATTAATGAACTTAAACTTTTCAGCCAACACGTTCGAGAGCTAAACCTTGGTGAAAGTCATGAAAGTCGTGCATGTCGGTCCATCATAGAAAACTACATACATGTACATCTGCTTTATGTGATACACCTTGTGCTGTGTCCTATTAAACTACATGGTCATCTCCATCAAATCGGTTTGCTGACCAAAAAATGTGAAGGGTCATTGCTTGGTGTAAAAATAGTCTACAAAATTCTAGAAAACACTCCATATGGTCTTTTCATCATACCTTGACCATTAATCCAGTATGGCCTGGCCAATATGGCTCACAATACTAGGCTTAGCTATAAGCACATGGGGAAGAAATAGGGTTAACAAAATCACACCTGTACAAAAATCTCTAGGCCTTGTGAGGGTAAGTTGCCTCTTTTGTAGGCCTTGCATATCTCAATGTAGCATAGATCATAAGATATGCCATCATCTCTGGTTCTTCCCCCCTCTGCCCCATTTGTAGCAGGTTGAGGGACCTATGTAGGCCTATGTAGGTAACCAGTTGGTAGATCTAAAGGCAACAATGAATAAACTAGTTCATGTTAGCTCAGTTGTCTTTACAAGGAATTTCAAGGAAAATGAGTTGTAGCACCCTAGTCCAATGCCTGGGTCAGGGGAAGTTTAACGTATCAGCACTGAAGGCCTTCATTGTCTCTGATGGCCTCAGGAGCACCTTGAACTCATCTGGCGGTCGGTTTAAAATCCTGTATTCATCCGTGTCCAGTCGTCGCCTGGACAGGAAGAGGAAGTTGCCGGCTGACTTGGACAAGCCCCGACACTGGTTGCCCACATGGCTTGCCAGTTCATCATCAGAGGCTGTGTTGGTGGTGACTAGTGCTAGTGTTGAGGCATCCCCACGGACATAGCCATTAGCCGTCCGAGCCAGACTGCGGCTACAGGGCGCGCAGTGCTCGGCAGTTGACAAGGAGGCCAGGGATACAGCCGCCCGTGCTGGGGGTGATCCATAGTTTGTCTCAGCCTCCTCATCAGGGATCACAGCATAGTGTTCATCGTCAAAAGTTGTCGTGGCCGTTGAGGATATTGTCAACCCTCCATTGCCCAAAGGAGCGATTACAACGCGCTGGGCGACACCTGGACTGCCAGTGCTGTACCGTCTATGTCGAACTGGCCGATTAGTCGTATTATCGCCCACTCGGTGGTGTCGCCGCCCTGGTGTTGGCTTCTTTCGCCGTCGCCGCCTCCGCCGCCATCTACAAAGGCCCCAGCTAGGTACAGCAGGGAAACAAAGCTCCGGCATGTCCTGGGCCTTGACCAGCCATACCCAAGTGTGCACAAAACACAAAACTACACATATCCAAGCCAGCCCAAAGGACCAGCCATAGTAATGTTCACGGTGTTGCTCTACGGTCTTCTTGAAGGGCAATTCCACACCCGACAAGAACTCATGCCGGTGGATAAGGTGACCCTTGCCATGGAAAATGGCAATGCAGACCGTCATGGCAATCCCTGTACAAAGACAAAACAACATATTCAAATTAGTTTGCATGTTGCTACCTTCCATGCGTTTAAGACCACTAGCAATTTCCTTTTAAAATTACTGCAGATGTCAGAAAATCAGATTTGGAAAATTCTCATGTTCTATTTTACCAATTAAGTAAAGTCCAAAAAAATTAGTTTGTACAACTTTGACCAGTTTTTGCTGACCAAAAATTCTTTACCACCAAAAAGTGAAATTGCTGAGAATTCTTGAAGAGCCTATATATATTTTTTATCGGTTGGTCAACCTTTAAAAATTAACAATACAAAATGCTCATGTATTATTTCAGAGCTTGACTGGCCTAAGACAAAATGCAGCTATGATTGTGCAGACCCTAAACGCCACCTGTGTATGATCATATGAGCCCAATTCCTCAAGGATATCAGGATGCTAGGATATGCCAACGTTATCATTGTAAATATGAGCAGAACACTGCCATGAGGAACAAAACACAGGCCTAAGTTGTATACATGATGATGTAGAGGTAATCGTCAGTAATAGTGTTCTATAGTACTAGTAAATGGAGACACAGCTGCCTGCTACATATCTGTGTTTCAATGTACTACTCACAGCAACCTGCAGGGAGTGTGTGAGTAGTATATGGGCACATAGCTGTGTAGCAGGCAGAGGGTGAATGTGAGTAGTATATGGGCACAGAGCTATGTAGCAGGCAGGGGGTGACTGTGAGTAGTATATGGGCACACAGCTCTGTAGCAGGCAGGGGGTGTGTGTGAGTAGTATTATGGACACACAGCTATGTAGCAGGCAGGGGGTGGATGTGAGTAGTATATGGACACACAGCTGTGTAGCAGGCAGGGGGTGAATGTGAGTAGTATATGGGCACAGAGCTCTGTAGCAGGCAGGGGGTGTGTGAGTAGTATACGGGCACACAGCTATGTAGCAGGCCAGGCAAGGGCTGAATATGAGTAGTATGTGGGCATACAGCTCTGTAGCAGGCAGGGGGTGTGTGTGAGTAGTATATGGGCACAGAGCTATGTAGCAGGCCAGGCAAGGGCTGAATGTGAGTAGTATATGGGCACACAGCTATGTAGCAGGCCAGGCAAGGGCTGAATATGAGTAGTATATGGACACACAGCTATGTAGCAGGCAGGGGTTTTGTGTACTGTCTTATCCGTCTGTCCACAATCTACATAGTGTCCTCAGGTTTCCCACAGGTTTCCCACTTCAGCAGGCAATATAAAAAACCGCCAAGACCAGAAATATCAGTGCTAGTAACCTTGCACATTTATTTATGGCAATAATTGAGTGCTGAGAAAGTGTATAATAATGGGTGTGGACACTTGAAAGTATGTGCACAAAACGGGTAAATAAAATCTGATGATGTTTCATAAAAGAGGATGTAGCGGGAGGCCTGGACAAGGAAAATCTTTATAGATACTACATAAATTCAATAATTGATTTTGCTGCACCTACACTATCACGTTAGTAAATATATTATACCACAGTCCCTGGGTGCTATTGTAGTATGTATACCATATTACTATGTTCCTGTAGTCACTACCAATAACTAGATCGACGTAAACTAGATCGATGTAACATATTCAGTGACATACAAATAATTAGGTCCCTGGATGGCAGCAGTTGAGCCTCTTGACTACATGTATTTAATTGAATATTACCTATGTCAGAAGTATTCGCCTCTATTATTGATATATTTTCGAGCTTCAGTTCTTTCTAAAGCAATGGTAATAATACACTGTAATTAGTTAACCTAAAACACCTTAGTAAGTACTTGCAAATTACAGTTAACCATACTACTCATGTTCACTAATAATACCGTTTAAACTGCTCTAAACATATTATAGTAGATTCTAATGATCATCTACACAAACTATTCCCCATATGCATCGCCTAACCTGGTTCTGTTGATTGTGCTATTTTCATCAATATAATCATCTAATTCAACCTCATCCCGTTGTCTGGTCAAAACATTGTTTTTTTCTGAACCAGTAATGAATGCTGATTGATCTCCTAGTAAACAAATGATCAAATAGTCACATCATAGAGCCCCTCCTCTCCCTCCCGCTGCCAAAATCCACCGCAGTCGCTGCGATAATTAGCCATGCTTATGTACATATCCCCTACTCACCCGCCACACAACACGACAAAGGGGAAATCTATCTATGATCGACATGGCAAAATGAGACGCGGATCATTGCTCTGCCATGTGCAAAATTGGTGAGTAAATCAAGAGTAAAATGGCCACTGCTGGTACTGCTGCCTGCTTGAGCCAACAGCAGTTATTTCTGACCTAGGTCTGTGACTATGCATCATTACAGATGTATAGGCAGTGGAGGCTAAATTATAGATCTGTCCTGCTGTGCATGCAGGTGGCCTGCCAGTAGAGGACCACCCCCCTCCTTCCTCCCTCGTCACCCCAGGCAATGATATGTGGTGGCTGGACCCCCTGGTTACCATCATTTAGGTCAGGGGGAGAAGTTGTTGAGGTCAGCAGAATTTGTCTAGTACACCCTAGGTACTGCATCAATGACCTCTCATTGTCTCCTATCGCAGTCTCAGCAAAAATGTTTTTTCCCTATATATCCTACACACAACTTGTGTCGTGATATTTCCATAATTATACGTGTCTTTCCTATATATATATTGTGCATTATTGTATATTATATATATCATAGCCTGTCGTAGATGTGCATCCAAACATCAAGTATGAAAATGTAGTTAGTTTACTACATAATAACAGGCCACATCATCATCGGACATTGATGAGAGCAACGCCGCATCATGATGATTTATAGCCATTTCATTTTTCAATGTGTATTTCGTAAAATTACTCGGATAATAACATATGTTATAGATGCAAAATGGTTAAACACACCTACCATACGTAGGGTGCCGCAGGTGGATATTATTCTGTGCACGCATGCCACATGTTAATGGTATAAGAATGAATCTCAGGTACACTTTTGATATATAAACGTACCTACTAACCCCTGGGCACAGTGGATACCACCATTATATACTGACATGTGATTACTGCAATTGCATTTGTCTATAGAATAAATAAGGGTGATTGAACAATTTCACATACATGCAGTCTAAATGCAGGCATAGGCTAGGGGTAGTCATACTGGTTGAATAAAGGCAGGTCTGCAATAAAACAAGGGACGAGCATGCTTCTAGTTCAGCATTTACCTATACATCTCCCCCCTTAAACCCCCACCGCCCCTATTTATAGGGTTGCGTACCTGTCCCGACTCCACACCGACTGTCGCTGGAGGGGTACCGAGATTTGCGCCTTTAAGTGGAAAAAGTTGACATTTGGAAGTGTCATGCTTTCTATGCGGCTACTCACATTCAAATTAATATTGTGTGAAGTAACCATTCAAATTGAATATGGTGTGGTATGAAGCGGGTGGACAAGGCTAACTGATGACCTGGGGTGTGGGGAGGGGGTGGCTGCATGTGGATGGTAGAAATGACCAGTTGGCTATGTGTGAACAGCCAAGCTGAACGGATTATCCGTGCATATCATAATTATACGCAATTTATACAGGAAATGTATGGCCATTTAGTCGGGCCAACCACTGTGGACCATGGCCGTCAGGGGATATACCACGAATCCGCCAGGCAAAGTGGTCTCAGTGTATTTCTATTTACTTAAATATATGTTTGCCACAAGCAGGCAACAAAAGGTAGCCTTGAATACGAACATGTTGAATGTCATCAATAAAAGGATAAACCTTTATCAAGGCAGAACTCTCCCTGGCAAGTGTCCATATTGGCATTGCAGGGTACGCTACGCCGTGGAGGTAATTGTTCCCCGAGGATGGCATACCCATACAGGTGGTGTTTTTGAGTTACGTATAGGGTGTGGACTATAGAATACTGGTAGCACAGGCTGTGCCAGATGGCTGAATATGGGATGAAGCTAAATATATGATGATGATGACTGCATCAGCGGTTTACACCATCCCATCTAACCCTGCAAGGGCAGCATAGTGCTTTAATATTTCATGCCCTTTTATCATGATGATGATATACATGTATACAGCTCTGGGGAGTAACTCACCTCAACTCGCCACAGATGCAACCTTTCATCATGCCAACCCTGTATACGAGTTTTGTACAATTGGACACTCTTTGCCATGACTGTGTTTGTGTATCGTAACAATAATGAATAAAAAGCATTGAAGCACAATTCGATTCTTAAAGGGCTAGGAGCCCAGATCTCGATGACTATCTGTAACCGGTATACCCCAGGTGGTAGTTGTTCCCCCATGCAAACACTTGTCTCTAATACACAGAAGTTAAAACAGCTGTGGGTATTTTACACTAATTTTCTTATGGGATTTGTTATGGCTTACGGCATGTTATGGCTTATGTATTTTTACATGACTTAGCTACTTAGGCACAGATCCATTTCTATGCATGCATGTCTTCTGTAGCTGCATGATATATGTGACGAAACCTGGAAAATGGTAACATTAGGGGGAATAGCCATAAATGCTCTAAACATGATATTTCAGGAGATACAGCTAAAAATGTGAATACTTAAGAAAAAATCAGCGTAGACAAACTTTTCCCAATGAATATTTTGAAGCTATTATCAAAATTCTATTTTCATTCTAAATTGGTCTTATTTGGAATGTAAAAAGAACGTTTTTAGCCATTTTAAGCCATTTGTTGACATTGGGTTGCCATGGCAACCATCAATTCATTCTTTTGGAACAAAAATCATCCCTATCCAATTGCCCCATCCATGAGGATTTCAGAACTGAAAACAGATTGCCAATATTCCTACTATATCCAAATTTATGTACAATAATACGCTTTTATTGGTTTAATTTCTAATAATTATGATTTATATGGATTATCTGAAAATAGATTGATAGGTGATCGCATTGCAGTCTATTCTGAATTCCTACATGTCCCTACCATCCCATGTTTGAGATGTCATTTCTCAGCAACTATTTCAAATATTTTGATGCTAGAAGTATCAAATTGTAGCTGAAGACATGAACTTAAATAAAGGTGTTTCCCCTAAGGTCACGTTTTCCCACGTTTTGTCACATATACCAAACAGCAATTTATTGTTGCAACTTACTACATACACGAGTGTAAACCTTTGTAAATTGTGTCTAATACATATTCCAGTACATGGAGAATTTTCGTACGATCGTGCCAGATATCTTACCCTTCCCCACGCGAGAGCGGTCAAAATCGTTACCAACGTCCCCTGTACTTTCAAACGTTGCGGCAGAGCCCTATGATGTATAATAATGTGCTCGATTTCTTTTGCTAAAAGGGGATGACGTTTTCCTTGCCTCCTCCTTGATTTATTTTGGTAACCCCCCCTCCCCCAATTCACCTTTTCCCCATTATGAATAAAATAACTACTCACTAATCCAAGCCATTATTTGAGAACTACCGTATCTTAGGGAGTGTACATTTATTAGTTAGATGGAGGGGTGGTGGGTTTTGGGGGGCGTAAAAATTTCCGACCCCTCCTTAGGGGGGGGGGACGTAAAAAAAAGTTACTATAGTTCAAAGGGGGGGGGGGCGAAAAATGTTCGTAGCCTTCGGCGAGGGGGGGCACGAAATGTTCTATGCGCTCTCGAGGGAGGGGGGGCGCGTAGAAAAACTCCATGCAAAATCTCACCACCCCCCCTGTAAATAATAAATGAACACTCCCTTAATTTATATAAAAAAAGAAAGAATTAATGCTTCACAGCTAAGCATCCCAGAGACGTAATGATCGTGGCTTGATCTGGGAAAGAGACTTTAGGCCTATTGCTGAGGCACTTAGGTCCCTTTTCCAAGGCCATGCCATAATAGTCTGATATAGTTGAAGCTTTTCAGATCGACAAAACTGTCAGAAAAGGGTTTTCAGCGGATTTTGGTTAGTCTGATAAAAGTTTGCCGTCTTTTGCCTTGGGAAAATGCCTAAAATGGGCCAAAATCCAAAATGGCCGCCAAAATATCAGATTTCCATCTTCCATGGGTTAAATATGGCTTAAAGTGCAATACTAACACTACCTACCCCCGCTAAATTGGACCCAAGGAATTCAATGTTTCTATAGGTTTGTTGCCAATATGTACTGGCTTATTATAACATTAGAACTAAATACCCACCTGAGGCGCATGCGGCAGAGGAAGCAGTGAGGATGTAGAGTCGGTTGTGGGTGAGGAGGCCGTAGGCACCGCTCACCAGACTGATCACAGATACCACGAAACACACCAGCGACATGGTGAAGCCAATACGCTCCAGATCTGTCCCATCAAAGCAATTATAGGAGAAATGCTTTAGTTTGATACGGGTACATTGTTTATCTCTTTAAGCAGGTACAGAATATACCCAGTGAACAAAAAAGAAACGTTAAACAACGTGTCGGAGTGTTTCTATATGACTCCTTATAATGGCCAAAGGTTAAAACTTCATTTTGACGTAAAATTTTGACACATCATTTTTAGTTGAGTTATGCTTGAATGCACAAGGCATTCATCCTCCTTTGCATGTATAAAGAAAATGATGCCTCAACTGCACATTCAAACGAGGTTCATACAGGGATAAAAGTCTTCAAATTATTTCTGGATTTTAAGTTGTTTTTTAAGTTGAAAATACCTATAATTGCCCATACCATAGATCCTCTATTTAGAGGCTCCCAAGTTAACATTCTTAGGTCTTTTGCAATTAGTCATTTTCATCCAGTGCTTGTTAAAAAGATAGAAATGGCCATAGGGTTACTATGTCCTAGTTAGTGTACTTACACTCGACTGCCGGCAGTTCTGAATCTATGAAGTCGCCTGCTCGGCTGTGAGTGATGAAGTTGAAACATCGATGTTGTCGAAGTGTAGCGAGGCCCAGCCTCGCTCGCACCCCGGCTGAAAGAAAAGAAGAAAAAAGACTGGATATGAAGAAGTGCATCTTGTATTAGATGACAGGAGATGTGCTTTGGACATATGACCATCAACAGAGAAGTGTAACTTGAGGCATAATGGCAGGATAAATTTACCAAATTGAAAAAATATGTTTTAACAGGTTTATGACTTATAGTTATGCGTGTATCAGTGCATGAGCTGTACATCAACATCAAACACGCATGTTATTTTCATATTTAGTATTAGCTCGCCCTGAATAAATTTGAGTAAATATGCAGTTTAGGAGCTCATAGATATAAAACTCATCAATTTCGTCGCTTAAAATGCCCCATGTACCAGGCATATTCACATGTAAAGATGCCACTCGTCCTACGACTATCAGAAATTCATACTTTTCCATATCAGCTGATCATGTATATCTATTTACTAAGAGCTCTTGTAGCTTATTGTCGACCAGGGAGCGGCATCTCTGCTTGTAGCATCAGGGTGCAGGAGAGGACAAGAATAACTCTTCCTACTCCAAAAAAAGGGACTTGCATGGCCATTGAGGGGGAAAAAACTTGCACATGCAGGCGCAAAACACAGCAATTATAAGAACTATGGTGCCTACTCAGGTTACGAATAGGTCCCCTTGATTTACATTAATAATAAGGCATGGCTACAAATATTGTTGTGTCCTGTTCGCTTATGGGAATTACAGATGCCGAGAGACACACGCGGGAATAGGGTAAAATTACACCACCATCTCCCCAAAAACTCTCACCCATCGGAGTAAGGTCATGATTTCATAAGGCCTTAAATGGAACTATTTCTCACAGAAATACTCTAGAGACGCCCTTAAGGTAGGAGGAAGTCGCCAAAACCAAGCTGACAAGAGGGGGGCGAATAAGAAAAGAGTGGAGTGTTTTCTGGCTCGTTTATAGCGGCACAATGGCCTGTTTGTCACGTGCTATGCTTTAAATCGGCATTTAACTTAAATGTCACCCCAGCTGCATTGCCTGGCCCTCCCGCCGCACAACCAATGAGAGAATGCACTGCTTCTCAATTGATTAGTTAGGGGAGAAATTCAAATTCAATCACTCCGAGGTGGTGATAATTAAATCTTGAGCGGTGCTTGTGGGTGGGGGTCTTGACATAATGCGATATTGCTGGCAATTATGAGGAAACGGAAGTGAATCATGCCATGGATTTGAAACAGAAAGTAACAGGCATCGGAGGATTTCTGACTATACCAAGTGAAAATACTTGTGTTTTTAACACGCAATCCTATAGATGACTTTGCGTTTCCTATACTTTCATTGTGGTGAAGATAAGATGAGCATATTTACTTACATGAGTGGGTGACCTGACCCATAATGACTATCGTTATACCTTATTGCTTTTATTTAGTTTCACCATTGTGTTACGTACTGCTCATGCTGACCTTGCTCAACTAACAAGGGTCCCCGATTCGGCCGATAGCAATAACAACCCCGGATATATTCGGCAATAGTGCGTTATTAATGCAGGTAGTGCTATATACTTAATGCATAATCCCTCGTATCAGTGTCGCGTGGCAATGTAGGTTTACATTACCGGAAATTTGGTGGACATTATACATGTGCTTATGAATGCCACTCTAGAACGGCAACCCTAATGCCAACTATAAACGGGTGGTTTGCAGAAATCTATACAACAGTAGCAGCTAACTCTATAAGGGCCACATAGTGCCTCAGGCCTTCATGTCCATTGGCATGATGTATGGACCCGGGTATGAACTCACCAGGACTAAATAAATGCATTATTATAAAAAAATGGCAGAGTATACATGATGGTGCACCTAAAGGGTTCAATATCCAGGTTAAGGAGCACAATGGCCAGTGGCGGATCCAGGATTGTCTAGAAGGGGGGGCCCAAACCTGGCCAATCTGGAATAACTGTCTGTTTCCCGCGAGCGAGTTGCAGCAGCCATACAAAGGGAATCTGGGGGGCATGTCCCCCAAGAAAATGTTGATGGTCTAGATTGGTTCAACAATAAGCTGTAGGAGTAGCTCCGTTAGAAAAGTGAAACCATCCAATGTGCCCATACCAATCACCAGGTCAGATGAGGTAATTGCATATGCTCTGGGTTCATTAATAGGATTATAGCATTATCTATTTCAATTTAACCCCTAATCAAATTTGGGGTAAGGATATAAGACCAGCGCCCTCTGTTAATCAACATCTCCCTCGTATGGCCAGGGTTGCCGTTTATAGGAGTGTCACTTTAGTTGTTGTTGTAACCTAAGAACCAGTAAGGGGTTGATATCAGCGGTCATACCCGTGCCATGCGGCAATGTCAGCCTTGCTGTTGCCCACTGTGGCAAGCTGGTCCCAACTCGGACGCGTTCAAGTGACATCGCTGGTATCTGATTCCGAGGGGACATAACCACATCACTTCCCCCGTATGTTGGGTGGGGGGGGGGGATCCCACATTTATAATACTACAGCACTCAGCGTACCGGAATTATTTTCACCAAGAAGCTTTGGTGCCAGCGATGATGCTCGGGAACAGAGGACAAGGTGGGGCCAGCTTGCTCACTGTGGCTGACAGCCTTGGACCTACTCTGGTGACAATCACTATTACACACGCAGAAAAGTGAGAGTCATTGTCGCTAAAACTACCCTCATCTGAGAGTCAGGCAGTGCCTGACTCTCAGATGAGGGTAGTTTTAGCGACAATGACTCTCACTTTTCTGAGGGTGTACCTTGAACGTGGATTTTGCTGGGTTTAGGCAGTCCCTGTGGTTGGCTTGGATCCAGCAAACAGGAACCAGAACAGGAACCAGAAAGTATGATGGTAAAACTACCATCAAACATTCTGGTTCCTGTTCCCTGGTTCCAAGCTAAGGGTGGGGGGGGGGGGGGGGCTATAACTTAGCCTTACTAAACTTACACCCGGTGTAGTTACATTTATTTATGATATGGCCTGTTTAGTCCTTTGATAGAAATAAGGCAGTGATATTGCATTTTTGAATTTGTAGGCCTAATCACGATGGCCCCTGCTGTATTGGAGTGTAGAGCAACATTCAGTTATACAAGAGACGACAATTCCATACATACAAGCGTACTGCAATTGCCTCCCAACCGAACCCCAGAGGTCATCAGCCCCTTAAATAGGAACGAGCGTTTACGTATGCAAACAGCAGGCTTGGGTGTCCTACCACCATGGCCTTTTGCTGGTGTTTCTCATCAACTCCAGCTTCCGGGGTTATCCATTGCCTTCCCTTTGTTTCCCTGAGGTCCATCCAACATCTATAGGGGCACTTACAGGTTGGTGGTGACACTTCATACCATGGCTGTGGCTGTATACCATGTCAGGGGCTCACGGCATGTAGCTACCTTTGTACATTGTTTGATTTCCATCTTTAATGGATCTGACTCATTTTTAATTAAATCAAACTGAGTCCAGTCAGCTGAGGTGAATAGATTTTGGTGGCCTAAACAAAACAGTCAGTGACTGCATAAGGGAGTTAAATAGTTGGTTACACTTTGTCCTTCACCATACTTGAAATTGTATCATTCTGTATGCTCCAATCGCTATATCCACATAATGTGTGATATTGTTAATCATACCAATACATGTAAATTGTGTTGCACCAACATTTACTAATGTCAGAATTTAATTCCATAAGATAATTAGTTATTTTTTAAGATTCTAGCATAAGCCTGAGATATTAGACCTGATTCGTAGAAACACGAGAAGATTAAATCTACAACAATTTTTATTAACTAATGTGCACTGATGGATCTTAAATACCTGGTATACCTCTTTGGCATTGACATGTTTATATAGAGGAGAAGCCTTCAAGGGGATAAACATTACCAATCCGATCTATTCCAAAAGAGGCATCTTCCAATGACCCTCTCTCCAAAGAGAGTCCTGGCCCAATGACATCCTTTACATTCGGAGTTACTGTGCCCAGATTCCCTCTCTGAAGAGAGTTCAGGCATGCCTTGGACTCTAATTGTAAAGGGACTCTAAAAGGTGAGTCACATAACTCCCTTTCTTAGTTTCTAAAGGGAGTCAGGTACTGATTTCCAAATCAGGAGCTGTGGCATTTCTCATTGCAGCATCATTGCATAATAAAACGGGGTCTGGTACTGCTGGCTATTCTGAATCTTTCAAGGATTACAGCATATTCTAAAGATATCCCAATATACAACTGTTGCATCTTGATTTGGTGTCACCATAATATCGTCTGACCGGTGGTACCTTCGGGCAAAGATGTGGCAATGCATTATACAGTTGCTGGTTACCCAACCTCACTCACAGTCTCATTGACACAAGCCAGGACCCTGGAGGAATGAGTAGCGTGGTGCCTTGCTTTAATACTGCATTGGAATACTTAAACGGTCAATTGGGTAACTGTGTTCTATACTTGGATGTAGGAGATTCAGTCCTAGGTCAAGGACCTTCGTAAATCTTCACTTAACTGCACCCAGGTTTACGACTTTGTCCTAGATACAAGAGACAGGCTAGACAGACACCAGAGATATAAAGCACTTTCATTGTAAAATCGATTTGGAGGTCAACTTATATTAGCTGTTCAAAATATTCACGGAGAAAAAAGAAGGTGAGCCTCAGTCAAACACTCATGATATCACCACAACTGGTCTCCCTCCAATGTCAGGCATTTCAATTAATGCTGGCCTCTCCTTATGATGGTTTAAAGCCTGCCAATGCTCTCAGAGTCTAGCCATCACTGAATCTCCCTCCATCGTCCACACAGAATAAAGAAACGTCAAAAGGGAGTCCAGGCTGCCCCCAGAATGACTCCCCTCTTTAGGGGAGCCCAGCCTGCCTAAGAGAGTCTAGGTGACTCCCTGGGTGACCTAAGGGAGTCACTTTGGGGAGTCACATAATTGCCTGGCTCACCAAAGGGAGTCACATAACGATCTGGGCTCACCTAAAGAGGGGAGTCATTCTGGAGGCAACCTGGACTCCCTTGTGACGCTCGTTCTTTTCTGTGCGCAGGGTTGATGTCCGCTGGAAGGAGAGTACAGTATTACTAGCCCCCTTGTGGTCTGGGAATGCTGGACTCCCTTTGAAATATTTATCGCTGAACTGAAGAGAGTATTTTGGCTTCACTAGGTGGGTAAGTCCCACTAAGGCCAGAAAAATGAAAAGGTATGTTACAGGCTGGAAATTAGGGTAGGTAGGTATCAACTTCTAAATTTCCTAAGCAGGAACTGATAAATGGCCACATAAAAAGCTAATGGAAATCACCAAATCCCCTCACCCCACTTTCAAAACCAATATTGAGCTTTTCCAAACTAAGGCATATAACGGTTGGTCGACACTCAACAACATTGGGCCAATTACATATCTTAGTTATACACAGGGGACCAGGTGATATGGGCAGTCTTATTAACAATAGCATATCTTTGCAGGTACGGTAACTAACTAGTATTTAAAACCTTGGCTACAAGCCGACCTTGGCTATAAGCCGAATGTGAGTTTGGGAGTAAAAATTCGGCTTATAACAAAAGTGCTTGAAATTTGTTTTCTCTATGTTTCTACATTATTAAAACCTTGCCTATAAGCCGAATAGAAGTTTGGGGCTTAAAATTCGGCTTATATCAAATAAAAACGCCAAATAAAATTCGGGTTATAGCCGAAGTTTTACGGGTATATATATATATATATATATATATATATATATGTTGTATAATACAGAGGGATTTCATTTAATCATCTAGCTGTGACAGTTTGGATAGTATACGATCTGCCAGTTTAAAAAATGTGAATTACTGTATCGGTAATCATTTCAAATTAGCAGTCATCAGAATGTGTACTGCTGTTTATACAATTCCACAGGGCCAGGATCAATTAAAGTTCCTCCCATTGTTTAAAATCAATAGCATACCTGGAAAATCCATCACCCTCATCATGTCAATTTTAAATGAAGGCATCTCCCACCTGAGCTTATTTCCAGTTAGATTTGTATCAGTAGAGATGGTGTCTACCCCTGTCAATGGCAGGAAAAGTGTTTGATCCTGATGACCGATTGATGATCAAAACTAGTATTAATGGTAGTGTAAAGGTCTTGGACAGGTTTAGACTAAATTACTTGGCCTGAAGAACCCATTTTCATTGTTATAAAGTCTAAAATGAAATAAAAAGTGTCAAAATCTGGGTAGATTTGGGCCTACGTGATGGCATTTGAGCTCACAGCTCCAAACAATTCTCAATGACAACAGCCGAGACACAAACGTAGCTGATAATAGTAACTTCGTAAGGTCATTGTTCCAAGAAGAGCATGTCTCCGAATGAGTACCTTTAGGTCATTGCTGGAAAAGTGACATTTCTAATCAATAGTGAGACAACTGCTGTGTTGCAGAAAATCATTGTAATTCTTCTCTTATTTCCCAATCTAGAAGGCTGTATCCACAGAGATAGCTATAAGCGCGCTCGGGAGCTCACTTAACGGGATAGCAAAAAACGGGATAGCTTCTAGAGATGGTTCATTGGTATCATCAGACGTTTAATCATAAATATACTTGAGATATTTGATTTAGTATGTATTACACATTAATAATTATCCAAAGTATTAACTACCGTTTATGCCTTTATTTGATCTAGGCCTACATGAAATTGATCCCGCGTGCCCACGCAGCTAATTATTCTGATGACAGCATCTTATGTTCTCAAAGTAATCATTTATATAAGAACCACGAAGAAATACTATAGAATCTAATGAGGCAATATGAAACATGAAGCTACTCATTACTAGAATTCCTCAGCTTTTTACACAACAAGGAATCCAGCCGCTTGGTTCGACCCATTGTATTTGAACCTACTCCATTGTCACATTAAACCATTATCTAAACTAGCGTTTCATCAGATGTGGAACAGCCTGTGAACATGTGCTTCGTCAATGGCATACAATGATACATTGGTTGCCGCAAAAGTTGCATATTTATGTAAGTGATATTCTCATTGGTCAGAGAGCTGGTTGCTGGTAATCATTTGTGGCATGACTTTGTGTCCAAGGTGCTACAAGCGAACCACCATTTTGGTGGGAATTCCTGTCAAATGGCAGACAGGATTGCAGCTGGTCACAGTCTCGGGGAGGAACTGTGACAGGTTATATCTAGACCAATTGCCTATAGACTATTGATTAATCTTTGCTGAAGATTAGCTGTTGAACATCATCTGACTACGTCCCACCTGCAGCATAAGGCTCTTGGTAAAATATCAATGGTCACTGTGCTCATCAAGGGGCCGGACATTAGCAATCACCCCATATCTTTTTAAGTATTATCCCCATACCATTTATCCCGTATATTATCCAACTTAAAAAACAACAGATGTGATAGAGATTTATCGGTCAAAATTCATGTAGAATAACACGGTCTACCATATCAGTTACTGGAATATGTATACATCTTCTGCGAGTCAGATATTGGATTATAAGAGACTAAAGGTAATCGGGTCAGTGTTGTAGTATGTGGAAAGGAGGGGGAAGGGATTAAAAAAGGGATAGGGGCATGCAGGTTCTCTGACACATTCAATAGAACCTTTCAATCATTATGCTGACATGCCTAGTGTAAGAAATATCCAGGCAAGGGATGATTGAGGCACTTCCGACGAGTTCTATACCTGCGTCTCTTGTAGACTCTTACAGCCATAGCGTCAGCTATATTATTTGAACTGGAGAAAATGGGTCCCTGTGCCTGGACCACCAAAATATAATGACACTCCCTGGATGTCTGACATAAACGATGTGCCACTTTGTGTTCAAATTCAGGAACATCCTATACCTCTAATTGTCCAAAGGTAGCCTTATCATCTCCTTTTACAATAGTTGGGTGCTGCTCTCCATTGAAAGGAAAACTTCTTTGATGTTGGCTTTCCTATGAAATGAGGCCCGGGGAAGGATGACAGATTTAATCATGGTTAGCTGTAGATGTTTGGGATTTTACTGGTATACTAAAATAATTGTGAACATCCCTATCAATTTTCTCCAGAATGCACATAATGCAGTGTGATAATGGAAATCGGCCAAAACCGACTGTTTTTGAAAGAAAACTTGGGTCGGCCCTATCGCATGAGGCAGTAGCCGACTCAAATGTGGCCCAAGGCCCCAGCAGTTCATAAAGGAACTTTATATATATGAACACATATTATTTCCCTTGAATATTAAATGTGGCCTTGTTTAGACTTTTAAGAAGGTCATCAAACATTTTCTTTCCTTATTGACTACATAAAAACACTCCCTTGAAGAACGAGGCCCCTACTACCAATATATTATGAATTTATTACAGAGATCATCATTTCCCGATGAGATAAACTCCCAATTGATACGCATGTAAGAGTTCAGATGAGTGTAAATGATAACATAGGGAAACACCTACCTTCAAGTATATCACATTCTCTGAACAGGTTGCTGTACTGTATGTATAGTACGAGTTTATCCTCCACATTCCTCGTCTTGCTAGTTGAAACCGTCTTCACGGTGGTCGCATTCTTTTCCACATCAAAATAAACCACATCATGAAACTCCAGATAGTCCTCGAGTTTCTTGACCAGTAGAGCAGGTGGTTGGTAGTACATCAGGGTATAGTTGGCCACGATCTTTTCTCTCTTGGGTGCTGGAGTGGTAGCAAAGACACTCAACTTAATAGGAGGAGGATCCCAGAAGTATTTCACCACAAAATAGGAGCTGGTATCGGTGGGGAAGACTAAGCGAAGGCGTTGGTAATGCTTCTTCAAGGTTGGGATGAGGTCGTTTGTCCGGAAGCCGCGGTACTCCCAATAATCGGTGGATATCGCCACTAGCAGCAACACTGAGACATTGCCTGCGAAAATGATGGTACTGTACTGGCAGATGCGATCCATACTGGAGGTGGGGTGCTGGAGGAGGTGGTGGATGAGGTGGCTGCTGCTATTGCCTCACTGGAGGAGGGCAGGGATTCGTATATGCCCGGCTGAAACGCCCACAGCGACATGGCTGAAGGGTCGGCAGAGTTTGTTCTAGTACAGAGCAGGGGTGTTGGATGTTGCCTATGGGCATGCACAGTTTCCTTGTTTTACTCCAGTACAACCCAGGATATTCCACCCAGGAGGCAGTCATCAGGGGGATCCATATCCCCACACATATTCCTCCAGCACCAGAGGGGCTAGAGGAATCAAAGCATATTGCCTTTCCTACTTCTCCTAATGTTAGTCACTAGTGTTATGTTCAGGACGGTCCCAGATGTACTTCAGCATAATATGCAAGCTGCAACTGGCCATGGACCTTTGCAAAGAAATGTCGAGTAATTCTGTGTTCAGCCGCATTCATGGAGGAAGAGTGCCGGTCACCATAGTGGGCATGCATAGCTTCTTCCTATAGCTGCCTTCCACTTGGTCCATACAGGTATTCTAGGATGTCCTTGACTGTGGCTGGAGACACCCATGGGCATTGGCGGTAGCTCCTGAATGATGTATGCTGCTCTGATTTTTCTGTAATAAAAGATAAATCACATCAGGACATATTCCCTTTGCATTCGTCACGAAGTGGTAATTATTTAACTACTTTTGATATAGGCCACTCTATTTGATGCTGTCACAGTGAAGAATGTCTCCCCTGCTCTCCACATGAAATAAAATGCATCAGTTCATTTCAATTCTCCAAATTCAACATGTTCTGCCCAATAGCATGTGCCGTGTATGACAGCTTTTTAATGCACAGCATTCATCTGGAGATACATATATTTCTGTGAATATAATGCATCTACATTAACAGACTATATTATTTGGGATTTGACTAAAAGTGACTTCAGAATTGAGCAATTAAGGGTGGATGATACTATCAATATAAGCCTAATGCACAGCTAATCGACCAACATACTAAGAGTTTTTTTGGTTAATAGGTTTAGTCTGATGTGCTATATTGTGAACAGAGGATTACCACTGCCAGTGTCATACAATCCCCATCCCCAAACCCCTACGTTACATTAGCAGCATTCCGCAGTTCAATGCCCCAATCTATGTGTTTTCTTTTTCACTAACTAAACTAGACAGCATCAGACACCCTGCCCATATTGGCACCATCTGTGCCATCTCATTAGGTATTAGACTGTTTTAGTTGCCGCTGTGGCCGTGCTGGTACCGTGTCGCTGTGTGTTAATTGGCAAGTTAATGTATTTTTGTGGCTGTGCGCCGTATGGTGAAAGTGGAGTGAGATAACAGCCCCACTCAGCCCCCACCCCAGCACACCTGGGGCTCCCAACAGAATGCTACACGGCAATACACATAGCAGCATGTTGAAAATCAATTGAAGCCTGGATTAACCCTGAATTAATGAAAGCTTAGTATTAAATGCACTTTACTATAGTATAGCCCATTCTTGTCATGGTGCACTATTGCCGACCACGTGAACAATTCGCTAGAGATCTATTAAATGCATCATAACTACCCTACGGGGTTGATACACTACCAAATGGTGGGCATGGTGCAATAAATCAGTGCTTTACGATTAATCACCAGTGCTGAGTCAAGACACATGAACCTGAGTGCATCATCTGGTCTTAAAATGGTTACATGACTGTGATACATTCTATTTAAATCGAGTTTTAAGCAACAATTCCGTGCAGTGTCCCTTATGTTGCAATATGTTTTTATCATGATACTATTATTCACCATACTGTCATGCACCGTGAACCATAGCTGCTACTTTTTTGAGTGACACCTCAATAGACTACACAAATCATTCAAGAGTTTAACATTTTAGCCATGCATGGATAAGCTATTTAATATAGCTAATTTTGTTCAATAGTAAAGGTTAGTATATTCGATGATAGGGACTCAATTCAACCTTCTTAATATAGGATGTTGACTGCCCTTGCTACCTATTCTATCAATTCAATGGTCCGTGAGTTTACCTGGCCTCAAAGTGTGAGAGTCTAGTACATGCCTAAATCTCACGAGCTATTCCGAGAAGGCCGCACACATGCACACAACCCCATCCTACTTCTGCCATACTGAAAGCTATTTCCTGAAATTCACGTCTTCTTTTCTTCAAACCATCGAGCTATGACATTTAAATAATGTAATATGTGATGTAATAATGTAGGGGCTATCCCATAGTATCTCTCTATTCAGCTTTTGAAATTGACTTGGCAGACATTCAAAACGTTAGCATGTCGTCAATGCAATAATGCCCTAGGTCCACACTTGTGCCAGTCGCTCTATATAACCATGATTAATAATTGCTATCCATTTCTTTGGTTGTATGAATGGGGAAATCTGCAAACATGCAAATAATGTATAGTGACGTATTCATAATTGATGTGCTATATTGATTAGCATGTTCCTTAGTTCCACTTTCCATCCACTATAGCCACTAAGTCAGAACGCACAATGATCGATATGACTAAGGAATATTTGAGCTTCCGACACATACAATGTCATATTAAATGAATTTTCCAGTCAACAGCGTCTACCGATATGATATATGTCGCTATATTCTCGCTGAGGGCCTCAAGGCTTATACTGGTAATACAGAAGGCTTATAACACCATGTGTTCAGTGCCCCTGTGAACTCTGGCCACTTGGTTTGGTCAGTATGAATATACATTTTTATATTTTGACAAATTGTATACGTTGGCCAAAGGGCAAAACATCACTGGTCATACACTGATGTTCTTTGGCTCCCTATACAACCAATGTCTAAGCCACTATAGCCTAGGTCCTAACAAAGTTAGTCATTTTTGGCTCCCTATAGGCCTACGACCAACCTAGGTTAGTTATTGTTGTCAGGTTGGTCAGTACTGACCAACTCACCTTAGTCTTCTCCATTTCAAGTCCTTTTAAGTAAGGCATTAGTCATATGTATATCAGTCATTTTTGAATAGCACTTGGTCATGCCTGACCAATGTTTTTATGACTAACCTGGGGTAGCCACTTCAGACTAAGGGCCGGGGCATTTAGATTTTCTGTCTAGCGGGATCCTATTACACAGACAGAGTGCATGAAACCTCCAATACAGCTAGAGAGATCTCCTTTTGCGAAACTGTATTGTATAAAATTGCAATTCCCTCTATATAGACGAAGCGAAATAAAGACCCATACCCTATTTTGATGTGTTACCATTTGAATGATTCTAAAAGTATCAATCATCGAAAAAAGAACAAAAATTATCGAGAAAAAGAGCAGCAATGACATGAAATGTAATCACACAGATGATTGTAAACACTTATTTGTGGATCCTAAAAATCCCCAAAAGGGAACACACTGCAGGTTGGTGCCGATTACGTTGGGAGTTTGAGTTTGTTCAGATGCTATTGACTGAAATTCACATCATCGATGCGTCTTTCAAAAGAAGCCAATGTGAAAGAAGGCAACACCTATACGATAAGTTAACACACTTTGCTGTTCAGCCACAAAGATACACAATATTCAACAGTACCGGTAGTATAGTAAGCAGACAATGCATGCAAATCCACATGATATCTAAGACCTCATTCCCACTCAACCAGTCGACATTCTCCTTTACTATTCATCGTCTGATGTGGGGGTGGGATGCCATAAATATAACCTAAACTAATATTAAGACAAACGTGGACATGTAATACTTAGGTATAGAGAAAACCAATGTACGGCATTTGTCCATTAATTTTCTCTCATTTTGTGACTGCATGGATGGCTGAGACATCGAAACTCATTTATAGATCCCGCATCCCCGTGGATGCAGTCCAAATGAGCAAATATATGGCAAAACCCACACCAGTATAGTATTGATACCCGTATGACGTATACGCATTATTGAATGATAATACCAATGCCCCCTTTCAGTCTTGATGGCGTAAGCTACATGTTTGGACGTTTAGGCCAATATTTAACCAAAATTATACCTGAACATTTTAATTCATTTCGTTTTTATGTTTGTGTACTATCTCAAAATATTAGTGTGATAGCGGTTGGTGATGCTTGGCGTGTGTTATATAGCGTTAGCCATATAACTCTGTTTGGTGCTGTGTGAGTCCATAACTGTAGAATGATAGCAAGTCTACGTCCCTTTAACAACGGTACAGGATCACACTAATTCACCTGGTTTATTTTCTTCAATTAAATCGGTTAACTATGGCTTTTGGTTAACTGCACGTATCTGGCTTCATGTAGACAAACATATACATATAGCCTATGTGAAATACATCATGTATTAATCGGGTAGTGATTAACGGGCCTTTAGTGTTGACGTACGACAGTTCATAACTCCCAGGCACCCTAGTGTCTTTAGCACGCACACATTGAAACTCTGTCAGCAATGTCTCATGTCTCCTTCAATTACCTAAAAACACATGTAAGCTGATTCTGTCCCTTCACATGGACGCTATGACTCGCAGCCCAGGTCTAGAAATGTCAGAAAGGAAATGGTGTCGTGTTACATGGAAGGGAGACAATTGTGATGTGACCCATCAGCTGGAGGCTTTTTAAGGTAAAACAGCATCCTGCTCATGAGAACGCATTTTAGATAATATACGTGAATTCCACATAATTAATGTATAACATCTTTCTCACGCCCTCACTGTCATAACACTATCTGCGATCCACATAGAATATGACTTGAACCAATTTTGGGGTTCAACGTGTCTGGAGTCGAACCAATTTGGGGTTCAAACAATTGAGACAATCTAAAATACAGTAGAAAAAATCGATAGGGTCCAACGAGTATATCTATAGTATGGATTTCTGTCCAAAGGGCAAGGGGTTGAGAATCACACTGCATCCCTCATTGACCAATGGTGAATTTGAATTCAAAATTGGTGGTTAACAGCATGTAGACAAACATTCCATAAAGACTATGGTTCTTGATACTATCTTCACTTGATAAGCAACCTCCCCACCTCCATCTTAGCCCTAACCAAATCTTATGAAAATAATAGTGTATCCCAGCACCATGAATGCTTTTGATTTAGAGTCAAAAGAACAGGATCTCCTGAATTATAATTTTCTCCATGACTCACGTCCCGTGTATACACATCGGTCGACAGTAAAATGATGCCCACGGCTCATCTATTTTGTATAAACTACTGTAGCCAAGAACAGACTACACAAGGGAACCTTAGGCCATCCTACCTATTCATCTCTCATTTTGTGAGTGTGAGTTTGTATGAAGAAGAGAATTCAATACCTCTCATGTGGAGTGGCAGAGGGTGTGGCCCAGAGGCTGGATGGTAATGTCCGGCCATGGCGTGACAGCGGGCCAACCCTCCTCAGACGGTGCAGCTTGGTGTGAGCTCGTAAGTGCAAAAGGATCATGCAGGCATGCATGCGGAGGAAATGCTAGGGAATGAGGCGGAACTAAACAGGATAGGTACATCAGGAATGTGTGCACAGTCAAATAAAACACCCTGTCTGCCGTGATAATATTGTAAAACATCAGATTGAGTCGTCTCTATGTATTCGTAGCTCAACCCTTTAAGGCTAGCATATAGTACTGTAATGCACTATACTTCTTTGTCAGCATGATACATGAATTCATGCATCATGCCGATCATACAGGGTTGGTACACTCCCAACTGATAGGCATGAAGCAGCGGCGAGAAGTGCTTTTATGTTTTGTATGTAATTATGTCAACTCTATCTTAGCCCATGATTTATGGTTAAAGTACATTGTTTACTATAAGATTCAAAGTCTTTGGTTTAATTGAATGATGTTACAAACCATGATGAATAAACACACCTTTTTTCACAGACAACAAAATACAACTGTCTCGGCTGGATGAAAGCCTTGTGCAGGCCGAACTCCAAAGAGATATTTTGCTGTTTGCTAAAAACAAACTTCTGCTCCATTGCTTGCAGTGGATTGGATAAGAACTACCCTTTCCCCTTTTAGTTCTTATGAAACTGCAATTTTATAAAACAAATTCAAGAGGAAATCTTTGGGTCTCTCACTAATAATCACATTATCATTATTGTTAACGTCGACAACAGAAGCTCGTAACCTCACTACATTTATATTGAGCTAAACAATATAAAATGTATCAGGCTAAAATCCCTCTCATTAGACATGACTCTTTATGCTAAAAGTGGCCTTATCGTTATACCCTAACACAGTTACAAGAAGAAAGAAATGCTGCCATATTCAACGTGTTATATCTCACCAGAGCCTAAAGAGGGCATTCATTCTCATTGTACATGGCTTGTTAATACCATGTACAGAGGGTATGTGAAGCTCTCATAAGTCCCATATATTAAATGTAGGTGTGTACCCTTTCCACATTGTTTAATATACCCCTGTAGTTGCGTATAGCACACAAGTAGTGTAGCCCTTGAGAAATAGTACAAAGAGGGCATCTCCCTAGGTGACAAAGCAGCAATTTGTCCACTGTCCAGAAACCAGAACTGAGCATGAAAACATATCTTTAAAGGGTACTTTAATATGGTTTCTGTTTGCCCAGCCCCAATGAGTCAAGAAGGGTATCAATTGTCCTTTGGCTTTTGTCTATGTATTCTAAAGGGTGTTTCCATAAATATAGAGGCTACGTTGTAATGAATGTTTTAAGTTAGTTGCAATATGAACTGATCGTGGTCCCTCTCTACACACAGTTAGCATCGGTTAGTGTCATGTGTTGATTATGCTTCTAATGCTCAGATTCGACAGACCTCATCTGGTCAATAATGGCTGGATCACTTCTAATTCGGCTGCAATTGACTTCAAACAAAACCTTCCCTATTCTCACCACACATCGTTAGAGATGCTATCCTGTGGATAATGCATCTATTTCATCTTGGATGTCAAATGATTAGCTAATTATAGTATTTTAATGGGATTCCTATTTGAACAATATCTAGACTAGTGGATAGCACATCTATAGCCTAGACAAAGTCATGAGGTGTATTTTCGGGAAAATGAACTTCAGTATTACTGTAATATTGCCAGGAAGCACTAAAGGGCCTCTCCTGCCTTAAATTGCTATCCAAGTTAGGATTTAAAGAAACCGGTCCTTATTTTCATCTAGTTCTAGCCTCCACATTGGCAATGCCTGCTTTTCCCGCCTTTCAAACCCTTATCCTATCCTCTGCTTTCATGTCATCATTTCTTTTCTGTTCCAATTTCCCCCTGCCCCTCCACTTCCACCTCTGTAAGCGCCTTGTCCATTCCCATGTCTTAATGTGCCCTGTTTTTTTTCTACTGGTAAGGGAGTGCTCATTTTTTAACAACGGGGGGGGGGTGGTGAGATTTCGCGCGGAGCATGCAAAATTTTTCCATCCCCCCCGGCAGGCCAAAAATTGCGTGCGTTCGCGCCCCTTTGTAGCATAGTAACGCACGGGCTTTTTCCCTCAAAACACGTTGAATTTTTTTGACCCCGCCAAGAGGGGTCTAAATTCCCCTCCCCCCCGGTCAAGGGGTCCAAATGTTTTACCCCCCCCCCCCCCCCAATCCACCCCCCCCCCTGTTGTTAAAAAATGAGCACTCCCTAATATCCAGTCCACTGAGGTAGGATCGACCTAAGCTATACACGTTTATATGGATGATAGTATGTCAATTTGTACCTACCTCCTGGCCTTTATTAAGGATATAGATTATGTTTGGGTGTTCTGGTATTCATGATCAAACCTACAGGCCACACCCACTAATGTACACTAATGTTCATGTTAGTGCATGACCACATATAGACCCTATTGATACATGCTTACACATCAGTATTTGCCATAATTTTATATCACTGTGCCACTGTGTGAATACAGTGCAGACACAATATGCACACAGTACGCATACTATAATATATAAATATTATATATATGCACACTGCACACACAGCGCACATACAGGTCACACACTGCACATAGTCCACATACATTTCACACAGTTCACATACAGTGCACACACAATACACATGCATACAGGACACACACTGCACATACAGTGGACACACATAACACATAATGCACATACAGGACGCACATTGCACACACAATGCATACACAGGGCACACAATTTACACACAGGACACACAATTCACACACAGGACACACAATTCACACACAGGACATACAATGCATACACTTGACACACAATCCACACACAGGACACACAATGCATACACAGGACACACGATTCACACACAGGGCACATGCAGAGGGGGCTGACCAACTAACTACAGACGGGGGTAACGATAGGACCATTCTAATTTTAGTACAAGTCTGCATGTTCTAAATTTAGCTCAGGAAATGTCAATCATCATTCTCATCATTAGTTAGCAGTGACAGCAGTCGCGGCATTCAACGGATAAGCATCTTAGATCCTAAGGATCCTTAATCTAACTTCATGTCACATTGATCATTAAGACCCCAGGATCCCCAACCTCTATTAGTCTGTACATGCATGACTGTTCCGCCCAGTCTGTTAGTGTTACAACACTTGACAGTGTACATCTATACACGACGGTACAGGTATGGTATCTGCACCTAGTCGCACCTGCTACAATTACTACCCACAAGTGGTAGCATGATAAAAGGCAAAGCTGAGCTGCTCAGCCATTAACCATTTATAACCATTAATACTGTGAGCAGCTCAGTGCCTATTTACTTACCTAGTATGTACACAGGAGTCCTACAAGTTAAGGCCTGGGTCTATCTCCAGTTAGTGTAAGTCTCAATACAATATAGTAGTCAACCCAAGTTAAAGGTGTGGTATTAAGGCCAAGGCAGGCATGCAGCAGGGAACGCTAATATCACCTGGAGTAGGCACCCTGGAGGAACGGTCCTGTCCACCTGGGGAGGTAGGTATCAACAGCAGAGTCACGGCGGTACTAACTCAACACGCGTCTAGTCCCAGTCCCAACAGACGGTGTGTGAGCGCGATCTGCGCGGCACAGGGATGGGTGGGGAGGGGGAGGGGTAGAGGGAGGGAGGGAGGGGGTAGAGGGGAGGGGGTAGGAAGCAGGCCTACCCTACAGGAGGAGGGTGTGGGAGCGCGCTGCACCACACGTCAGCACGGGTGATGATGGGGAGGTGCACGTTCAACACGTTTTTTTAATACCACATGGAAGCTGCAGTGAGAGCCCTCTGTTGGTCAGCTGAGGAAATCCTCCCACATGGATTGGCAGGGTGACAGGTGGGGGAGGTGGATGCATGGGAGGATTGTCGTGGCAGAATGTCACCTTATTGGAGGGACAATAAGCGTATGTTGGCAGAGGTGGGTGACATGTCTTTGCAGCAGCAACACAGAAAAAGCTCCCTCCAGCCTTCTCTGAAGGTGAGTCAGGTTATTCTTCCCCCGGACTTCTCTGAAGGTGAGTCAGGCAATGCTCCCTCAGGCCTTCCCTGAAGGTGAGCCAGGAAATGCTTCCTCCGGCCTTACCTGAAGGTGGGTCAGACAATGCTCCTTTCCCCTTCTCTGAAGGTGAGCCAGGCAATGCCCCCTCCCGCCTTCTCTGAAGGTGGGTCAGGCAATGCTCTCTCTGGCCTTCTCTGAAGGTGGGTCAGGCAATGCTCCCTCCAGCCTTCTCTGAATGTGAGTCAGGCAATGCTCCCTCCAACCTTCTCTGAAGGTGAGCCAGGTAATGCTCCCTCTGGCCTTCTCTGAAGGCGAGTCAGGCAATACTCCCTCCGGTCTTCTCTGAAGATAAATCAGACAATGGTTTGTCCTGTCTTCCCTGAAGGTGAATAAGACAATGTTTGGTCCGGCCTTCTCTGAAGGTGAGTCAGACAATTCTCACTCTGGCCTTCTCTGAAAGTGAGTCAGGTAATGCTTCCTCCAGTCTTCTCTGAAGGTGAGTCAGGCAATGCTCCCTCCAACCTTCTCTGGAACTTAGTAAGGTAAGGTTTGACTCTTTGCCTGAGTCCAACATTGAGGAGTCAGCCTGATATCGTTCCCTATGTCCTAGCAAATAAGTACCAAGCATATAAGTGTGAGGTTTGATGCTGTGTGAGCTCATTTTGCCCAGACCACTACAAACCAGCTACGTTGTTACGCTATTGAATTATTTGAATCATATATGACATTTTCAATAATGAACAATAATAGGCAGCCAAGTAGAACGATATTACTCACGCCCCTGTGTGGAGCATCCTTTCTATGTGGCTGCTGCACAATGGACCCTGGACTGGCAGCTAGCTGAAATTAGACCCTGGTGGTAGATTTTGAAATGTGAGTGCTGAGATAAGAGAGAAGGTGAGCGGGTGGTGTATAATTGCATGTGGCGGAAGGTGAGAGACACAGTTGATGCTATCGTGAAGCGTGTTGGATCAATTTGTGTTGATACACACAGACATGCAGAGGTGAAGGGGCACAACTAGAAGAGGAAAATGCGATCAGTGCTTATGTTGCACCCACTATACAGTGTTAGCCCCAGGGTCTCCAGTCACAGTTTTCTTGTTATTCCTTCTTTCAGTCTTTTTTTCTGACTATAAAACCAAAACAATGCTCAGAGCAAACATCTCATTGATACCATGCAAGCATCACCACACACAAAACTGTCCACTATGATAAACAGCCAAGAAGAGACGTGAAAGCAGCAGTAAAGCCTTTAATTCCTCATATTGATTTCCCTCCCTGGAGGCAATTCACCCCTAACTAGGAAGAGGTCTGTGGAAATACACAGCAACATGCTATACACGCTTGCCACTTATCAGACAAACGTGCACCCTCCACATTGCACTCTCCTCCTCCTACAATGCCTCCGCCCCCTTTGTGACTCTTTTGACGTAGAAACTAGATACACAGCATTGATTTTCCTGCTTTGACAAAGCCTGTTCCCAGGCAAAGAGAGAGAGAGAGTGATGCTGACAGTTCTAGCCTCCAGGTGGGGACTCTAGAGCTCCTCTTAGGTTCCTACATACTGACATTCCGATGTAGACGATGTGTATCAATACTAGTCTCTGATGGCTTCGATCCTCTTAAAAAGATATCACTCTCCCAACGCAGTCTTAGAAGTAGACAAGCACAAGGAGTTGACCTCGATACATACATTATCCGCCCAATTCTATACATGTCAGTATCTGTACAGAGGACTCTACTGACCCTACTTTCTCGTAGTGGACTCTGAATTTATGATATGCTTGCTGACAGGGACCGACATTACTGACCCTTTCATGTCAGTAGAGAGGAGAAAATAGATACATTCCTCCCATATTATTCTAATTAAGATAATGGAAGGAACCAAACACGCCTTGGAGACAACTTTACTAAAAAATCATTACTTTATGATTGAACAAATATTATAAAATGGAATATGTCCGCCTATGGACATCTATAGATTATAATTACAATCTATCCTCTTTAGGCCTTTGGGTGATATTCACTGTAGGCTTGCCCCTCTGCTGGTACTGGTGACTCTATGGCTTTAGAGGCCATTAACAGACCTGTCCGATCTTGCTACAAGGTGAAAAATGCCACTGGGGACTTCTACTGCAGAGTGCACCTAACACCGTTTAAAAGATTTGTAATCTTGATAAACCGATGCCATTGAACAAGTATAAGTGGCGTTTCTTCCACAGTGAATTATATTACCAACAATCATTGGTGACATTCATAACGAATTAGGAACATATAGGACATACTTTTAAAACTGATCACGTTATTAAGAGGCTACACGTATGTCGATTACACTTTTGGAATCAATTTTATTGGGAGATGTCCTCTATACAGGAGTCATTTCCTATTTTTTGAATGTCTGTCACACCAAATGCATCCGGGATATAGTCGCCACTCCTATAGTTCTAACATCAAAAGGACACATTGCTATTGGTTTGATGCTACATTGTATTTTTGGAAAAGCTTACACCTTCAATGTTTGTATGGCGAAAATAAAATCTCAAAAACTCAAACACCTACGTTATAAAGATTTTCACTCCCCGTTTGTTCATGGCATGGACAATGTCTCTCATAACATCCATGAAAACTTGTGGAAAAACAAAGGAAAATGACAATTCTAAATAGGGAAAAACTGATTTGTCCTAATACATTGTGGTACGAAATCAGCTTGGTCTGCATGACCCTGGAGTGAGGAGACACAACAAACACAACTAAAGTGAGCGGGGAGGGAGAGGAGCATTCTGTAACAATAGGTAGCACCAGAGAGCTGTGGTAATCTCTGTACATCTGACGCCATCTTTATCCATTGGGGGCTTATGTATGTATCTTTACGCCAAGTCTATCATTAAGCCTATGCTGGGAGAGTGATGCCTCTTGCTACTGGTTACCTCTCAGAGATGGTTATTATTGGAATCGTCTCCCCCAGAATGGTGGAGGAGAGGTGGGTGGCAGGGGCCTGCAGACTGAGATTGGTTGGTCGATATTAGGTTTTCGGGATTTAGCTATTTATAGAAGGCAAGTTCACATACTGCAAGACCGGAGGGCAACACAGCAGAATGCAATAAGATTATTTCAAGTCTGAGTTACTTTGCTCATATTACAGATCGTCCATTTGAACCCATGTAAACTTACGTTTAGGGAAGGTACAGGATTATGCCTATAACAGTATGTATGTTCAATACTATAGATATACCCCTTCCTGTAGCTTAGCTGTACAATTACTCTTATGATATGTTATGGAATAGAAAACAACTAATATCAACTGAGGGAATGCCTTACAACTTACATGCTATTGGCGACAATTGATAGCAGCGCAGCTAACAAAAATACGCTATCTTACGTACAAATAACGTTTTAAAACTTTATATAACGTTATGCCATAGTAAGGAGCCTCAGAAAAACGTTATATAACGTTATTAAATGTTGTATAACGTTTGTTTTTGTTTGCTGGGAGATCTATGAAGAGATCTGTGACAGCTGTAGCTACAAGACGATGCTATTTTTCAATCCAAGGCGACTTATTAAAGTAGGGGAGGTGCAATATGTATGGGAAGGGGTTAGGTGAGCAGTGAAGGGGGGGGGGGGTAATTTTCTTTTTATTATTAAACCTATTCTTTGTTGAGGGGGGCTTTAAGTTTTTGATGAGGTATTCATATAAATAGTCTGTATGCCACGAACAGTGACTATTATAACAAAGAGTTTAATCAACCCAATCAATGCATTGAAAACGAGTATATTTCACCTCGCACCATACACTCAAACCTCACCGTTACAAATATCTATGCTGTTATGAAATCTCATCCGTTTTTAGTGGTGAGGATGTCAACTTCAGAGAGAGTGATAGGCCTACTGGCAACATACATTCTGTCTCTCTGTCTTTGCCATCTTAACTATTTCTAATTCATACCCTGTTGGCGCTTTTGTTACCTATACAACTGCTGTACTGAAGTACCTAGAGCTGACTGTACTTTACAATTAAGGAACCAATGTTGATGGAGAAAGTAGGCACCACCGTTCAGAGCCTTCCCCTAGACAGATCTGGGCACGAGGGTACCAAATCAAGAGCTTCATTTGGGGAAAACGATCTTGGTCAACCATCTAAAATGTGCTGCCACCTGGTGCAACATAAAGGAATGCTGGATCACTGTACAGCACCATTTAGAATAGGGACCGTGTATTGCACTAGGTGGCGCCCTGATGTGAGCCTCCACAGAGCCTGTGCAGAGGGAGTCCCACAGGTACTCTGGAAACCCCCTCACTCTGTGCTTCACTATGAACTAAATATTGGGGGTTGAATCATTTTATATAGCTCATTTGAAAGGGGAAGTAATGGCCAATAAGAGGATACCACCTTTGGCAGCAAAAAAGGTAGTGATCTGGCTAATGTGATTTAATTACATAATTATACCACTTAAACAGGGCAAATTGATATAAAATAATGAATATCCAAAAATATCCGCACCACAGGGGTAATTTTACATCAATTGTCATTGCATATTTTCTATTTTTACGTTTTTTTATGGAGGCCCCCGAAGGCCCCATGACATATAAATATTGGTGTCTGGGTAGCTATCTATAGCTATATATGAAGGGACAGGGACATAATTTATGAAGACTGGGAGAAAATGGAGGAGGTATGGTGGACCCTGGAGGAGGGATGTGGGTGGGGGACCTGAGGAGACTTCTGGGACCCTGGAGGAGAGATGGGGTACCGGAGGAGGGATGTGGGCCAATGTGGGGGAGAATGTCTCCTCCACCTTGTATGGAATGCATTATTTCTGGATGGTGTCCCACCAAACACATATAGTACCCTGTTCTTTCTCTTGGGTGTTTGACCCCATCATTATGTAGCCTAGTACCCCCTCCAGGGTGTCCCTGCTAACTTCTATTGTGAATTCTATAACATGTCCCATCCAAATCTTATGTAGCATTATTTTTTCTCCTAGGTGTCAAATCCATTTCCTATTGTGCTCACCCTTCCTCCAGGGTCTCTCACCAGTACCAAGTAACTCCTCCAGGGTGTCTGTACTAGGTTCTATCATGACTTTTCCCTTCCATGTAGCATGTCCCATCCAAAACTTATGTTACCCAATTGTTCCTCCAGGGTGTCAGATCCATTCCCTATTGTGCTCATCTCTCCTCCAGGGTCTCCCACCATACCTCTTTGTTTAAGTATTCTCCCCCCTGGGTGCCCCATCATAGCCATATGGTACCCAATCCCTCCACTATGGTGTAAAATCATGCATTTAAGCTGCACAACCCCTATTCCAGGATGCCTCATTATGGTACACGGTCCCTCCTCCAGGGTGCCTCAGCTAACCTCTATTTAGGCAAATCATCAACAGGTCTCCTATCCAAGTTATTGGCTATTTCATCCCTACATCATCCCCTCTATCTATTCCAAATGTTCCCAATGAGTATTTCCCATACCCACTGTGATGCTATAATAATGCCTTCTCCAGTGAGTTTTTCCTCCAGGTATCCCATTTCACCCACATGGTCCATATACTGTCTTGCACTGTGTACCCTACCTATCTATTCAATATACTTTATGCACTAAATGTGATAACACACTCTAAAGTATGATAATCCACCTGGAAGCAGAGAGCAAGTCCCAAATCACAATTTCAGGTAGGAGATCTGCTATAACCTATAGTGCTCAGAACTGCCCATATCCAACATTTCAAATCCATTTTTCTCAGCTTCTAATCAAGTTAGAAACAAAAGTAAACCTGATCCGGAATGCTTATAACATAGAGCAACATATATCACAAGAATGATTTTTTTTGCAAGGCTTAATTATTTTTGTGCTGTCCCTATTTAGAATTTAGAGTTATAGGGGCCATAACTCTTTTAGTTATAGGCCTCTACTGTGTGCCCTCATATTGTCTGTTCAGATTAGGGGAGTGGTAAGGACAGTGTTAATGTATGTTTTATGCATACACGACATCTGAACCCAAGTAGCAAGCCCACACGGGGCCAATTTTGGTTTTAGCTCGGATTGGCTGTTTGAAGTGAGGCAAAACTCAACTGGGTTTCATGTTGGGCAAATGGCTGGGCTGAGGTGTGGCCCTGACCAGGCTGCCCGCTTTGGGCTCAGATCAGTTTCAAAGTGGGTTGTCTGATTTGGCCTCAGGTCGGTTTCAAAGCGGGCTGCCTGTTTTGGTTTCATGTTGGGCAGATGGCTGGGCTGAAGTGTGGCCCCAATCAGGCTTCCTGTTTTGGGCTCAGATCAGCTTCAAAGCGGGCTGCCCGTTTTGGTTTCACTTTAGGCAAATGGCTGGGCTTAAGTGTACTGGCCCTGATCGGGCTCCCCATTTCAGGCTCAGATCAGTTTCAAAGCAGGCTGTCTGATGTTAGGGTGGCCGGAGGGTCTAGCTGATTGCCCAGTCTGTATCTGATCCTATCTTAATAACCTTTTTATGATGTGTTCTCATTTTGGCTAGAGAACAGATAGAGACGTCTAGTAACTTGGTATCAAGAGATCTTGAACGGCTCTATCATATGCAGACTGGAATAAGCATTATAATCTGTATTACATAATGTAATTCAGGGGCAATATTGACAGACCTTCAGATTTTGAGTCTCTTTTGAGCTCAAAACTGGGATATCTCTTTGACCTTCGGGAGAATTTGCACTGGTTGATGGCAAATCCATGTATCAATGAGATTCTCTTTTTGTTTGAAACATCTTGAATGCAGCTATCCCATGGAGGGTCCTATAGCTACTTAGGAAATTGTTATCTTTCTGAGATAAGCCACCTAAAAATGTGCATTTTCAGGGCTCATTTTTTTCAGGGATCATATTAGGGTCTCAGACCCCAATCTCAAGCATTTACATCATATACATAACACTAGAGGGCCTCCCATGTCATAGGGTTACATAGAAAATCTTAGTTCACTCAGTAGACACTGTAGCAGGTCAGGGCTATGAGTAAGATATAGGCATGGCATGTCTACCCTATACAGATGTTCAGATCTGTCAGAATGGTTTGCAAGGTGAGGGATTTGTATTCAGCTACAATCAGCTCCCTAGTTACTGCCTCAAAATAACAATGATAGTTTTTTGTATACGAGTATTGAGGCTTTCTGTACATATACCATACGTATATGTTTGATAGGTATCTAAAAACCCTATGGCCACCCTACGACTGAGGCTGGGTTTGGTCAGGGAAAACAATAATACAAGAAAAGGTTAAAGTGTTGTAGAATAGGAAACAATAAACATATGTTCTCACAGTTTGGAAATAAGGTAGACTATATATATTTGAATGATAAAAAGAAGGTTCTCCAAGCAGCTATCCAGTGTAGACACTATTTCTGTGGCATCACAATTTGCTTTTAAAACACAGTCTCATATGCTCCATGTGGGTATGACCTATGGATGTGAAGGCCAATGTACACCCCCAGACACTTGTCTATGCTGCATGCGGCTCAAACCTGATGATAATAGGCCTGCTTGATACTTCCATTATTGGGTAGGAAGAGTATGATTATGCCTTGGGTTGATTAGCAGGACCTAGGATATCTGGTTCAACAAATACAAGCAATCATTGGGGAATGATTGGATAGATTCTAGAAACCCATAATTATCAGGCAGTGCTGTGGCACCAAATTAGCTAGCCCGTCCAAAAACGGCCTGAGCCCGCTTTCACCCCATCCAAAAACCAATCTGAGCCTGCTTTCAGCCCGTCCAAAATGTAATATGAGCCCGCTTTCAGCCTGTCCAAAAACCGATCTGAGCCCAAAGTGGGCAGCCCGTCCAAACCACGATCTGCACCCAACATGGACAGCCCGCACAGGGCCAGACCAAAGTCCAGTGCCCTAAACCAATGGGAGCCCATCGGTTAGGCCACTCCAGGCCACATCTGCAAACACAGTCTGGCCCCGTCTGGGGCCACAGTGTGTTTGCTACTAGGGAATATCACATTGTATGAATCTACCAAATCAGATTTCTTAATTTCTTATTACAAAACTGGAATAGATAAGAATTAAAATTAATTCTGCTTGGAGAGTGGCCATACATCTGTATGGAGAGTGCAGGAAGAGTCACTGAACCATGACAGAGTGGAGCTACTTCACATCTGTGCAGCCCATAATATCTCTCACAGCTTGGCCCCTATCTCCAATATCTATGGTACCCTCAGATAACACTGATAAGCTGGGCCATCGTGTTAGGGGCCTATAACGGGGATATCTGAAGGAATCACACAATTTGGACCATATCCATACTTTTAGTCATGGTATCAACTGAGCTGTTTGCTACCATGCAGAAACACTCAATGACTACTCAGGCCAAACAAACAAAAAGGTGTGTTTCAGGTTAACCATTTTATCCAATTTTGAAAAGAAATTCTATTTTAGGCCATTTTGGGGCTATTTCAGAGTCAACTTGATAATCTGCGAGCCGAGGCCACCGTTGGTGAGTCAGAGCTGAAGTTTGTGAGTCAACTTCTGGTTACTTTTCAGGCCAAAGTAAAAAAGAAAAAATCCGACCTGCCTACCATAGATTTTCAGACCATGTAACCTGAAACATACCTCTTTTTTTGCCTCAGCAGCTACTATTGTCTGGTGTGTGACTATGTTGACAGATGGCGCTACTGGGCTGTTGCTATCAGCTGCTGGATAGTTTGCTGAACACATCTTATTTTTCTTTATCCATTTACTGGAATTTAGCATCCACAGTAAGCCATCGCGAAAGGGGTTGCAATACTACCAGCCTACACTCCAACATCTGATCTGAATTCACTGAGAGGTCATTGAAAAAAAGATCGCACAACATTGAATCATGAATTGAAGTTTATTCAATATGAAACAGTCAAGTACATTTATTATACAATAAAAGTATGTACTATAGCCCTTTTCATTATGAAGGCCTACAGGTTGATAAAACTAGCATTGCTATTGAAATTAGCAGCAATTATAAATGTATCAGGAAACCCTATGGCTATATAGCAGGTTAGATATAATTAGCTAACCATGAAAAACAAGATTGTTTTCGTTAAACCTAGTTGAATGGAGGGTTGAAGAATTAGTACTTCAGTTTCTGACAAATATGGGATTAAATATGTACAGTACAATTATATCAAACAGCGTCGGGATAAACTACCTGGTGGGCTGGGCATGTCCCTAATGCTCAGTTATCACTATTTTTCTTATTCATGTTGCCTCTGCTGACACCTTGTGGACTCATGTAGAATAATATGCAGGGAATAGGGAGCCGAGGGCAAACGCTCTCCATATTAATTACAATATAACTGATAGCAGTGTACAAAAACGTTGACTACTACAACTTTGAAAAAAAACACACACACTTAAACCTTGATATCGATTGTCAAAAACCTACTATTGATCCACGAAACCCAGAGAAGAAATCTCAAAACTGTAATATTTGGCATTGAAGACTTTGATATCAGACTTGAATACTCCGATATCAAACTCAGAGGTTGTATATTTAAAAAGAGAAATCTCAAACAATCTGCGATTTCCAACTTTGAAACTTTTACATCAAAATAGTGAAAACTTCGATATCAGATTTTTGACATTCAAAATCGAAGTTTCGAAACTGGGATATAAAAAGAAGAAAAAAATGTAACATAAAATGATGTAAAAGTGCAAGTGACTACAAGAAGCATCCCGTTTATAATATTAGACAATCAAAAAAATGCAATATTGCACATTAATTTTAAGGGATATAACAAAAGGGTCATATGTTGTGATTAATACTATAAATATACATTTATAAAGATGAGACAGTCAGCAATACTACATTTTTAACTGTAGAATTGAAAGGCAGTATGGTAGACACATCACTAGCTGAGAAAATTATAGATATAAATAAGATATGAAAATATATCATGGGCTTTGAAGTGGACATAAATCAATACAATTCAACAATATCAGTATAAGCACCAGAAGATAGAGAAGATTTGGTTAATGCCAATGCTTGGCGTATTCTAGTCCTAACTTTAGAAGCATTCAGACAGGGCAATACACATTTTTGTGGGTATGTGTGATACGTCTAAGGATTAGTACTTAATGTAGGGGGGGGGTGTTAAATGGCTAATTTTGTCGTACGGTTTCAGGGACAGGCTCAAATTATGCATTTGGGACCCAAAACTCGGGAAATCACAGAAATATTTTTTTCGGACCCCTGTGACCCCCCCGTACATGGGGTCCGAAGATCGGCCAAATAGTGAGAAAACAGCCCAAATTCAGGCTTTCAGATTCCTACTCAAACCTCACCATGCCTTCATGAAAATGGTCAGAAACCTTCATTTGGGACCCAAAGAGACCATTTAAAGTCATATTGTTGTGATTATAGGGGTGTTTCCCCCTCTGGGGAGGGGGTGCGTCCATGGTAAAATACCGATAAATCAGCTTTTTTGAAGGGATTTGCTCCTATACAATCAGGTCCCTATACTGCCATAAAACATTATCATGAACCATTCTGGAGGACCCCCTGTTTCTGTTAACTACCCCTCTATGATCCCTAACCCCATAGCATGCACCAATAGCCATCAGATAACTCCCTTCCCCCCTCTGCCCTCGCCTCTATATTACACTGTACTCAGAATGTCAGGATCTTTGAACATCAATAGTCATTCACAGACACCTTAGCCTGTCTTGGGAGTAAGACAGTGGTGTGCTTAAAAGAGGGGGGATATGGAAGGGGATATGGAAGGGGCCCAGACCTCCTCCCTTACCCTATACAGATATAAGAGGAGGGCTACCTCAATCCATCTAAGAACTCCAACCATCAGACCTCTTATAATTTATTTATCATACATGCATGAATGGCTTTACCATGCACCTCAACAGAAAACTGATAAGGGACCCAAAGAGACTATTAAAGGTTATATTCTTGTGATTGCATGAATATAACCCAAATTTTGGAGGGCCTTTGCTTCAATATATTTGAATTGTCAACATATTAAAATGAGTTTAGATCAGATAGATAATACCCTTTTCAAAGGTCTCTATATTCATTTTGAGTTACCCTACCAATGATCACAGCCCCCCCCTTCATTCTATGCCTAGTACCTCACCCCATGTGTATTCATAGTCAAGATGACTGCTTCATGTTGTTACACTTATTATACATAGTAATTCTATAATAGTTATAGCAGAGATCTAATATTAACATCACTAATAACCTGATACTACAATGAATAAAAACCCTGACTCTCCTCCTTATCCAAGTGGTTAAATGCATAGAATGATGGATGGTAGAGTGGTGATGGGGGGGGAGCATGCAAATGACTCCAAATAAGGACGGTGTCCTTATCTCTTAGTCTACACCTTGCATGGTTAGCATCCTAGATAGAAGACAAGAGATAATTATTTAATTCAATTCTCTGAGGTGTGGAATACTCTGAACCCTAAATATTATTGGAGCCAATAATAAACCCTGCAATTATATTATGGGGAGGGGTAGGTAACCTTGATACCTTATATGCAATGCTAAAGATCAGATTTTGTCAAAGACGGGCATACATGCAACATCTGAGGGTGCTGCTATAATATTCAGATATATGAAAATATAACATAAGCCAGGTGCTTGGTAGACCTATGCCATCCCCTATATGGGGTAAAGGGTAAATTGGTAGAACCTAATATCAAACTTTGAGGACAGATGAATACATATCTTGATATTAAACCAAATATTGAACCCAAATTTGACTTGAAGTACAGTATCCCTCTACCAGCTGTAGTAGATACACCTACCAGGGTGATCTCAAGGACCCAGCTCACTCATTCTTTGTTTTCTTTTGGGGGGGGGGCCCTCTTTTAACCACACCACTGTCCCACTCCCAGGCATGATACATACCATGAGAGGCAATGCTGTGCACTGTGCTACATGGAGGGAGGGTTGGGCTGATGGTTGTACTGAGTAATATGGAGCCAAGGCGGCGGGGGGGGGGGGGGGGTTATTTCATGGCTATTAGTTTTGGGTGAGGGTGGGGATGGGGTGGAGGGGTGTCATAGGGGTTGGTTAACAGGAACAGGGAGCCCTCAAGAAAGGTTCAAACTATCAGACAGGTCTTATGTTAATACATTATTTCAGTATAGGGTAATATAGAGGCGATGGGGGGGGGGGGGGGAGTTATCTGGTGGCTATTGGTGCATGCTGGGAGGGGGGGGGGGGGGTCCTAGAGGGGAGTTAACAGAAAGAGGGGACCCTCCAGAAGGGTTTAATCTGCCTGATTAGGTGTCCTGAGGAACTTTTATGGCAGTATAGGGATGTTATTGTAAGGGAGCAAATGCCTTCAAAATAGCTGATTTATCGGTATTTTACAGAGGACGAACCATCTCCCCATAGGGGGAAACACGTCTATAATCACAACAATATGACTTTAAATGGTCTCTTTGGGTCCCATATGAAGGTTTCTGACCATTTTCATGAAGTCATGATTTGTTTTTAGAAGGAAACTGAAAGCCTAAACTTTGGCTGTTTTCTCACTATTTGGCCGATCTTCGGACCCTATGTACGGGGGGGTTACTGGGGTCCGAAAAAAATATTTTTGTGATTTCCCATGTTTTTGGACCCAAATGCATAGTTTGAGCCTGTCTCCGAAGAAAAGTAGATTTATCACCCCCCCCCCTACTTAATGCGAGGTTTGGAACAACTACTGTGTCAACTTTCAAATGTATCTAATAATTATATCCTATTCCTGGCTCTCGTTGAAAGCCCAGTGTATACACAGGGCTTTCAACGAGGACGTTCGGTATGAATTAGGATAAGGATCCTAAGGTATGATTGAAATGGAAGCATTGAAGCTAATGTTTGTTTTGTATATTTAAGTTACAGAATGTCCAGTTTAAAAAAATCAATATAGATCATTATCTACAGAATTGGCTAATATGCTATCTATACGAGCAGGGTTGGTAAATGATGGCTAGGTATCGGCCTACTGGAAATCAGTAACCGTGATAACAACAGGGAAAATAGTCCCTATAGATGTAATAATGAAGCTTATAAGATATAACTAAGACAGGGCAATGGGGTATTTTGTATGATTTAAAATCTAGCTACAACAGGTTAAACTCCATACAATACTTGGTTATATCCCACCTCTATACTGACCTGACTTGCCATAGCTTCCCCAACATTCCGCCAACCTGACTGGCCCCATGCAGGGCCTTTGCCCACGGGGCATTACTGATTGGGTCTCCACAGTGGGGCTTCATGCGGCCGACTGCATCTGAATGGCTTCCCAGGTCGCCATCTCCCACTGGCCTCATGCCTGGAAGGATTACTGATTTACCAAAATAAGGGGAGAGTTAATTGATGTTTCTTTGGAAATGAGATTGAATTGGGAGTGAATCCTGACCTCTATATTTATGGAGAATGAGATGTTTCAAGGAGCAAGGACATATGAACAGCTGTACTTGTAACTGTGGCTTATAATACTATGCAATTGTGGCTTATAATATAATGCATCTCTAATATAGTAGCATGCCAGGTCTATCAGATATCTAGGGCGTATAGTAGCCAATCTAATTGGGAAACATGGCTATAAAATTCATTTCTATTCTCAATAGTTTCGTTTTTCCCTTCTTGTTATGAATCCGGGCTATGGCTATTGATGTTACATTTGTAAAGCTATTTCCTTGAGATGTGTAAATTTTAATAAACCTATCAATAAGTATAGAGTATGTGTGTGAACGTGTAAACCCCATAGGATCGCCATGATAAGTGATAAACTGGCGAATCCCTGACAGGGCTGCGTCATGCACCATGAGGACAAAAGACTATATCCCATTGGGAATGGTCATAATGTAAAAATTAAGAGGAGGAGAGGGTAAATTTGGGGGCGTAGGGTGTAGACATTTTTTAATCCTTTCTCACGCGGTGGGAGTGAACGATTTCCTTGCGCTCGCATGGAAATCCAGCCCCCATGTTTGATAATGACCACTCAATTAAAGCACTATGCTGACATTGAAGAATTACCCCAGCTCACGGTGCATGTCAAAGACAGCTCCATACCCTGGGGCTGTCATGTTCTGCACAGCACCTAACAGACACATTGAATGGAGTAGGGCTAATATTTGCTAACCCTTAATTTCAGGTTTCTTCTTCGGTGTTGCCAAGCTCACGAGTGTGCTCAGAGTTATGGTGTTAATAAATCTTACTCTGTTATCATGCACTGTATGCCAAGGCAGATCAGCATTTCAGCCCTGACTTGACGTCTAAAATGTGTGAAATGTTATCTATTTACACTGTTCATTGTATTACATTAGTTATGAGATATTAGTCCGTCGGGATATTCAACATGGACATTATGAATGATATTGTCAGAAAGCCTACTAGCTAAAAGTAGAAGGTTGTCTTATTATTATTTTAGCACGAAACACAATAGTATCAGACCGACACTGACAATGTCCTATACTATCATACAGTCAGTATTGACACAAAGATGTGGTAGTTCATTATATACACGTAGACCTTATCTTATGTGTGCGCCCTAACAGAATAGCATCGTACATGTAGTAACATGATATTATGGACCAATCATTATGTGACATTTGAACCATGAGTATACCACCGACCACGGAACACTTATAATGTCAGACATTTTAGGCTTTACTTGCTTGTGTGAAGAAACCTGTCGAGGTGCCTCCATGAAAGCATCATTGGTAAAGGATGCTTTAAGGATTATACTATGTCAATATGCATTTGCTGTTTAATTGATAATTCTTTGTTCTATTTCAACTGATAACCTAGTTATTAATTGGTAATTTGCCTTTTCTATTGCAACTGATAACTTAGTTATACACTTGGCTCAGTAAGGTTTGGGCTGTATTTGCCTTGACCACATCATACTGGTATGTATACCACAGTTGCCTGGGAGAACGCTATATGTATAAGATGCACAAAGAACTAACAAAGCAATCACTGGGTAAAAGTATAATATGGCTACACGTGAGTAGCTGCATACAGCTTCTCACGTGTACAGTCTCCATGAAAACGTGCCGGACACCGGCTATAGCCGGCTAAAAGGCTGCTGGACTGGCTGGACTGCTGGTCCAAATGACTGGCTGTTTCTCTGGCTACATGCCAGTTTTTACGGCTTGTAAATCGGACCATTATCAAGATTTCTAGAGGGAAAAGCATTTTGCATAACGATTTTGAATGACATAACTCAAAATTATACATATTATATTGTTTCAATAGGAATATACAGGAAAGATGTATTTATTCAATGTAAATTCTTGCATTATAATTTCCTTTATGAGATATGGAAATTGCCCTTAGGTATCCAGGCTTGCAAAAACTAAGCCGGTCTTGCAAAATAAAAGTTCTACAGGACCGAATGTCCTGCACGGCGAAAAAGTTTTCACTGAGACTGTGTGTACCACATATATATATTGAATACCTGATTGATACCCTCTGTTGAGAAGGATGATAAAGAATTATATTATATGATCTTGTGGTTTAAGTATAATCTTCTAGGCACCAGGTAACTTTGTCAGAATTTGTCGTTTACCTTTAATTCAGAGTATAAAGAATGAATTAATTCCCCTTTGCAGCTTTAGAATAATTATTTACAGTCTCGTTGCACCGGAAGGAATGGAAGATAGTGTATACTGCTATTGAATGAAGTATACTAGTATGATAATCATTTGGGTAATACGTACATTACTGATTTAACACAACATTAGTTTATACTACCTGGCCATTTTCCTGGCAACACATCAACATTACAAACGCCATGATAGTTACCACCTTACTGATTCATTACGTACAGAGACACATATAGCATTATCATAATGCTCATGCCCCATATCACTAAAGTTCATAATGTCACTCTCTATGTACATACAGGACCTCTTTAACGGATTCACCCAATAGATAATTACCACATACAAATTACTCTCTCCCATAGTCAAGGAATATACCACACTTTATACTGTATTACACTTACATTCGCAAACCTTTGGGTCTACTTAGTAGCCCAGACATGTGCATCAATTGTCCGGTTAACTGACCTCATGAATGCCCCTTGGTTCACTCTTCATACATACACGTGGTATATAAAAGGACCACTTTGTGCCATTTGGCTCGTCACCTTGGTCTATACTCTCCCCTTTCAGATTTCTAGTGAACTATAATATTTTGCTTAATTATATCAAACAGTTTATAAGTCTTTAATTCAATACACATAGGACATTTTTTCTATCAAGCTTCATCGATTTATTGGAATTATTTATAATTTCCCTGGCCTGATTTGAAACATATAAAAAGTTCTAACAGTGTGTTGCGAGGTCACCAGGTAAACATTAAGTGGAATCTAGTGATTCAAAGAATTGTATGCAGCTCGGCTGCCATAGGCCTATAGCTACCCAGCTAACAAAAAAACCCGTTATTTTACATCAAAATAACGTCTAAAAAACTTTATATACCCGGTAGCGTTATGCCATAGTAAGGAGCCTTAGAGAAACGTTATATAACGTTATAAGTGTCTACCGTTTTTTTCTTTACTGGGTAGTCTCAGGGACGTGAAGTAGTAGTCCTACAGTTGGTTGGACAGTTGGGTTCATTTTGACAGGTGGGTGTTCGTGTCTACACTCTTCTATGTCTTGCCTCAGTGTATGGTTTCTCTGCAAATGAATATCATGGCGACAGAAGGGCATAGTTCATAGAACACTGTGCTGACCTTAGAGGGTTAATGTTACAACATAGACTTGGCCTTCTCCAGTCGCAGAATCCTGGCCAGGAATAGCCAGGACGCAAAGGCAAGTATCAGAAAGGCAAAGCCTACCCAGGCTATAGAGACGGACCAGCCAATGCTGACGGTTTTGGCATCACAGACAGGCACTATGATATCAGCCATCGGATCCAGGGTGCTACACTGCGTTGAGGAATAGTCGACCTTTGTATGCATGATGACCAGTCCAAAGCACACGAACACACCTGCAATCAGATAAAAAAAATATTTTTAAATCAAGGGAATCTCACGCGACAACTTTAATTGGAGGAATAAAGTGAAGTTATTTTCATATCAATAATCATCTTAATGCTTGAGTTTGATCCCTAGTGAATGTAGGCCTGTTGAATCGTTATCATCCCTTTCTGGCTGTGGTACCATCTGATCCGCACAATTTAATGTAGAATGAGTTCTAGCTGAACACCTATGGGTAGATTGACCTCATTTCAGTTCCAGTTGCCACGTTAAGCAAGGCTTGCAATAAGCCAATTTGCAGGCAAGGCTTCTCGCATCCGTAGCACACGAGGACCTGTTCTCGACACTTTCCTATTTCCTGCACTCCATATAAACGCAGAAATACTCTGTAAAAGGTATTCCACTGAAATTGTGTTGAATTGTCGTCTACAGTGAGGCAGAGTAAAATGCATCAGGGATATAAAGGAGAATTATGCATTTTCTTTACCAAAACGTTATCTAAAATTGGTAATACATATTAATTACACGAGCCATACTGTAGTCAAAATTAGGGTTGAAAATACCTAATTGATATATACATAATTTATATTCATACATATATTCATATACAACTCTTATCCACCCTCTGCCTGCTACATAGCCGTGCCCATAATTATCATACTACCCACACTCCCTGCCTGCTACAGTCTCCATATACTACTCACAACCCCCTGCTTGTTACATGATATTATATGTGTCTATAATATACTATACTCACATCCACCTGCATAGCTGTGTGCCAATACAGTACATACCTTCACCCCCGGCTGCCTGTTGCATAGCTGTCTGTCCATATACTACTCACATTCAGCGCCTACCTAGGCCTGCTATATACCTCTGTGTCCATATACTACTCACATCTACCCCCTGCCTGCTACATAGCTGTGTGCCAATACTTTTCATACATTCACCCCCGGCTGCCGGTAACATAGCTGTCTGTCCATATACTACTCACATTCAGCGCCTACCTAGGCCTGCTATTACCTCTGTGTCCATATACTACTCACATTCAGCCCCTAGCTACTACATAGCGGTGTTTCCATATACTACTCAAAGTATGTGGGAACTTTACAACCTGAAGATGTTAGCTTTGAGGTCCCTGAGAACTCAGTTTTTCTTTTGTGTTATAGATTGTAATTATGTTATATACTACTAGACATCCTATGTCTATCATGACCTAATGTATAATGTGGTCAATGTGTGGAATTAAGATGGCATGGTGGAACAGACATAACATACCAATGATTCAAGGTTCTAACACGCATGGCAGTGACTTGCCCATTGAAGTCTATAGTGATGACTCTGGTTTCTCCATATGGGCGGCCATGTTAGTTCTGAGCTCGCAATCTATCGCGAGACTTAGGCAGTCACCAAACACTCACACACCATAGCTTCCGGGGAACAGGCTGCAATACGAGAGCAGAACCAAGGTCTCACGAGATTGCTGGTGTCAGTGTACACAGAGTGGCCGCAGGAACAAGTCCGATCCCGGTAGAGCCCTATAGACCAAGCTCCATGCATTGGTCAGGGGATCAAGTCACTGCAACCAAATTCATGACGCAACTCTAGACAACGGTACCATCTCCATGGTTACAGCCAATCAGCTCACGGCACTGACAGGCGGGCCTGTAGCATAGCCAGGCATGGTAATGGCGGAGTTGTTGGTGTTCCAACCTATATCTCTCAGTTATCAGTGTCGGTGCCCCTGGGCAGGGTCCCTCAACGTCGGGATTTGGTCACAGGTCACTCTAGGCTCACCGTGGTTAAACGCGGAGATCAATAATAACATTAATGGAAAATTGTCGTTAGCTGTATGGAGACTGGAGGTTACAAGTAATATGCCTGGTCCTATTATTGACCAATCCATACAATATATGTAGCCTTGAGACAAGTATTGTACCTATTAGCATATACATGACCACATGAATTAAGTAAACCTCTTACAATATGCATAACCCTATTTCCCATTATGTACATATGATTTACACTGTTCATGACCTATGGATTAGACCTATACTGGCAGAAATAGACTATAACACCCCTAACCCTTGCTGGCACAATATACTTACCGCCTACAATGTACATGACCCCTGTGACCATACAGGACGATACTTGTTTCGTGATGATACCAAAAGTGCCTGTTATGGCAGCTGTGAGCAGGCACATCAGGGACACAATCATACATGATGCGGCGGAATTCTGCATACCTGAAATGATAGTATATTACATAGTGTTGATTCCACCAAAGCCAAGTCGTCCTGATATTTGAATTGAAGATATTTTTATTAAAATGCTTACATAATAAAACAAACTTTGAACTTCTCTATGAAGTCTCATCCATGCCGATATCCTAGAGCTTACCCTAGCCACTAACACAGGATTAATGAAACACATTTTAGGAGAGGGTTTATTCAGTAGTATAATCATAACGCAATACAACTTTGCAGAACATACAAAAGGCCTGTCAGTACACATTGATACATAGTAGAAAGCTATTATTGGGAGATGTACGTGATAAATGTCTCATTTTCGATCTTTCATACCAGCCATGTAGTAACTGTAAACATTAAGGTGTTTACATTGACCACAGCAATGTGTACATTGGGCACCTGTGACAGTGTATTGGAAATTCCATTCTTTTAATAGAATCAATTATGTAGTGAGGTATTAAGTACAGTTCATTGTATGTATAGGTGGACAGGGGAGGTATTATCTACTGTCTAGTGTATGTGGAGTTAGAGCTGGGGAGGTATCATATGCCTACATATACAATATATTGTATGAAGAGCTAGAACGGGAGAGGTATTACCTACAGTCTAGTGTATGTAGGGGTATGGCGGGGATGTATGATCAATGCTCTATTGCATGTAGAGGTAGGACAGGTGAGATATTGTCTATAGCCCATATACATCTATAGGAATATAAGGGAGGCTACAGCCTATTCTCACAGCCTGTTGCACAGATAGGGCAGGGGACGTATTTGTCTACAGTCTATCATACATATAAGGTGAGGTGTTGTCTACAGACCATCATACCTAATGTTAGGAAAAGTGTGCGTTTGCTTAAACCGCAATAAACAGACTATTGACGAATGGGAAATACCTAACATGCAGGACCAACGCGCATGCCGTTAGCTTGCTGTGACTGATAAATATGCAAAAGTCTGGACAGTAGGCAAACGAGCAAGATTCCATGGCAGAATTATTGAACGGCCTTAATGCACATCAGTCTTTTAGTGTATTTGTTTTGGAAAAGGATCGGAAGGTATGCCCAGTAAACAAAAGAAACAACGTTATACAACATTTTATAGCGTAATATAACATTTCTTTAAATATCGGAGTTTCTGGATCAATAAATTAGCTATTCAAATCGATGATCTAGAGCTTTGTTTTAAATTGAACATCTAGTTGGTCAAATAAAACAATAAAGGAAAAAGTTATCAAAAAAAACTCCGATATCCCATATTTTAGAAACTAATTTTCTAATTTAAAAAATAATATACAATATCACAGGTGCCAAACAAACTGTCTTTATATTTAGATCGTAGGGACTAGAACAATATTAGAGAATTGATGAAAATACCCCTTTAATTTGTGGTGAGCCTTTGTGTATGAAGGCCTACTCATATAAAATACTCGTCATCAAGATAAGAAAGCCTAGGTACTCACGAACTAGCCAAACTCCTGTCCTTTTGTCCAGTTCCTGCTTGCGTATTCCATACTCGTTGATGTAATCAAAACATTTGTATTTCATGAAGGTGGTCCTGTCGACACCTTCCTGATAGGCAGGAGCCAGCTTACCCTCTTCTGCAAGTAGAAACACAACTTGACTTGAGACGCATAGCTATATCATTTTTATATGTAGGAGCAGAGGGAGAGTGGGGTGGTGAATTTGAGTACCGTGAACATACAGCTATGTAGCAGGGGGTAGTAAATGTGAGTAGTATATGGACACAGCTATGTAGCAGGCAGGGGGTGAATGTGAGTAGTATATGGACACACAGTTATGTAGCAGGCAGGGACTGAATGGGAGTAGTATATGGACACACAGTTATGTAGCAGGCAGGGAGTGTGTGAGTAGTATATGGGCACACAGCTATGTAGCAGGCAGGGTGTGTGTGAGTAGTATATGGGCACACAGCTCTGTAGCAGGCAGGGAGTGTGTGAGTAGTATATGGACACACAGCTATGTAGCAGGCAGGGAGTGTGTGAGTAGTATATGGACACACAGCTATGTAGCAGGCAGGGAGTGTGTGAGTAGTATATGGGCACACAGCTATGTAGCAGGCAGGGTGTGTGTGAGTAGTATATGGGCACACAGCTCTGTAGCAGGCAGGGAGTGTGTGAGTAGTATATGGACACACAGCTATGTAGCAGGCAGGGAGTGTGTGAGTAGTATATGGACACACAGCTATGTAGCAGGCAGGGAGTGTGTGAGTAGTATATGGACACACAGCTATGTAGCAGGCAGGGAGTGTGTGAGTAGTATATGGGCACACAGCTATGTAGCAGGCAGGGTGTGTGTGAGTAGTATATGGGCACACAGCTCTGTAGCAGGCAGGGAGTGTGTGAGTAGTATATGGACACATAGCTATGTAGCAGGCAGGGAGTGTGTGAGTAGTATATGGGCACACAGCTATGTAGCAGGCAGGGGGTGTGTGAGTAGTATATGGGCACACAGCTATGTAGCAGGCAGGGGGTGTGTGAGTAGTATATGGACACACAGCTATGTAGCAGGCAGGGAGTGTGAGTAGTATATGGGCACACCGCTATGTAGCAGGCAGGGGGTGACTGTGAGTAGTAGTATATTGGCACACAGCTATGTAGCAGGCACGGGCTGAATGTGAGTAGTATAATGGCACACAGCTATGTAGCAGGCAGGGAGAGTGAGTAGTATATTGGCAGAGAACTATGTAGCAGGCACGGGTTGAGAGTCAATCAGAGTGGTACATTGATAGACTGGAATAAAACTGCGTATTCAAAGAGGGCCGTGGAATACAACACTTTTAGTACTTGACTACAGTAACTCTCGTTTCTGCCATAAACAAACTTTACTGTACTGTACAAATTAGAGCTGCAGCCTGGTGAAGTGTGTTGCCTCAGCAACACTGTTTCAAAAATACACTTCAACGGTTCAATCCCAGATCATGCGTGTTGGTTTGGGAATAGTTCAAATATCCAAATATTGAACATGTATGCCATCAATTATTCCTCTTGTCAACCCCACCTCTCCCCCCACTCTGAACCAACCACCCAGCCCCACTGCACCCTATTGCCGATACCACAATACACGGACAGTCAATGGACAATTGACGAATGGGAAAGGCCTCACATGTAGGACCACCGCGCGTGCCGTTGGCTTGCAGTGACTGATAGATATGCAAAAGTCCGGACAGTAGGCGAACGAGTTGGCTGGATGGCAGAATTATTGAACGGCCTTAATGCACATCATTCTGTCGGTGGATGTGTTGTGGAAAAGGATAGGAATGTCTGATGCCTGTATAATAGTGAGAGGGAGACATGAATTCATAAAAGAGGCACGGATTGAGAGAGGGAGAGAGATATACAGACCGACAGAAACAAACAGCATGAACGACAGACAGACAGACAGAAAAGGGGGGGGGTAAGGTATGGAATGAGATGAGATGAAGAAATTAGAAAGAAAGAGAGTTACAGAAGAGAAAAAGAGGGAGGGGGGTGAAACTCCAGAAACAATTAGAGATTTCTGTAACAAGAAATGGAAAGGTGGTACAGAGAATTAAAAGGGAAATATCCCATTCGAAGGAGGGGTACCGCCAAGTGAAACCTAGACATGCGACCAGCATATCCCATGTTACAAGCACATAGAAACTATAGCCATTACAGGATGTGTGATAGACATGATGAAAGTGTCACTAATGGTGAAAGGCCATTTTCCTGATTAGTAAGGCATCAACATGACCGCAGGTCTGTATGGGGGTTAACATCAATCAGTCTGATGAAAAGCCTTTTAGCATTAACATGATCAGGTATGGTATCCTTGGCACTCCCTGGACAATGGGGTAACGTTATTGCCATATACACCAGTGGACTCTTGATACTATATATACCCTCTAGTAAAGACCACCCCTCACCACTCTTATATATTCGTTCTTTTGAAGGTAATTTGCTATTTATTCATAAAAATAAGGACAAGATACTGCTGTTTCTCTCAATTAAGGATAGACAGGCATTACACTCATTTGAAACAAATGTTTTGTTCTAGTCTGAAAAGTGTTAAACAACATAATAATTATGTGACACTGAGTCGTTCTAATCGATGGCTGGATTAGGACTATAAATTATGGATACTTATTATAAACATGCCATAGCGAAGTGTGGGTTTGTTGATATATAGACCTGTGGATTGTGAGCTTGAAGCTATAATTCAATGATCCTTGACTTGACGTTTTTTAATGCACAATCACCCATGTAGGGGACACAGGAACAGATTCAGATACAGAATGAAATCCTCATATTATTTTACTCTCTTCCATAAATACCTATTTCCGACATAAAATCAACAAAACTTGCCTTTGTATTTCTCAAACGCTTTGATGCACATTATCTCAAGCAAATACCATCAGATCCCATCGTAAAGAGCAAGAATAATGACCAAAGCCTATCACAGGGGATCAATTAGGTTTGACCTCTGGCACTGATGCATGTAGGTACCACATAGATCGATCCTGGGACGTGTTGGGTTACATACTCCAGGGTCTCCGTGGGAGAGGCACGGTCTGCAGAGGGGTATACAATGGTTATGAAACAGTAGGAGGCTATACGGGACTAGCGCATCCTGTACCTCAGGTAGTCAGGGGCTAAACCCCCATATCCTTAGCAGGCTAATCCCCTCCCCTCACACTTAGAACAAAGGTGCTGATAAGAAATTCACCCATAATACACTGCTCTGGAGCCGGGGTCCTAACCACAATGCATTGCTCTGAGCCCCCATAGCCTAATGCGCTAGTCCCGTATATACTATGATATAATATATTGTATTATAGCAACATGGGATGCTTAAAACTAAGTGGAATATGACAGTTACCAGTGGTTAGAATGTTATGTTTTATTTTGTTGCACCCATAACGGATATGACCTCCCCAGTGTACATCATGTATACTTATCAATTATAGGAATTTTAGGCACCATACCCAGTGGGTACATAATTCAGTGCAATGTTGAATCAACGTTGAATCCACATTGAATCCACATTGAAAATCATTCATCAATGTTGATTCAATGTTCTGTGCCCATTGGGTAGCGGTATATCATTAGTGCAGGATAAGTGCCTTGATCTGCGAAACTTGACATTGGAGCATGATGCATTGAAGTCCATTCTGCTAGTGTGTGTCACATATTACATTACTTAACCATAGGTACATTACAAGTGAGGTATCTTTGTCAATATTTATAGGCATGTAAAGGGAAGAGAGCAACACTTATTGGCCAAATCTGCCTTATTCATGGCATTTCGTGTAGTACATTATTGTGCAGAATGGACATGGGATAATAGGTTATAGGGAGGTATAATACATAAAATAATTTATTTAACCTTGCCAAATGACAAGGGTCTGTTCAAAGCAAAATCAATACTGGCTATTCATTCATGCTTGTCTGAGTTATATCCATCTAATGGAATTCTGCTGGTCGCTGCATTAGTGTAGACAGGTCTATTGATGCTTTCAGGTTAAAATCACTGAGCTGTGACAACCTGCTGACCCTTATCTATTCACTTCCTATACCATCATGACGCCACTTGATAACAATGACTGGAGGGGCAGGGACAGTGGGGTAGATAAATGGGCCTTGTCATACCATAACATATGCATTATGGACTAAACTCTCTGACAAATGTTATTGGCTCAGATGCTCTCCACCCCTAGTCATAAGGCTTTTGCTTCTTGTAAATTTAAAACATGTTGGTATAAAGGACGTGTTTGCATTGATATTGGTGTTTAACAAATCAGGAATTTATTGCAAGCCTGTCTTTGGCACACCAAACCTGCATACGGTCCAGGTCTGGTTCTGCTATCAGGGCTATTTCTGGGGCAAAGGAAACATTTCATTACCATGACAGCAGAATGTTTGAATTTTCGACTTATTCAGGCATGTCATAAATGTGTATCAAGAACGGCAGAGAGTATTTGCGGGGTCCACTACGTTGAGATAAGGCCCAGAAAACGAAGCAGTGTTTCAGGTTTCATAGTCTGAAAATCTTTTTTTTTATTTAAGTTTTTACTTTGGCCTGAAAAGTAGCCAAAAATCGACTCACAAGCTTTAGTGCCCACTTGCCGACAACAGTGTCGACTCGTGGACTAGCTATCAAATTGACTCAGAAAAAGCCGAGAAATTACTTGAAATATGAATATTTTTTCAAAATTCGATACCACTTTCTAGGGTTCGCCCTGTTACAAGAAGTTTAGATAGGAAATACTACTGCATCTACACTTCTTGCCTGTTTTGCTAGGTAGGGTCGGGTAGCCTGAAACAACTTTTTTTGGGCCTAATTGACAATCTATGACCACCGTCCACTGGGCCCTAATCGGCCGAAACTATATAGGAAATATATGGGCTTAGTCACCTGAAGTTCCCCAGTGGACGGTGGCCAGACCATAACATAATTAGACATCATGATCATAGATAATTTTGCACTGATAGAACTAAATATTCTGTGTCTTGTTAAAGAGAACATCGCATATAAGATCATGTTTGTAAACGCATAAATGCTCTGTTGCAAAATAGTGAGTCTGTGATGAGACTTTGACCCATGCATAGATCTAATTCATTATACACATGTCATATGGACAGACATGCAGGTATAGCCAGTTTGAACTCTGTACATGACACATAGTTTCCACTGACAGCTGGATATTTCCGTGATATGCGGGCTATATTAACCTCATCATTGTGATATATATTTCAATGAAGATTTTAAGGTCTCTTGAATACCTTTCTAGATTATCTAGGTTCTAGCTAGCCTATTATAATTATTTTAATGCCACTGTTTTTATATCTGCATATTTCATGAATACAAAGCATCAACTATCAATATTTGGCCTGGTACCTTGTTGTTGCAGGCTTGTATCAAAAGAGTTTTAAATATTTAAGAAGGTTTTCACTAGCCTCTCTTTTGTGACCATATTGAGTAGAGATGAATGCATAGGTAATTGATAGTGTAACGGGTTGACTATAAAGTCTAACTGTTATTGTTGTATATCTATTGTATGTTGTATGATGTAAGACAACACGGTTCTATTGTGTTTAATAACTGTTTTATTCATCTAACTAGTGTCGTCGGTTCGTCACATACACCGACTCCTCTAGTTCGGTTATCTATACGGTAGTGTACCGGTACCACCTTCGGTTACCGTCGGTAGTTGTTACATAAGCATTTTACATAACTAAACCTAACAGGTGGCGCTGCTAGTACGGTCACGTGGCTATGCAGCGCTGTATATAAGACGGCTACTTCTCCATTGGAAGTCAGTCAGGTTTGGGACTGTCGTGACATGACCACCCTGTGCTCACGGGCTTAACTCTATGCTATAGGGTTGCCCCACTGTATTATATATCTGTTCTGATCTTGTATATCCGCTGGTTATACTTGTACTATAATACCCAAGAGTTACCTTTACAATAAAGTCGCCGTATATTAAAGTCTAATTTACCTTGTCTGGTTTTTGTACTCAAGTGTTACATACGTAGTAAGAGACCAACTACATTGGTGCCGTGACCACTTGATCGAACCGACCATTGATAGGGTATTAAATAGACTTACAGTATATGGATTACCTATACGATTTTGTCAGCTCGTTCAGCGGCAGGACTAAAACCCCTGCTGAGGAACGTGAAGAAGCCGTACAGAATGTACGCTTCTTCACAGGCAAATCCAATAGGCGGGAGAGCCGGGCAGCCTTGGTGGTGCCCGGTGACGACCTCTCCCAAGAAGCAATAGGTGATCCTATTGTGGAAGCCTTTACCAAAGGAGAGGATGGGGAGCAATCTCCAATCCCGGGACCCTTTGATATAAGCTCCAGGAGATCGTTGGACTCCCTTTCCACGAATCTTTTCTGTCCTGAGGGTCAGAAAATACCGGGTAGAGAGCCTAAAACTCTCGGCCCAGCTGCCTTCGGTTCTACACCGACGGTAGCAGATCCTTCATTGGATCCAGACACGTCGGTTTTCACTGATGGTGCCACTCCTACACCAAACGGTATGGGGGGTGGCGGGCTATCAAAGAAGACTAATGTGGCAACAGAAGCTCCTGGTAAGGGGTACCCGCCAGCGGTAGATGAGCCATCCAGTTTACCACTGGATGGGGACCTACTAGCTGCCATGGGTATCCCCACCAGGAAAACTGAGTTGCATGAGCTCGCGGAAGCCCGGAGGGAACTTGCTTCCATCAATCAAACTAGGAAGTTATTCCTAAGGGAGGTTGATGAGAAGAAAAAGTTCCTACTGGAACTCCAGAACGAGATGGCTTCCCACAAGGTGGAGGTTGACAAACTTTTGCACCAGAGGGTGTCCGGCGAATGTGAGGTTGCAAGCTTAACTTCCTTGGGAAAGGATTTGAGCACGCAGCTCCACTTAGCCAGACAGGACCTCGCAAGCTTAAAGCAAGTCAATCAGGACCTGAAGACGAAGTCGGAGCAAGTACCACCACCTACCACGGTGGTACCTCCAGTCATACCCGTACCCAGTGTGTACACGACAGTGACACCTTCAAGTGTCCCGCCGCTAGTACACACCACGGTAACAGGTATGACACCTCAGATGGGGGCTAGCTATCTACAGACTCCGGTCTGTGGTGGCGCCTTTGGAGGCACGGCAACACCTCCAGGGTACACCCACCCATCTACTGGTTCAACGATGTTGAACCAACAGCAGACCATGGTCTCAGTTCCAGTACCGAAACCCAGAGCTAGACAAGGCTTAACGCCTGTCCAGCGGGCTAAGTACGACCGGAACCCGGCTATTGAGAAGCTGGGGACAGACATCGTCCCGCGGGACATCGATGAACTGGATGAACGGTATGCTCCTTTCAACTTTGGGGAGATCAAACATCCTGATGCAGCCCGTCAAAAGGCCATCGATATTCCGCCTTTCACAGGGTCGCCACCCTGGAGAAAGTACAAAGTTCGGTTCAAGGCTATTGTGGAGAGCAATCGCTGGAACAATCAGCAAGCGCTGGTTGCTCTGAAGCAAGCACTCTGCAACGGGCCAGGTGAACCAGCCCTTTTGGCGTTCGAGAGAGTGAAGATCAAGACATTGAGCTCACTTGAAGAAACAGCTGAATGGGCGATTGGGAAGATTGGTGAGCATGACCCAAGGACTCAGCTGCTCAAACGTGTCCAACGCAAGGACGAGCATCTGAGATCCTACGGATTTGCTCTACAGGAACTGATATCCGAGTGTTATCAGGGATGTAGACCTGACACCCCCACTGTCATCCAGGAGTTAACCTCCAGGTTTGTCAATGGAGTCAGGGACACCAATCTCCAGGCATATCTGCGGGAGAAATGGCAGCCGGACTTATCTCTAGCTGACCTTTTCGACCATGCAGATGTGTATGACACCAAACAGGCTGTTTTTCCTAGTGGAGGAGTGTCGGCAGCTCCATCTGTAGCCCCGAAAGGAGCTCAGGTGGTAGAGGCCGCCACAAAACCACCTAAGAAAAAACAGCCCGCCTCCGAGGAGGTGGCGGCAGTAATGCCTGACAGGGACATGGAAAAGATGATTGAGGGTTTGTTGCGGAAGCACTTAGAAAAGAGCTCTGCGTCCACTTCTGATTCTGGATCTGGAAAGAGAAGGAAAAAGAAGAAAAAGGACACGAAACCTCAGCCATGTAGACGCTGTCAAAAGATGGGTCATTGGGCTAGCGAATGCAAAGCCCCTGCACCCGTCGCTGCTAAAACCGAAAAGGAGACGGAAAACTGAATGGGGCCCATCCTCTTGGCAAGGATGGCGCCCCCACAGTTAGCCATGCCTGTAAGGGATTAGTAGACGGTGTTAACTCTTCCATGAACCAAGGCCGCGCAGAGGCAGAAGGGTCTGTACAACCTGTAAGCGTCTGGCAAGGCGGGGCTGGCACGGACGAACGGAATCCGGAGGATTCTGTAGTCGCTGGCTTAGAGGAGTCTTGGTTAGAATCAATTGCCCAGAGCAGTGTGATTCAAGACTCCCCGAGCGACCCGTGTTGGGATTATCTCCTGACAAAAGGGGTTGCTATGGATGGAGGGGGAAGCCCGATGCTGACCTCTGAGTGTGTCCCTTTACGGGGACAGCGTTGGTACCTGAGTCTGGTTATTTCCGGGACGCGTGGTGAATTTTTGGTCGACACGGGTGCATCCCACACCTTGGTCGATCGTAAATTCATGGCCCGTCTTTGCAACCAGCCCGAAGCTCCGCTACTAGGAGTAAAGGCTCGGACTGCTACGGGAGATAGTATGCAGACTTATGGCAGAACTGTAAAACCTATGTTGGTTGATGGCAAGACATACTGGATATGTCCAACCATCACCGACATCACTGATGATGGCATACTGGGGATGGACTTTGCTGCTCTTTACGGGGTAACAATGAACACCGCAACGGGCCGACTTCAGATTAAACATCCTTATAAACAATCTGTACAGTGCGTTTGAAGGAATGGTTCTTCTGTGGCGTCAGTGGCACAAGACACAAAGTTGGCAGCAGGACATGTATCTGATGTCCTAGTCAGCTGCGTGGGAGTGCAGGCCAAACGGCCGGGAATGTTTGAACCAGAAGATCAAAAGCTCTCTGAGTTAGGTCTTGCTGGCTATCATACTTACCTGGCCAACGCTCGTTGGGGGGTGATACCGATTTGTAACTCGAGTAGTAGAGAAATCACTCTGCGAAAGGGGACGCCTATTGGTAACACCACGCGAGCATATGGGGTAGACTCACTAACTACGGACTTTGTGGAAGTAGGTGTGGTGGCGGGAGACTCTTTCCACGAAGAGGCTCTAGCTAAATCCAACCTACCGAAACATTTAAGGTCCCTGTTGTGTGAGTCACACCTCACAACCCTAGAGAGCGAAATGGTGGCAAATGAGCTGTCGGAGTTATCTGACGCCTTTGCGCAACCAGGAGATCCTCTAGGGCGTACCAATACGGTACAACACCGGGTTGACACTGGGGACGCGCTTCCCAGTAGAATCCCCTACCGTCGGTTACCCATGGCTAAAAAAAGTGCTATGGAGGCTGAGGTAGAAAAGATGTTGGATGAAGATGTGATTCAACCTAGTGAGAGTCCATGGTCAAGTCCTGTGGTGATGGTCACCAAGAAGGATGGTTCCTGTCGATTTTGCATCGACTATAGGAAGTTGAACGGACTCACTAGGAAGAATGCATATCCTCTACCTCGGATAGATGAATGTGTGGAATCTCTGGGTGGGGCGAAATGGTTCTGTACACTAGATTTACAATCTGGTTATTGGCAGATCGGCATGGACCCCCGGGACCGAGAAAAAACCGCATTTTCTACCCATATGGGACTATTTGAGTTCAACGTCATGCCATTTGGGCTATGCAATGCCCCGGCAACCTTCGAGGCAATGATGGAAACCATGTTACGGGGTTTACTTTGGAAAAAGTGCCTAGTATACTTGGACGACATCATCGTCTTCGGTGGTTCTGTGGAGGAAACTCTACAGAACCTCCAAGCTGTGCTGAAACGCATCTTATCATATGGTCTGAAATTGAAACCTTCAAAGTGCAAGCTTTTTAGGAAGTCAGTTGAATACCTAGGTAGAATTGTTTCTGAACATGGCATCATGGCTGATCCTCATAAGATCGAAGTGGTACAGAACTGGCCTCGTCCGATGGACACGAAGGAGATACGCTCTTTCATCGGGTTTTGTTCATACTACAGAGATTTTATACCTGGATTCTCGAGAGTCGCAGCTCCCTTACAAGAGCTGATGATTGGAGAGAAGAAGGCTAAGGCTAAAATAGTCTGGTCTCCAGCCGCTATCCTATCCGGAACTGTCACCGTGTAGACTGCCGAGACTGTGGGTCTCACAATGCAGTGATTGCGTCTGTGGGTGCGAAAGTTCCTAACTGGACGTTAAATCACTTGAAGGATGAGCAGCTTGCAGATCCAGCTATTTCGAGGGTGTACTCCTTGAAGTTGTTGGGCCTGTCCAAGCCTGTTCGCCCCGCACTTTCGCTGGAATGTAAAGAAGTTAGACAACTGTTAGCTCAGTGGGATAATCTTTTTATACGGAACAGTGTATTGTGCCGCTGGAGGGTGCAACCTGGCAGGAGGAGAACAGCTCAGTCTGTAGTGCCTTTGTCACTCAGACTACAGTTGCTCAATTACTGTCATGGCCACCGAACTTCAGCACACTTTGGCAGACAACGGACTGAGGCAAAGATTAAGAGTAGATATTACTGGCCTGGTATGACTTTGGACATACGGCGTTGGGTGAAACAATGTCCCCAATGCTGTTTATCAAAGCCTGGACCTGGTATTGGTAAACTACCTCTAAGTCAAGAGCTATTCGGTGTTCGATTTGCCCGGATCGCTGTTGATATCATTAGTGGTTTCAACACGACCCCCCGTGGGAATACCTGTATGATGGTGGTACAGGACTACTATACCAAGTATGTCCAAGTATATCCGTTGGTAAATCATACAGCTGTTACCTGCGCAGAAGCACTTTTCGAGAATTGGATCCTCACGTGGGGAGGTCCTTTAATGCTTCACTCCGACCAAGGTCGTGAGTTTGAATCTCGACTGTGGGCAGAACTGTGTAGTAAAATACACATCTGCAAGACGCATACGAACCCCTACCGACCTCAATCGGATGGTATGGTGGAACGTTTCAATCGGACGTTGATCCAATGTCTCACGACAATGGTTAATAAGCACCGGGATGATTGGGATGAGCACGCTCGCTATATCTCCCATGCTTACAATGCTACCGAACATGCGTCGACGGGCTGTACGCCTAATATGCTCGTAATGGGTGAAGACATAGTCATGCCTAGTGACATGGTCTATGGAGTGCAGGGGCACCAGCTCGAGCAACCCTGCACAGTGATGTTTGTTGAGTCACTTCAACAATCATTACGCGAGTCCTATGGAGTAGTAAGGGACAACTTGGAAAAATCTGCTAGTTTGCAGAAGGTGGGCTATGACACGGGCCTTAAACTCCGCCAATTCAAGGTGGGGGATAAGGTCGCGAGATTTAGCACACCAAATTCCAAAGTCAAGACCCTGTACTCCTGGGATGGTCCGCATACGGTTACTATGGTGGTGAGTGAAACTACTGTAGTAATACGGTTGCAAAAAGGGACTCTCACTAAATCACATGTGGCTAGACTCCGACCTTGGTATGGAGTTCCATATATAGATGACGGTGAAGATTCCCTCGGTGCTGGTCGAGTACCAGCACCAACCGACCCTGCGCTACCGAAGATACCGAAGGCAGGACCAACGGTCATACCGTCGGTACCGACGGTAGCGCGCCGAAGGGGTCGTCCTAGGAAATTACCGATTGAACCACAGTCGTGTGTTACCAAGCCCAAGCGCGGTAGGCCTCGTAAAAAAGGGTCAGCTGTGCGTAAAGGACTAACCGTAGGCACCGGTAAACAAAGCAAGGTGATACCTCCGGTGTCATCATTGCTGGACATACCGGTACAAGGTCTACGGAGGAGCACACGTGTCAGAGAGCGAGATAAAATTGTGTAAACATTTTTTTCTTACCTTGTTGACGACATTTGGCTGCTGGCTTGATTAAATTTCCATGGACAGTTCCGTACTGGGCCGGTGGTCATTGGCCCGGTACTCGATCACCAAAACACAACGAGAAGAGACGGGTTATCCGGTGTGGTTATCCGTTGGAGGTAGAAAAGCACGTGTTCAGGGCGGGTGGCTGGCTTTGCCGATTAGTTCTAAGTATGGGATTAGTTTTGACCACATATTGCTTAGTAACACGCTGCTGTGTATATCCTCTAATGCCGGTATATCATTCCCGGGTTTTCCGGTGGCTCCGCCACGAAAATTGTAAACAACAGTGAGAGTTCCCACCGTCGGATATGCCAGACGTGGGAAGGGCGCTGCCCGCGTCACCTGATCGATTTCTCCCGCCAAATGAGCCGTGAGAAATTGGGTCACCTCGGCGCGTCTTCGAGACGCGACCCCTGATTGGCTGAGAAGCCGGTCAAGGGGCGGGGTCACGGGGGACGGGTGGGGTATATAAGCCCCACAGGCGGCCAGGCTTCTTCAGATCAACACGTTTGCCCGTAGGGTAGCGTGTTGATCAGTGGTGCCTAGGTCTGCCCGGCAGTACCTACACTGTTGTTTACTTGCTGTGCTACTAAAGGCTCGGGTGAGTGAACCGTGAGGTTCACCTACGCCTGAGCTAACAGTATGGCAGCCCGTGTAGATGGCACATGCACGGCCCCGGAGAAGGCTGAGGCCTCCGACGGGGATGACCGAGTTCTCGAGTCTGACACGGAAATGGACACTACCGGTGCTCGAACCGTCGGTCAAGGCTCGGCTTCGGTACCAGCTGAACCTAACCCTGAGGGGTCGGGTGATGTTGTTCCGAAAACAGAACCTGGTCTGGGTGGTAGTAATACCAACCAGGAGGAGAACCCTGCAGGGGGATCTTCTCCGAAACCCGCCGGTGTATTGGCACAAGAACCGACGGTCCCTGATGGTGATTCATCAGACGGGTCCACGGTTCGTGCTAAGACCAAACGGAAGCGGAAGCGTAAGAGGAGGATTGTATCTTCCCCTGAAACTCCTGCTACCGAAGAGGTCGCACCGACTGAGGCAGATAGGCTCAAAGCTGTTGCTGATAGAGTGTCCAAGGCGGAAGCCGAGGGATGGTCTGTCGCAGAGAGCAGAGCCAATCGCCGCCTCCGCGCCAAGGCAGCGCATGTTCGTCTAAACCTGTGTCTCCGTGATGATGACCGGAAGAACCTGAGCCTTTCTGACTTAGTTCAGGAAAATGGCAAAATGGCTCTTCCTGCACCTCACACGACCGAGGGTTCAGACGACGAAGACTGGTTGACAGGTGATTCCCACCCCATTGACTGGTACCTCGTGTACCTCAGGGCAGTGTTGGAAGGGAATAAACCTAACATCCACAGGTCATGCCGTCCCAAGCTGAAATACGCTTGGAAGAACTACGTGCCAGGGGATCCCTGCCCGTATGTTCGCTGTCAGCGCCTGAAGGGGGCTTCGACAGCTGCAAAACGGTGGCCGAACCTGTTCAAGTTCGCCCGTCATTTAGTAGAGAAGCACATGAATGTGCGTCCCTACTTGTACTGTGTGAGTGGGAGTACTAGTACTTCCTGCCCTGAGTACAGTGACGGGGAGCTATTCCGTTGCCAACGGAGAGCTGGTTTGGTAAGGCATCTTTGCGACAATAAGGGCGTTCACAAGCGCACTATTAGTCGTGGAGTTGAGGCTGCACTGAAGGTTTGGGGGTGCCACAAACGTGTAGGGAATCTACAGTATAAGTGGCGAACCAACAAACTTAAACAGTGGAATTACCTCACGGAGGCTGACTGGGAGAGATTGTGTAAGGGCGCCAAGTGCGAACAAACCGATCTCGGGCCAGATACAGAAACTCCGATGCCCACTGTCAGAAAGGATACCCCTCCTAAGAAGAAAGATCTGAAAAGGGGCCGCCAGTCATCCAAAGATGATACCAAAGGTGGACGTGACCGTTCCCGCAGTGAACCTGCGAAGAAACGTGTCGCCACCGCCACGGTAACATCTGAGGTCGACCGTAGCCAAACCGTCGGTACCGTCACGGTATCTTCGGTTGCATTGCCCCCGGTTGCTGATCAACTGCCCAGGCAGGAGAGACAGAAACTGGGTGATGCACTGGCTATTGTTCAGAACTCTTTGGGTGACGAGCAGGCGGGTCAGGTTGCTGCTGACTATGTCAAGCAGTACAAGTGGAGCCAGAAGCAAAAGAAAGCTTCAGCTCCACAGGAGAGTATCTCACCTATCAGTGACGCTGAACAGGTAGAGGTACAACAGCCGGATGGGGCGTCAGCCCAGCCGACTGCTCCACCCCAGCACGGAGCAACCTCTGACCCCGCAAGGGATGACGAGGTGACTCCAGTACCTGAGCACAGGGCTGTTAACGAAGGGTTAGCAGGGTTACCTGTGTTGCCTGGAGACGGTCCTGCTTATGACACTGGATTCTCTGACACTCTAGTCCCCGGATTTGAGTGCTACAGAGCTAAGATGGCTGAAAACGCAAGTAAGCTACTCCAGTTTCAGGTTTCTATCTTGGAGAAGTCCTACTTTGAGCAGTACAAGTTGCTCAGAGAACAGGCTATCCGGGAAGGGAAAGCTTGGGTTGCTGAACGCACCAGAGTCCTTGCCGAGCGTGAGGCGAGTCTGGAGCAAGATCATGCCCTCTGGAGGGCTACGATCGAACAGCTTGAATCAAGGTTGACAACTTGTGACGCCAAGTTCTTCCGGCAGTTCGGGCTAAAGCTGACAGAGTGGGAGAGAACTGGTTTTCCAGATCTCCAGTCCAGGTTGGGGCTTGCCGCAAGGCCTGCTCCTCCTGTGACCCCGGTACTGTCAGTACACCCACCTAGGTATGAGATGCCATTTTCTTTCATGGCACAATCTACCCGGGTGGTCAGTGGCGGGGAGCCTACTGCGGCGCCGAGTACCCTCTCGGTAGCCCCAGGTGGAGCCCTTCCTCTCCAGGTGGAGGCTGCTGTGGTTTACACCACGGAGGCCCCTCCTGGAGGAAGTCCTGATGGGGAAGGAAAGCCATCCGGCGGTGTCCCTATGGACACCTAAGGATGGTCCCCTGTCAGGCCCTCTGGGGTGCACTGTTCCGCCCCTCGGAGGTAAAACTAAACCATCGACGCAGCTACACGCCCCTGGACAACCAAAGCAGACCGACGGTGCTGTCGTGACTTAACCGAGTCTCTACTGCCACCACACTGGAAGCAGCCTGATGTCTTCAACCGTGGTTTACTACTAAGCCACAACCGTCGGTGCTCTACTACTGTCCAGGGCTCCTGATCCTGTGGTCACATTCTACTATTGTGACCTATGAACTATTATATGGATCATCCTCCTGTGATAATTATTTATAGGGAGGCACGGACCTACCTTTTTATATTTATATTTCACAAGAGATGGAAGTACTATACCGGTACTGGACTCTATCCATCTCTACCACCATAAACTGCTAGGTACTGGAGTACCGCCCCTAATAAGGATGACGATCTATCCCACCTTATTTAGGATACGCTACTATGGATTTTTATATATAAACTTTTCTACGCCAAAGGAAGTGGGAACTGCTATAGTTCCAATTATAAACTTTTCTACGCCAAAGGAAGTGAGAGCTATTATAGTTCTATTATTTATATATAAGGACACTAACTCCACACGGATTCGCACCATTGCTGAATGTAGTAGGTGATGTGTTGAGTTTCCAAGGTGGTTATTTGGTGCCTTTTACTTTTAACTGATACTAGTCTAGGACTATCAGTTGGACAGTTTTTATATCATGTGCCTACGGGACTATGGTTTGATACCAAAGACTATATTGTCGATATAAACTGTTATATACATGTTAACCTGGTTGTTCATGTATGTATGCCTGTTGTTACTATGAGTAGAAATGTTACTTGTTGATAAATAGATATACGTGGTATATAATGTATCCAAGAGGTATTATTATTATAAAACCAACCCTTCCTACATTCTTAAGGGGGGTAGTGTAACGGGTTGACTATAAAGTCTAACTGTTATTGTTGTATATCTATTGTATGTTGTATGATGTAAGACAACACGGTTCTATTGTGTTTAATAACTGTTTTATTCATCTAACTAGTGTCGTCGGTTCGTCACATACACCGACTCCTCTAGTTCGGTTATCTATACGGTAGTGTACCGGTACCACCTTCGGTTACCGTCGGTAGTTGTTACATAAGCATTTTACATAACTAAACCTAACAGGTGGCGCTGCTAGTACGGTCACGTGGCTATGCAGCGCTGTATATAAGACGGCTACTTCTCCATTGGAAGTCAGTCAGGTTTGGGACTGTCGTGACATGACCACCCTGTGCTCACGGGCTTAACTCTATGCTATAGGGTTGCCCCACTGTATTATATATCTGTTCTGATCTTGTATATCCGCTGGTTATACTTGTACTATAATACCCAAGAGTTACCTTTACAATAAAGTCGCCGTATATTAAAGTCTAATTTACCTTGTCTGGTTTTTGTACTCAAGTGTTACATACGTAGTAAGAGACCAACTACAATATTATGGGAGGATACTTGTATTCAAGTGGGTGAGGGATATAAACTAGGGTCAACCAAGTCAATCAAGCTGCATAAATGCAATCAGCTGCCGTTGCATACCTAGAACCAGGGGAGGGAAATCCTAGCACGATTAAGTCTAGCTGACACTGACAGTTCAAAGCAGCTGCAACACAAACACAGTTCTATGAGAATGTACGCAGACATGTATGGGCAATATAGGATACTTTGGAACTGTCAAGAAACTATGAATTCCCTTTCTGTAAAGCTTTGTAGGCTCTAGTTTACGAAATATATAAAATAAAAAGTATTCCTTGAAGGAGTTACGAAATAACTGATTACGGAGATAATGATATATGAATAAAATACACTGAGGAACAAAGTTCATTTGTGATGAGCATCAAATAGTTGTGCAAGGATAAGGAGGCCTAACCATGGTTGGGAACTAACACATCATGTTGTAAATGCACACAGAAAAGAAGTAGAATCACTGTGACTCTAGACTTGATCACTGTGGTAACTCCCCAGGACTCTAACATGACTCCTTAACATTAGCAGGACTCTAAAATAACTCTATAATGACTCATAGTCTAAGACTCCCTATTGATTGGGAGTCACTTTAGAGTTGTGGGGAGAGTTACCTCAGTGATCGGGGCTGGACTCCCATTTGAGAGTTACAGTGATTCTACTTTTTCTCTCTGTGTGGGGCTATGTTTTCCAGCCATCAACCCATAATATGCCATTTCCAGATAATTATGCCCAGTTCTCACCAGATGCATTGATAATGGAATCACCAGGTGCATTGAGGTGTACTAATTGAACAGACATGCAGGTGAGCTGCTCATGAACTCATTAACTCAATATGACACATTGTATAAGACAAGTGCTTCTCAGCGAGGCATTAATACTATAGCTTCCAATGAATCGTGTCCAATCTGTGTTTTAAAAACGCTTTAGCATCCACATTATGTTCTTCTCCATCCTAACCGATCGCGATTCACCAATCTACGCTTAAAGCAAATAATTATTCATTAGACCTGCACTTCCTTCAACTTCTCAATGAATTGTGATGGCAGTGGCGGAAGTTTGAATTGCTTAAGGTACATATTGGTCTACAAGATTTTAAAAGTATGACAGTGGTATTACTTGTGGATAAATCGTTATTATCCTGATATAGTAAAAGGTGAACTTCCATATAGTATGATCATTAGAAAATGCTTTGATCAGTAAAGTAGGCCGACCTATTTCCCACGTTAATGAAGATTGATAACAAATCAAGAAGAGATTTATTGCACTATTTAAGTGAAAGGAAAAGCCACTATAATTTATCACTGAGATGGGTGTTCCTCATTATAAGACGGTAAAGTCTCACCATTACTGATAATATCCAATATGTACATGATAGCTATTCTACCAAGGATATTTGTATTACAGTATGTGATACAGTGTGGTAGCTAATATGGTTGACATAATGCCATTATTATAGAAATGTGACCCCCTTGAGTGCTCCTATTTGGTATAACCACCTTGTCTGGGTTATATTCATCTGATGGGTTCTGGTGGCCGCCACACTTATGCACTGAGGTGTATGTTTTGATGCTGAAAGGTAAAATTTAAATCACTGAACCATGACAATCTCAATAATGATGATACATTTTAAAACCCAACCTGGAGTTAGGCAGGCATACAACGCCGTCTATAGGCTATGCCAAAAACTTAAAAAACATGTAACTTGGGAGGACTCTCAATAATATTCTACAGCAGTGGCCCCATGTAATAGCATGCAATCTAGAGAAAGATACGTTTTACTGAAAAGAAATAAGAAAGGGAGGGAATCAGACAGAGAGAGAAAGCGAGTAAAAGAAAAAGCAAACTTGGATAATCTTATTATCGAAAACCCCATATTATAACAGATGGTAGTCTCACAGGAGGTGGTTCCCTTCTCCAGTAACAGGTGTTCACTGGGAACTGACCGGGAGTAATGACTTTATCAATACTGTGATTTATGACCTGGGATTTGGGTTAATAACATGAGAGGAAGGGATATTGGCTATGACGTAACCTCCCAGCTAGCACCTTATATAAAAAGTTCGTCTTTTTCTGGTCATATTGGCGAGGAGGCACCCAGACTAAGCACACCAAGTGCTACTTCCCCTCCATACCACTGGCTGGGGTCGACTAGCCTATAGTTATGCAAGTTTCAGATTTCCATTTCCCATTTAAATAGCTAAATACAGCAGGTAATCATGTTTTTTTTTCTGCAGCATGATGAACAGCCATATCCAAACATGTTGAGAAATGATTTTTTTTGCCACAAAAAATGTATATCTTTTTTTTTCACTTTTTCATGAAATCAATATTTTTTTGGCAAAACTGAAGTTGAAGGAGGGTGAATATCATCTTTTCAGCCATATTAACTCAACTTCTGCTGAAACAGGGTCTACATCAAGCATGACAAATAAAGCTATAAGAATTGCTGTTCACACATCTTCTATTTGTTTCCCTTATTTTGGTTTCTCTCATATCATAATAAGTGGACAAAACAACGGGTCGTACTTTCAGCAGAACGACACGCCATTTTGTTCAGCATGTTCCTTGAGACCGCCTCCCTCATAAACTCCCCCCGACGCTACTGCAGCAGCGTCGGCCAAGATTCATTTTATGAGGCGGTGTCTGTTGCGCAGTAGCCAGCCACACAATTGCAACTCCGTTTTTAGACATATTAGGGAAGGGGAGGGGGTTATGATACATTGTGCCAATATTTTCGGACATTTCTACATTGCATAGGCTATCTAAGAAAGAAATTGATCATGTTTGAGATGTAATACGACCCACTGAAAATATCTACGTACACCAGGTACAAATTCCGCAATCGGACAGTTGGGGCCACACTCGCGGATAATCCAACGATCGACTCGATCGGTGAAAACATCTCAATTATTTTGGTAAAGACAAGACATCTACTTTTGATCAAAATAGGCCCAATACATCGATTCCACCTCTAATTATAGTGTGCCATGTCTGTTAAAACAATACAACATTATAGACAATGGTCATACTCTTTCTACTGGTGCCATGTCGTGACGGCAAAACTTATATATTTCCTTGCCGCCTGCCGCCCAAATGACGGCGGCTGGCGCGTGATTCTGCCGCGTCCAATCAGCGCACAGTGGCGCCCGCTGCAGGACGCGGCAAGCAGCAGACTGATACAGTTTGTACGCGTCTGCCCCGCGCCATCCACGCGCCTGCCTCGCTGACAATGACAATGACAATGACAATGATTTTTATTGGCGAGGAGGCACCCAGACTAAGCACACAAAGAAAATATTTGATTTTAGAAACCTACATAGGCCTACGTTTATAGCCCCCTCGCCCCCCCCCCCCCCCCACAACATGCAGGTAAAATATTAAAATCGGGGTGAATTGCATGGGGGGTGGGGGTGGGGCAAAATTATTTTTTCTGTGAGTAGGCCTAGGCCTGCCGTTTCCACAGTGATCTTTATGGGAGGCCTATTAAATCCCCTCTCGCCATATCCAGCCCATCCAAGTAATAGTAGACCTATGTGACCCCTCCCGAGAATTCATGATTTCATAAACCTAAACCATAAACGTAGCCTATAAAGTCCCCCCCCCCCCACATGCAGGTAAAAAATTAAAATCCCTTTAAAAAGAGCTTTGATTAGTCATATATATATATGATGTAGGCCTACCGACCTAGCCCCCCCCCCCCCCCAACAGATTACTATAAACTGAAGTATTTATAAATTAAAGTAACATTTCTGACTGAGAAACATTGCCCCAAAATGGCCAAATCTTGGTGGGGATGCTATAGGCAATTTCATCAATGTAGGCCCACCCTCACCACTTTTGGAAAAACAAAATCTGTAGACCAACTTTTTTATTTGGTGTGGCCTAATAGGCCTCCGAGCATACTTTGTCTATTATGGCAAACTTTTCTGATCTATTTTACCTAACTATATAACTACTAGTTTATGTTGGTACGTAAAAATGACCCATAATTACATCTTGAGGAAGTAAATCAATTCACATTGTAGTTTGACAGGAAACTTACGTATTATTTACATCTAAATGGCCTTGTGAAAAAGACATAAGTCATTTGATATCATCCATACGTTTGAATGTGGTTACTATTTGACATAACAAGTGGTAAAATCTTGATCAGAATATTACATCTTTTTTTGGAGAAACTATACACGTAAAACATTGATGTCAAATTCATGACTTAAGGTGCATGCTAAAATGATGTGATAGATTTGACATCAATATTACGTATACTTTATATGTGTGGTACATCCTTATCTGGTCAGATTATGACGTCTATAACACATCTGTACTTTACCTTTCAAGTGGTTCACTCTTTTAACACAAGATGTCTCCCTTAACCAATATCGATGGAATCCAATCTACATACTTTGACCATAAAAGAGTATTTTATTCAACACAAAGAATTTCCAAAGAAGATGAAATTTGACCAACTTTTGTCTGCAATGTATAATATGTGATTTTTTGTTCCTGTAGAATGATTGTTTAAGGGAGAACCAGGAGATTAGTATGAGGACACCTTTTCTGAGGTTGCTACAACTATTCAAATGGAAATACTGACCATGAGCTGGCATCACATCTTGGCCAATTTGCTAGGATCAGTGTGCTAAGTCTCTGTAAGACTATTGGTGATGTCTACAGGCAAGAAACCCTTGATTATGTTGATTGCCTGGATGTTACTTGCTTCTGATGGAGTACCACACACAGAGAAAATAGGTGCAAATAATGTTTTACTTTTACATGTTTTTAACATAATTATGCTGTCTGTGTATACGATACATAGGGATTTATTTCAAAAACAAAATTATGCTGAGATCAAATCAATGTCGCCCATGACCATCTAAATTACATTGTGTATATATATCATATAAATAATTGATGATGATGTCTACATCATGTAACTTATTTACGTAAGATATACATGATTTCTTTACATGGATATTACATACTCAAAAGCATGTCTTAAAGATTTGCACATTGTATGTAATGGGCGCCACTTTCTGACGTAACCAAATGCAGTAAATATCTGTTGAGAAAAGACGTAGAGATAACGTGATTCATATAAGTTTTGCTAGCTGGGCTTACATCCATCTAGTTGCACAAGGTATTTCGATGCCCAGTCCTGTCTGTGCCTCACCCACGGTATAGTAACCGATGTGGTCATAACCCATTTGGATGTATTATGAATATAAATCATACACAATCAAAATCAAAATTCTAGCCATGCACTTTGTTGTTGGATCCATGCGTGATGATTGTTATGCAATATTGTAAATTGTATTACGGTCATTCACTCTACTGAAACCCCACTGTGCATTAGCAATTAATTTATAACTGCGCTGATATGATGTCACAACATTGTGGCCGTTTGCTGAAAATCCATAGATTGAAAGGGTTAGTCAGTACAGACTAACCCAGGTTGGTCATATGAGTGTTAGTCACAATGGCAAAGTTATATTCAAAAATGACCAAGGGGTCAGTCAGTAGTGGCTAACCTAGGTCCATCATTGGTGTGTTGTATTTGTATGCCACTAGTTGGGGCCACCTGTCATGACCACTCGGTGGCTCCCCCTGGAACTAAAAAGACTAAGGTGGGTTGGTCAGTAGTGACCAACCTGGCAATAATAACTAATCTAGGTTGGTGGTATAGGGATCCAAAAATTGACTAACTAGGTTGGGCACTAGTGACTGAGAGGTTGGGCGTATAGGGAGCCTAGGAATATCAGTGTACATTGTGAACCGCCCAGTTTATATCGTGGATATATCAGATTTCCTTTCAAATGTTAGAACTCATGCCTTAGCCATGGACAGCCAGCCTGAGTGCTAGCGTGTCCATTATGTTATTCCCTTACTTAGTATTCTGGTCTGTGTCTTGCTTCGATGAGAAATGGATAAGGAAAAAGTATATGACATAGGCAGATTCGGACATGTAAACCCCTTATTTTCGACCAATCCCTAAAAAAGATCAAACCCTTTAAATGTAAGACCTATTTTGGTTGAGTTGAAAGTAAAGGAAATGGCCAGCTCCCCCTCCCGCCAACTATGTACACGCCCCTCTCAATCTGAAGCTGCTTGCGCGATGGACAATGATAGAGTAAAGTAAAATCTAAGTTAATGTAGTCCATCACTATTCCTCTCCAAGCTTTTGTCTACAGGGCTCTGGGGACTGGGATGTTACCATGGCAATGGCTGAAATTCTAATCTCTGAATTTGCAGTTTTGCCTTAGGCTGTGTATGAGCATGGAGATGTGTCGCCCACAGTTGGAAGCATAGTCAAATCTCACAGGGATAAACCAATCAGTTGTCAGCCTCACCAACAGCCAGAGGGCCAGGAGAAAGCTGGTTATCATCCTTAATGCCTTTCACAAGGTAGAAGAAGGCCCTCATGTCTAGTCTATCTAGAACATCTTAATGTGTTTTGCGGGTAAACTAAGCATATAACCATTCCCCATGAGGGAAGGCTATTCCACATTAGCGAGATACAGTGGCTCCACCTTTTGGACCACTGGTCACAATCATAACCCTTTGCTCTGCAAGAACCAGCTCAGCCAAATCTCGTGGCCGAGATTAGGGTACAAGCAGGGTGCAGGTATTGTGAATAGCTTGTAACTGGACAATACTCATATCACCTTGTCCAGGATAGGGTAGTGGTTAGCACTGTGGACTCATAATGCTGGGAGCCCAAGTTCAAATCCCTATATATTTCTAAATTTTCTTTAGTATTATGAATAATGTATTCTGTTTCCAAAATAGCTTTACTTATAAATTTGATTACCATGCATTGCCTGGAAGAGAATTGAACTCACGTACTCTGCATCATGAGTCCACAGTGCTAACCACTACCCTATCCAGGACTAGGTGATATGAGTATTGTCCAGTTACAAGCTATTCACAATACCTGCACCTTGCTTGTACCCTAATCTCGGCCACGAGATTTGGCTAAGCTGGTTGCTGTGGGTACTGGGACTAGGCCTAGTACCAGTGGAAATGGCGCTGACCACTGATCATCTCGCTAAGGCCCTATAGCGGGGCCGATTGCAAAACCACCCTTGCAGAAATGGAAAAAAGGCTAGTGACATCAACTACGAGTATAACTTTAGATTTATTCTACTCTTCAGTGAGAGGGAAGCACTAAGGTATTTAACCAATAATGTATGTCTGACGGTCGCATAAGGGGCTGTATCGCTGGATATCGGCACGAGTGCGAAGCACGAGTGACGATATCCAGCGATACAGCCCCGAGTGCGACCGTCAGACATACAATATTAGGTTTATTATACAATTTTTCAACTCAAATGTGATTAATTACCTTAAATTCGTCCTAATTTGGCCATTTTGAAGGATATATAGGTAGACTAGATCGAGCAAGGTGGGCGCCATGTTGTGGAACTCTTCAGTAGCGGAGGTGAGGAAGCAGAAGCTAGGCGCGGGGACCGGTCATTATTTTGTTACGCTGCTTTCGCCAGCTTAAAGAATACGACTGTACTCCCATGTCGCCACCTGCCGTTTTGGTTACTAACCGCTCCCCTCTATACTTCAATATAGGCAGCGTTTCCCCAGCTCTGTACCATATCTACTGTGGCCGAGCGGTTAGCGCGTCTGGCTCACACGCAAGGGATCCCCGGTTCAAACCTGAGGGTGGACGAGTAGTTTTAAAGGGCCTATATGTATGTGAAAAAAAAACCTGTAAATTATTTTAACGACTAGGTATTTAAAGTCCAACTACTACCTTTATAGTAAAAAAAAATTATAAAAAAATTTTGATTTTAGGAGAAATTACATCAAAAAGAGTGTTTTCTTCCATAACTCGCTAAATAATGCCCCTACAGGGCTGAAAGTCCGTCTATAGACTCCTCATTTCATCCCCCACATATACCAGCGCCCCGACGGCGTAGCACGTAGAGCATCCGACTTCAAGTCTTGGAGTAGCATGTTCGAATCACCATGAAACCTCGGATTTTATGTGTGACGAAATTTCGGAATCGCTCAGTCCCACCGGAAGAGTGCCGATATCCACCGGAAGAGTGCCGATATCCACCGGAAGAGTGCCGATATCCACCGGAAGAGTGCCGATATCCACCGGAAGAGTGCCGATATCCACCGGAAGAGTGCCGATATCACTAGATATCAGCACAGGGATATCACGTAAAAAGCACAATGAGTGGCCCAATCGTATAATAACATACATTATTGGGTGAGGTTAATTCGCACCTCATGATTGACCAAAATTAACCGAACAATGGGTAGTGAGATATCAAGCCTTCAAAGGATAAGTCAATGATTGCGGCAATGCTAATGGAGTCAGTAACTGTAACTTTAAACAGTTCGTTGCCATTTTTGTAGGTGTATAGTAGAATCTACTGTAGGTGTAGGCTAAAGATTATTTTAGGTAAACAGTAGAATATACTGTAAATGTATACAGTAGTGTTGCAAAACTACAGTATATTCTACTGTGTACCTACACTAACTATTCACAGTGTAGTTTACAGAGTTCACAGTAAGGTTTTGTCACGTCTCAGTAGCACATGTTTTGTGTGCAATATTCAATTAGGTTATCTTCGCCTAAAGCGGCTATAGTCGTCAGGAAGATAAGACACAAAGGGAAAGCAGCTTTAACCTTAGAAAAACACAATTATAGCCAGCTGCAGGTATCAGGTTGCAGGGGAGTCAGGTAAACAGCCTCTTAGATTAATGAGTTATGTTGGGTGTAATATCCCTGTGAGTGGCGCCTAGTACCTAAAAGGTATAGAGTTTGGCCAGAAAAGAAGCCAAAGGTTCGGAACTAGGATTTCCCCCCTCCATAATGGAATATAATAATATACCATTTAGGCTTTACTAGAATATTAGATGAATAGCATACACTGTGTTTATAGGTCCATGTAATGTGTACATGACTGTACTACTGTTCTACAGTAGATTATACTGTACACAGCTAGATATCAACACTGTATAATCCAATTATTTCTACTGGAAATGATAACTAGCTATTCATTGAATCTTCAGAAAAGACACTTTGTCTTCCAGTGATATTATTCATCGTGAGGAAACATCTTCAACTATATTTTAAAGAACAATGCCCATGGGAATTTACAATCTACTTCCTGGCTGGATACTGGGTCCGCTAGGAACATTGTCAGTGGATGTCAACCAACTGTATACATGAGAGATAAGGATGACAGGGGATGGGTGGTGGATGGGGCGGTCCTATCAGGGTGGTCTCGATCCCGTATCTGTCATGTCCAATGTCTATTGCAGCAGTGTGCAATGATGACAATGACGGAAGCACTGGCGAGTTACTCGCCATGGCTGCAATTATGCTCCAGTATTTTTCTTGAGTATCTTGTCTTCCTAACATAAGAGCAGCAGTGTGCAATACTGAAAACGACGGAATCGCTGGTGAGTTACTCGCCATGGCTGCATTAATGCATCATGCTGACTATGGTTAATACACTTCCAAAGGGTGAGCATGATGCAGAAATGCTGCTTTTATGTATCATGACAACAAAAGCCATAATAGAGTCAAGCACTATACACTCCTTAAAGGGTTAAATCCTCAGTGAGAACCTCTACCCCTACCGCACTGCTGCCCCTACCGCACTGCTGCCCCACCCCACTGCTGCCCCTACCCCACTGCTTCCCTTACTCCACTGCTGCCCCTACCGCACTGCTTCCCCTACCGCACTGCTGCCCCTACCCCACTGCTGCCCCTACCCCACTGCTTCCCCTACCGCACTGCTGCCCCTACCGCACTGCTGCCCCTACCCCACTGCTGCCCCTACCCCACTGCTGCCCCTACCGCACTGCTGCCCCATATCCACTGCTGCCCCTACCCCACTGCTTCCCCATATCCACTGCTGCTTGGCCTGCCTCTGGCATGTTTACCGCTCACTTATTGTCCTATCCCGGCTGACCTGTGGTCGCCGGAAGGAAGCCAGCAAATGGCCACGTGACCGGCTCTAGTCCCTATAGCGTGACGTCCCCTAACCGCCTTTAGACATACTCTGACGTTGGCACTACGTCATCATTACCCTACGGACACCATGGTGGTCTCTATCCATGAATAGCCCTGGAGGAAGGCTAGTTCAATGCATGGACACAATAGCAATGTAGAAGGTTAATGTCATAGTAGCCCTGTATGCATATGATATGTGTAAAGGGTGCTAGATTGGAACTATATGGCCTAATTCTAGATGAAAGTATAATTATTACCATTATTATTGTCTCTCTAGGGTTGCCAGAGAAGGGGGCGGGGGTTGTATCCACGTTCTATGATTGTAAGGTGTGACCATCTGCAATCTGTCCATCACGACAAATCAATTTGTGAGAGCACACTAGTTATCATGTGCATACGGAATTGAAAATATGCAGTAGAGTATATTTTATAATTGGCTAGGTTCAAGGGAGTGGCCTTCTACAACAAATGGACATTAAGTAAGACACAGTGAATTAAATGAATTAGGATAGCTTGAATTTTAAATCACCATACGTCTAGCTACACTGAAAAAGTAAATTCGTCTCCAGACTCGTCTAAGTGACTATCATAAAATAAACGAGTCAAAAGTTGTCTAACCTATGAGCTTACCATCCCACAAATAGAATCTGGAGCTGGCAAATGTCGAATTTTGGGCTGGCACATGCCAAGTGGATCTTCTATCTCCAGCCCACTTTCTTGTCACTTAGACGGGTTTTTGACTCATTTAATTCATGACTGTCACTTTGAAGAGTCTGCAGACAAAATTACTTTTTGAGTGTCGATGCCCCATTGAAGTGTCATGATGCGGGGGAGTGGGATACAATGCCATTGTGTGCTCACACCCAGCTCAGAGGTGTGATAATATATCATTGTGTTCACATCCATTTAGCAGTCTGATGACACATTGTTGTGTAATAACATGTTGTTGTGCTTTGCTACTGTAACGTGAGATGCCTAATGAGTCCCTATGGGACAAAATGACCCTAACTGGTAGCGGGTACTGCTGGAATCAAGGACAGATCAGATGCAGTATATTTAGAAAGCAGCCATTTGAGAAGCAACCTTTCAGGCATGAGGACTTCTAATGGAGCTTCTTTTGGTCTACATCATCAAAGGTTACCGGTAGTAGGTTTGATTTACATTCCATTTCAAGACAGAAAAGAAGGAAAGACAAGACAAATATGGAAAAGGGAGTTCCAGGGATAGAGCCCCCAATATAGTTATATCATAACATTACCACAACTTTGGCATTTGAATAAGGGAAAAGTATAAATCAGTGGTTGAAGGGGGCTTTGCCTCTGATATATACAACCGAACTACCAACTATTAAAACAACATTCTTACAATAATTAATATATTCTGTTGGTTGTTCTACATTTTTTGTATTTATAAAGTTAATGCTGTGCTTCCAAAATGTCCTGCAGTTTTGCACCTGAAGTGCCTCTTCAAAACGTCTTTTGGTTGCCCCCCCCCCCAAATGTTTGCACTTGATTACTGCTTACAAAGTGTCCATTATTCCTCTAATTTGGCCGAGAACACAAATTTATGTATCAGGTTTCTGAGCTTCCCTAGTGACTGTGACCCATTACCAAATAACTAGTACAAAAGTGCCTGTTGCCTAGCAACAGTGTTACTGGATGACGTCACGGCCCAAAGGCCCAACCGTCAATGGGAGTGGTGTTGTTGTACATAGTCATTATTTTTCACCTCTAGCCTTGTCAAGATGAGTCAAATGTGATATAATACCTGATAACTCTCTAGTTATAAGAATATAGTGAGATTGTATGCCATTGTCCTTCGCTGAAGGATGCAGAAAGGGATTGTAGTGTTATCATTGAGTTGCTGTCTGTCTGTCTGTCTATAAACTGTGGGAATTTGAAGGGCTGGCTTGGAAGGGGAGCGGGGGGGGGGGGTCTCACAGTTTAGTGATGTCTTCTATGGGGGTCATTGGTGGACTGGTGAGTGACCAAAAGTGACAGGGGACGGGGAGCTCTTAAAAAAGGGCCAAAAAAATAGGTGACGCCATCTGTGAATGTTCCCTTAGAGTAAGCTTACACAACACAGGTGAGTTAGAACATGTATGCTCAGCTTGTGCCAAAGGTGTTGACATTGCTGCAGGTGGGCATAACTCATTAACTAGGCACTGTTTACTGGTTATGTTCAGTTTCCTTGACAAACAGACGACTCAGACCTATGTGTACATGCTATGATATTATAGCTCCATATCCCTTTTACCCGAGTTAATCCTTAGGGACGCAACACCCAGTGTGTGAGTGGGCTGTACCTTTTTGTCCTCATGATGCATGCAGCTCTGTAAATCGTAACGGTATATTCAGCATGAAAGCAGTATAGGGTTTGGACTTTTACCCTATAGGCCTAGAGTTTAGCAGTGTATTTAGTTTCTACTTTTACACTGCTTTAGGGATGTAGGATGTAACCTCCATGAGTCTTGAAGGGGCGTGGGAGCCTATGAACTATGTAACCCAAGGCCATGCCAATTGTCCCTGCACTGTAAATAGTTGGTTGCCTTTTTTTGTAGGTATACAATGAAATATACTGCAGTTTAGTGTTGGTAAACAGTAGATTATTCTGTAAAGCTACAGTAGATAGCCCTCAACCTTGAACCTAACCCTATCTCTAAGCCCTAAGCCCAACACAACCCCACCCAACTCTAACAACCATCCCCCCCCCCCCACCCCCTCCATGTGGGAGATTTCCGGGGGAGCTTTCTGCATGTAAAGGACTAGAAAAGAGTAGTGATAGACACCTATCCAGCTTCCCCCTATCCTTAAGCTACCCACTAGCTTGAACATATTTTATCCGAGAGATTAATTAACAAGATTGTTGATTACTGCTCTGGAAATAGCGTTGCTAAGCAGCCAACATTTCTAATCAGCTCTGTTTGCCTGACAGTACTTTACCATGTAATCAATATTAGAATAACCTGGTACTAGGCTATGAATTTACACAGGACTTCAGAAAAGTAAACCTCCACCGATCTGGAATTCAGGGGTCTGTTACGCACGCACGGGATAGCTCTCCTAGGTGAGAGGACAGACGTTTAGATCGTTATCTTATTAAGACTATTAAGACAGTCTTATTGGTCTTAACTTTAATAGATGGTGCACACCCTGTGTACACCCTGACCTACTTAGCAGAGGCCGTGTTACTGACAGTAAGACACTGAATTAAGATATTAAGATTTAAGATTAAGATAACGCTCTAAACGTTTGTCCTCTCACCTAAGAGAGCTATCCCGTATTTGCGACTGTTACAGAACAATGGTTACCAATACCATTATGTAACAGACCCCTAGAGAGGACACACATAGTGCTTTCCACAATCTGCTACTCACGACCACTCCCTCCCTCCCCACCACATGCTGCCCACAGACTCTACATCCCAGCACAGCCTAATCAATGCTGCTTCCCAGCTATGGCAGTCCAGAAGCCGATCCATTCAGAGTTGTGGGTGCTTAGATGACAGGCCCTATTGTAGATATCACTGTCTAGTTTCGCACCAGCTGAAAGCCTGTGGCTTCTAACAAGCCAGACAGACATTTTTTTCTTGATATTTTTTTTCTTGATATTTTCTCATCAGACTGTCTGAACCTGACGACCCACTCTTCTTTATCACTTATTAAAGCTGTAAATTATGGATTTATTCTGATATGGTCCCCTAGTGACTTTATTTCATGGCAGACGGATGATATAAACCTCTACATTCAGAATTGCACTTACATTATCTTATTGCTATAGGAATATAACTCAACATTGCCTACAAGGTCCGTATAATATTGGTTGCCATAATACACATGCAGTGTTAGCATCGTATAAAAAGTAGTTTTGAGCCCCCTTAAGTTCCAATTGGTGGGCCAATCAACTCTGCTCCTACTTTTTCCTATGTGGGAGAGGTGCGATTTGGGAAATGTGTGCGCCCCCCCCTGCCCCCCCCCCCCCTTTTCCTACTACACTGCACCGTCAACTGGTGAGAAAGACTGTTATACACATAATCATTATCCTCGATCCCTTTTCATCCTTCGAAGTATAGCTATGACCAATGTGCTGACTTCCCTTTCATAACATCACTAAACCTGGTTCTATTCACCATATATGTAATGGTCACCCTGGGGAGAAACTCGCCACCTTGTAAGATAATGCATACAGGAATTGGTAGATGTGTAGCCTATAGGAATCAGAGTGGATAATGAATTATACTATTATGTAATGTCATGTAAGAATTATAAATTATGAACTGATGATTATAATATGGTTATGGTTATTAAGATTATGGTGATATATATGGAATAGTGACTAGTTATAAATGAATGACAGTTTCATATGTTAGTCTGATAATGAACCATATCAACGATCAACGGAGAATATTAGAAGTAGCAGAGCAGCAAAAGAAAAGGATTAAGGAGTTCTCAGCGGGTATACAGCCATGCTCTGGTGATGATCGGGATGCATTCACAGGCCTACATCATGCTACTCCTCCGTAACTAATACATTCCCGAATCGTTGACATGACGTACCAATTGCAATGCAGTGTCAACGAGTTACGCGTATAGTACATCATGATGGTAGAAGTAAATAAATTGGGCAGCGAACGTTTCTTTAGCATTGGTAATCAATCAATGTTGATCAACCAGTTGGCAGTGCGTCAACGTTCTGTGCCTACTGGGTCTAGGCGTCAGGTCATCCTCAAAAAGGTTTAACGGACGCTGTGCATTACAATTTTTCCAAACAAAGAACAGTTGTATTTGGCTTCCTGGGCTAATAATATTATGATCTAATGCACCTATGATGGGACTATATATTATTACCCTGCCCAGTGGACACAGATATAGATTTAGTTTACTATTAGCTAATGAGAGATGGTTCATGTCTTAACAGGGGGCGAAGCTGCTGGATTTCTTTGTTAGCCCCTCCCCCTCCCCCCAAGGGATTTAAAATATGTTGGTACCCCCAAATCTAACCCCCGCTGTTCTCAATGCGTCTGGCATTTTCTATTACTAATTTGCGAAAATGAAAAGTAATATGTTCAGTTGGTGCATGTGTATACTGATTGAGCTTCATTTGGGTTTGGTAAGGATTTTATTGACTGATTATTACACAGCAAGTTGAGTCGTCCAAATAAAGCATCTAATCAATTATGAGTATTATTGAGGCTCTATGGGAGGCATCAGTTCCGTGACAATAATATCGTATGTGTTTCCAAGGCCCTTATGAATCTTGCCTAGACCATACACAATACAAAGCAGCAATTGTTGACACCCTTTAATCTGTTTATGTGAGCGCCATTACAATGTCATATTCTTGCTTTCATCAATAAGTATGTTTATATAAGAACATTACGTCATTTCTGAGAAACTGATGAAGTAATCCTGGAATTGTGGGTGTGTCTGAATGGATATCTGACAATTAAGAGGCGTAATTGGATGTATTATCTAATTTGACACTCTCAATGTAATTATCAGATGAGGCATTCAGGTAAGGTCGCAATAACCAGGTGAGATAATTACCACAGGTATACGTCCTGCATCAAATGTTGATGCCATTTATGCTAGGGCTACTAGGATGAGTGTCTGATGCTCTAAAATCAGGGAGAATGTGACAGTACATGTTATCACATTGAAGACCAGCCTCATGGAGAAAGGGTTGCATTAAGTCAATTCAGGACCAACATTGATCAATAAAAAATCTATGTAATTTATTCTAGGTATCTTTGCCTTTGATATCATAAGAACACACCTTTCACTGCAACCCTGTTGGAAATTCCGGATTAAATCTATATCAAATCCAAAATAGAAACTCTATGTGTTTCAGGAACTAAAATGTAAACAACTATTGTGCACTACAGCAGAAATTGAGAAAGGTAGAACAACTGATATACAGTGACATGGATATTAAGGAATACCTCTCCGGGTTAAGACAAAATCTCATCTGCTGATCTCAGTAGAGTCTCTAGAGATTGCTGATCCCAATTCAGCCCCTTCACGTAGATGATTGAGTGTATGGTACAAACAAATTGAGGGTATGGCCCAGCCAAATCAATCTGTCATAGCTAATATGGAAGCCTGATATAAGGCCATACATTAAACCCTTGGGACGGGACCTATACTGTGGCCATAACATTTAGAATTAGCTCACTATTCTCTATGGACCTAGACTGGAGCAGAGGGACACATTAAAGGTGGTTATACAACATCAACTTGACACATTATGGACCATACCCATTTGCAATATCTAATACCTTCCATTTGTACCTTGGTCCTACAATAGAACTAGCCTCTTACACACTGCATGTTAATGACACATTTCCCTACATTCTCACTAATATGCTGGGCACTTAACATTAAACTTGAAGGTTTAACATGCATTAGATTCACATACATCTTATTTAACCGCACAAAAGAAAATCTTGATAATAATTACTATAATGTACATTTAAAATATTAGTATACTCACCTGTGATGTAGTCACATATTCTCCACACCCCTCCATAGCTGCTCCGCAGGAAATACTCCCTATAGGTGCGATTGTCACTGTTCAGGTCCGTCAGTACTATCTTATAGAACCTGTCAGGGGGTGAGAAGTAGGACTCATTCCTATTGAGGTTGCTGAGGTTCCCAAGCTGGTCCCCATTCCAGTCAGTGTGTTCCCAGTAGTCTGTGGCCACTGCCACTATCATAAGGCCTGTTGAGACGAGGCTAAAGAGCAGTGACATCGCCAGCACGAACATGACTGCGAGGGGTGCGTAGTAAGACATTGATTGGGCTCCAATGCTCTTGCTGGTCCCCTCAGTCGCAGCTCAACAGGCCTTTTGATAATTGGGCAAATTGTCCTTTTTTTCTTCTGTATTTCTTGTCAAAAAAATGGAAAGATCCTAGTTCATTATTATCTTGTTGGTCATTTGTGTCTTATTTCGCGCAATGCAGATGATATCAGAAACGGCAGGCTGTCCCATGTAATATCTCGGCTGGGAATTCAGGGAAATGGCAAGCTACACAATAGACAGGGATTACTTTTCACTTCTCTGGAGCAGTATATAAATAGCAGGTATTTCTATCGATCGGATACTCATATAGCTAACAATAGACGTGCTTGCTCAATAGACCAATCCCAATAACTCTGTCCATAAACATTATTATGTGATATATAAGCCAGGGTTCACTGCGAAATCAATACCAGGGTTCACACACCCTGCAGAGAGTGGCGCAATTGATTTGACAGGTAAGGGACGCCTGTAACCCCAGGAACCGTCTTCCAATCTGCAGTGGGATGACAGGTGTGTGGGCGGATGATGGTGAGTAGAGGGGTGGGTTTCAAGGACCGACATCATCCTCTACAGCAGACATCTAGGTCAGCAGATAGGTTTGATCTGGGGGCATGTCTCATAGGTTAACCCCATTGATGCTACTATGCAGAACTGTGATTCCTATGGATGAGCGATGGGAAAGGTTGGGTATAGTCAGGGATATACATTTTTGCGTCCTAAATTCGGGTATCTGAGCGATTATTCATGATATACACAAGGCTATGTGACAAAGGGTCATATACTGTTATATATCTTTTATAAAGTCGTTGTTATTTTTTGATGTTATAGCAGTGGTATACTCCAGTTCAGACCACTGATTAGAGGAAGTCAATGCTCTCAGTGGATAGCTATACCTCATATGTGCACTAGACAGGCTATATTTAAAACCCCCCTGTGGGAACTGCCTGCATCCTCTTCACCTTTTGTAATGTGCACAGAGCATTAAGGCAAGACCCCATCTCCTCCTGCAGCTTTGGTAAGCAGGTAAGTACTTCTCCTGGTGCTACTGCTTTCATTACTGACCAGGTGAGCCATCCATCCGCACCTGCTTTAGGCACACGTTAACTAAGAGGCACCCACGCACACAGGTGATCCATTACGGCTGGTCCTTCCTCCACGGTTTCCCCAACGTCGGCACGTGCTTATTGCCCATCTGACCCCCTCTTCCCACCGTCCAGGCACCAAGGACTGTCTGGTGCTGAGCTTAAATTTGAGATTGGTTTCTAATTAAATGAGATTGAATTGGAAGGTCTCTCCTCAAGATGAAGTTTCCATAAGGTGAATCGCTAAAGGTGTAATTAGCGAATCCCAAATGCGATACTATTATGATATATAAGAATAGAGTAAAATAATTATAGCTTTCTACATCAATTTTACTCTTAAAACCCCACCGCCCCTATTTATAGGGCTGAGTACCTGTCCCGACTCCGACTGCTACTCGAGGGGTAGCAAGATCTGCGCCTTTAAGTGGTGTTCAGAGTATGTTTACCAATCGCAGGCTTAGCTTGATGGTCAATTATGTTTAGCTCTATGTAATAATGACGTCCTCAATCAGCAGCACCAATTAGAGGGACAGGTGAGAATAGACTAAATAGTGGCTTCTGTGACTTTGGCTTGCTGAAGTGCAACACCTGGTGTGTTCCCAACAGATCACACAGGCGTCTCCTCAAATGCAGGTACAGTTGGGATGGTTGAGATGTGACTAATATCTCTAAGCTGCGATAGGATCCCAGCAGGAACGTGCTGCATTAGGGGAAGCCCTCCTGGCCTTTCTCCTAAGTGTTGCTAGTATTAAGATTTGTTTGTGGCTTTTGTTGTTGTTGTTGGTCCTTATGAGGGTGCTGGTGTTGTTGTTGCCGTTGTTGTTAATATGGGATGTTGACTTAGGGGTGTTGATAACCCCACACCGGCAAACATTATCTCCATTGCTAGGCTATACTAAGAGTATAACATGCCTCCTATGGTATGGTCCATTTGCTTAATATAATGCTCCTCCACCTCCTGAGTTAGGTCGGCTCTACTCCCACTCCCAGATGACCAGTATAGCTCACTCCTGCTCGGAGCTGCTCGGTCCCACCTCGTGTTTGCTCTGACTGAACACTGAACACTGCATCCGACGCCTGCTGTCCCCTCTCCTACTGCCCCGGCCACTCACTCAGCCTCCAACACTGTCAGCATCACTAACCCCCTCCCCTCTCTCCCCCCCTCCTTTCACCACCTGGGCTGTCCTCGCCCACTGTGGCGCCGTCTAGTGCTCAGGTAGGGAGGGACCCCAATGGACGCTGGCTACAGACTACGATCGAGGTGCGCATGCTTGGACGTGTTAAGTGTACACATGTATGCAACCAGTCTTTGGGAATCAGTATCTTCACAAAGGCCCATACAATAATGGTATGCTGCCCCACGGCTTCATGGTCATTTGTAGTCTTGATGCACCAATGCGTAAGTACCTCGCCATGATTGCCCGGTCAGCAAAAACCGTTGTAAAAGGTTAGAAAGCTTTTGAATAAGAAGATTATAGGGACGTAAAATGTAGACTCAAATTTACGTTTACGTTTATATAATTATATAAATGTAGGTTTTCTATGGAAATCCATAACCCCAGAATGAATATAAGTACTAACAGTATCCTCCATACATATAAGAACTTGTTTATGAGAGGTAGAACATCTATCACATCAAGATATATAGCACAATGAAAGGTTTGAATGTGTGAGACAATGAGTAATTTCCAATTCCACATAATGGGTGTTCATATGAGCATTCTCCTGCATAAATAGTAAAGTGATGATTAATCCAGCCCCATCAACAATATTCTAATTGAATATGATATATCACAGTTGCGATGACTGAAACATTAGAGTATCATAGTCATTATGGTGCTTTCTAATTAATTTCTTAATTATCATGATAATGATGCAGATACTGGAACGAAGAGAAACGTTAGATTATCAACGTCAAAGTAACGTTTTTTTAAGGCTAAGGGTTTTTTCTTAAACTGTGCGAAACACGTTTTAAACTGTTAAAAAGTTCTTTGCTCATTGGGTGCCTGGTGCATCATGTTGACAACGGGAGATAGTATATAAAGCTGTCCATAACGGGATAAGCATTAAATTGTGACAGCTCGTCAGGACATAATTTTATTCATTCTTTGCTTGCTTGATTGTTTGCTTGATGATGTAAGCCATTCTCAGTACCATGCACGCTCCACCGCTTACGTAATTGGAGGAAGGCCGTATAACTATGAGCCTAACCAAATATGTGGAGCGGCGCAGTGTGTCTCAGTATCACATTAAGAATTAATCAAATTTAAATGTAGTGCAACAGACAGTCTATATGTGAACAAGGTCGTTTTCTATTCTCTAAATATACATACAACTGTCTACTGATATCGCTACACTGAAAATCCATAGGTTGAAAGGGTTAGTCAGTACAGACTATCCTAGGTTCGTCATTATGTGTGTTAGTCATAATGGCAAAGGTCAGTCAGTAGTGGCTAACCTAGGTTCCTCATTGGTGTGTTGTATTTGTATACCACTAGTTGGTGCCACCTGTAAGATACTATGATCACCACTCAGTGGCTCCCCCTGGAAATTTAAAGACTAAGGTGGGCTGGTCAGTACTGACCAACCTGACAATAATTACTTACCTAGGTTGGCCGTATAGGGAGCCCTAGGAATATCAGTGTACATGTTTTGCTTTGCTGGCTTCTGGTTCCTTTCAGGCCACCATGTACCAGTAATGGGTCACTCATCCCCAGCCAATACGGAAATTCAGAAACTCAGTCAATTGCCTCGAATCACACAATTAAATAGTACTCTTATTGACGGATCCAGAAATCCTACACCTTGACCTAATTTAGAATAACGTGTGAATTAGTGCCATGTTTATGTTGTTATGGCATCATATATTCTGAGTATCATTCACCTTTGTGTTCTTTGGCTATTCTGAAAAGTGTCTTGGGCATTCTAACCAAAATAAATTACTCAAACATGGTTCCAAGCCTGGTACTAGCCCCTCCGCCACCTATTTGAATTCAATTTGGTTATTTCTGGTGCACCTCTTTCCCCCTTGACCTGTGCACTGATGAGACACAATGAATCTTAAAATCCAATCAGCGGTGTTGATTCTGTTTGGGAGACCCTACGGGTTTCTCCCAAATGGAAGCAATCCCATCATAAGCTCCAGTTCATATGCTTCATCAACGTCATGAATTAAATTTCAACCAATAAAAAACACTAATAGTGTTGTCACTCTCATTTGTCATTTTGCTGATTGACCAATCGTAAATACCGTTTCAAATTGAGAAAAAGTGTTTATATACATTTGCATCAGACCAAAAAAAGGTTTGTTTCAGGTCACCCAACCGACCCTATCAAAGTAGGGCCGACCGTACATTTTTTTATGCAATTTTGAAGAAATCTTCGTATTTCTACCCTTTTTGGACAATCTTAGGGTCTTTGGAGAGGCTGGCTAGTACTTTCATGTTAATTTAAAAATAAGTAGCTTATTGCCCACTGTGTAAAGATATGCTCTACATGCTCGAATGTATGGAAAATGGCGTCACAAGGCTAGATCGAGGTTGGACCGCTCCGGATTATTTTTGGAAATTTTACGAGTCAAACTAAACGGAACTGAGTTATATTGGATCCACCTATACATTAAACCATGTAGAATCGATTAAACATGGCGGAAGCTCCAAAAGCACAGAAAAAAGGCCCCACTCGGGGGAAAGATGATATGCTACCGGCGGGAGCCACTACCGCTGACGTAGTCTGCGCTGTCAACACCCTGGCGAGACGATTGACAACATAAGAACAAAAGGTGAAGGGGTTCGAGGGAACTTTAAAAAAGATAAATGAGACCCTAACTACTCTAACTGAAACCAACGTCAAGACGACGACATATGGCATATTAGACAGGCTCGACAGCCATAAAGACCAGTTGACAGGAGTAACGAGTACCTTGGAAGAGACCGAGACCACGCTGTCACGTATGTCTGACACCGCCCTCGCGCAGACCAGAATGCCTACCAAACACGACAACAAATTGGACAAGATGGATGCCTTGGACAAGAAAAAAGTATTTGTAATAGAGGGATGTCCAGAGGACCCCCAGGAGAATCTATACCACATATTGGGAAGATTATTCAAGGATGTCAAGGTACCATGGGGGGTCGAGCAGATCGAGTCGGCTGAACGGATGGGAGTGGCGCAGCGTCAAAACAACAACAACAATGGCGATCCTCAACGCAAGCCAAAAGTTCGTACGATCAGAGTAGTGTTACACAGGCCTAACATCAAATCTGTACTGATGAAGTCTCTCAACAATCTCAAACACAATGCATACTGGTTTGGCTGTTCCATAGGGGACGAGCTTACAGAACTAGAGATGAGACAATTTCACGACCTACGGGCTATGTACTTTCTGGCCAAGGCAAATAGTATGGACTGTCGACTGCGTCAACGCGCCTTGATTCTAAACATGGTCTCTTACCAGCATTATCAGCTAGGTAACATGCCCTCACCTCACTTAACAATGGAAATGGCCACGACTGTTGATACACCTGACGGAATCCTCTTTAGGTCTGCTCACAACAGATTATCGAACCTTTATCCATGTCCCAGTAAACACCCTACGTAGTTCCAACGTAGCTCAGAGGTTTCTCTAGGTAGATGTCCAACCAAAAGGTTTGAGATTGGTAATTTTGGAAGGTTTGTAGACGTCAAAACGTTAAGGTTTATTTACGTTCAACAGATGTAGACGTCTGATTTACGTTGATCTACCTCATTCAGACGTAAAAATTCTCCGTAGATCTACGTTGAAAGATGTAACTTTTCAACTTCAATTGGGTAGATGACTTTTCCGTGTCACACTAGGTTGCAGCACTATCAATTATGGAGAGTATATTACAGCTCCTTAACAAATCTACCACATTCAAGCAGTAAATTCTCATTAATTGTGAATTCAATATCATGCAAATAAACCACATTCAATAGAATATTTATATATAAAGGACAGGTGATTAAAGTATTGTGCAAGAATAGGTGCTTTGAGGCACTTTACTGTGAGGACACCACATTGGTGGTAATGGAAGAAATACAAAGCCTCTCTGAAGCCAAAACTATTCAACAGATCTATACTGTCAGGCTGTTCAATTGAACTACAAGAATATACTATGTAGAATGAGATGAGATTGAAAATTATAGTAGTTACTTTGTATGAATATTGTTTGTAAATGTAAATTTGTCTGCAATATATTACAAGTCCTTGTCTGAGTCCCACTATGTAGAATTATATGTAGTGTATTAAACATAGATTTACCTCTTCAGGAGCTACGTAAATCAGACCTGCAGGTTTGAGATTGGTAAATAAACCTTAACGTTTTGACGTTGATAAACCTACTAAAATTACGTAGTTCAGACCAAAATTCAACGTAGATTTACGTCTGACCAACGTCGTTGTGTTTACTGGGGTGCCATTAAGGATGAGGGAACCACATTCAATTGTGTCGAACAGGCTTTTCAAGCAAAGAAGGCGGAAATCTGTGGTGATAGAAGAGTCAGAGAGGTGGTAATGGCTGCTACCTGTCCCTACGAGATGATGAGTGAGGCCAAAAAGGTGCCTATAAATCAGGAATGGTCTAGAGATGCTGAGAAGTATCTCCTTCACGTCAACAAAATTAAGTTTAGTGACCCTGACATGAATAACCACCTCCAGAGTACAAAGGACTCAAGGCTCTATGAGGCAAGTTTCCACTCCGTGTGGGGTGCTGGCTTCCACCTTGGCCAAGCCAGGTTCTGTACACAAGCCAACCTGCGTTCGGCTAATCTACATGGACTCATTCTAGAAAGAATACACAGAGAAAATGCCCCTCAGCCTCCTCCAGGCGATGGGGACAGACCTGAAGATGAAGAATCCAACGCTGGGGCTGACGGTGGCGATGATGATGATGATGATGATGATGATGAAGACAAGAAGTCAGATGCAAGTACACCACCAGAACCCATAGAAGCCACAGAAACCCCGGAAGAAGGTGCTGAGACTGAAGAAGCCAACAACGACTAACAGAAGACTCCTACAACCCCACCAGTGTGCTCAATATTTTGTCAAACCAACTGATTTTCATTTAATTTTAATTTTAGTTCGAGTGTTTCTGGCCTTATTATTTCTTTTCTATTTTAAAAATTCCCACCAGTCAACCTGTATAAGACTTCAGGTTCAAAATTCATATTTAATGTGTAAAATCGTATCCCCAGATTAATGAACTATAAATTTGTCCTGTAAACGACATATGATGGGTCTTCCTGTATGTAGAGCCTCTTCATATAATAAGTATGTCATTGGGTGTAAAATTCTAGTTGTAACCACATATACATAATTACCTACCGGTATTTCAAATTTCTATAGAGTTATGTGGAGTCTGTGTGTGATAAACTTCAGGCAGAAAGTGCCTACCGGGTCATCAAGCTGTTTTAAACCAGAGTTGTTCAGTTCTAGACTAATAACTACATGATATGGTGTTTACCGGTATTCTTTCTTGTAAATCTCTACTGAGACGAAATTTGTGGTCGAATCTATGCAAGTTGATCTTACATGTATTATAGTGATTTAACATAAAACTCTGATCCAATAATTAGGGTAGACATTCTAGACATAAAGTGTAGAGGCAAGGGAAAAGGATACTCCAAGGAAAAGGTCAACTTTAAAATTGATATCATAAGCTTTCCAGTGATATATTACACTTGAAGATATCAATTCTAGTTTTTGAGGAATGCCTTCCTGAATATGTGTAGGCATTGCCCTATAAAAAAGCCCAATAAGCTCTAAGTCTCATATTTTCCCAGATATCCCTATCTAATTAGCATAATGATGATAATGAGAAATATATCATACATTTTCATTCTTTTAGTCATAAAATTTGATTTAGGAATGGTAATTTTATTCTGTTTTGACCATAGTAACCCCCATGAATCATTCTGTCAAGGGCTATCTTTAATTTTTCTATTTGGAATGAAAACCATGTTTCCATGGCAACACATATCAACAAGGACACCCATTTAGGCCTTAAAACATTCTTTTTACGTTCCAAATATCAAGGCTTTTCACCAGAAATGGAATGTTTTGTGTAGTCCCATTATTTTCTGCAGAAAAAAGTACCCTAGAGCTATTTTTACCATTTTTCTTTCCTTTAAGGCCATAGTGGCGCCCCCCTGGTGGCAAAAATCGGAACTAATCCCGCACGGAGTATCCTTTCTGCTTGCCTGCTCACAGTTATGCATTTTTCGAAATTGTATTGAATATGTACCGGTATTGAAAACTGTAGATTGAAGATTGAAGATTGCAGATTTGTGGATTGAGAACTGTAAATTGATTATATGTGGATCAACAAGGGAAAAGGGACCTCCGTGGGGGATTTTTAGTACCAACTTTGGCCACCAGGAGGCTCCATATAGCCAACAATGTTCAAAATATCATAAAAATTGTTCTATACTACTTTTTGATGGAGAATACAATAAGCCACTTTAGGAAATTCCAACTTTAGTGAAAAGCTTCCATATTTGGAATGTTAAAAGAACGTTTTTGGGCCTAAATTGGTGTTTTTGCACTTGTTTGGTTGCCATGGAAACATAATTTTCATTCTAAATTGAATTTTTCAAGAAATTAATGATTACAGGCCCCACAATGATTTCCATGCTGAAAACGGAATGTAAATCCCATTTTAAGATTAAAAGCTGTGACCAAATGTTTGAAAAAGTTTGGAAATTTGGGAATTTTCATAATTATGCTAATTAGATAGAGATATCTCTAAAACAAAGTAAGATAGAGCTTATTGGCATTTGAGATTACACAGTACTCACACATATTCAAGGAGCCAGTTCTCAAAAACTAGAAGTGGTACCTGTTAATGAAATATATCACTGGAAAGCTGATGACCTCAATTTTATAATTGAGTTTAACCTTTGGAGGACCCTTTTCCCTCGACTGTCCACATATGTCAATCGATATGTAAGAGGTTGTTGTAATTTGAATTGAGTTTTCGAATGTTCTATATTGAGTCTACATGAATCCTGGTTCGAATGCTGTTAAATTGTATACGATTTGTACCGGTAAGAACTAAGGGTGTTTGGACCCAGAGCAGGATTGAAATTGTAAACCGAATCTAGGCTAGCTCATATGTGAGAAGGTGTCGTGATTGAATCTAGATTCCATGGTTCTATGCTGATTGTATATAAATTCAGATTCTAATGCTGACATATTTGTATATTATCTGTACCGGTACTTGAAACTTGAAACTTGAAAATGAATTTGTCTATTAAGTCCATGCAAATTTACAAACGTGATCTACTTCAATTTTCAATTTCAAATTCAAGTGATATATGCATCTACCGGTACCTGGACCTAATTTGAATGTGTTTATATCCTGCTTGATTTGAAATTCTTTGTTGCTACTGTATGATAGACGATTGATATAATTTCGAGAGGTCTTATTCAATCCCACTCGATATTTTCTAAATTTATATTTTTTCTTTAATTTCATATTTTTTATAAGGAGCAAAAAACCTACATCTCGTCGAGTCAATGATAAGCTTGGGTGGCCATAAGAGCCGGACGCCTAGGCAGGGGGGTATTATCAGGGATCTGGGTTTTTTCTTGTATTTGATATATTCATATTGTATTTTCATTTTCATTTTCCGATCATGTGAGCCTTGTTTTGGTATGACAGGTGATATGGTATATTTGGAATCTGTACACATTGGGATCGACCATGGGTGAGATACCTAACTTTAAAAAAGGGTTTTCTCTGGTACACTTGAATGCTCGTAGTGTTAGGAATAAAACTACAGCTATCAAAACTGAAATGATTAACCTAAATATAGATATTATACTTTTCTCTGAGACATGGCTCAATGACACGGACGAAGACTGTCTATATATGTATCCTAAGTATAATATGTTTAGGTCTGATAGAATAAGCATTTATAGGGGAGGTGGCCTTTGTGCTCATGTTGACGAAAACATTTCATGTTCGATTGATAAGTTTAAAATGCTAAACAGATGTAATGCTGATATAGAGGTACAGTGGCTTTATTTGGTTAAAGGTACAGGAAAGAAAACAATTGTATGCAATATTTACAGGCCTCCTCAGGGATCACTTCTTGAATTTTGTAATACTATGAAAGCTCTTTTGCTACAAATTCACGATTTTAATAATTATGATATATTTATTCTGGGCAACTTTAACGTGAACATCTTGGTTAACTCTGTAGAAAAAATTTTACTATATGAAACACTTGACCAGTTTAATTTGGTACAATTAGTTAATGAAATAACTACTACCTCAGGCACCAATATGTGCATAGATTTGATCTTCTTAAATTGTCTTGACATTACTTCGAGTGGTCCCCTGAATATACATTTGTCGGATCACTTGCCTGTGCATTTAATACGTAGACATGTTCATGTGAAGCCAACCTTTAGAAGTTTTAAAGGGCGATCTTATAAGAATTTTAATTTGGTTAAATTTCTTGATGATATTGAGTCTTGTGACTGGACCTATTTTGAAAATTGCCAGACCTCGTCCGAGTGCTGGGATATATATGAAAACATGTTAAAGAGAATGTTGGACATACAGTGTCCAGTCCGGGAGTTCAAGGTCAAAGAGAAACCTGATCCTTGGATGACAAATTATTTACTGGAGAGAATAAATGACAAAAATAATTTGTTATCAGAGGCAAGAAGGTCTAAGTGTATAGTGACTTGGCGAAGAGCTCGTCAGCTAAGAAATACCGTAAATTTAGAAAACGATGAAGCTAGAAATAAATATTATAATAACTTAAGTAAAACTCACTTTAAAGACTCAAAACAATTTTGGTCCATTCTAAAAGACATTTTACCTTCTAGTAAGAATATGACAAAATCTGTTAATTTGGTTGAAGAGGCTGGGGAGTGTCTAAGGATAATACATCAGGTTACATTAATAAATTTTTCGCTGAGATTGGACCTAAGTTAGGTGAGAAACATCAGATACCGTTTCAATTTAATGGCACACGCTGTGAGGTGGATATGCCAAATCTGGATTTCTCTGAAGAGGAGATTGTCTCCTGTGTTAAAGATATTGACATTTCCAAGTTGTCTGCTATTGATTACTTACCTACTAATCTCTTCAAGGAAGCTGTTGTAAAGAATCCTTCTCGTTTTATTAAAATTATTAATTTGTGTATTTTGACTGGCGAAATTCCAGACTCTTGGAAAATTGCCACGGTAACCCCCCTACCCAAGGGGGGGGACCCGACTAATGTCTCTAATTTTAGACCAATTAGTGTTCTACCAGTCCCCGGCAAGGTTCTAGAAAGATTAATTCACACGGCTATCTCCACACATTTAGAATTAAATTCTATTTTATCGAAAAATCAGGGAGGTTACCAAAAAAATAAGTCGACTTTAGATTCAATCAGTACACTAGTAGATGACATTTTAGAAAATAGAAATAGGGGTAATATAACTTTAGCTGCATTTATAGATATTAAAAAAGCCTTTGATTCAGTAAATTTCTCCATTTTAATAAAAGAAATTAGAGCAATATGGTATACGCAAGTCCAGTATGGGCGGCCCGCAAACTACAGACGTTGCAAAACGATTGCCTCCGAGCATGCGAGCAGGTGAGATTTGCTCCCGATGTACATGTCCATGACCTACATCACCGGCACAAGGTGTTGTACCTCGAAGCTGCTCGCCGGAAGCAACTACTTGCCCACATGCACAAACTATCACTCAAACCAGCAATGGTGGTGGTACCTACCAGACTGCTGCGTGGAAACACGAAGAAGAAACTAAAAGTGCCCAGGCTGAAGAAGGCCATCTACGCCAAGAGCCCGCTACACCGCGGGGACGTGCTCTGGACAGCCCTGGACGACGCGGTCCAAAACATGACAATCAGGAAAGACTTCCTAAAAGCTATATAACACTTGCAAAGACTTCATGGGCCCAGTGGCCACTGATCACATATTTAACACAGCTAGTAATATAATATAAGACTCTGTTGCATCAATCGCTCGATTCATGTATACTCCTGGCCATTTATGAAAAGCGCCCCACGTCTGTGATTTTTTATGGTCAATAAATAATCAAACTACAATCAAACTACAACAGAACCTTGTCGGTGATAGAAAATTATTTGTCTAGGAGACAGCAATGCACTTTAGCCAATAATGTTAAATCTGACAAATTGCCACTTTCTTGTGGTGTCCCCCAGGGGTCTATTTTTGAAGAACTTCAAAGGGTTCAAAATAAGTGCCTGAAAACTTGCTTTCATGCTCACATATTAACTCCTACTGATTTAATTCATGCCAAGGCTAAATTGCCAATGCTGCAATGTAGAAGGGACTACCACATAAAGATGTATGCTTTTAAAAGGGCAAAAAATAATAAGTATTTTTATTTTTTATGAAATACGGCAGTGCTATTGATTTAACCAAAGATCGCGGTATTGCACACCCCCCGTGAAATAACCCATCGTCGTATTTCACGGCCCTGTGACGTCATCAAAATGGCGGTTTACTTACATTTGAACGACGTAGAAAAAGCTATTTCAACCCTATTTAGGCCCTCCCCCCTGTAATAATTTAATTTGAATCGAAAAAGGTAAAAAATAAATACAAAGGAACACTCGTTTTAGTCTGTAGCTGGGTTATTTTCACTTGTTGAAGGTAGGGCCGTATTTCACTCGGCCTGCGGCCTCGTGAAATACGGCCCTACCTTCAACTCGTGAAATAACCCAGGCTACAGGCCAAAACTCGTGAACCTTTGTCTTTATATGCTAAACAAAGAGTGACTCGTCAGTCTACAGCTCCTCTACTTAGGTATTCTACCATTAAAAGTGCAGCGTATGAAAGATCAGTATTGGTAAAATGTGCCCAGAGATGGAATGCCCTTGATCCAGACACTCGTAATATAATATGCATTAAGACCTTTAAAGCAAAAATGAAAAAGGTCCTGGAAAATACCATACCGAAATTACTTGTTGTATGATAGTTTATCTAAGAAATGGTATTCATGTGAGGGGGGGTTATTTTTAGCAAAAGTAATTTAAAGAATTCATGATGTGAAATCATTTTCCAACAAAGAATTGTTATTCCAAGGCTTTATTTCTGATTTATCTAACGTGGCTGTACCATATAAACAGGTCTCCTGACGGTACAGTCACAAACTTGTTGACCGAATAGGGGAATTTATACAGTTATTACTTCATGTAATATTTATTACAATGACCGTTATCTACTGAAGGAGAAGTGAGCTCACATGTATGTCATACATTGTATTCATCATTTAAATCTGGTCAATAAAGTTTAAATCCTGTTAAAAAAAATACGAATTAAATAGAACATAAAGAGATATGAAATAACACACAGCTTTGTTTTAATCTTTAATTTTGGCACATACAACTACAATAGAAATCATAGAATGGACAGTACGACTCAAACTACCAATACTTTAGCAATGTTGCTTTAGTGTGGGCCAGCAGAAGTTGACTGCACTAAAAGCACCGTCAATGGTAGTTTCTCTTATTACCACAGTGGATTCCTTCCTTCAACACTCTAGAGGCTGCAACAAGTTTAGTACAACCTGAAGCTTCCTTCCATTTCCACTTTGTCACAACTGACACATGTCATCAAGGTTATGTCCATTGACACAACGATCCCTTCCTGGATCAGACTGGGTAGCATTTATCTTTTGATTAAGTTCAATATTAGACTGGGAATACAGTCACCTTGCCATTCCTGTGCCTCCGACGCCACCCAACTCCTTGAAGGTCAAGGACGCAGAAGGCGACCCCAACCCCAGCAAAGACAGCACCGAAGAAATCCAGAACGAGGCTAAAGCCAGCTCCAGCCTGCAACATAGGGAGGCCTCTGGCCATCGTCACCCCTCCAGCAAAGTTGATGAAAGCTGAAATGCATATGGTAGATTGCTCCTGATATTTGACAGGCCGAAAGAGGTATAGGAAGCGAATTATCATTGGGAAAAGAGGAGGGGGGATTATAGGATGTAATATGAATGTCTATCTCTTTTAGTATAATATAGACAGGCTAGGCAAAATATGTGTCTAGGTTACACAATCCTATCTTGCAAAAACAGGGCTGACCTTAGAATGTTTGTTCTCAATTTTGAAAAAGATTTTGAGGGGGTAGTCTAAAATTGGTTTTGTCATCCACAGATTGCTGTTATGCTTTACGAGTCAGCTCCACAATTAGCTAGTAGAGACAGACATACAAGTCAGACAGACAGACAGAGGGAGGATGTTATGCTACCATTGAATAAAGAAATGATATATTCAGAGACAATCTCCGTTACCAATGAAAATAGAAACATATTAACATTGCAATACAATTTCTTTATTTGATGATAATCAAGAAACACTGACAGCCTAGCAAAGTAGTGTGATCTTCCCCAGGCCATGTTCATACACCATCCAATCCAATTAGGGCATCCACAAGGTTTGTGCAAGCTCACGCTAATTTGCTGGGAGTCTACCTGAAATGGCTGCCAGGGGTAGCAGTGCTACGAGTGGTCCGCGGCCACTCAGCCACTCCCCCTGGAGTTTGACGCAGATAACAGTGGACACCGCAGCTAGCAGGATGCCTGCCGAGGCCACCAGGCCCATCACCTCCATGATGAAACCGGCTTTGTACCATTCTGTGGAGGAAAACGTACACATTAAATTAACCCTTTTCGGGAAGCATTATGGTGCTTTAATGCGTTGTATGATTCTCACATCATGATGTATGAATGAAGACCTGTTAATAGTGAACCCAAAAATATGTCCCTTTATACTGTAAACCAACAGTAATACTGTTCATATACACTAATACCGTAGGCCCATGTAGGCCTACTGTAAACCTGCAGTAGATTCCACGGCTCAGCTACATTTAATACTAACAGTGTGGTGAGTAACTCAACACTGCTGTGTCAATGTATCATACATGTCCAACCTCACGGGGTTGATACCTCGCCAGTGATGCTTTGGTTCATCATGATTCCGAATAGACGTCTCGTGTATCACACAACTTTTAAATGGCTATCTAAATACATGAAGTACATTTTACCTATGTGATTTTGTGTAATTGAAACGTATATAGACGATGGACAAGATTTATCTGTGTACATTGATGTGGTCAATAAGACTAAAACCCCTCCAAAAATACAATGTATGATATACGTTGCCGCTAGCTTTTTAAAATATGTTTATTGACACATCTCATGTACTTTCCACCTCCGAGGATGTCTGTTGATAAAACAAAAAACTTATATGATACTTAGCATACAACTTTACAAGTATACAAATACAAATATGCATCATGCATGCATACATGCATACAAATATGCATCATGGTGCTTAGTGAGACCATCATCTGTATGGAGACCGTGTTCTAGAGAACTTGTCAAAATTAATATCATACAATATTTCTTATCATAATGCCGTGCTATATTGAAAAAAACAGTTATTTCGATAATTGTATATCAAGGCAATAAACAACAAACACTTTTCGAAACAGCTTTATATCATTACCATTAGAACATGGTCAGTATTTAACACCCATGTAATTCCCTCTAGAAGTATGTTCTTTTTGGGTAGATGTCCGAGATTAGGAAAGCTTAGTGGACCAATTATGCCTAAATCGCCACCACACGGCTTGAATAAACAAAAACCCTCAACCACTAAAGAACAACGCATTAACAAATAGATTGAACATTGAGGACGCGCAATTCAACTCACATGGGCAGTATTCCAAACCCCAATGGTCTTAGAAACTAAACACACGAAAATAATAGTGTTTGGACCAAGAGGGAAAATACTTCACACTGGAACCATTCTACCTGAGGATATATGGCAATTTAATGCGGTAATGGCAAAAGAGGACTTCTTAACTGATTAAAGTGAAGGGTTATATAATTATCGTTCTATTTGTAATGAAAAAAGGTTAATTGAAGTTCATTTCAATAGCTGTCAATAAAGTGATAAATCTGTCCATCAACTCACCGCGTTATGCGTATTTTACCTGCGAGTAACTTTTAGGTTTATATCCTACATAGTTAAGTTTTATTCATAGGTACCCTATCTTGTGGAATAATAACAAATAATAAAAGGGTTCTGAATATCACACCACGGAAATGAGATTTGAATGTCAGATATAACGGTTAGTTTACACAGCCTTTTAGCCTTGATCTGCTGCCACCCATGTATCCTATCAATATTGGTCTTGCAGGTGATTGATCCGCCCAAACTTGACACCAAAAGGGTAAGGCCCACTTAAAGTCACCAGTATTTGTTTTACCTATTTCTCTGGCAGGTAGTAGGGTAGGGACCATGTTGGCATATCCTACCTGGCTAAGGTACAGGCACTAACATTAACACGAGGCCACAGGTGTTCAAATCGACCCTCAGTTATGTCAATAAGTCACTGTGGGACTGGTCCTAGGCCAACCAAAAATAGTTCCATCTATAGTGCCATTCCAACTACAGCTCCAATTGCTATTGTGCGCATAATGAAACTGTACAAACATTATACATTTTATGTTGTGACCTACAGGCATTACAGCCTATGCTTGTAGACTAAGGGAGTATCTGTAGTACGTGGAATTTAAAGGAATACCATTTGTATCCCAGCAAATCATGGTCACACTTTACTAGCCTCACAAATTTGGCTTCCGGGTTGCTGAATTTTAGCATGACCTAACCACCTAAGTTGCTGAATTTGGTCACGACCAAAGTTGACCAATTTGGTCATGACCAACTTTTGTCAGGTTTGGTCATGATAAATTTTGTCATGACCAAAGTTGGCCAATCATGGCCAAAAGTGACCACGATTTGCTGGGATGAATTATATACTGCAATCAAACAGTTAGTTCTATGGTTCCATGGTTATCTAGAGTCTTAGTATTACTTACACGTAATAGCTGATGCATGGTGTGTAGGACTGGGGCAGTTTTTGGCATTACTAATATAAATACGAAATACTGTATGATGTACTGTAATACTGATGTTCTCATTATATGTATGATCATGACAGTAACTCTGGCAGAAGGAGGTTGTGACCAAGAAGGACATTTTCACAGAACACGCTTTAAAGGACCACTTCTTACTGCCCCGCCAACAAGATTAGGAGTGGAGCCAGATCGATTGTCTACTCGTGGTCTTTAAAGTGGAGGTGGGGGTTTAAGGATTAACCTTAGACTACGATTATGAATGTACGCTATCTGGATAGCAAGGGATCCTTTATAATAATTGTTGGCACTAATCCCATGGCCGTTTTGCTTCCTCGGTACAGTCACTATACTATTATTATTGTCCCACAATAAATCTTTGCAATCAACATTATACCCAAACATAATCTTACATATCTGTCCAAACATTTTTAATACAGTTTCTGCTATACACCCCACGCTTACATTATGGGTGTGGACCACCAAATTCGACATGGCGACATGGTTATTCTTATAATTGACAATCGAAATGAGGCCCAGTAACATGCAACATGAGGCTCAAAAACATAGTGACAGGCGACATGGACAATTCCTAAAATCGGCATGGGACATGGGCATAATTAAGCGACATGGACATGCGACATGGCCATTTTTTAAGATCGACAATCGACATGAGGACCCCCAACCAGACCCCCTACGTTCCACCTACCTAAGCTGGAGTCTATAGGTGTCAAACATGAGTGCACCGTGGAGGATACATCTCCTCCTGTCGCTATCCCCAGACCATGGAGAGGGCCACACAGTCTGAACAGCCCCAGCCGGGCAGCATCATCTCCTCCAGTACCTGCCCACCCCTCTGTCACCGCCGTTATAAGGTCCAGGAGGACAGAGCAGCACAGGGAGGCCAGACCCAGGAGCAGCCACAGGGAGAAGCTTCCAGGGTCCTGAACCATTCTGGGGGGTTATAATAGTCAGAAAGCCTATAGGGGCCTGTGTCTTCAGCCTTGGTCCTCCATAGGGTGCAGGCCTGCTGCTTCCAGGGTGCTGCGTGTAACAGGTGGGTGGATTCCACACTTGTATGTGTGTGTGCCGACCGTGGAGGAGGCAGGTTCCTCTGGAATAATGCATCCAGTACCTACTAGGTGGCCATACTGGAGCTGTTGGGGGTTGAGGAGAGGCACTCAAACCACTCTAGATGGCGCTCAGGTCTGCTCTGCAAGTAAAAAGGGGTGGCACTGCATGTCTCAGTGAAGGACAATCCACAGCAGGCCGGAAAACATACGATTTTGTGGTCGGAAGTATAGGCCTACTGTGGTAGCACTGAAAGGTTGATAATTTAATTGACAATTATTACAATTAATAGGAGAACTATACATTTACACATTCAGTGAAACTACCTGCAGAGTATCCCATGCAAAAAACCGACAGAAGCAATGTGTTTTATGTGAAACCGGCATCATTCTCAATAAACCGAAATAGAAATTGGCTTCCGTCAGACAATAAAACATTGGAGGAAATCCTGGCAAAAACATATTCTTTCTTATAAAAGAACACAGAGAACGGGTGGACACAGTGGACAGCTGTACAACACATCAAAGTGTTTCCCCATGCCAATCATGGAGCAGATCAGCCAGAATTATGTCAGATTAAACCTCATGTGGTTGATTATCAATTAGGGATCATAACTGCCCCCCCTACCCCCCCCCCATAAGTTGGAGAAAAAAGGCATATGACCAAGGCTCCAGGGGCAATAACGGTTACTTACTTTGTCTTGCAAATTAAAACGTGTTTATCAATAATCACTGAATACAATAGAGAAAGGGAAAGTATTAGACACATGTTCTTTGATGAGAGTACATAAATTGAATTGAAAATACGGCTTGGGGCTCACACAGTAGGAAGGTAAACTAAATCAATTTTATTCTAGTGTAGCACATATAGCTAGTAAACAAATACATGTTTCATCCCAACCAGACTTTATAACCATTTAGAGTGGAGAACAGATGAGTGTCCATTCCTTCTCCCTTCTTACCTTTTATCTTCAACTCATCTCCTAATTCCTTAGAATTACGGATCCTCAGCTTCTGATGAAAACACCATACATAAATAAATTGTACATTGGGTGTTGATAGCTTCGATATATAGCTCTGAGCAATACCTCACCAGACCAATAGAAGGGGATGCATCTATAAGCAATTTCAGCATTAAAGCAGTCATTATGTTTCTGTGAAAAACGCGGCATGGGGCAGGGGAGGTCGGTGGTATCAGACTTTGGAGGAGAGACTGGAGGCAGAGGAGAGATTTCCTCAGGAGGGTTATGTTGTAGCAAAACCTGATCAAACAGTTGGACGGTGTGCTACAGGGCGAGTGTCCTTTGTCTGAAGGATGTCTCCACCTTCGGACTGGATTGAACATAAAGCCTCTCATAAGACTCATTGATCTGATATGGGCACAAAATAAGCCCTATACACAAAAAAAGCAGACAATTGCATTGTCTTGGTTGCATCAGACATTTCTCACTATGCTAGTTTAGTTTGAACAAATGTTTGGTGGGGGAATTTAATTTTCCTGCTCTGTTTAAATCAGCAGAAGGGAAAAGAGAGGAAGATAATTAATGTAAATTTCAAGGTGTTAGATAGACGTGTGTCTGGTTGTTTCAAGGTAAATGTTTGAGTTGTAATACATGACCAAACAGGGTGGTATCGACACAAGACAGATCTGTCAGGCTACAGATTGGTTGGTCTAACTACAGATTACATTCTCATTAGAACATGATATGGCCAATACAATCGTTTACATTTTAGAATGAAACGCCAGCCACTTATCAAAAGAATACATCAGTGGTCCACAAATGGTAAAGTGATCTCCTCTTTAACAAGTGTGGGGCATTAGATCTAGATTTTTAAAAAGTCAACGATTGTGTTAAGATCTATGAAATACAATTTATTTGCAATGATATTTATGTTCAGACATTTACATGATGTATGGTCATATTCAATTATATTCATAAGTCTGGAAGAGATCGGTAGGTCTAAAGTGATACAGCTTTTATTGTCTAAGAGATATCACATTTCACATACATGAAGATAGAGCCAGAGCCCACTCCTCTCTGGCGACCTGTGCCATACTTATGTGGTAGGCTTCTGCCGTAGAGGGACCGTGCGCATCAGAGGCGTGTCAGAGGAGTGACACTCAGTGAGGAGCCACCCATATTATGCTGAATGGATAAACGTACAGTGGTACATGTAGATCATACTTATTTAGCAGTTTAATGGTCTGTCTTGGTTTAAATTAACTACAATACATTATTTATGATTCATAAAACAAAATGGTCAATAATTCATCTATACCTATAGCCAAGCATATACACATGTTTAGACATCAGTATGTTTATACCATAATCTCGATATATAGCGTGTACTAGAGAAAACACGGTGGTGTGTTCTTCAGATTTCTGACGTAATAATGATCGTTTTCACAGTGGCATATAGGCCATTCGTGACTCAATATATTGTGTACTCAATGTCATCATGCATATCTATTTCAGTATTTTGCTTATATAACTATATAGGACAGGAAGGATTGTTACATTGGATCGAAACAGTACCAACATATAATACAGTGTTAAACGGTTCTCTTCTGAAAACATGGTCGCTTTACTCAGAGTAGAGTATGAGAAGACTATCGGAAATCATCGCTGGTCATCCAACAATGTGTGATTGGCTAGACAGGACAGAATACGTCAACTCTATATTTTTAGTATGCTGCTAAATATATCGTGAATTGAAATACATCAAATCTATTAAATGTTTAGGTTATATTCTCAGAGCTTAATTAATCAAATCTATTAAATGTTTAGGTCTCATTCCCAGAGCTTAATTGACTGCATATAGCTCAGTCTCAGATATCCATATGGTTGAGTCACATCATGTGGTGGGGTAGATGTCCCTAGGGATAGAGATCCTAGAGGGTAAAAGTTCTAAGGAGGTAAAAGTCCAGGGGGTTGAAAATCAATGTCCAGGGGGGTAAATAGCAGGGGGTAGATGTCCGGGGGGTAGATGTCCGGGGGGTACTTGTCCTGATACCTTTTCAAGCACTCTAATGCCTTTGTACATGTTCTGCTGGAAACAGTATCTTTTGATCAAGGTGAAATTCCTGCGAAATTCTCTGCGGCAAGTAGAGGGAACGCGTAACCACTGGAACTATCCTCAAAGACAGCTACCCCTATTCTGGCCAATGTTATTATGTCAATGTCAGTAGAGGGACGACAGGTTAGCCCATCTCCTGTTAGCCCATCTCCTGTTTTCACCCCTCTTCTCTCCCCCCTCCCCACAAACAATGTCTTCTTATGAATTGAATTAACTTGTAAATTAGGAAACCCACCAGGAAATATGCAGGCTACACTGGAATAATAAAGGAGGATGGTGGGGATGTGTAAAGGAAAGAGGAAGGTATTTAGTAGTTTGTAATGAGTAATCAATGCTAAAAAAACTCTTAATCATAGTATTATACAGGGCCGTTGATCAGTGTTGATGAGCTGGTCACCTCAGCTTGTCTGTATTTATTTATTCATAATGCACTATGGTAGTATAAATAGGAAGTCTTTATTACATAAGGGCATATCATTATTTTATGAATCAATACCCTCAACAATCAGATGAAAATCAGTTACAATAAAGTTCTCAACAACTACATTTTAATGAAAGTAGTTTAATTATGAAAACCTCATTACAGTGTTGCCTTTTGCAAGGTCAAAAATGTTACCTTGTCATAATTTGCTCCCAGCACCTCATTCCACCTACTCTTGTTAGTTTCATCTCTCTCACACACACCCAAGTTTTGGTTGATAATTATCTCGATATATATGTCATTAGAAAAAGTTTACAACTCAAACTAGGACCAATACATCATAAGGATGTAACATATTTTGATACATAAACAAGATTCCCTGGTGTCAGTTCTGTGAAAATTACCCTTGATAAAACAGCTCTGATAGCAGTCCTTACCTTTCATTTTAATACATTCCTGTGGTGACAAGGCTAGTCCACAATCTAGGTTCATCATACTCCCAAATCCCTAGGAATAAGAACATGAGGTAATATTTCTGGCATCTCGATGGGAATCTTTACTGGGACCTACTATGATGTACATGAACTAGTCTAGGAGACTACCCTGTCTATTTCCTATAAGCTAACCAGCGGAAAGCACTACCCTTCCACCCTGCCTAACTCAAACATCAGGGGAGTCCCTCACACCTGCTCACCTGAATGTAGAACTGCTCATGGCTCTGTGAGCTACTTCTGCAAGCATTCTAGCTATAGTAATGGAGTGTTAAAATGCTGTTTCAGACACTGCAGGAGTTCCCCGAGAGACCCCAGCTTACAAGTAGGTGGAGGGATGGGGCCTGAGAGCTAGAGGCTAGGGGCACATGTCAAGAGGGGATTGGCTAGGATAACTTTCAATCACTCTGCAAACAAAGGGTCTTCGTCCCTTTGTGGTAACGTGAGGCTTTGTCTCAGCCAAAAGGAATTGATTATTCTCCATGCGAAGTAGTTCCTAGGGCTCTTCTAAAAGCAGGTCCATGGGCTTTATTTGCGATAAGGGGAGCAGGTTCTTGTATTTGAATTAAAATTAAAAGTCCATCCCACATATACCTACCATAATAACAGGTGCCCAGTAAACACCCTACGTAATTCCAACGTAGCTCTGAGGTTTCTCTAGGTAGTTTTCGAACCAAAGGTTTGAGATTGGTAAATTTGGAAGGTTTGTAGACGTCAAAACATGAAGGTTTATTTACGTTCAACAGACGTAGAAGTCTGATTTACGTTTATCTACCTCATTTGGACGTAAATTTACGTAACAAATCTAGGTAGATCTACGTTAAACTACGTAACTTTTTCAACTTCAATTGGGTATATAACTTCTCAGTTTCACACTAGGTGGCAGCACTTTCAACTGTGGAGAGAATATGACAGCTCTTTAACGAATCTACCACATTCAAGCAGGTATTTCTCATTAATTGTGAATTAAATGTTATGCAAATGAACCATATACAATTTTATAATTAAATATTATGGACAGCAGGTTAAAGAATTAAGCATTGATATGCACATTAAAGCACTTTACTGGGCAGATACCACATTGGTGGTAATGGAAGAAATACAAAGCCTCTCTGCAGCCAAAACTATGCAATAGATCTATACTGTCAGGCTGTTCAGTTAAACTATAAAGATGTACTATACATATATAGAAAGAAATGTGATTAAGAATGATAGTAGTTAGTTTGTATAAATATTGTCTGTTAGTGTAAATGTGTCTGTGATATCTTTGTCTGAATCCCACTATGTAATATTATATAAATGGGTTTAGAAAGTTGGGCGTAGATTTACCTCTGAGCTACGTAAGTCAGACCTGCAGGTTTGAAATTGGTAAATAAACCTTAACATTCTAACGTTGATAAACCTTCCAAAATTACGTAGTTCAGACCAAAAAGCAACATTAATTTACGTCTGACCAACGTAATTGTGTTTACTTGGTGGTTTACTATTAGGCTATCACATTTACCTCTACACATAGTTAACAATACTAAATGGTATATTATCATGACGGAAAATTATATTTTACTGATTCAGGTCATAACTATTAATAAAACCACTAGAGCTTAATAAGGAGCCTAGTGCAGTGAGAGGGAACACATAGGCGTGTTGCCCAACAGAAGCAGGCAGGATGGACATTTACCTTCACGATAAGCATCATCAGCTCATCCTCAAAGGAACAGCCATCTTTTAGTATTACCCAAGTAGAAGTAAAGAGCAGGTCATTATCAAGAGATTGAGTATCATTGGTTATATAAATGTAGCCTTTATAACTACTCTGGGCGCAGAACGGGAATAACCTGATTATGCGCTGGTAGTATTTTGCACACCCTGTTCCACCATTGGATATAGATTATACCAGAATGTCACTTTATAACAATGAATTGCCTTCAGGGATAACTCTTCACGAAGTTCCAACGATACTGACGGGCTCAGCTATGGCGGGCACTGGTTTGCAAGGTAATAGGTCAATTTCAGTATCTCAAATGAGTGCGAATAGAAGAACAATTTTACACAGAAATTTAAGCGGAAATAGACAAAACTCCACGCCATTGACATGCATGCACATCATACTTCAAGAGTTGAAGCTGGGTCATATCACACGATGCCGAAGGCTGAGTGTGATATGACCCAGCTTCAACGAGTGATGTATGATGTACATGTATGTTAATAAGTGGGGTTTTGTGTTTATTACATGGCCCTACAGTCTTTAAATGGAGAAAATCAACAGATTTGAAGGCAATGGAGTATGGCTACACCGTACTACATGGGGGCATGGAGTACGGGGCTCCCATAGGCTAAGCATAGAGGAGTCTGTACCACTATGTAATAAAGTGGCATCTCTGTGAATTTTGAAATGTCAGGGCCATCAGCTTTAGCTGTGGGCCAACACCATTTCGAGGGCGGGTGGTAAAGCTATGGGCCAGAGAATCATTCCCCAATACTCATCAAAAGTCCATTGTCTAGAAATTGAATAACACTGGGGCCAAGAGGCGATTCCCATGGCTCAAGGACATCCCTGAGTCAAAAAGATCCACTATGCCCCGAGGTGTGCGTTTTATTTCTTTGTGTTATTCTAACAATCCCCGCAGTGTCATCAGATGATGATAAAACATAGAGTAAAACATAGAGTAATCAAAATATTAAACGCTTGACTTGTATTAACTTGCAATTAAAAAAAAAAGGAGTACATGATTTGTAGAGCTTCAGATTTCGATATTTATCTACTCCGAATCGGAAAAACGCCTCCTACTATGAGGTTGATAATTGACCTGATACAGCCTGTTGTTGCATAAAATAATTCATAATCCCTAGTGTAAAACAGCGCTAAGGAAAAAACAGAGTATTAGACAAAAACAGCCCCCCCTACTGATAAATTGATAAAACAGGTCTGTCGTTAATAATGTCATAAAGCAAGCTCCCACGGGTATTCTGCCTTCATATTCTGTTCAGTCCAATTAGCCTATCCTATTGCGGAGTCTGGGTCTGCATTGTTCTGGCAAAGAAAAGATTAGCAGACCAGAAATCACATTCTTTTTACAGCGGAAAATTTTGTTTGAAAGGAAATAAGTTAGTCTAAATGTACATTACTATTGTTAGCAAGGCTTCTAAAGCTCTACTGAAGATGCAATCAAAATAACTTATTGTAAAGACAGCCCAGAACTGTCAGCAAGTGGATGACATAGTTTACGTACCGGGGGAAACCTTAAGAATTTTGAACACGTCTATTCGTCAAGGGGCAACTTTGTGAGTGAAATACCGAGATTACTTGCAATTGAACCTTGTTGAATAGCCAGAAGAATTAAAAAGTATTTTTTACATTAATTTACAGAGTGACTTAAATTCATAGCAGATAAATTACATGGAACGGATATTTGGTGATGCTATTAGAAGGCCTAATTAATTATGACTTGTTTAGGTCAGGTTTTTCTAGGTCTCTAATGCAGTTACGCAAGTTCAATCAAGTAAATATGGATCATTTTTGGTATCAGGTCACATCGGGGAGTTGTAAGACTATTGGTTACTATTGTGATATACATTTTTTTACCAGGTGCTAGCTAACATAATATTATTGTATGACTGTTGGTGCAAGGACGGGGTTGTTGGTGCTCCGCTACTACAGCTACTACATCCAGATTATTGTATGACTGTATTTACATTGGCCACCCTTAGTCAGAGGATGCGTCTACCCCTGTATGTGTAATCTACACATTAGAAATATCAATAAACACAACTACACTGGAAACCCAGGCCTACTGTATTATGAAGGATGGTGTATGAATAAAGCCCCCGATAAATTCACCCCTCAGATAGTGGCATCGCTTTCACAGTCATAGAGACATTGAAAAAAATGACTGATACAAAACAACATCATGGGTAATGCACTATTCAAAAGGACTAAAGCCCAATTCTCATTGAGATGAAGAAGACTAAAATGGGTTGGTCAGTTCTGACCACCCTTACTGTAACATAGGATAGTTATATAAGGAGCCAGCAAATGACTAACTAGGTTGGTTAATATTGACTGATTTTCTTAGCCAGTACTGACTAGGTTCTGGAGCCTAAATATTATCAGTGTAAGGTCCCCCAGTGCTCTTTTTTTCGGACCCGTCCTATCTCAGGTACTCTGTTCCTTCACGAATCCACATGTCAGCGACAAATAAGATAATGTTTCTACCCAACTAGACTCCAGACTGTTGCCTCCTCCCAGTAGATAGACATGCAAGAACCGATGCCATGACAACTGTCATAAACATCCGTGTATGCAATTGTCATTTCACCACCCAATGGCTGCCTAAAAGCATATTGAAGTAGGCCTAACACAAGACAAAGGTCTATACCCAGTAAACAAAAAAACGTCATACAACATTTTGTAACGTTATTTAAAGTTATATAACGTTTCTCTAAGGCTCCTCACTATGGCATAACGCTATATACAGTTGTAGAACGTTATTTTGACGAAAAATAACGTTTTTTTGTTAGCTGGGTATATACATGCATGCATGCATGCATGGTGACTGGGTATGGATGTGGAGGACTGAAGGTAGTCTATGTTTAGAATATCCTACACTGAAAAAGTAAATCGTCTGCAGACTTTTTTAAGTGACAAGGAAGCAGGCATTTGCCAGCCCAAAACCTGAAGTTTGCCAGCTACAGCAATGGCACTGTGCCAGTCCTAGAATTTCCAAAGGGTCTGCATGGTACATTTATGAATGCATGCTCTGCAAATAATCTTGCCAGGGCTACATTCATACATCATACTGACAAAAGGTGTACAGCATATTCATAACAGTATGCATCGATTAAAGGGCTATCCAGGTTTGTGAATTTGATAAACCCTAAACTTGTCATTTGAAGTGGGCCACCACCTGGGCTAACATTGTCAGTCAGATGAGCATTGTGGGATGATAACCTGGTAGATCCACAGATGGACAACCGTTTATGTTATGACAGTCACTAAGAATACCATAAAGTCTTCTCATAAGACAACTACTTGACAACTTTTAATCATAAGAGCGTGACTTTAAGGAAAGCTAGGAAGGATGGAGGATGGGCATGACTTAATATGAACAGGCAAATGCTAAAGGATAACACAAAGGACGATACTTTTACTACGTAAGAATTGGTTAAAGAATGTTGAAATGGCAAACCATTTACAGTCTAGCTCAGTGAAAAGAATACACCGTCTCATTCTGGAGTTATGAGAGGGGATACAATGCCTAAGCTAGTCATTACTGGATGTACTAATTATAGCTCAGACAGCTAGCTTCAGTCAGTATACATCAGCATTCATATCAAAACATCCCCATAGGTAGTAGTTAAACCACTGCCATACCCTTGTACTGAGGATAGTCGCGACAGTTAAGGCTGATCACGAGTGGCAGCGGTGCATCTCCCCCTCCCCCACTCCATAAAAAAAGACATGAAATAAAGTAAAGGTTTGGTGACCTATCCTGAATAAAATGCCATAACACGAATTGAGATAAGTGATATTTTTTAACCATGTTCTTTGACACATACATTCCTCGTCTGTGACAGGCCATTTAGGAAAGCTATAGATGATGACACTCAGATCGGCTTTTGACCACCCAAACAACTTGGGATTTGAAAGAGGTAGCAGTGCATCTGTTAAGCTACATCAATGAGTAACACAAGCATGGCCAACCAGTTAAGACTTTCCCTAAAACCATCTACCTATCTATGAGAGATCTTTAAATACCTTTCCCTCCACTAGCCAGGCATGCTTTCACCCGACTCAAAAGTCAAAATTATGCCATAAGCTCTTCATAAACAATAATTTTGTTATTTAGGGCAAACGCCTGACATCTTCCTTACCAATAAAACCGTAGAAGCTGGATGCGTCTTTTGAAAACCTGGTGGCGAATTAGTGTTTGAACTAGGGTTTAACTGTAATTATGTTATAGGCTGAATATCACTGTGAGATCTAATCAACTGTTACTCTTTGAAGCTGTTATTAGGTTATCATTCAATCATGCATGAAAACTGATTTTAAAACCTCCAGATTTTATTTGATGAGATTCTCATGTTCTTTTAGGTGTCTTTCCATGGTGGCAATACAACTGCACTACGTATAATATATGTCAATAATACAGTTTAATAGAGGTATACCTACCCATTAGCAGTAGCAGTGCATCTGCCAAGCTACATCAATGAATAACACATGTGCACATGGTCAACCAGTTGTAAAGACTTTCCCTACACTTCATACCCCATTGGATCAGTTTTATATCAAGTGTATCCAGTGAGCAAAACCACCTAAACCTTGGCTAACGGCAATCTTAATCTTGCCCTATGCTGACCAGACATGCTTTCATCCCGACCAAAAAGTCAAAAGTATACTATAAGCTGTTCATAACTAAAACACATTCCCAAATGCACAACACACCATAGACTAATGACTTTCGGTGTGGTACAGTGTAGAACAATTCATTAGCAGCCTTCGCAAGCATTCAATTCATTTGCCAAGACGCTTAAATTACTTCAATTCATCAATACGGGACAGTTGAAGTAGGCGAGTCTCAGGTTTTGCGATTCGGGTACTTCTCATCCATTATGTGATTTAGGGCAAACGCCTGGCACCTTCCTCTCCAGTAAGACCGTAGACACTGGATCAGTCCTGTGACAACCTGTCGGTTAATTAGTGTTTAAACTAGGGTTATTGCTGTTACTGGTTTGGACTTAACTGTGATTATGTCATATAGGCAGACATGTCACTATGAGGTCTAATCAACTCTTTGAAGCTGTTATACAGTTACATTCAATCATGCATGCAAATTGATTAAATCTCCAGATTTAATTTGATAACGTTTTTTTTTTCTTTTGGTCGTCTTTTTATACTGACAGCACAAATGCGCTAAGTATAATAGATGTCTATACGATTGATTCGCTTGAGAGGCCTTGATTAGATAGATTCGATTCAAAGGATTTCTACACTACTGAACCTTTTCGCTGTTCAATCTGTGTTTCTTAAATACGATAATGAACCCTGTTTGGAGAACGAGTCTTGGATTCGAAATAAAATTAATGGTAAGACAACCTGCATAATAAGGCCTAATAATCCATTTTCCCCTTCCTCTTATAACACAAGAAGAGACCTAGATATCATAGATGACGCTATATGTTGCTTTGGTATCTTGCTGTTATTGTATCATGTTTTAAATTCATTTATAGTTAGACCTGGATTAGCAATCCTCAATAATCCAGCACACTCGATAATCCGGCTGCTTTTGGCAAGGACATGTATAGGCATACACATATGTGATGGGTTTTCACAAAACCAGTCTGAAGTCGCAAAAATGGATTTCAGGATTATACTGCTCTGATAGAGAGCGCATCTCTACTAATTTCCTTGCATCAATCATTTAACTATAGTAGAGAGAATATAAAGAAACAATCCAAACATTATTATACCTAAATTTATAGAAATCAATATTTCTGACCTATTACCCTCATTATCTCTGGTTTATGATGTGCGACTTCCGACTGGTTTTGTGAAAACACATCACATATTATTATGCTTCAATAATCCAGCAGATTCAACATTCGGCTGTATCTTACCTGAAACAGGGGTGGTCGGAGTGTAAGGGGCTGACCGTATTCATGCTGAACGTAGTTAGGACAGCCAGGATGTTTAAGTCAATAGGACTTTCCCACTATGTGAGTCCTCCAACAACTACGGTCATGTCTTTACTCTCACTGTCAAAGCCACCTTCTCAAAGCCACCCTTGGTGTCAATTCCCTTTGAAAAACTCTAGACAATGCTCCTTTTGACCTCTCCAGTGTCTAGATCACACAGTCATCAAGTCCTCTGAAGGCCCTCCTCGTCAATGCCCCATGATCCCTGGATGGATCTTCCTTTGATCTGAGCAGATTCCCTTGTGTAGGTAAAACCGATAAGGTTCAACCCCAAAAAACACTTCAAGATTATTTTTTAATTTCCTTTATTTCCCATCAAATTTCTAGACTTTATTTTGCTGTGCTGTTTAGGTGCTGTCAGTGTCAACTGTTGCTTTGCTGTTTAGGTGCTGTCAGTGTCAACTGTTGCTGTTGACAGCTATGTTTTTGAGAAATTGCATAAACGATGCAGAAATATTTAAAAAGAGAATCGTTCTTGTTGTTTTGTTTTTTGTTTTTTGTTTTATTTTTTTTTTTTGGGGGGGGGGGGGGTTGTCCCTTGTCAGCCGAATTTGACATTTGACAGCACCGATTATCGATGTTGACAGCAAAAAAAAGAAGTTTTTTGAGAAATTACATAAACGATCGAGAAATTAAAAAAAAGCCTTGTCTGCTTCCGTATTTATGTGCTACAGCTTTCAGGGGATGAAAGGTGAAATTGAGCCTCACACCATCAATTAGTGAAGTCAGTTATTTACTATATATTCCACTGCTTTATCGTGCTATGACATACTACCTATTTCCTTACATCGTAAGTGTAATTGTTTTCTCTCCATCCAAATATCAAATAGGAATAGCAATCAGCAAACACATTACCCCTAATCATTGCTCATTATCTAACCAGTAAACAACATACCTTTACTATTTAATCATGTTAGTCTAGTTCATTAATCCATCTCATGTCCATCTAAGATTAAAAAATAATAGTCTAGGAGGGTTCAAATCTCATGCTAAGAAATTTCTTCAGCTGTTAAGGGAGGTCATTGCAAAGGCCTTAACTACATTGGCATACGGCTGTAATCAAATTTCTCAAGGGCCTGGAGTAGTCCCATTAGGGTTTTTGTCAGGCACTAATTCAACATGACAGGACATTCTTATGTTTTCCTTCATGCACAACAAGGTAGTAATTACCACTGTAAACCAAGTTGGTGATAAGGAAGCAAATAGACTAGTCTACCAACAATGAATTTTCATAATATTATCTAAAATGCTTCTAGGAAATGAGTATCAACATTCCCATATCAATGTTTGGGTAATAACTTTAATCTAGACTTCATTAATAAAGTTTCAGAGAGTGTAGTCTTGCTTTTCTGGCACCCCTAACTTTTACATGTGATGGTAAAGGTACCAGTAAGAATTTAAATCAGGTCTTATTTTGTAATCTCTTTTTTCTATTTACAGGTACGCATGTTTTATTTCATTCTAAGTGTGTTTACAATTGCATCAGATACCATCCAATAACTACTAAATATAATCATTGATATTTATAAGTAGAAACTAATTAAGCTTACCTAGCTATTGCATAACCTTAATTAAGCTCTCACTCCTCCATCAGTGCCTCTGAGGTGTCAGAAACGATGCAATAGTGCCCACATCCTTCTTTGGAACTAAAACAATGCTCCTTACAGAATTACCTGTCTCTAAGCCAATTAGTGTAACACATGCTGCTTAATTACGACGGTGATCTATCTGGTTCCTTAAGGTAAGTCCTATACCCTGTTGGATTGTGCCCGTCCACAAAGCTGTTTACCCTTCTGCACAATGGGATGCCTCATGAGTGTGGCTAATGAGAGCTAACACATGGTGAGCAGCTGGTGAGGGCCACAATAAGACACTCACCAGGGGTTTGGACTTCTGAGGTGTTCTTTCAGGGTTACAAGGGAAAGCATAACCGCGTCAACAACATGGAATATAATATGTAATTCCAGAGCGCTGTAGCTAAGAGGGAAATTCATAACAACCACTGATCAATGTATCATTATAATTGTACTATTTGAAAACATAGTCAGAGGTGTATGACAATTATTGTAAAAACACTGAGGCATAATAGCTGTATCAATTACATGTACACTTACTTACAAGGCAGTTTCCAGTTCTGTTCTCTATTAATGCCAGAATCCCTAGGCCTTAAGGACTCTATAGACGTTCGGCAAAAATATTGCTTTTTCCTACATTATCTTAACCATGATTGACATAGTTATATATTATTCTACATCATTGTAACTGCAAAACTGATATTTTTCACATTTTCTCCAAAAAACACAATTTTGAAACATTTGGAATGTTTTTGGAACAAAAACGTTCTTTTTTGCTTCCAACATAGTTACTGGGTAGAAATAAGGTATAAAGTACATGTTTAGGGATTGGAAATGAATTTTGACATCATTATGGAGAGCCGTTTTTCTTCTTTAAGAGATATTCCAATTATTAAGGTCTCCAGACCTATTTGAAATTTGGGATTTTTCTGGAAAAATAGTAAAATTCGAACTTTGGAATGCCCTGTAGAGCTTAATAATTGGAATATCTCTTAAAGAAAAAAAAAGGCTCTGCATAATCATGTCCAGATAAGTTTCTGATCATTAAACATGCATTATATACCTTATTTCTGTACTGATACCATGTTAGAAGCAAAATAACCCCAAAAAGAACGTTTTTGGAAGAAAAACGTTCCAAATCTATCAAAAGTCATAATTTTGGAAAGAATCTGATAAATATGAATTTTTCCTTTGCAGTGGTGTATAATATGTCTGGATTAAACAGAAAGGGACCAAAATATACACCTACGAAAATTGCAAATAATTACAAAAATGAACGTTGATAGAGTCCTTAATAAAAACACAAGGCAATATTTTCCAACGCAATGTCCTGACTTTTTTCACATCTCGATGGGATCCACTATATAATATACATGAGCTATTCTAGAAGCCTTCCCCCCTATTTCTCATCAGTTTACCAAGGTAAAGCAGTGCCCTTCCACCCTACCTTAACTCGAACATCAGAGGAGTCCCTGACACTTGCTCACCTACATGTTGGGCTGCTCTTAGCTTTGGGGCTGGTCCCGCCAGCATTTTAGCTACAGTAATGGGGTGTTAGGGTTTCTGTGACACTGCGGGAATCCCTCAAGGGACCACCTGGTTGTCAGCGTAGGGTAGGACTAGGACCCAGGCGCCAAGGGCGAGGGGCTAGAGGCACATGTGGATGGAATTGCTTGGAATCACCTTCAATCACTCTGCAAACAAAAGGTTATATTTCTTTGTTTCAGTTGAACAAAATTGATCGCTCTCCAGGCAAAACGCTTTCTACTGCATTTTGCTTTGCTTTGACTCATGGGAATCGCCACATTGACAAGCTGGTCATCAGGATTACCTACTGATCCCTCCAATAACTAAGAATATCACGTTCTTCAAAGTAAATTCCTGCAATCAGACAATAATGATTGGGCCACTAAAATCAGTGGGAGCTTTTTGATTACAGCCAGGAATTTGATAAAACTTAGAAATATGTGAATTTAAAAAAAAGAAAAAGAATTTGTTTGGCCATAACAGGTTCCATTCAATTCGGATAGAATCTAATGTCATCTACTGCTATCTTTGTGTATTTAGCAACTACCCTACACTGATATTCCTAGTCTCCCTATACAACCGATCTCTCAGTCACTAGTGCCTAACCTAGTTAGTCATTGGCTCCCTATATGACCAACCTAGATTAGTTATTATTGTCAGGTAAGTCACTACTGACCAACCCGCCTTAGTCTTTTTATTTCCAGGGGGAGCCACTGAGTGGTCATCACAGTTGGCCCCAACTAGTGGTATACAAATACAACACACCAATGATGAACCTAGGTTAGCCACTACTAATATAACTTTGCCATTGTGACTAACACTCAAATGACCAACCTAGGTTAGTCTGTACTGACTAACCCTTTCAACCTATGGATTTCCAGTGTAATCGGAGGTTCTTTGACCCTTTAAACCCCAAAACGGCCAGAAACGGCCGCACCTCATTTCCCCAAAACGGCCGTAGCTGGCCACAAAATGGCCGTTTTTAGGCCATGTTTAGAGGCAATATCAATGACGGAACCATCCCAAAAAAACTTTGGCTGTTATTAAACATGGATCCCTTGTAGTTAATTGGTAAAAACTTAAAGTATTTTAGGTCATTAATTATATTTAGTAAAGGTTTAACGTAGGGTGAACGGAATTAAGTGTTTGTCAATGGTTGCCTTTTTTGGACAACACATTTTGGTCTCCTTGGAAATTCACAATATAAGATACATGCCTAGCATAATGTTAATGGTCACTCTACTGGATTAGTGTGAATGATATATCATAACGTCGAATATTATATAATTCATATTTTATCCTCCCACCTAATGTTCTCCCCCCACATATGTATCGCTCAATCCTTTCTGTGTGTGCAACAATAGTTATCAGACAAAATAACCTTGCAACTTTATATTCCTTTCACTAGTAATCCCAAACGCTGTTTAGATGCAAAGTACAGCCATTAAGGCAATCCCCAGTTGTACAGACATCATACAGCCTTTAAAACCAGTGACCATCTAAGTCAACCCTTGTAAAGAGGTCTCTTTTGATTCCGTTTTTATAGTGTGTGAGTGGTGCTATGCAACTTAAATCAGCCTTTACTGGAATTTCCCATGGCACTAATCTTATCAATGCTCATGACAACTCTGTCTTCTGAATAATGGCATCGTACATCATGGTTGCCCAAGTGGCCTGGCACACTAGAGAGTTTCTACTGTAGAACTAAATCTGTTTATTCAGAGGTGACAACCTACAGGCCTGAGTGAATAATGTATATTTTATCTTGAAAAACAGAATGGGAATTTGAAGGAAAATCAATTGAACGTATGTATACAACACTAGATACATGATTTAATGTTAATAACCATGATATTTTGATTTTCCATTTAAAGGTGTCCACTGGTAAAGGAGAGTATGGTTTATAGTGAGACAGGGGGAGAACGTGAGACAGTATATTTCATATGGGAACTGAATGCTTGCTGATGATGTGTTAGAGCTGCATGTTTAGTTCAGACAAGTTGATGAATAAATACCATTGAGGGACTAGATCTTTACCCCAGCAAGGATGAAAGATTTTCACACAGAAAAAAAGGATATGCAAATTCTATTGATAAATTGACCAAGATAAAAGTCTGTTGAAAAAACCAAAAAAAAACTGCCATGGGGCATCTCCCTTCATATCATGTTCCTGCGTAGCAGGCGGTAAAGGGTAAAAGACTTTCAGTAAACATGTGTTCAAGTGTTTACGTCACCTATGGCTGATGATTACTCTTGGTTTGGAGCAACAGAGATACACAGGTTTAGACACACCTTTTCTGCTAGCTGCTATATCTGACACTAGTTAAAAGGCAGATTTCATGAGCAGCACTACTACACTAATGAATATATTCAATACCATCCCATGTTACCATTTCATGTATCACACTCAACTAAGATGATTCACACCACTTCTCCCCCATTGTCCAACAACATAGCTCCCCCGCAATTAACAGGGGAGACAGTTGGTGCACGCGGCTGAGAACAGCAACAGTGAATATTGCACCTCGATCCTCCAATTTCCACCACATCTATGAATAGCCTCATGAGCAGCTTGGGAGTGAGCTATAACTGCAATGGCCGTTAGTGGGTGCATGTTTGAGAAGGGGAGGAATCATGTGAATTCTGGTCTGTGGAGAGTTATGAGGTGAAACATTGATGTGTTCGTGACATGAACAGTAGCCACCCCCCTCTGGTCTCCAAATGCTGTAAATCAGAGCAGCTCATGGCCATTCAGAAGTACACAGGCAAATGGTCCAGCATGAGACCTCCGGATATTAGTGCACTAAAAGCATGAGGTTCCAAGGTAGTAATATACTGAAGGCATCAAACTAAAAGAGTAGTATAGTCATATCTTGCTACTCCAGCTCTTATTTTTGCACATAACAGCATTTAAAAGAAATGTTTTAATGTTGGGAGTACAGATAGAGAGGAAATTGTTTTTGAGTAGTCTCTAAATTAGTCCAAATTTAGTAACACACTGAAAGCATCGTGTTAAGTTGTGCACTAAGATGTAATGCTATATTAGGCTCCATGTTAGAGGCCTACCAGACTTATCGATCTATATGGGTAATAACAAATTAGGGGTCTGTAACTCATATGATTACCTGGGAGTCACCCTTGACTACAGGTTAAACCTAGACTCCATGACAGGCAAAACTGTATCTTCTACCTTTAATAGACTGTATATGTATAGAAATCTAAGGAAAAAAATGTCAGATTGGGTTGCTAACCTTGTATATAAGCAGACAATATCACCGGTCCTGGAATACTGTGGCTTTTTATATAATGGGCTTACTGAGACCAATCAGCTAAGACTACAACGTATCCAGAACCGATGCTTGCGTGTGTGTCTCCAAGTAAAACTAAGATACAATGTTCTGAAGTTACATGAAGATGCTAATATACCATTTATTGGTGTTAAACATGATGTACAATTGCTAATGATGTTGCACAAATATGTCTATAGTGGTATAGCAGATTTTGATAGCATGGGCCTAAAACTGAAGACCCAGCCTGTACACAACATGAGAACTCGCTCATGCAATACTGGCCTATTGGAATACCCACACTCTGTGAAGTTTGGGTTTAGAAAAAGTCCCATCTACCATGGGGTTGCACTATGGAACAGCCTGCCACCAGCATGCAGGACATGTGTCAACTGGGAAAGCTTTAAAATCCAAGCAAAAACTTGTATGACCTTGCTCCATTTAGCTAAGTGGCGCAAGATTTACACTCGTAATAATAATGGCTAAAGAGTGCTTCTGTCTACTGCATTTCTCTACCACATATGAATGGTATAATTAATATGTATAAATGATTATGATTGTTTACTGTTCATTGTATATTGCATACTGTCTACTTGTACCATGAACCAATATGACAGTACTTGAACTGGTGACAACCGAAATGCACGGCTAAGCCATTTTCTTGTGCATTGATGTATAATTGTATTTACGAAGATCATCTGATGAAAAATAAATACTCTTATAAACTCAAAAAAAAAAAAAAATGTTAGTGTATTGTGCACCCTCAAAATAGTAATAAATAAGGCAGAATAAAAGATTAGAAGCACTAGCTACCAAATTTGATATTGCCGTACTGGGTAGTAATTAAGGTGGCTTTGAAACAGATATGTATTATATTTTAGGTACAAGCAAAGTTTATTTAGACAATTACTTGATCCAACAGTTCATTTTCCAACATGACAAAAACCTGCATTATGCCCTGCATCAGGAGCATGTTGTAGCACTTTTGAAGTTCACTTCTCTGGCAATCATTAATTTGTCTCGCTTTGTTGCCAGTCTATGTCAGAACTCTTAAATTGCATTAATTCATTAACATAATCAGATATCAGACAAATTGAGTAGCTGTGTCTCAGGTTTTGAAATATTGGTGGTTAACTTATCACCCAATATCTGGTTTTAGACGAGCGTCTGGCACCTTCCCCTCCAGTAATATTTAAAAGGTTGGATAAGCCCTAAAATACGGAGCCCCTAAGAGGACATGCTTATTTTTATTTATTTTTAAACTGCAGAAAGTTGCGCAAACAAAATAAAGTTGCGCAAACAAAATAAAAGTTGCGCAAACAAAATAAAAGTTGCGCAAACAAAATAAAAGTTGCGCAAACAAAATAGCTGCCTGCCCCTTTTTACCGATCGTAAATCGGACAATTATTAAGGATTCTACATCAGGTTAAAGTTAATGACAAAAAAGGCACCATCGACATACATTGACAAGTCACCCCCTCCACACGTCATTCCCACCTTACGTCACCCCCCCACATGTCACTCCCACCTCACGTCACGTGCTGTGTATTAATTATATGGCCAGCATCATCGGTTTTCAGGATGCCAGACATGCTGAATTTAAGTCAGACAGTTCTAGGCCCTATTCCCTAGATTTGTTCTACCCGGAATTCCCCATCCCTCCAGGAATTTCTTCACTGGATTTCCCCCACCCTGGAATTCTCCTGACCGGAATCAAGAGGTGAGAGTGGGGGGGGGGGGGGGGGGGCGCTAGATTCCAGAGGGAGAGTTCCAAGGGGGGGATTCCAGATTCGGGGGGGGGGGTGCCTGCATGACACCAAGTCAGACAATCAGATGTCCCTCACTTTTCGCTCTGATGCATAACAACGAGTTGAGGAATAATATATTCAAAGATCACTGTCCACTACCTCCCCAAAAGAAAACACGACACTGAACTTCAATCATTCATATTCATTATATCAACTACAGCAATCATTTTATGGACAGACTAGTTGTGAAAGTTTCAATTCTCTTGCATACAGTTCCTTTCGGACAGGCCATTCCAACGGCCTTAACTATATTAGGGCTGTTATTAAATTTCCCAAGAGTTTGGAGTAGTGCCATTAAAGTTGTGTCAGGTACTAATTCCACATGACGTGACCGCCTCAAGTTTCCACTCATGACGATGTACTAATTACCACTGTTAATCAAGTGGCTAATGTAGTCTATAAACAATGAAATCATATAGGAAATGCCACATTTCTACTCTAAGATATGGGTAATATAATTAAGACTTCATTAATATCGTTTCTGAGATCGTCTGCTCTCATCAGGACACCAAAATGCGTTGAAAGGGAGTATATATTATATCAAGTTCTCAAATTACAATGATTTCAGTATGACCATTGTATTTAGGGTTCTTTATAAGCAGATATTTCCATGTTACCATTGTATCTAATCAACTCTTTGCAGTTGTTATTTTGTTGTATTCAATCTTGGTGTAGCTTCCCGATTTAATTTGCTGTTACTTTCTTCATAATGTATTTTTTATGTTGACAGTATAACTACCGGTATTCTAGGTAGGCCTACAAAATATGTATAATATAAACAATAACCCACTGATATTCCTAGATGTTTAGAATGATTAGAGAAATTGTCTTACTTTCATAGCAAAATTTAATTTAAGTAAATGGTTTTGACGCACTGAATAACAGGCCTATATGACTATGCAACACTTGTCTATTCTTAGTACACACATAGGCTCCCTATAAATTCCTGTTATCATTCCCGATAAATGTAATTAGTGTGTAGATAATAGGATTTGAGAGTGCCTAAGACCACATCTAGCCCAGCCTGTCACACCCTCAAGAGGATTTCTCTCTCAGCGTCAAAGTAACCTTTTCAAAAGTCACTCTTGGAGGCCATTCCCTTTGAAGCACCCTACACAATGGTGCTCATGACTTCCTGAGTGTCTAGCTCATCGACTCCCCTCTCTGGGGCACTTCTCATCAATGTCCCATGACCTCTTGATAGATTTCTCTTTGATCTTAGCAGGCTTCTCTGTGCAGGTAAAACCTCCTCTGTGCCCACAACCTTCAGGGGATAAATGGTAAAATCGACCCTCAAACTATATGAGTTCTTATTGCTGACGTCTGTGCTCTATAGAGTAAACAATATTCTAAAGCTAAACCACTTGATGATATAATTTATTTTTGATAATTGAAAACGACCTACAAAATGACAATGAGAGGTTACTTTGAATCAATAGTAAAATACGTTCCAAGATACTTATTCAAGTCAGATCTTGACATAACAACAATGAGCAAACTAATCATTGCTCGTCATTTACCAATGAATAACTGCATACATCTTTTTGGATTAGGCTAGTCTAAAAATAGTCTGAAATGCCATATTCCTCGGTTAGGATTACACTAAAAAAGAATGTTGATTGTTATGGCAATACTGTCACATATCCCTTATTGCGATGAAAATAGGGTTCTTTCTGCCAATGAGATGAGTCTAAACCATCCCCGCTTCACTAGAAGAAGAGTAGCGTTTACAAACGTCTAGTCTCATCCCTTGCCATTTAGGCCTCTTAATTTTGCAATGTAGCTGATAATTCTCTTATTCCATATATTTCCATTGACACACCTTTCTTTTCAAAAGGTCTTGATCAGATGTTGTATAACGTGCAGCATCTAATGATTCTACTAGAACATACCATTTTAGTTAGGCCAAAAAAAAAAGAAGGTTTGTTTCAGGTCACCCGACCGACCCTATGTAAACAGGGTCGACCCTACGTTTTTTTATGCAATTTTGAAGAAATTTTTATATTTTTACACTTTTTGGGGGTAAATTTTAGGTTTTCAAAAGTTTTGAAAAAAATCTTCCCATTTTCATACTTTTTTGGGTCAATCTTAGGGTTATGTAAAAAAAAAAAAATTAAAAAAAAAAAAAAAATCCGACCTACCGACCCTAGAGTTTCATCCCATGTTACCTGAAACAAAACTTTTTTTTTATTTGGCCTTACTCAAATAAGCAACAACAATTTCAGTTTAACTTCTCAAAATACCATAGTCGATCCCATCACTGCCTGTAAGAGATCAGACATAATAAACGAAAACAAACAATGCTCCTTACACAAGTACCCATATCTAAGCCGATTGGTGGAACATACACTAGTTAATTATGGTAGAGATCTTTCCGGCTCCTTAAGGAAGCACCATCCCCTTTTGGATAGTGCTCCCCCATAGAGCTGTTTACCCTTCTGCACAGTAGGATTCCTCTCTTGTGAGGACTAAGGTATCCAGCCTAATGAGTAGGGGTAATGAGGGATAAGACATTTTGAGGATCAGAAAAAGAAACTTCCCAGTTCTTGTTCTCAGGGGAAAACATAACCCTAATTCCCTAATAACAAGGATAAAATGACTAATAGCTCGGGTTTATTTCGTTAAGTATTCCACATCGCAGGATATCATAATGTCTTTATTTGTATATTCTAACAAAAAAGGTGTTTATTTACCTATTGTATTCATGAAGTTGACCATGATGTGGGTACAATCATCGGCTTTCAAACTAATTTCTTCTTAGAAACCGAGTCTCAGTACAGATCACAAAATATGACGTTACATATTGTGGTTGGTCTTTATACATTTGTTATATCATATAGCTTTATGTGTGTGGTATTTAACAATAATTAGAGCAGGTAAGAGTCAGATGATGCTCCAGAATTGTTTAGTGGAACAAAACAAATAATGGCACTATATATATATAGATCTATGACTTAAAAGTATGTTCGGGCCTGTAACCAGAGTTTGCATGAATAGAATAGAGTCCAACTTTCAGATGATTACCCTTGGCCACCTTACTTGAAATCTTGTACAACTACAAGTATGCAGAGTATCAAGTAGTAGGGGATCATAAACAGCCTGTCCTTGAAATCACAAAGAGGCTTATCTTGAATGAATTAATCACACTCCTGCAAATGTATCTGATTTACCAAGGATTGTGCTCACAGTACTAAGATGTCACAAGCAAAGCAGCCTCACGAAATGAGGACTAAAGGAACCATTTTGCGAGATGGACCTTGTCATGTTCCTATGTGGTCAACCATATATAACTGACCAAAAAAATGGTTTCGTAACAATTTGAAAGGTCAATCGTCCCGACAATCTTCCACAGAGGGCATCCTCTTAACACCAAAATAAACTCGCATTACGGTATTAACATGACGTATCATATGCTGGCATGCATGCATGCCATAGATTACTGGGATTGCAGAGATTACTTGCTATAAAAGTGGTATATGATTAATATGAACAGGATTTATGTCTGAGCTGCGACAGAATCTTTAGGGCAGCAAAGCGCTTTGATGCACCATGCCCTTTAATTGTCGCCAATGCATTCAAACCAGGGGCCATACACAGTGACTCGCCAGTGCTTTATTTGATCAGATTTGAAACACTCACTTACGGTCGGCATCATGTACACGTGCAGCGTCAGTGAGTTACCGGCTATCTGCATCGATGCATCAAGGTGCTTTAAGACAACTCGCCATCCTTAAAGAGTTGAAGGGTGCCGGGCAAATTAGTGTCATGTGAGTTGAGGATGTGGTCTTCTAGCTTTCCCACTAAATCTAGAGGTGAACCTATCTCAGTGGAGTGACTTTGGTGTCCCTGTTCGGCTACTCAAAATATGACATATTTTCTTACTGAGGGGTCAAAACATACTGAGAAAATACGAAATACTTTTCGGGCACAAATTTCACATTTTAGTAATCAAGAGTGTATTTTTTATTCGCAGAAGTTGTGATAACGCAATATATGCCTAGCTATAACTACGTTAGTGACAGTATAAGGTTTAATTTGATACTAAATGTGCCAATACTATTTTTTTCCCTTTTCGGCATAATCATTTTTATCCAAATATTAGAATAAAGGTTTCTCCAAATCAGGATTTTCATGACACCCATGGTGATGAGGAACCTTTATTTTTATGAGTGACTTTAATCCACTACCGTTCTATAGTTATCTAGGTTGGTGTCAGCCTAAACCTCTGTGATGAATGCTTTTTATACAATTCAGTACATTGTAAAAGGATTTCTTACATAAATTGTCAAAAATTACAATTCGATTCAATTCCCTTCGAGGACATTGGGACTTATGTTGAATAACATCAAGACTGTTTTGCCCCTCAAATCGACCCTTTTTACAATTTCTATAGGATTAAGACTACATATATCTCAATTTAAAGGAATGTTATATAAGCAACGTCAGCAATATGGTTAGCAATTTTGTTTCTGGTAGAGCAGAAACATACAGGGTGGGGTAGGAAGGGGGTGGTAGTATCACGGATCTTGGAGAGGAGGGAGGGGGCAGAGGAGGGGTTTCCTTAGGAGGTATATGCTGTTGGCTGTAGGGAAACCTGATCAAACAGTTGGACAGTGTGCTGCAAGGCCAGCGTCCTTTGTCTGAAGGCTGTCTCCACATTTGGGCAGGGATGGGCATCAAGCCTCTCCTAAGAACCAAAGCTGTGCATAGGAAATAAGCCTGACAAAAACAGCACTGTCTTGTCTTGGTTGTGTCAGGTGGTTATCACTTACGCTCGGTTAGTTTGAATGAGTGTTTGTTGGGGGAATTTTATTTTCCCACTCACGTTTCTTACACCACTCAAATCAGAACAAGGGAAAACAAAGAATGATAATGAATTTCAAGATGTTGGATATGAGTGCTCAGCGGATTCAGAGTAAATGTTTGTGTTGCAATAAATGGCCCGACTGGGTGATATGGACACAACACAAAATTTGTCAGATTGATCAGTCTGACTACAGATTGCATTCCAACCAGAAATTGATATGGCTGATACAATCATTATGTTTTGTTACGGAAATGCTCAAATTGTTTAAAAGCTTGCATTACAGATTGTAAACTGCCAGCCTATTCAATAACATGATGCATTATATCCGTGTCGTTCACACCAATCTTGACTGTAGAGATGAAAGATCAGACTTAATTACTAGGTCTGATTGACGTTTTTCTACGTCATTTTCAGATAACACATAACTTAGCATATCATTTTACACAGAAAAGAGAGATTCAGGCATAGATCTGTGCCATTGATGACATTGCAGACAAATCTAAATTCACAAACTACGTATATACTCTAATTAAAATCTCATTTCTATATATACAATATCAATAAATTGAACGTACAGTAGATCATGCAGCAGAGTAGTACATTGTATGTATACCTAGTTTTTGCTGTAGAGAGGCTTTATAATTACCATGTATGTGGTGTCCAATCAGCAAAATACCCCAATACACATTATGTATGCACACTTTTTTTTATCTGCTGTTCCTTATTATATTTTATGCATAGCTAATGGTATGCGACTGATCTGCATTATATCAAATTCATTATTCATAAGAATTTGCTGATTGAATGTGGTAGATTTGCTAGAGAGCTGCAAGATTCTCTTAATACTTGATGGTGCTGCCACCTAATGTGACACATGGGATCCATATGGGATCTGTATGTAAATGAACAAGAGGCATTCCGTAAATCTACTTTGAACCATGTCTGAAATTTGGAGGAAATATGACTTATAGCATAGGTTTACTTTATAGTATACTATATCTATGTGACAATGGGATAGAAAAACATAATACAAGAATGTAACTAAACTTTCACGTTTAAGCGCTCATAAAACTTTAAAAAAAGAGTAGATTATGCAGACCTTTGATTGAACAATAAACTTGACAAACCTCTCAGCCATGTTGGAATGAGGAAGTGTGTTTACTGGGGTGTGAAAATAAACTACATTAGATAAGCATGGGGGGTGTTATTTCAGGGAAAAGACACATTTCAAAACGTCCAATGCAGTTTCTTACAAGAAGTAAAATCATGTTCATGTTATGGCAGAGCTCCTACCCCAGTCACCCAGGAGATCCCATGGGCGGCTGCATTCTTTTTTTATTCATAACTTCCCTTCCCCTTTAGAATTCCAATACAAAAAACGAACCCCCTATAAAACCTCACCACCTCAACGAAAAGGAAACTAAAAAGTTCATATAAAAACTGATTCACATAAGAATGAAACAAAAAGTTAGTATTTACAAGAATGTGTTTATCGCAATCCGGGTCCTTAAAGTTTGTCTATCCTATAATGTATTTACCAGTATGTTCAGAAATCTTATTTCTACCAGTGAAAATAGAAAATAGTGTCAGCACCAGCAGAATTTAAATACCATAGTTGAACAGCATTTGCACACACCAGTCAGATACTAGGGACAGATATCTAAGAAAGAGTTAAGACTGTTCTAATCCTATAAATATGTACTGAGAGTAAAATATGATATAAGCTGAGGCTCAAATGAAACAATTGACTGAATATGATTGAAAAAAGACTAGAACCCTTCAGTATAGATCAAGGGACATCAATTCAATTCTATCAAAGGCGCTATAGTGAATTGGTCTGGTGTGTACTACACATAATCATGGATCCAGCATGAGATTTCCGGATATTAGTGCCCCTGCTTTTGATCATGTCCATTGGGCCGGAATGATTACCAAATTAGATCGATTTTGTACCAAAATGCGATACAGTGTTAAGCTATCTCCTGGTGAAATACAAAGTTTCTTTTCCTGCGAATGTGGGATTAAGCATAAAAAGTGGAGGTGCAGCACAAATGAGTCCACTCTTTTGTATTGTGTTCATCTTTGACCCACCCACATAAAATGAATATATTTTTCTCCACGGTACAATTTTCGCATAGTGCCAGACTTATTTTGAATGAAAATAAAATTATATAGCTTGGAATTATAAATGGGATTTACTAATTTAATAATCTAGTCAAGTCCCAGCATGAAGTGAAAATTGAGGGTGGTCCATGCGGACATATATGCTTGTCTGGGAATACGGTTTGTAGATTGGACAGAATCAACGTGGGATAGTATAGAACTACATGTAAGGTATGTGAAACATGGCGCTCCCGTGAGTGCTGTGGGTTTGAGGAAAACAACCATATAATGTTCAAGACCTTCAGACAATAAGGAAAAATGACAACACTACATTCAGTAAAGATTTCCATGTGGAATGCGCCAATGATGATTCTAGTAGACCATGCATGTAGTTCCATAAACATAAAAGATATAAAAAATATTAGGTTATTGCTCACTGTGTACATTAGACAGCACACAGCATTGCTCCATACACCACATGATGAATTCTCTAATCATTACAAGCATACAATGACATACTATGTAAATATGCCGTAAAAATTCGGATATGTGTCAGTTTTACAGATTTTTTTTTAAAGATACTGTTATTAGCAGTAGGGTATGACATATCATCTGACCTTCTAATGTTGGTTGTGGGCACAGATGTAGTTTAATTCTTGATTATAATCCTTGATAATCACCAGACGCTAATACTATGGAAAGACCAGGATAGAAGGCAAAAACCAACAAGCTACTGATGAATAATAAAACAAGCCTGTTGTTAATAATGTTATAGGAGAAACCTCCCATGGGACACTGTCCTTCATATTCTGTTCACCCCAATTAGCCTATTCTACTGCGGAGTCTGGACCTGCATTATCTTGGGACAGAAATATTTTGCAGACTAAGGAGAAACATCCATGCTGTCTTTTTGCAAATTAGGTTTGTGGGTATGTGAGTGTATACTTAGGTTACTAGCAAGGTTTGTCTATGGGAAAGAAACACGTCACCAGCCCAAATTTAGAACTAGTCAACGAGGGAATGACTAATAACTGTATTATACATAAAACCGAATGGACTATGTAAAATTTAAATCATGGATTACTTTTAGGATCAGGTAACTTATATAAGAATGGCTATAAGTATTATATTGACATTGCTTGATCGGTATTGAGCGTTACCAGCCGATATTATATCATATGTCTATTTACACAAAATATATTACCTTGATCATGGAATATTTATACCACTATAATGTGGAAATCACCTATTAGAAATACCCATAGGCAGAACTGTGGTAACAATGGTCTATGACCAACTCCAATTTCCCATCCTCTTTTCTGACCCATCCTCCCTTAGGATTACCTATTCTCCTTCCGCGCTCTTTTCTGTCAGTGCCAGATTAAAGGTGTTTACCAGACTGGACTTTTAGCTCCTTCCAGCAGCTCGATATACAACAACCGTTGCCATGGAAACCATCATAAACATCTGTGTTCGCAATGGCCGTTCCAACATCTAATAGTTGCCCGAAAGGAAATTGGAGAAGCACAAGGTAAAGGTCTACATATATGGTAGCTGGGTATCGAAGTGGCGGATTGGTGGTAGCCCAACCTTAAGGCTTGGTCTCTCACCCTTTTCCCGCCCTGTCTCTAATCATTAGAGTTTAAGGTCTTCACTGCAGCATTCACCGAAGACAATAAATGAATTTATTGCAATCATGGAGACAACTACTTTCCTCCTTCTTACATACCTTATACGTTACTCCCCAGTAAATCATAGATTTAATCATGTGTGATAATAGTATTTTCCCCACTGATTGGGCTAGATAGCTATGGCACCCTACTTTCTATACATAGAAATGCTCGATACATGATCTGAATTATCTCACTACACCATAAACAGAAACACCATTGTCCCAATGCACTATGTAAAGTGCCAATTACTGCATTCTTGTTATCTAATGGCTAGTTTCATTGAACCCATTGGATCATGCCTGAATACAAATTAATTAAGCCTCCTGATTTGATTCATGATTGTCTTCCTAAAGACACTGCCAGAATAAAGCATAGAAACCGCAACCATCGATCTATTTAAGAGGCCTTCTACTGACTTAATCAGTCTTACTTAAGGGATTGCTCCAAATTAACTCATTCACCTTCCTACCCTTGACAAGGACTTGGTTTATTAGCAGGCTTACATCGTCATATTTAGGTCCCTCAGTTTGTTGACCATGTCCATGTTGTCGGTTTTCTGCAACAAAGGCATGGCAACTAAATTTGCATTGATAGGTTATGCTAGGTATAATTGCCTCATGTGTATTTTGTTTTAAATGCGCATTGGTTGTTGGATAGACTTTAGTCTTAACCGTCATAATCATATTTCACTATTGTAGACTGAAGTCTTTTGTGGTTTAGCTCTGGGGTCTCTTTCAGAACAACTGCCGAATCTGTCATAAAAAATCGTCAATAGTGCCATATTTTGAAATTGACGATGTTATTCCTCATAGGTGGTACATAGATTATACATATTTCTATGTATTTTAATGTGACTTATTGTAAAAGGGACTCTTTATTATGATCGTCAGACTCTGAACTTTTCCGCAGTTTTTACCCAGCAGATAAGGCAGCCGTTCTGAAAGAGACCCCAGGTTCCATTTATATCAAACTTAAAGGTGCGGCTCACAATATAATAAGCCAAACACGGCACAGCTTCTCAAATCGGTACCTTCGAAGGGACTGTTCTTGTAATTAGTGAGCCTGCTTCTACTTTAGTTGAAGTCCCCCGTCATTAAAAAAAATGTGACTGTTTATTGACAGCATTTCACATAAGGTAATAATTATGATCTTCCGACAAAGTCAGGCGGAAGTTATGACAACAAGTATTCAGTATCACCTTTTGTATGTGACATTTACTACTAATATACTGGGTAAACTGGTGAACTAAAGTTATCAGTACTCAAACTTTCGCGCAACAGTATAGCTTTGCTGATTTAGTTCAGCCATAAAGTCAACTTTGACAGCAAGTCGCCTCTTGAAAATAATACAGATCCAGTTGACAGATATGGCACACATTTCAATGATGTAGTACACAAAAGCCTCGCAGTGCCGGTTGATAACAGCTCAACGCGAGGAATAGTATCTCTAGTTTAGTATAACCGCACAGAGGGTAGGCGGGGATATTATCAGGGTATGAGGGTATATCGGCGGTTTCCCTTTACAATGAGAGAATGAACTGGGCAGCCCAGCGGCGGGTGATGATGGCTCATTGTGATGAAAGGTCCTTTATTTATAACTGTAGGGGCACGAATAATACGTGTACATATAAGGTCCGTGGAGTCAGAGCGGTAAGTGCCTCCAACGGACACTAGGTGGCAACACCTGAGCCATGTCCTTTCGGTTATCCGGTAGCGGAGCCAGGCAGGGCACTCCAGACGGCGCTACGGAGGAGTGCCACGTCGACACTGCTTGGTCCGCGCTCAGGGTATATAAGAGGCCGAGGTTGGCTACCTCACCAGTTAGTCCTAGGACGAGCTCTGACCCGCACCTTTCGTACCTTCGCTTTGACAGGGGCACCTACACCCCTCCCACGTTATGGACTCTGCACCAGCCATGCTGGCACAGAGCTTAACTGTCCGGTATCGCTAATGCTTCGAACTATCGATAGAATCCTGTGTGTCTTCGAATGGTTGAAAGACCAAGTGAACCGAGTGAGAAACCTTCGTGTACTTTTGAGGCTGTGATCGAATAAAGACCTGTTGCATTCAAACCGAATTTGGAACCTGTGTTCGTGTTGTACGCATATGAAACCCCTACATTGGTGCCGTGACCAGTTCGGGTGAAACACAGAATAGCACAGTCAGTGGGTTAACATGGCTGAACAGGCAAAGGGTGGAGCGTCCCTTCATCCTATTTCGAGTCCAGATCCGGAGGTGGTAGCAGCCCTTGAGAAACATTATGGGCCAAACCGTTCGAGTTCTACACCAGAACCAAGGAGAGGCAATCCTGATTCTATTCGAAAAGATCTGGGGTCAAACCTAGATGATTCTTTGTTTGAAACTGGTGGTTCGAAGAGACACATTGCTCCTATGCCAACACAAGGCATGAGCATACTGCATGCTGAACGACACCAGCGACAGGAAGTGACACGTCGTCATTTCGAAGAGGAGAAGAATCGGTTCGAAGGAGCAAGGATCGCAGAGATGGACAGGATGAATGAAGAGTTTGAAGCTTTGAGTCATCGGTTGGTACAGCTTCGGAACAAGAATGAAGATCTAGAAGGGGCAACGATGGAGAAACAGAACCGCTTAGACACAACGAAGGCAGAACTGGAACATATGGAAAACCAGTTCGCTCATCAACAGAATGTCTTGCGGCGACGTACTGAATCTCTAGAACAACGTCAGGATAAGACCATACATGATTCGGACGAGCTCCATGATACGATCCGAGAAGCTACCAAGGCGATGATGGACGAAAAGGATCGTCTGATCAGGGAGGTGGAAGATTTACAGAAGAAACGAGATGAAGAGGCAACTCGAGGTAGCCGTTCAGGGTTCGATCATGTCAGTGGTGGCATATACAACTCATCAACTGGTGGGGGTAGTGCCTCTACCTCAACCGGAGGGAGACCAAAACGAGTGACCATTGATACAGGGGATCCGGATGGAAGATCTTCGCGGCGTGACCAACGCCCAACGTCGTATGATGACGACCATTCGAACTCTCCCAGTCGTTCCAGCTCTCGAGAGAGACCGAGCCGTACGAGTTCGAATGAGAGATCTTCGAGATCTGATCCGAATGAACGTTCGAGTGGTCCCTCAAGGAGGCCAGGGAGATCTCCTACACATGCTGGTAGACGAGTATCTCGCCGCGAATCGATGTCCCCTGGGATGAAATTGATTTACGACACGAACCCCTGCATTGCTGAGATGGGAGTGGACTGTGTTAGCAGACAAGCTGATAATGCCGATATCGTCGACTGGAGCATCGAGCAGTCGTTTCTGTTGCACAGGGACAACCACAACGCTGCTAGACGCACTGCCAGCACTCCGAGTCCGTTCACAGGAAGACAGCCATGGCAGGACTGGTTCGCAGACTTCATGGACGATATGAGGTATAATCGATGGTCAGAAGAGGAATCGTTGGACGAACTTTTACGGGCATTGAGAAATGGCCCAGGCAAGCTAGCGGTTTCGAGATGGAGAACGATGCATGGTGCCGGATCGTTTACCCAATTGGTGGAATGCGCCAGTTACCTGATAGGTAATGTGGGTAATGAAGACCCGCTTCGATTGTTCCGGAAACGGACTCAAAAGCCAAACGAGTCGCACCGTGTGTTCGGTCTAGAATTGCAATCTCTCTTGCAAAGAGCTAGACCAAGATGGCAGTTAGATGACCCACAGTTCCTAGATGATTTGTTCTCGCAATTCATTGAGGGATTAAGGGATTCTGATGAACGGACCGCTGCATGTGATAGTTGGAAAGCTGGAACTTCTCTCACTGATTTGTTCATGGCCATAGAAGACTATGACAGGAAACGGCATCTGCTATCTTCGAGAGTACTTTCGAGAACTTCCAGTGTGGTGCAAGACCCACCAGCCTCTGATACAGAGGAAGGTGATTCTGGAAGGGAGGAGGAGATTGGCGCAGTTGCTCAAAAGAACAGCGGCAAATCTTATTCCAATTCGAATTCGAAGCGCTATCCGAAGGCCGACAGGAAAACACCACCTGTGACCCCAGGAGTTACAAGCGCACCTTCGACTACTTCCTCAACTCCCAGTTCTATGGAAGAACTTCTGTTAAGGTTGACTGACTTGATGTCTGGAAACCAGCAATCAACAGGGAGGAATTCGAAGCCGAGAGTGGACAAGACCACTAGGAAGTGTTACAGGTGTCAGGTCCTGGGACACTTTGCTGCAGAATGCCCAGCTGAAAAGCCGGTACCCAAGCCTGAAGAGAAGAAAACGGAAAACTAGACGGGGTTGCTCTGGATGGCAAGGTAGTAACCCCTAAGGAGAAAGAAAGCCAACATATCGCCAGCGGTGCAAGCGATGAAGTCCGAGGTGCAGTAGAGATTGGAAACTTAGAGGAGGGGCCTGATCAGTCCCTTCTAAGTATGTCCAATGAACCCAGAATAGTAGACGTCCGAGGAGGAAGTACTGGGGAAGCGGCGAATTGGATACAGGAGCTGGAAGTAGTCAGCAGTGCCCGATTGTCCCCGGATCACCCCTGTTTGAAGCACTTGAAACGACGGGGAGTAGATCTTGGTGTCACTAAGGATTTCGAACGTTTCACCGTCAACCCATCACCATTGGATGGGAAGAGGTGGTATTTGACTGTAGCAGTGAGGGGAAGGTCTGCAGAATTTCTAGTGGATACTGGAGCTAGTCACTCCATGATCTCGAAGAGGTTCTATGACCTTGTAGTCGATGAGCCGGATAACTTCACAACGAGGGTAACAGCTCATTCGGCCGACGGTAGCTGCATGCAGACGTTTGGTAAAGCATTTTTCGAAATCAATATAGGTGGGCAGGATTACCTCCTGTCCCCTACTATTGCTGATCTGAGTGATGATGGCATCATCGGATTAGACTTCGCTGCGTTGTACGGTGCAATGTTGGAACCTTGTAGGGGGATGTTAAAGATAGAACATCCATATAGGGTGGCCGTACAATGCGTGTTGAGAAAGGTATCTTCTGTAGCCTCGGTGGTACAGACGGTTAAGATACCCCCAGGACAGACATGTGATGTCCTGTTTTCGAGTGACAGTATCTTCCGAGACCAGATGGCGGTGGTTGAACCCGATGTGGTGAGACTTGCATCAATTGGACTCGAGAGTGCAGATACTTTCGTAGGCAGTGGCAGTAGGAATCTAATTCCTATTTCGAATCCTGGTGGTGAAGTCCGTTATCTGATGAAAGGTACTCCCGTGGGGCAGGTGATCGTTGCACAGGCAAGCACCAGTATACTCTCAGAAGATACCCAACCGAACCTTGAGGGGATGTCCGATTTACGTCCGGAACTCCAAAAGTTGGTGGACGATTCGAGCTTGGTGACGGGGGACCAGAAAGATCAGTTGAGACGGGTATTGGTGAAATATGATGCAGCCTTCGGGGAGCCCACTGGTTTGGGGCGAACTGACAAGGTGCTACATTCCATCACTACAGAGGACGCTGTACCTTTCAAAATCCCTTATAGACGCCTACCTTTGAAGAAGAAATTGATGGCCGAGAAGGAAATCGCTGATCAGCTGAGATTAGGGGTGATTGTTCCCAGCACTAGCCCCTGGTCCAGTCCTGTTCAGATGGTGACTAAGAAAGACGGCACAATTCGCTTCTGCATAGATTATCGAAAATTGAATGGTTGTACTAAGAAAAACTCCTATCCTCTCCCCCGTATAGACGAGACTATTGATTCCCTGGGCGGAAACCAATGGTTCTGTACGCTGGATTTGCAATCCGGATACTGGCAAGTTGGAATGAAGGAAGAGGATCAGGAAAAAACAGCATTTTCGAGCCATGTCGGTCTTTTCCAGTACAATGTGATGCCGTTCGGATTGTGTAACGCCCCTGTAACATTCGAAGCCATGATGGAATCTCTGTTGAGTGACCTGTTATGGAAGGAGTGTTTGGTGTACCTGGACGACGTAATTGTCTTCGGGAAGACCTTCGAATCGTGCCTGGCTACTTTAGTCAAAATTTTCGAGAGGTTGATAACCCATGGTTTGAAATTGAAACCAAGGAAGTGTCACCTGTTTAGGACTTCTATTAACTATCTCGGTCGGATAATATCCACTGAGGGGGTTAAGGCGGATCCTGAGAAACTAGATGTTGTATCGGAATGGGAAAAGCCAGAGGGACCTAAAGACATACGGTCCTTTCTGGGCTTCTGTAGCTACTACAGAGACTTCCTACCGGGGTATGCCAGAATAGCTCAGCCTATGCAGGCTCTAGCTCACTGGACTCCGGGTAGAAGGAAGGAGCCTTTTCCATGGGGTCCGGAACAAGATCTAGCATTCGAAGCCGTGAAGAACCTATTTCGAACCACCCCAGTTTTGAAATATCCAACAGCTGATGGACATTTCATACTGGACACAGACGCCAGTAATGACAGTATAGGTGCTGCTCTATCCCAGATGCAAGAGGGGATAGAACCCAGGTAGAAAAATATCATGATAAATATCATGATTTTAACATGTTGAAATAATTGTACGTTTTTCACGGATATCATGATTTTTTGAACATGATATATCATAGTCAATAACATGATATATCATGATAAATAACATGACAAATCATGATATAAGATGGTTTACTATATATGAAATGTGCCATGCTATATCATAATTTATGATAATTTATTATATTTAATCATAATATCAATCATGATATAGTATGCTTTATCGTGATCAATAGTATGATAGTAACATATAACTTATTCTGATGAATCATGTTTTTTAAATCATTTTTTATGTGAAAAAACTATGATTTATTTAACATGATATTTATCATGATTTATTATTATTTTGTTATTATGCTCTATCATGATAAATATTCTGATTTACTTGTGAGGAACATAATGATAAATATCATGTTTAATATCATGATTACCGTGGAAAAACTATGATGAATCTAACAGGATATTCATCATGATTCATTATATTCAATTATGATATATATTATTGTTTTTTAATCATGATAAATAAGATGATAATGGGATGCAATTGAATGGAACTTTTCTTTATTAGGGGGTGCTGTTAACATTATTTCATCAATTTCATCATATTTGGGAGGCTGGGGAGATGACCCAAACCTCCAGACTGTCCCCTGCTGGCTGCAGGGAGGGGGGATTGGGAGGACAGCACCCCGCCCCCAGGCAGCCCCCTGCCGGCCTGGGGGCTAAATTGCCATTGGGGGGGTCTCAGGTGACCTGCAAATGAGAAGAAGCAAAGAAAGTTTTTTTTTTGTGATTTTGACGACATATAGTTTTACAACACAACTAGAATTCCACCTTGTACATTTTCTAAATGCCATTAACCAACATTATTGTGTCTGTGTATTCTAAGTAGTGCTCTCTGTATTATGTATGCAGTACATATATATGCCATATTTAAGCATTATATAGTTGTAGGGGCACGAATAATACGTGTACATATAAGGTCCGTGGAGTCAGAGCGGTAAGTGCCTCCAACGGACACTAGGTGGCAACACCTGAGCCATGTCCTTTCGGTTATCCGGTAGCGGAGCCAGGCAGGGCACTCCAGACGGCGCTACGGAGGAGTGCCACGTCGACACTGCTTGGTCCGCGCTCAGGGTATATAAGAGGCCGAGGTTGGCTACCTCACCAGTTAGTCCTAGGACGAGCTCTGACCCGCACCTTTCGTACCTTCGCTTTGACAGGGGCACCTACACCCCTCCCACGTTATGGACTCTGCACCAGCCATGCTGGCACAGAGCTTAACTGTCCGGTATCGCTAATGCTTCGAACTATCGATAGAATCCTGTGTGTCTTCGAATGGTTGAAAGACCAAGTGAACCGAGTGAGAAACCTTCGTGTACTTTTGAGGCTGTGATCGAATAAAGACCTGTTGCATTCAAACCGAATTTGGAACCTGTGTTCGTGTTGTACGCATATGAAACCCCTACATTGGTGCCGTGACCAGTTCGGGTGAAACACAGAATAGCACAGTCAGTGGGTTAACATGGCTGAACAGGCAAAGGGTGGAGCGTCCCTTCATCCTATTTCGAGTCCAGATCCGGAGGTGGTAGCAGCCCTTGAGAAACATTATGGGCCAAACCGTTCGAGTTCTACACCAGAACCAAGGAGAGGCAATCCTGATTCTATTCGAAAAGATCTGGGGTCAAACCTAGATGATTCTTTGTTTGAAACTGGTGGTTCGAAGAGACACATTGCTCCTATGCCAACACAAGGCATGAGCATACTGCATGCTGAACGACACCAGCGACAGGAAGTGACACGTCGTCATTTCGAAGAGGAGAAGAATCGGTTCGAAGGAGCAAGGATCGCAGAGATGGACAGGATGAATGAAGAGTTTGAAGCTTTGAGTCATCGGTTGGTACAGCTTCGGAACAAGAATGAAGATCTAGAAGGGGCAACAATAGAGAAACAGAACCGCTTAGACACAACGAAGGCAGAACTGGAACATATGGAAAACCAGTTCGCTCATCAACAGAATGTCTTGCGGCGACGTACTGAATCTCTAGAACAACGTCAGGATAAGACCATACATGATTCGGATGAGCTCCATGATACGATCCGAGAAGCTACCAAGGCGATGATGGACAAAAAGGATCGTTTGATCAGGGAGGTGGAAGATTTACAGAAGAAACGAGATGAAGAAGCAATTCGAGGTAGCCGTTCAGGGTTCGATCATGTCAGTGGTGGCATATACAACTCATCAACTGGTGGGGGTAGTGCCTCTACCTCAACCGGAGGGAGACCAAAACGAGTGACCATTGATACAGGGGATCTGGATGGAAGATCTTCGCGGCGGGACCAACGCCCAACGTCGTATGATGACGACCATTCGAACTCTCCCAGTCGTTCTAGCTCTCGAGAGAGACCGAGCCGTACGAGTTCGAATGAGAGATCTTCGAGATCTGATCCGAATGAACGTTCGAGTGGTCCCTCAAGGAGGCCAGGGAGATCTCCTACACAAGCTGGTAGACGAGTATCTCGCCGCGAATCGATGTCCCCTGGGATGAAATTGATTTACGACACGAACCCCTGCATTGCTGAGATGGGAGTGGACTGTGTTAGCAGACAAGCTGATAATGCCGATATCGTCGACTGGAGCATCGAGCAGTCGTTTCTGTTGCACAGGGACAACCACAACGCTGCTAGACGCACTGCCAGCACTCCGAGTCCGTTCACAGGAAGACAGCCATGGCAGGACTGGTTCGCAGACTTCATGGACGATATGAGGTATAATCGATGGTCAGAAGAGGAATCGTTGGACGAACTTTTACGGGCATTGAGAAATGGCCCAGGCAAGCTAGCGGTTTCGAGATGGAGAACGATGCATGGTGCCGGATCGTTTACCCAATTGGTGGAATGCGCCAGTTACCTGATAGGTAATGTGGGTAATGAAGACCCGCTTCGATTGTTCCGGAAACAGAGTCAAAAGCCAAACGAGTCGCACCGTGTGTTCGGTCTAGAATTGCAATCTCTCTTGCAAAGAGCTAGACCAAGATGGCAGTTAGATGACCCACAGTTCCTAGATGATTTGTTCTCGCAATTCATTGAGGGATTAAGGGATTCTGATGAACGGACCGCTGCATGTGATAGTTGGAAAGCTGGAACTTCTCTCACTGATTTGTTCATGGCCATAGAAGACTATGACAGGAAACGGCATCTGCTATCTTCGAGAGTACTTTCGAGAACTTCCAGTGTGGTGCAAGACCCACCAGCCTCTGATACAGAGGAAGGTGATTCTGGAAGGGAGGAGGAGATTGGCGCAGTTGCTCAAAAGAACAGCGGCAAATCTTATTCCAATTCGAATTCGAAGCGCTATCCGAAGGCCGACAGGAAAACACCACCTGTGACCCCAGGAGTTACAAGCGCACCTTCGACTACTTCCTCAACTCCCAGTTCTATGGAAGAACTTCTGTTAAGGTTGACTGACTTGATGTCTGGAAACCAGCAATCAACAGGGAGGAATTCGAAGCCGAGAGTGGACAAGACCACTAGGAAGTGTTACAGGTGTCAGGTCCTGGGACACTTTGCTGCAGAATGCCCAGCTGAAAAGCCGGTACCCAAGCCTGAAGAGAAGAAAACGGAAAACTAGACGGGGTTGCTCTGGATGGCAAGGTAGTAACCCCTAAGGAGAAAGAAAGCCAACATATCGCCAGCGGTGCAAGCGATGAAGTCCGAGGTGCAGTAGAGATTGGAAACTTAGAGGAGGGGCCTGATCAGTCCCTTCTAAGTATGTCCAATGAACCCAGAATAGTAGACGTCCGAGGAGGAAGTACTGGGGAAGCGGCGAATTGGATACAGGAGCTGGAAGTAGTCAGCAGTGCCCGATTGTCCCCGGATCACCCCTGTTTGAAGCACTTGAAACGACGGGGAGTAGATCTTGGTGTCACTAAGGATTTCGAACGTTTCACCGTCAACCCATCACCATTGGATGGGAAGAGGTGGTATTTGACTGTAGCAGTGAGGGGAAGGTCTGCAGAATTTCTAGTGGATACTGGAGCTAGTCACTCCATGATCTCGAAGAGGTTCTATGACCTTGTAGTCGATGAGCCAGATAACTTCACAACGAGGGTAACAGCTCATTCGGCCGACGGTAGCTGCATGCAGACGTTTGGTAAAGCATTTTTCGAAATCAATATAGGTGGGCAGGATTACCTCCTGTCCCCTACTATTGCTGATCTGAGTGATGATGGCATCATCGGATTAGATTTCGCTGCGTTGTACGGTGCAATGTTGGAACCTTGTAGGGGGATGTTAAAGATAGAACATCCATATAGGGTGGCCGTACAATGCGTGTTGAGAAAGGTATCTTCTGTAGCCTCGGTGGTACAGACGGTTAAGATACCCCCAGGACAGACATGTGATGTCCTGTTTTCGAGTGACAGTATCTTCCGAGACCAGATGGCGGTGGTTGAACCCGATGTGGTGAGACTTGCATCAATTGGACTCGAGAGTGCAGATACTTTCGTAGGCAGTGGCAGTAGGAATCTAATTCCTATTTCGAATCCTGGTGGTGAAGTCCGTTATCTGATGAAAGGTACTCCCGTGGGGCAGGTGATCGTTGCACAGGCAAGCACCAGTATACTCTCAGAAGATACCCAACCGAACCTTGAAGGGATGTCCGATTTACGTCCAGAACTCCAAAAGTTGGTGGACGATTCGAGCTTGGTGACGGGGGACCAGAAAGATCAGTTGAGACGGGTATTGGTGAAATATGATGCAGCCTTCGGGGAGCCCACTGGTTTGGGGCGAACTGACAAGGTGCTACATTCCATCACTACAGAGGACGCTGTACCTTTCAAAATCCCTTATAGACGCCTACCTTTGAAGAAGAAATTGATGGCCGAGAAGGAAATCGCTGATCAGCTGAGATTAGGGGTGATTGTTCCCAGCACTAGCCCCTGGTCCAGTCCTGTTCAGATGGTGACTAAGAAAGACGGCACAATTCGCTTCTGCATAGATTATCGAAAATTGAATGGTTGTACTAAGAAAAACTCCTATCCTCTCCCCCGTATAGACGAGACTATTGATTCCCTGGGCGGAAACCAATGGTTCTGTACGCTGGATTTGCAATCCGGATACTGGCAAGTTGGAATGAAGGAGGAGGATCAGGAAAAAACAGCATTTTCGAGCCATGTCGGTCTTTTCCAGTACAATGTGATGCCGTTCGGATTGTGTAACGCCCCTGCAACATTCGAAGCCATGATGGAATCTCTGTTGAGTGACCTGTTATGGAAGGAGTGTTTGGTGTACCTAGACGACGTAATTGTCTTCGGGAAGACCTTCGAATCGTGCCTGCCTACTTTAGTCAAAATTTTCGAGAGGTTGATAACCCATGGTTTGAAATTGAAACCAAGGAAGTGTCACCTGTTTAGGACTTCTATTAACTATCTCGGTCGGATAATATCCACTGAGGGGGTTAAGGCGGATCCTGAGAAACTAGATGTTGTATCGGAATGGGAAAAGCCAGAGGGACCTAAAGACATACGGTCCTTTCTGGGCTTCTGTAGCTACTACAGAGACTTCCTACCGGGGTATGCCAGAATAGCTCAGCCTATGCAGGCTCTAGCTCACTGGACTCCGGGTAGAAGGAAGGAGCCTTTTCCATGGGGTCCGGAACAAGATCTAGCATTCGAAGCCGTGAAGAACCTATTTCGAACCACCCCAGTTTTGAAATATCCAACAGCTGATGGACATTTCATACTGGACACAGACGCCAGTAATGACAGTATAGGTGCTGCTCTATCCCAGATGCAAGAGGGGATAGAAGTGCCACTGGCTTTCGCTAGTAATACCCTCAATAAGGCCCAGAGGAATTACTATACCACTAAGCGCGAATTGTTGGCGGTAGTGGTGTATACGAAGAAGTTTAAGCACTTCCTTTGGGGAGGTGACTTTACTTTACGGACAGATCACTCGTCCTTAAGGTGGCTGTTGAACTTTAAGGAAGCAGAAGGAATGATCGGTCGATGGCTGACCCACTTGTCCGAGTTCGGGTTGGAAAATCCAACACAGAGCAGGGAGCAAGCATATCAATGCTGACGCCCTTTCGAGAAGACCCATACGGAAATGTTCTAGAATGGATTGCGATGATTGTGGAGCCCATAATGCTGTAATAGCTGGAGTTCGAATGCCGTATGATGTAGGACATTCTAAAGCAATGGAATGGTCCACCGAAACCATCAGGCAATTCCAGAAGGGTGATGCTGTCATTTCGAGACTAATAGAACAGGTCTCCAGTGGTGCCCAACCACAAAGACCAACCATTTCGATTGAGAACCGGGAATTGAGACAGCTACTTGCTCAATGGTCTGAGCTAACTGTTGTTGACGGTATCTTATGTAGGTGGAAGATAACACCGTACAAGGCCAAAATTCGACAAATCGTGATACCCACAGCTATGCGAAGGGATATCATGTATTTCGTACATGGACATCAGACCAGTGGACATTTTGGAAAGAAGCGCTCCCTTGCGCGACTCTCCAGAAGGTATTACTGGCCTGGCATGAGTAAAGATCTGCTTAGGTGGATCTCTACTTGTCCAGATTGTTGTCTGAGCAAACCAGGTGAAGGCCTGGGGAAGTTGCCACTAACTCAAGAGCTCTGGGGAGTTAGATTTGCACGCATAGCGGTTGATATCATTAGTGGCCTAAAAACCACTCCTGATGGAAACACGTGCATGATGGTGATCTCCGACTACTATTCGAAGTATACTAGAGTGTTTCCTCTGAAAGATCACAAGGCTCATACATGTGCTCGTGCATTTGTAAAGGGTTGGGTGCTTCATCTAGGCGTGCCCTTGATGTTGCATAGTGATCAAGGCAGAGAATTCGAATCTGAGTTATGGGCAGCAATGTGCCATAGCCTTGCTATATGCAAAACAAGAACGAATCCGTACCGGCCTCAGTCTGATGGTCAAGTAGAAAGGTTCAACAGAACCTTGATACAAGTCCTGAAGCCTCTGGTCAACAGTCAGATGGATGATTGGGACGAGCAATGCGAGTTTGTGGTACATGCTTATAATAGTACGGTGCATGCTTCCACCGGTTGTTCCCCCAATTTGTTGGTATTCGGAGAGGATTTGATTATGCCTGCTGACTTGGTGTTTGGCGTAGCTGGGATAAACGCTGAAACACCCTGTCAGGTGATGTTCGTGGAGGCATTGAGGGATCAATTCAAGTCCGCATACGAGATGGTTCGATGTGAACTAAGCAAATCTGCTTCATGGCAAAAAGTGGGCTATGACGTAGGTTTGAAACTTAGGTCCTTTCGAGTGGGGGATGAAGTAGTTAGGCTACACGACCCCCTACAGCAGCTAAAGTTGTCACCCAACTGGGATGGTCCCTTTACTGTGGTTCGGATTGTTTCTGAATCCACGGTGGTGATCAAATCCTTGTTGGGACGCCTGTATAAATCCAATGTAGCTCGCCTACGCCCGTGGCAGGGTGATGCTTCAGCGCATTCGAAGCCAGGGGAGCATTCGAAGTCAGATAACACTGAGTGGAGAGCGACCACCCCGGAACGACGTGGTCCTGGTAGACCTAGGAAACTAGTGATACCCTCAGATGAGAAAAAACCTATGCCTCCTGGTATTGGTAAATTAAAGCGGGGCCGGGGTAGGCCTAAAAAAAATTTACCAATTCGAGCTTCTAGCAAGAAGGATAAAAAGTGCGGAAAAAAAGTCTCGGCAAATGAAGGTCTGAAGGGGAGGAGGGCTGTCCAATTGACTACTGGACATCCTGTCGAATCTTCCCGGACGACCAGGTCTAAAGAACCCAAGGTGGGGTTAAGACGCAGTCCACGGCATAATCCGGAGACTGCTGTGACCTAATTTGTATACACAACAAGAAGTTTCGATGCCATGATGGTAGTACAGACCTAATTGCTGTCGAGTGAGCAGAGCTAGGGTGAGAGTTGATCATGAACGTCCCCGAGGGTGGCAGACGGAACTATCCGGCGGGTATTCTTATGTTACCCGTAATGACATTTGCCTACACTCCTGAAGAATTCATGATTAGCGGTATCCCTGGTACTGTGGAACTGACTCCATAAGGATTACACTCCGGTGAGCTACCCGTTCGATTAGTGGCGGGAAACGCGAGCGTCTCCCGCCGGGTTATCTGTCGGAAAAGGGCTATCCGGTGAAGCGTGAACGCTGATTGGTTGACCTTCGCTCCCGCGGCGGGCGTGGCATCACGAGACAAGAAGGGCGGTCGCCATATTGGATCAGTGCCAAGAAGACGCACGGACGCTGCAGGGCAAAGGAGGAGGAAGAAGGGACTTGTAGTCGACCAAAAGTCTCCAAAACCACATCATAAGACGCGCCAACCTGGTTAGTTCCCACTCCTAGTGTCATTAGGACACGCGGAGCTTCGTACTCCGCAAATCTTCGATCATTAAACTTCGTTTTCGCTGAAAATATTCGACTGCAATGGAGGAGCAGTACACCCCCGGTGAGGGCCTCCAGTCCGACGAGATAGATCTGTTCGGGATGGACGATGGCCAATTCGACAACGCTCGTGAGTCGGATTATGAATCCGCCTCTGAATCCACCGGGAGTGCGGTTACCGTTCGTGTAGCGGGGATCGGCTCCTATTCGACGGCTGATCGGGACAGCATGACCATGCCACCCCCGGCTACAGTCAACCTAGGGCCGTTGCCGTGGCGCAATGTCCCGAAACGTGTTGCTTCGAAAGACATAGACAATTCGACGTCAACCCGGCTGAACGCAGCAGGTGATGAGGAAGAGGACGAGATGCCAGAGTTGGAAGAGGTAAGCCAGAAATTGCCTATCCATGCAGTATCTGACGAAGAAATGGAGGACGTTGTGCGAACATCGCTGGCCCAGCAACAACTCATGGAGGTGCTGGCGTGCGAGTCGCCCTTCGATTCCTCGCTGAAACTACATCCCACATTGATGTCGATGATGTTGGACAGGCTGGGAGAGGAGGGTTTCTATCGTTACGATCCCACCTGGTTAGACAGTTACGGAGGGGCGATTCGAGGGGCTTTTAAGAATGGAGTCTTCAGTGACATTCTGTTAGAATGTGGTACGAACTTTCGGTATCTCCAACAAGCCAAAGCTAGGGAGGAAGCAGTGCCCTCAAGTGATGGGAGCACGACCAGTACGAAGGGGAAGAAAAAGAAATTCTCCAAGACCAAAGGTAGTCGTAAAACTTCTAATGGCAGTACTCCTCCCAATAAGTCCGAGGTGTCCGAACCTGCCCCAGTCCAGTCCGAATGCTCTTCGAGTACTTCCCAGTCGGCTTCAACGTCATTCGAAGAACCAACTACGACCACCGGGACTACTGAGTCCCCATCCGAATCCCTTCCGAAAGCTCCGGGACCTTTACCAGTCCCATTCGAAGAAGATTCAGCTAGCGTGGAGTTGGCTCCACGGGAGATCCATTCGGATACCTCAGGATCAGTTGAGCAAGAAGCCCGTTATGCTCAGGTGGTTAGAGAATCCGATGAACTCAGGGCAGCCAATGAACAGTTACGGCTAACTCTGGAGGCTATGCAAACTGCCCCCAGAACGCCAATGACTCGAGCCCAGTCCCGTAAGAACCCCAATCCGCAACAGAAAGGACGGTCCGTATCCGACGCTTCGGATCTGGAGGAGGTCCCCTTCGAACTTCCAAAGAGCCAGAAACGGAAGGCAAAGAAGAATGAGGCACGACAGCCATGTGTACCCCATCCTTCGCCTCCCCAAACTACTGCGATTAATATGTCCCCAATCGTGAGGTTGGTGGACGTAGTATCCAGTACGGCCTCTACACCTTCGACGCCTCCTAGGGCACCCACCCGGACGCATTCGACCCCTCCAGCAACTCCGACTAAAACTCCAGTGCAGGTCAAGGTACCTGCATCTCCGTCTACGTCCTCCGAGTCAGGGCAATCGAACACACCACCAGTGGTTTCGTCGCCCCCCCCAGCTCCAGCTGCAGGGGCAGGTGCCTCGGCAGACGTCCCAAGTTCTCGGGTGGAGGACATGATTTGGCGCAATGCCAGTGGGGGCTTCAAGAAATTTAGGCCCGAGTGCATGGAACACTGCAAACGATCGAGGGATATGTATTCGTGTCCCAAAGAACCGGACCATGAAGGATTGTCTGATGACGAAGAATGGATGAGATCCAATATGGGCTCACCCAGTTCCTGGTCATGGACAGAAAACTGGTTCGGTCGGCTGCTGGATCGAAAACAGTTCCCTGAGACTTACTACAACCATGAGGGCCGTCCCAAAATACGTTGGGCGATGGCCCGGTACAAAGAAGGGGTAAGGGAGGACTGCCCATTCGATTCCTGCCGTGTCTACTTCGCACACGAGAACCGCCCCATGCCTACTCGTCTTCGATTCATGCGACATCTCGTGGAGAAGCACATGCACCACCATGCGATGTATGTCTGCGCTGATATCGGCAAATCCAACAAAAAGTGTTCGGGAATGTGGACCCCTAGAAGAGGCCGAATGATCGAGCACAAGCTACAATGTCATGGCCAAGCCATGATGTTGGCCAGAAAGAACGTTGGAGATCTCCATGCATCCCTGGTGGCAGGCCTGGACAAAGTCAAATTCGAAACCATTACGATTGAGACCTTCCAATTCGGAAAGGTCCAATTAACCCGGAATTCGAAACAGTCAGCTGTCTTCCAGCGTACTGATCGACGTGGTCGACTGGACCTGAACGACACCTTGTACCAGCAATTGTACGACTGGAGAGCGGCCAACCCCCTTCCAGGGAAACGAAGTGAGAACAGGAGTCCAGCGACTTCCGAACCTGACTGCAAAAAGGTCAAGTCGGAGGTTCCAGCTCCAAGAGCTCCAACTGCAGCATGAGGGCGCGCGACAACGATCGAGCACCGGTCTCCACTGAAGGACTTGCGTCCTAACTATGGTCTGGACTTCTCAGCCCCCAAGGGTCGCTCCCAGCTGCAAACCCTTCGTCCTCTGACCCCTGGTAACTTGGCCAGTAAGGCCGAGTACCCTTCAATGGACTTCCCTGGTCCGGAGGTACAAACTGAGAAGGATCCGTACAAGAATCTCCCTACGGGCATCTCTGTGATGGATGCCATCCGCCAACCGGACTCACGGGACGTGGAGATGGCGGATTCGGATCACTTTGTGCTGCCTGGGAAAAAGGACTTGGTGGTGACGACCACCAACCTCACTCCTCGGGCAGAAGACAAGGTGAAACCAAGGGCTGACAGTTCTACAAAGTCAGTGGGGCGTAAAACCCCTGCTACTAGTGCGGATTCGACATCCATAAAAGCTGAGCCTGTGGTGGACCCGGTTCCAGTGACCACTTCGAACCCAGTCACCACCACACCAACGACAACTGCTGGAGGAGGGAAGGCAGCAACTGTTGCAGCCACCCTACTCACCACCACTACTGCTACTGCTACTGTGCCCTATAAGCCCAGAGTTCGTGAGGAACCAGCAGTGGATCCAAACCAGTGGTATGATCTGATGATCAGTGGTGAAAACATTCGGCCCCAGATACAGATTCCGAAGGACTACTTCGAGCCTCCAAAGGCTCCGGATGCGGTGGTGCATAAAGAACTATACGAACGATGGTTGCAGGAACACCTGGCTGGCATGCAACGATATGCAGCCGGTGTGGCGAGAGCATCAACCGACTATGCCATCACCATGCAGGGCAAGGAGGTCGAGAGGCTGAGGAAGATCTTCGAGCAGCAACGTATTGACGAACAATCGGAGCCAGATAAGGTGATCGAACTCACCAAGCAGCTGGCACAATCGAAGAAAGAACTCTCAACAGCTCGTTGTCTGCAGAAAGCTGCAGAAGATACTCTTGACGATCAGGCCAAAACTCTGAAGGCCCTGAACGTTAAGTTCATTTGGGTATTCGGTATAGGACTCACCCAATGGAGTGGGTCACTCGAAGAACTCCAGAGCGTATTGAAGGACTTATAAGCTAACTTGGGTGTTCGGCTGTTCGATTGTGTGATTGATGACTTGTGCATATGATGCTTCGATGATACTGTAATAATTGTGTTGTTATTATAAAACATCCATGATTAAGGTCATGATTCGAAGGTAAACATAAGCCGGGTGGAAAATGCATAATTGTCAAGAAATGTCTTCGTTGTCTAAAAAAACAAAAAAAAACAAAGGGGGTTCATACTTTAAGTAGTATAACTGATACTACATAATATGATTCGAACCAAAACTGTACATAATGTTCGATACCTACCTTTATCTCCAAAAATTTTCTTTTTGGACATAACAACTGGTATTCGGATTTCGAAAGTATATCTATTGTTAAAGATATAAAGGTATATATCGGTTGCCTCACATGGAGGCTAATATTACTACATTCCTTGGTTATAAGAGTTAATGTCACAACTATGTTGGTTCCAAGTATTTTTACATAATTCCAATAGTTCACGTAATTACCTCTCCTGGGACGGTTCGCCCACTTAAATATTTTCGAGCCATTACTTCTGTGTCATTCCGTCCTAAAAAGTCACATATTGTGCAATCTCAACTTACCTTAAAATGATTAATGTAGTAACCATTATTATATCTCAACGAAAACCATACAAAACTGTGATCACTATAGTTAGAAGTAGTATAGAACATATATTCGTATATATTCATATCTTTATTAAAGATGGATACTCACGTATCTATCCTGTTGTTATAGTGTTGGATCTATAAGATCCCTGTTTTGTACATAGAGATGTAAGTGTTGTTTGTGTAACAGGTAAAATCTAAAATCTATATTTGTACTTTCTACATGTAAGTGTAAAAACGTATATCGTACCTTCAAATGTACCCCGGTATTGTCATCATGTACACTGATATTATTCTCCCATATTCGAGTATATTATATTATATCAGATGTATTTCGACCCTAGTTATAATCTGGTGGGGGTGATGTAGGGGCACGAATAATACGTGTACATATAAGGTCCGTGGAGTCAGAGCGGTAAGTGCCTCCAACGGACACTAGGTGGCAACACCTGAGCCATGTCCTTTCGGTTATCCGGTAGCGGAGCCAGGCAGGGCACTCCAGACGGCGCTACGGAGGAGTGCCACGTCGACACTGCTTGGTCCGCGCTCAGGGTATATAAGAGGCCGAGGTTGGCTACCTCACCAGTTAGTCCTAGGACCCGCACCTTTCGTACCTTCGCTTTGACAGGGGCACCTACACCCCTCCCACGTTATGGACTCTGCACCAGCCATGCTGGCACAGAGCTTAACTGTCCGGTATCGCTAATGCTTCGAACTATCGATAGAATCCTGTGTGTCTTCGAATGGTTGAAAGACCAAGTGAACCGAGTGAGAAACCTTCGTGTACTTTTGAGGCTGTGATCGAATAAAGACCTGTTGCATTCAAACCGAATTTGGAACCTGTGTTCGTGTTGTACGCATATGAAACCCCTACATAGTTATTATACTGTGTCAAGACACCTACCTAGAACATGAACATGTACATGTATATCTCCATGCATGTACATGTGACCGGCACCTGCCCTCTGACGGCCGGGGGCGCCTCCAGGGGGACTGGGGCGCCTCCAGGGGGGCTGGGGGGACCGGCACCCGCCCTCTGGCGGCCGGGGGCGCCTCCAGGGGGACTGGGGAGCCTCCAGGGGGGCTGGGGGGACCGGCACCCGCCCTCTGGCGGCCGGGGGCGCCTCCAGGGGGACTGGGGGAGGTCGGGCCGGTCTCTGGAAGGCAGGGCCGGTCTCTGGAAGGCAGGGCCAGTCTCTGAAAGGCAGGGCTGTTTCCTCCTATGGGTGATAGAAAAAATATGCGTTATTAATGCAGTATTATATAGTGAAAGGTTAAATAATTACTGTTAACATGGTTGTGTATTTATGAGAGGAGCAATTAAAATGTATAATATTGGAATGTATATTTATTGCATAGGTATAATAATATAATTATCTATTTATGTTTAAATGGAAGTGTACCTAACTGGAAGAGCATGTATACATACCTACAACTTACAAGTGCATGTGGCCTGTCTGCTGCCTTGTGGTGTATCTTGTAGTGTATATCACCCTGTTTAAAAATAACCCCCACTCACACCAACACTGAGGCCGGCTCCATGGCTATTGTCTTAGGGGAGCATTGTTGTATGGTCGCACCTACACCCCTATTACAATGGTTACACCCCCCCCCCCCCACCTCCCCACCACACCGGTCGCACCTCTACCCCTATCACAATGGGTGTTATGGTGGCATTTTCACAGCTAGCTCCAGACAGTCCTGTCACCACAAGGGGTAGTTGGGGGGAGGGGGGAATTATAACCAACTAAATAATGCATTTCCTTATTATTATGAATTAATTGTCAAGTATATTATCATATAGTCCTATATATTGTTAGCATTATGGGCATATTTTCATTTTATCTCTGTGACAATAAGGAGCAATTTTAACATTTTATAGTACATCATCATACTACATGTTATGCCCCTCTAGAGGGCTTAAAATGATGTATAATAACGGGATCAGGGTCCACTAGCTCCCCTGGTTAATATCAAGGGTTGTGCCCCTCCAGATGCCTTAAAATGATGTATAATAACGGGATCAGGGTCCACTAGCTCCCCTGGTTAATATCAAGGGTTGTGCCCCTCCAGATGCCTTAAAATGATGTATAATAACGGGATCAGGGTCCACTAGCTCCCCTGGTTAATATCAAGGGTTGTGCCCCTCCAGATGCCTTAAAATGATGTATAATAACGGGATCAGGGTCCACTAGCTCCCCTGGTTAATATCAAGGGTTGTGCCCCTCCAAATGCCTTAAAATGATGTATAATAACGGGATCAGTGTCCACTAGCTCCCCTGGTTAATATCAAGGGTTGTGGCATTTTTAAAAAAGTATGATAATGGGATCAGGGTCAACTAGCTCTCCTGGTTAGTATCATGGGTTGTGCCCCTCCAGAAGCCTTAACATAATGTATAATAAGGGGATCAAGGTCCCATAGTTCCCTTGGTTAGTATCACGGGTTGTACCCCTCCAAAAACCTTGACATAATGTATAATAACGGGATCAGTGTCCACTAGCTCCCCTGGTTAATATCAAGGGTTGTACCCGTCCAGAATCCTTGAAATAATGTATAATAACGGGTTCCCTAATTCCCCTGGTTAGTATCACGGGTTGTATCCATGATATATTATGAAATATCATGATTAAGCATGGTAAGATATGTGCATGTTTTCTCCATCAATGGGACATATTATAATCCATCATGATATATTACGATTAATCATGGTCAAATAAAATCATAATAAATTATGGTTCCTCTCGATGCATAAAATTATGATAGATCATGATAATATTAGGATTAATTATAGTAAAGTAAAATCCTGATAAATCATGCTTTCCTCTCATTGGGAGAGAAGATGATGAATCAGGAAACACCATGATTAATCATAGTCAGGTGAAATCTTGATAAATTATGTTTTTCCTATCAATGGGAAAGATAATAATGATAAATCACGATATATTATGATTAATTAAGGTCAAATAAAATCGTGATAAAATCATGTTTTCTCTCAATGTATAGAATCATGATTAATTATAATATATTATGATTAATTATAGTAAGGTAAGATCATGATAAAACAAGTTTCCATCTCATTGGGTGAGATTATGATAAATCATAATCAGGTAAAACCGTACTAAATCATGTTTTACCTATCAATGGGAAAGATCATAGTAAATCATGATATATCATGGTTAGTCATGGTCAAATAATATCATGATAAATCATGTTTTCTCACTCAATGTGTCAAATCATGATGAATCATGAAATATTATGATTAATTATGGTAAGATAAAATCATGATAAATCATGTTTTCCCTCTCAATGGGTGAGATCATGACCATTCATAATACATTATGATTAATCATGGCCAGGTAGAATCATGATAAATCATGTTTTCTCTCCCAATGGATAAAATCATGATACATCATGATACATTATGATTAGATATAACATAGTAAAATCATGATAAAGCATGTTTCCCCCCTCTAGAGGTTGTATCATGATAAAGTATGGTTTATAATGACATATCATGAAAAAAGAAAACATAATTTATCATGATTTTGCTTCTCAGGAGGCATTATCACAGTAAAGTATGATCATGATAGATGAAAAAAAATGATTTATCACGATTTTGCCGCTCAGGAGGTAAGATCATGATATAGTGTGATTAATCATATTTAATCATGGTAGGAGAAAACGTGATTAATCATGGTTTCCCCTCTCAAGAGGTAATATCATAATTAAGTATGATTTATCACGATTAATCATGGTAGACAAAAACATGATTAATTATGATTTATCATGATAAATCATGATAGATCATGGTTCAACATGATAAATTATGATATTTAACATGATATTTTTCTACCTGGGAAGTGCCACTGGCTTTCGCTAGTAATACCCTCAATAAGGCCCAGAGGAATTACTGTACCACTAAGCGCGAATTGTTGGCGGTAGTGGTGTATACGAAGAAGTTTAAGCACTTCCTTTGGGGAGGTGACTTTACTTTACGGACAGATCACTCGTCCTTAAGGTGGCTGTTGAACTTTAAGGAAGCAGAAGGAATGATCGGTCGATGGCTGACCCACTTGTCCGAGTTCGGGTTGGAAAATAGCCAAATCCAACACAGAGCAGGGAGCAAGCATATCAATGCTGACGCCCTTTCGAGAAGACCCATACGGAAATGTTCTAGAATGGATTGCGATGATTGTGGAGCCCATAATGCTGTAATAGCTGGAGTTCGAATGCCGTATGATGTAGGACATTCTAAAGCAATGGAATGGTCCACCGAAACCATCAGGCAATTCCAGAAGGGTGATGCTGTCATTTCGAGACTAATAGAACAGGTCTCCAGTGGTGCCCAACCACAAAGACCAACCATTTCGATTGAGAACCGGGAAATGAGACAGCTACTTGCTCAATGGTCTGAGCTAACTGTTGTTGACGGTATCTTATGTAGGTGGAAGATAACACCGTACAAGGCCAAAATTCGACAAATCGTGATACCCACAGCTATGCGAAGGGATATCATGTATTTCGTACATGGACATCAGACCAGTGGACATTTTGGAAAGAAGCGCTCCCTTGCGCGACTCTCCAGAAGGTATTACTGGCCTGGCATGAGTAAAGATCTGCTTAGGTGGATCTCTACTTGTCCAGATTGTTGTCTGAGCAAACCAGGTGAAGGCCTGGGGAAGTTGCCACTAACTCAAGAGCTCTGGGGAGTTAGATTTGCACGCATAGCGGTTGATATCATTAGTGGCCTAAAAACCACTCCTGATGGAAACACGTGCATGATGGTGATCTCCGACTACTATTCGAAGTATACTAGAGTGTTTCCTCTGAAAGATCACAAGGCTCATACATGTGCTCGTGCATTCGTAAAGGGTTGGGTGCTTCATCTAGGCGTACCCTTGATGTTGCATAGTGATCAAGGCAGAGAATTCGAATCTGAGTTATGGGCAGCAATGTGCCATAGCCTTGCTATATGCAAAACAAGAACGAATCCGTACCGGCCTCAGTCTGATGGTCAAGTAGAAAGGTTCAACAGAACCTTGATACAAGTCCTGAAGCCTCTGGTCAACAGTCAGATGGATGATTGGGACGAGCAATGCGAGTTTGTGGTACATGCTTATAATAGTACGGTGCATGCTTCCACCGGTTGTTCCCCCAATTTGTTGGTATTCGGAGAGGATTTGATTATGCCTGCTGACTTGGTGTTTGGCGTAGCTGGGATAAACGCTGGAACACCCTGTCAGGTGATGTTCGTGGAGGCATTGAGGGATCAATTCAAGTCCGCATACGAGATGGTTCGATGTGAACTAAGCAAATCTGCTTCATGGCAAAAAGTGGGCTATGACGTAGGTTTGAAACTTAGGTCCTTTCGAGTGGGGGATGAAGTAGTTAGGCTACACGACCCCCTACAACAGCTAAAGTTGTCACCCAACTGGGATGGTCCCTTTACTGTGGTTCGGATTGTTTCTGAATCCACGGTGGTGATCAAATCCTTGTTGGGACGCCTGTATAAATCCAATGTAGCTCGCCTACGCCGGTGGCAGGGTGATGCTTCAGCGCATTCGAAGCCAGGGGAGCATTCGAAGTCAGATAACACTGAGTGGAGAGCGACCACCCCGGAACGACGTGGTCCTGGTAGACCTAGGAAACTAGTGATACCCTCAGATGAGAAAAAACCTATGCCTCCTGGTATTGGTAAATTAAAGCGGGGCCGGGGTAGGCCTAAAAAAAATTTACCAATTCGAGCTTCTAGCAAGAAGGATAAAAAGTGCGGAAAAAAAGTCTCGGCAAATGAAGGTCTGAAGGGGAGGAGGGCTGTCCAATTGACTACTGGACATCCTGTCGAATCTTCCCGGACGACCAGGTCTAAAGAACCCAAGGTGGGGTTAAGACGCAGTCCACGGCATAATCCGGAGACTGCTGTGACCTAATTTGTATACACAACAAGAAGTTTCGATTCCATGATGGTAGTACAGACCTAATTGCTGTCGAGCGAGCGGAACTAGGGCGGGTGTTGATCATGAACGTCCCCGAGGGTGGCAGACGGATTTATCCGGCGGGTATTCTTATGTTACCCGTAATGACATTTGCCTACACTCCTGAAGAATTCATGATTAGCGGTACCCCTGGTTCTGTGGAACTGACTCAATAAGGATTACACTCCGGTGAGCTACCCGTTCGATTAGTGGCGGGAAACGCGAGCGTCTCCCGCCGGGTTATCCGTCGGAAAAGGGCTATCCGGTGAAGCGTGAACGCTGATTGGTTGACCTTTGCTCCCGCGGCGGGCGTGGCATCACGAGACAAGAAGGGCGGTCGCCATATTGGATCAGTGCCAAGAAGACGCACGGACGCTGCAGGGCAAAGGAGGAGGAAGAAGGGACTTGTAGTCGACCAAAAGTCTCCAAAACCACATCATAAGACGCGCCAACCTGGTTAGTTCCCACTCCTAGTGTCATTAGGACACGCGGAGCTTCGTACTCCGCAAATCTTCGATCATTAAACTTCGTTTTCGCTGAAAACATTCGACTGCAATGGAGGAGCAGTACACCCCCGGTGAGGGCCTCCAGTCCGACGAGATAGATCTGTTCGGGATGGACGATGGCCAATTCGACAACGCTCGTGAGTCGGATTATGAATCCGCCTCTGAATCCACCGGGAGTGCGGTTACCGTTCGTGTAGCGGGGATCGGCTCCTATTCGACGGCTGATCGGGACAGCATGACCATGCCACCCCCGGCTACAGTCAACCTAGGGCCGTTGCCGTGGCGCAATGTCCCGAAACGTGTTGCTTCGAAAGACATAGACAATTCGACGTCAACCCGGCTGAACGCAGCAGGTGATGAGGAAGAGGACGAGATGCCAGAGTTGGAAGAGGTAAGCCAGAAATTGCCTATCCACGCAGTGTCTGACGAAGAAATGGAGGACTTCGTACGAATATCACTGGCCCAGCAACAACTCATGGAGGTGCTGGAGTGTGACCCGCCGTTCGACACCTCGCTGAAGCTCCATCCCACACTCATGGCGATGGTGCTAGACAAGCTGGAGGAACATGGATTCGACCACCATGAGGGTACTTGGCTAGAGAGTTACGAAGGAGCCATCCGGGGAGCATATCAAAATGAGATCTTTGGAAAAATCCTACTGCGATGTGGTACGAACTTTCGGCATCTCCAACAAGCCAAAGCTAGGGAGGAAGCAGTGCCCTCAAGTGATGGGAGCACGACCAGTACGAAGGGGAAGAAAAAGAAATTCTCCAAGACCAAAGGTAGTCGTAAAACTTCTAATGGCAGTACTCCTCCCAATACTCCGCCTAAGTCCGAGGTGTCCGAACCTGCCCCAGTCCAGTCCGAATGCTCTTCGAGTACTTCCCAGTCGGCTTCAACGTCATTCGAAGAACCAACTACGACCACCGGGACTACTGAGTCCCCATCCGAATCCCTTCCGAAAGCTCCGGGACCTTTACCAGTCCCATTCGAAGAAGATTCAGCTAGTGTGGAGTTGGCTCCGCGGGAGATCCATTCGGATACCTCAGGATCAGTTGAGCAAGAAGCCCGTTATGCTCAGGTGGTTAGAGAATCCGATGAACTCAGGGCAGCCAATGAACAGTTACGGCTAACTCTGGAGGCTATGCAAACTGCCCCCAGAACGCCAATGACTCGAGCCCAGTCCCGTAAGAACCCCAATCCGCAACAAAAAGGACGGTCCGTATCCGACGCTTCGGATCTGGAGGAGGTCCCCTTCGAACTTCCAAAGAGCCAGAAACGGAAGGCAAAGAAGAATGAGGCACGACAGCCATGTGTACCCCATCCTTCGCCTCCCCAAACTACTGCGATTAATATGTCCCCAATCGTGAGGTTGGTGGACGTAGTATCCAGTACGGCCTCTACACCTTCGACGCCTCCTAGGGCACCCACCCGGACGCATTCGACCCCTCCAGCAACTCCGACTAAAACTCCAGTGCAGGTCAAGGTACCTGCATCTCCGTCTACGTCCTCCGAGTCAGGGCAATCGAACATACCACCAGTGGTTTCGTCGCCCCCTCCAGCTCCAGCTGCAGGGGCAGGTGCCTCGGCGGACGTCCCAAGTTCTCGGGTGGAGGACATGATTTGGCGCAATGCCAGTGGGGGCTTCAAGAAATTTAGGCCCGAGTGCATGGAACACTGCAAACGATCGAGGGATATGTATTCGTGTCCCAAAGAACCGGACCATGAAGGATTGTCTGATGACGAAGAATGGATGAGATCCAATATGGGCTCACCCAGTTCCTGGTCATGGACAGAAAACTGGTTCGGTCGGCTGCTGGATCGAAAACAGTTCCCTGAGACTTACTACAACCATGAGGGCCGTCCCAAAATACGTTGGGCGATGGCCCGGTACAAAGAAGGGGTAAGGGAGGACTGCCCATTCGATTCCTGCCGTGTCTACTTCGCACACGAGAACCGCCCCATGCCTACTCGTCTTCGATTCATGCGACATCTCGTGGAGAAGCACATGCACCACCATGCGATGTATGTCTGCGCTGATATCGGCAAATCAAACAAAAAGTGTTCGGGAATGTGGACCCCTAGAAGAGGCCGAATGATCGAGTACCTGATACAATGTCATGGCCAAGCCATGATGTTGGCCAGAAAGAACGTTGGAGATCTCCATGCATCCCTGGTGGCAGGCCTGGACAAAGTCAAATTCGAAACCATTACGATTGAGACCTTCCAATTCGGAAAGGTCCAATTAACCCGGAATTCGAAACAGTCAGCTGTCTTCCAGCGTACTGATCGACGTGGTCGACTGGACCTGAACGACACCTTGTACCAGCAATTGTACGACTGGAGAGCGGCCAACCCCCTTCCAGGGAAACGAAGTGAGAACAGGAGTCCAGCGACTTCCGAACCTGACTGCAAAAAGGTCAAGTCGGAGGTTCCAGCTCCAAGAGCTCCAACTGCAGCACGAGGGCGCGCGACAACGATCGAGCACCGGTCTCCACTGAAGGACTTGCGTCCTGACTATGGTCAGGACTTCTCAGCCCCCAAGGGTCGCTCCCAGCTGCAAACCCTTCGTCCTCTGACTCCTGGTAACTTGGCCAGTAAGGCCGAGTACCCTTCAATGGACTTCCCTGGTCCGGAGGTACAAACTGAGAAGGATCCGTACAAGAATCTCCCTACGGGCATCTCTGTGATGGATGCCATCCGCCAACCGGACTCACGGGACGTGGAGATGGCGGATTCGGATCACTTTGTGCTGCCTGGGAAAAAGGACTTGGTGGTGACGACCACCAACCTCACTCCTCGGGCAGAAGACAAGGTGAAACCAAGGGCTGACAGTTCTACAAAGTCAGTGGGGCGTAAAACCCCTGCTACTAGTGCGGATTCGACATCCATAAAAGCTGAGCCTGTGGTGGACCCGGTTCCAGTGACCACTTCGAACCCAGTCACCACCACACCAACGACAACTGCTGGAGGAGGGAAGGCAGCAACTATTGCAGCCACCCTACTCACCACCACTACTACTACTGCTACTGTGCCCTATAAGCCCAGAGTTCGTGAGGAACCAGCAGTGGATCCAAACCGGTGGTATGATCTGATGATCAGTGGTGAAAACATTCGGCCCCAGATACAGATTCCGAAGGACTACTTCGAGCCTCCAAAGGCTCCGGATGCGGTGGTGCATAAAGAACTATACGAACGATGGTTGCAGGAACACCTGGCTGGCATGCAACGATATGCAGCCGGTGTGGCGAGAGCATCAACTGACTATGCCATCACCATGCAGGGCAAGGAGGTCGAGAGGCTGAGGAAGATCTTCGAGCAGCAACGTATTGACGAACAATCGGAGCCAGATAAGGTGATCGAACTCACCAAGCAGCTGGCACAATCGAAGAAAGAACTCTCAACAGCTCGTTGTCTGCAGAAAGCTGCAGAAGATACTCTTGACGATCAGGCCAAAACTCTGAAGGCCCTGAACGTTAAGTTCATTCGGGTATTCGGTATAGGACTCACCTAATGGAGTGGGTCACTCGAAGAACTCCAGAGCGTATTGAAGGACTTATAAGCTAACTTGGGTGTTCGGCTGTTCGATTGTGTGATTGATGACTTGTGCATATGATGCTTCGATGATACTGTAATAATTGTGTTGTTATTATAAAACATCCATGATTAAGGTCATGATTCGAAGGTAAACATAAGCCGGGTGGAAAATGCATAATTGTCAAGAAATGTCTTCGTTGTCTAAAAAAAAACAACAAAAAAAACAACAAAGGGTGTTCATACTTTAGGTAGTATAACTGATACTACATACTATGATTCGAACCAAAACTGTACATAATGTTCGATACCTACCTTTATCTCCAAAAATTTTCTTTTTGGACATAACAACTGGTATTCGGATTTCGAAAGTATATCTATTGTTAAAGATATAAAGGTATATATCGGTTGCCTCACATGGAGGCTAATATTACTACATTCCTTGGTTATAAGAGTTAATGTCACAACTATGTTGGTTCCAAGTATTTTTACATAATTCCAATAGTTCACGTAATTACCTCTCCAGGGACGGTTCGCCCACTTAAATATTTTCGAGCCATTACTTCTGTGTCATTCCGTCCTAAAAAAGTCACATATTGTGCAATCTCAACTTACCTTAAAATGATTAATGTAGTAACCATTATTATATCTCAACAAAAACCATACAAAACTGTGATCACTATAGTTAGAAGTAGTATAGAACATATATTCGTATATATTCATATCTTTATTAAAGATGGATACTCACGTATCTATCCTGTCGTTATAGTGTTGGATCTATAAGATCCCTGTTTTGTACATAGAGATGTAAGTGTTGTTTGTGTAACAGGTAAAATCTAAAATCTATATTTGTACTTTCTACATGTAAGTGTAAAAACGTATATCGTACCTTCAAATGCACCCCGGTATTGTCATCATGTACACTGATATTATTCTCCCATATTCGAGTATATTATATTATATCAGATGTATTTCGACCCTAGTTATAATCTGGTGGGGGTGATGTAGGGGCACGAATAATACGTGTACATATAAGGTCCGTGGAGTCAGAGCGGTAAGTGCCTCCAACGGACACTAGGTGGCAACACCTGAGCCATGTCCTTTCGGTTATCCGGTAGCGGAGCCAGGCAGGGCACTCCAGACGGCGCTACGGAGGAGTGCCACGTCGACACTGCTTGGTCCGCGCTCAGGGTATATAAGAGGCCGAGGTTGGCTACCTCACCAGTTAGTCCTAGGACGAGCTCTGACCCGCACCTTTCGTACCTTCGCTTTGACAGGGGCACCTACACCCCTCCCACGTTATGGACTCTGCACCAGCCATGCTGGCACAGAGCTTAACTGTCCGGTATCGCTAATGCTTCGAACTATCGATAGAATCCTGTGTGTCTTCGAATGGTTGAAAGACCAAGTGAACCGAGTGAGAAACCTTCGTGTACTTTTGAGGCTGTGATCGAATAAAGACCTGTTGCATTCAAACCGAATTTGGAACCTGTGTTCGTGTTGTACGCATATGAAACCCCTACATAACCATTCATGGGAGTGAAAAAAAACCAACAGGATTCTTCTGGCAGTGAGATAACAGTCTGTTCGCACAATAATATGTCATCTGATAATGGCTATATATAGACCAGAAGAGCAAGCACACTTGCCAGGCTATAGAGAAGTTAGATTCAGTCCAATATTATAGATTGAATTTCTTAAATTCTCCAAATATCCGGTGGCAGAGGGGGAGTGGTATTTAGCCGTTGAAGAGACCTTAAAATTGGATTTAATCACGGGCAAGTGCAGCAGTGCTTTCACATTGGGTCTTCTAATTTGATTGCATCAAACCGGGTAGGGGGCGGAGGCAAATAATAGGGATGAACCTGACTTTTACTTTTATTTATGCCAACCATACATCTCTGAATGACAGCGCCATGATGCTAATGACAAATAGGGATGAACCATTGTAGAATATATTTATATTTCATAGAGATGCGGATAAAATCAGGCTTTTGAAAAGAGTATTTTCCAAGAAACAGGCCCTTTCATCAAATATCATGATAATATAGCCTGATACAGTTGGAAGTATTTCTCACGAGGGATATTTTAATCAAGAGCAAATAGCACCACCTGACAAGAGTATTGTGTGATAGGTAATGGGAGGTATGATGAAGTATGGCACTTGTCCCATCCCCATCCCCATCATACAGAACCTCTCTGTTAAAACACCCCATCTTAATCTGGAGCAAAATATAGACCTTAAGGCAGTGTTTTCTGGGATATCCAATGTGAACTATTTTCCCGATATATATGTCAGTATACAGGCATTAAGTAATGGTGTGAGTAGAGGTAAGTGGTCTTCAAAACCCACCTGCTATCCTCTACTTATAGGAATAGGATGAGCAATGGTACACTCTACCACCACCAAATGATCACTGTTTTTATATTTATACATCGATACTCAAATGTAAAGGTTGCATGCTCTTTACTCAACAATATTTTGTCCTACATCACTGCTGTGTACCTACTTGTCTACAGAGAGAAAAGAAACAGAGTCAAAAGGATGTCCAGGCTTTCTGAGAGTCAATTCCTCAGAAACAGGCATTATAATAGTATATTCAACTTAACTCAATTTTAAGGTCAAACTAACCTTATTCAGAGGCTGTTTGCCAATTCTATCATCATTATAACTCACTTAGGGAGCAAATTAGGGAACTTTTTCAGATCAACGATTTAGACAACTTGAGGTTTACCAGAGGCATACTCCTGGTACTTGCAGCGTTTCTGTCACCCTACATCAAGGAATAACACACAGTCAAGCGATCACAGAACTTACCTACGACTCTTATCTTTAGACCCCATTGCCTCTAAGTAAATAGCTGTAGATCTACAGTGTCTCCGGCAAGCAAAACCATTCACCTTGTCTATATCCTCCAAGTCAATATCGACCTCAGGGCTTTTTAACATAGATACCAACTGACAGATATATGACACGGTCAGCTTTAACAAATCGGGATGTCTTATCGCGTTCGATTGAATCGTCCGATAGCAACTTCAGATAGGACTATCTGCCACATATATGATAGCCGGGTTTTGGAAAGGCCATCCATAGAGACATGCATTTTGGGCTTTTATAGAACCCAAGGGAGGAATGATATAACGGATATTTACTGATAACAGCTGCTCAAAGTCATGTTATTCATGACGAATATGAAGGGCTTGTAAGTTTTCCTCAATCTGAAATCTGGCACAGAGCAAGCAAATCCAAATGAAACATACATCTCCAAGAAAAGCATTATCAAACGTAATGATAATAATTTATCATAACCTGTGGTTTTCTAGCTAATACAATTAAGGGCCTTTTTTTTCGCAGATCCTGTCACATATATATCATAGCCTGTAATTTTCTAGCTAATACAATTTTAGATATAATATAAACACGTTCATTGCCTCAACTATAGTACCTCTCCATTATTTATAAATAATTATGATAAAGCTAGATGACAGAGGAATGTGTAATTCAGGTATTACATTCTATGTATGGAAATAGTTTAGCGATATAACTATTATAGCTTCGGTGAACCCACCTACACTAATAAACCTTTGGGAAGAATTTGTCTTATTTGCTATAACAGTAGCCTGCTATTTGTCATCATAACAGAATATTCGGTTAAAACACAGATGCCATGTTTTTCATAAAAGTTGTCACGAGCCGTTACAACCCTCTTCTACTAATGAATAGCACCACGTTCCATGTTGCCATTTCATGTATCACGCTCAACTGCTTCCCTATCAAGGGGAATGTCACCTGTTCTCTTCCATTGCAATGCACAAATTGGTGAGTGATAACAGGGGAGATAGGGAGACAGTTTGTGCACTAGGATGGTAACAGTAACTGTGAATATTGCACCTCAATCCTCCAATATCCACCACTTCTATAAATAGCTCCATGGGCAACACAATAGGAAACCATGCCTATGATGGCTGTGAGTGGGAGGGCTGGTGAGTGGGGGTTAACATTGGAGAAGTTGTGGGAGGGGGGCATGGAGGATTATGTTCTATGGGGAGTTATGATATGGAACATCGATGTGTAGGTGACTTGAACAATGCCCAGCTCCCTCCAGACTCTCTGAATGTCATGAATCAGAGCAGCTCATAGTCATTCAGCTGTACACTGACAAGTGGTCCAGCAGTAAGCCAAATCCTGTACATTTATTCTAATCCAGGTGGTTCTATGTAGGGTTCGGTCCTTGATACGGTTCTAGCAATGCATTAATTCTTCAGCGGAGACCCGGTCAGGTCTGCCTAGCTTCACCAGGGAAGGGCCTAAATGATTTGAATTCCACACTATACTGAAACTGTTTTGATATTCAGATATACCATGCCATCAATGCCTGCCCCATGTGTTGGTAATTGTAGTGTTAGAAGCTAAGTTCCATTGGACTCACTGAATAGCAAGAGATAGTATAAGAATTATGACACCAATAATTGTATGACAGTCATGATGGAGAACCCTAGATTGCTGATAAATATTACTGCTATAACTATTATGTGGATATATTCAAATCAGTAGGATTTACCTCTGTGAGTCCTCCCCCACCAACAGTCATGTTTGCTGACTACTCAACTCTTATTCAATCTATTCTCAGTACTACCATTGTCTCCTTTTAAGCCCCAGGAAGTGCCTGTTATCATTCCTGGTAAATGAATTAGAAGGTAGTTAATAGGATTAGAGGATGGTCCAGACCACATGAAGCCCGGCCTGTCACACTCTCAACAGGATTTCCCTCTCAGTGTCAAAGAAACCTCTTCAATGTAATACTTCCATTCATGTGCTCTTCACAATGTTCCTCCAGTAACTTCCCCAGTATCTAGCTCATCATTTCTCCCTTCTCTGACTCCTCAACATTGTCCCTTGATCTAAACATATTCCTTTGTGTAAAGCCCATTCTGTCCCTTGACGTTCAAGTCATAAAAGCTAAAATTGATGAGCCTCAAACAATTGACGAAGTATGTGATCTGTTGAATGGAGTCATGATACATAGCTTTACAAAGGTGAAAAACGTCAGAGACAGATTTTTCTTGTCAAGTAGTATCAGTTTTTATTATTATCACCATGCATTTTTGTCAAGGGAAACCTACATAATTTCGAGGATTATTACAGCAGCAACTTCTCTCCATCCAATAGTCATACGATTTTGAATAACAATCAGCAAATACATCATTTCTTATCACTAATAATTACTTATCTATTTATCTGATATCTTTGCATACCTAAGAATATACATTATATGTTCTTGAGGATCTGGAAAGCACAACTTGTATAATTATGCCTCATGCATTCTCACCTTCCCTCCTCTGTAACATCAATTACTGAATGACAGTAATGATGAAGGACTGTATATTGCGTATTAATATTACTGCTACGACTAGTATGTTGCCATATTTAAATCAGTAGTATTTACCCTCCAGGAACTCATGCACCCTTAGTCATGTTTGCTGTTTACTCTACTCTTGTTGAAGCTATTCTTGGTACTACTATAGTCTGGTTCTATGCTGTGGAAACTTCCTGTTATCATTCCTGATAAATGCAATTAGAAGGTAGTTAATATGATTAGAGGGTGGCCCAGACCACATGAAGCCAAGACTGTCACACTCTTAACAGAATTTCCCTTCCAGTCCCCTTTAAAGTGACCTCTGAATATCTTAAATATCATATTAATAATCTCATATAACTACAATCACGAACATCTCAATTTGTTATTAATAACATAAATATATAAGACTAGAATTATGAAATAAGTAACATCCATTTCAGCTAAACATCTCTCATAATTATAGTCAACCCTGTCGCTCCTCCATTTCTACCTCGGAGACATCAGAGACAATACAGCAAAAAACAAACAGTGACTACCTTTCTACAGAGCCCAGCCTATGCTCCTTCACAAGCACCTGTCTCTAAGCCGACTGGTGTAATACAGACTAGTTAATTATGATAAAGAGCCTTTCCAGCTCCTTATAGTGCTATTCTATCTATAGATCTATAGAGCTGTTTACCCGTCTGCACAATGTGATGTCCCTCTTGTGAGGACTGAGACTATAACTATAGGTAATGATGTATCATGGTGATGGCCACAATCCACTGGGGGAACTTTGGCCGATTATGCCCATACATTTCCTACATAACTTCGGCCAATTAGAACCCAGCGGACGGTGGCCATGATAGAAAGATACATGTTTCCTTGATCAATATCCTAATAAAATCTGAATCTTTGATATAATTCTTGGTTTAGGTTGGATTCCCATGGCCTGTTTTCAGTTTTGAATTTCTGATGGAATCTCCAAGAAATTAGGACCAATATTTCCAATATAGAGTTATCGATTAACAAGGCAGCCAGAAAGTGTCACAGTGTGCTAACTTTCCATAGAAAATGTTCTTTTTGCATTCCACATAAAATGTAAGCATCAAAGACAGAATAATGCTATTGACGTCTTTTGTATTCTACACAACAAATTATCCTAAAGCATTTTACTTGAATTATACAGTCTTTTGCAATCCTGGCTCCCCCTAGTGGTCAAAACCAGTACCAAAGTTCACCCACGGATGGGTCCTTTTCCTTGTTGGGTGACAAATAAGTATATTTGTTGATCAATATGAGACAAAATCAAGATTTGGCAGAATGCACCTTCTATTTGAATTTCTTTGTCACCTCGAGCTCTTTCAAGCAATAATTCAGTTACATCCAATTACACTTGCAATTGCATACAAATAAATCGGAGCCTCCCGATTCTATCATCTTCTCACTTCTCTTTTCACTAACCCTTTAAACTGCCAGGATATACCGGTAGAATATATAAGAACTATACAAATGTTGATATAATTATTATCTAACTTGAACGGACAAATTTAGACAATTAGTTAGATGTTGAACCGGACATAATCATTAAGCCCTGAATTGCTTCCCGATTTGTAACTTTAGGAAAGGGAAAGTTTGCCTTCTTTGAGGAACTAGTAGTCCGATCATCGATTTTCCTTAAACTGTAAATGCCTCTCTGCGTGTTGTCTGGCGAGAAACATTATTAATCTTGATCAAAGAGGAACTCTCTATGGAATATAAACTGAGTTCACGTCACTGGTGGACCATGGAGCAACTGGAAGTGTTCCAATCAAAGTTTCATTTACATTCTTGGTGGAGAAAAAAAAGAGAATATTTTGTTCCACAACAGGGAAAAGATAAAAAACAAAAGTTTGGTAGACAATGTTCTTTAATTAAGAATTTGGTGATCGCCTGTTCCTTATAAAGAATATAATTATGTAACAGAATACACTTGATTATGGACGAGGTTATGGCAATTTGAATCCTTGTTATCAAACTATTTTAAATACAGATAACAATTTCAAGGCATTAACGGAAAGTCAAAAATATGCAGCGACAAACAAATGTCATGACTGTGCTGTGAGTATGATGTTTGGTTTTGGATTTCTCCTGGATTTAGGTGCATTCACAATTAACAATAATTATTGTTTACTCGGAATGAATATTCTTTATAATCGAAATCATTTTTATACGTATCAAATCACTGCAGTGCTGGCCATTGCAATATCTAAAAAGCTAGAATTCTCTCCTGTATGGTTTTTCTTCATAGCCCAAGATTAATAAATCCTAGTACATGTATTTCAATTTCTTGAAATTTCTTGAAATTCGATATCCGGCCATTGCAGTCATCATAATGATAGGCATGTTCTTTTTGGGATGACAAGTGCTCACATTGAGAGAACAATAACCGTATTGTTTTTTATTCACATCGCATGGAAAAGTATGTATACATTGGTTGAACTGTGCTTGGCTGGTGGCCCTAATCACACATTCAAAGTATTGTAATATTCTAGTATATTGTAAAATGCATTTATCAAACCCTCATGCATCATGCACTGCCTCTTTTACTTTAAAATAACAACTAGTTATGAGGTATCCACAATATAAACCCACCATGAGAAATGCTAACCCTACTACTGCCAGAAACTTCCTTTAATTTCTCATGAGCTTACCAGAGGAAATCACTGCCCTTCCACCCTGTCTAACACAGACATTAGGGGAGTTCCTTACACTTGCTCATCTGAATATTGAGCTGCATGTTCATAGCCTGTGGAGCTGCTCTTTACATCATTTCAGCTGCGGTTATGGGGTACCTGTAAGACGCTGTTGAGTCAGTCTAGGGACCCCGACCCCCTAACCGGGCTTCTGAATGGGATAGAGACAATATACCTAACTAATACACTATGCAGTTAGCTCATGAGGACTTTGATAGTTTTAAAAGGAATGACAAGTAGGGCGACAGAGGTAAGAAGAAGATCTGATAGATAGAAGGGGCATTGTGAAGGTTCAAGATAATGCAGTCCCCAGTCTCATACCCATAACCATGCAATTAAAGTCTAACCCTGTAAAAATAACCATTTCTTTCTGTGGATTTACAGGAGAGGGGCTGCAGAGCTTTATCGAGCCTTTACTGGAGTCCCCATGGCATCAATCTAATCATCAGATAGGACAACAGGCATTTCTGATTAATGCCGGCATACTTAAAGTAATAGGCCCATACAACCCCAGATGCAAGGGTAATGTACTTAAATAGTAAAGTGCCTACCTCCAAAAAAGGCCAGAAAAAAGTCTAGGGTCGGCCCTGTTTTGCTATGTTAGGGTTGGGTAACCTGAAAAACACCTTTATTTGGGCCTAAACAAATATCCAATGCTTGCAGAATAGTTTATGGTAAAACAATTCCTCTACGCATAAATTGATAAAACAGGTATGTCGTTTGTGTCAACCTACATTCACATGCCTTCCTTTGTATTCTGCTCAGGCCCAATTAACATAATCCTGCTGCAGAGCCATGACCTGTGTTCCCTTGCATGGAGACGAGCGCATAATAAAACGCATACACAGAAAAGTAAAGGAGTCGCCATGTTTTATGTTTATTTCCCATACCCACAAATATGGTGGCTAAGCTCTATACTGTTGATGTTCTTGGAATGTATTGTGTAGTTTGTCATCACATTTAATTCAGGTAAGTTAGCTGGAAAGCTTATCCATTGACATCTCTTAACAACACTATTTATACATAGTGGACCTATCTATAAAGAATCAAAACTATGTGGCATGTAACAATTATCTAAAGTATAGATAGTGGCTCTGCCTTGTGGTTGCCACCGGTACTAAACTAGTCTTGGTTGCCCCATCAAGTGGTTTCTTATGCAACTACTATCAGAGTCAACTCATTTCATATGTCACTCTTACTGAAGGGTCAAACTACAAATGACTCTGCTATGGGAGAGTCAACTGCACTTGACTCTGCACTGATACAGTCAAGAGGGAGAGTCAATTTGTACAAGGAGCAAGGGGTATGACTGAAGTAGCTGTGACCCCTCCACCAAAGTCATCATGACTCTGCTACCAGAGTCAACTAGAGTTGACTATGATAAAAGAGTCATGGCGACGCCTTTATTTCTCTCTGTGCAGAGAAGCTTCATAGCTTGCTGATACAACGGGCCACAAGAGAGTGTGCGTCACCTAAATTGAACCACCACGTGATGTTTCAGGATAGTATTCCACTATATTATAGACAATCCGCCACTTAACCGCCAGTCTATAATACATCATAAATAGACGGATCAGGGACGATTCCTAGAGATGGAGCTTTGGGACGTCTCTCTATTCATGTACGTATTTGTACAATATATTAGGTCTCCCTGGATAAATACGATGATAGATCCATCCCATTACTCGTCCCAATACTGCCTCTGCTGTGACCTGCTCTAGCTGTGACAAGGTAACCATACACCATGTCACAATTATGTCCATCATGATGCGGAGGGTGATGTTTTTTGCAAGGATTAGATTGGGGAGGGCATGTCCATGTCCCCTTTCTCTAAGTGAGCAGGGTCAGGGTGCATATTTTATATACAGCATTTTTACTCCAGGCAGCTAGTGTATGATTATAAGTGTCGAGCTTAATAGTTAATACCCCTTTGAAGCCCCTCACCACGGAAACTCAGGATGACTCATTGATTCTTACAGTAACTCGGAATATCAAGAAATTGTTAAAAAAAAACAATTTCCTAGAGTAAGAAAATCAGATAGTCGTGGGAGCTTGTGCTAAAATCTCGAAAAGTATGAATGTTTTACAAAAAAAAAGAAAAAAATCTCCCCAAAATCTGGAAAGAATGCTAAGGTCAACCCCATTTTTGAACATTATTATGTGACATATATTATATATACCGGGATAAGGGACCTTATTGTCCCCTGCACTAAGGTCCCTTTTTGCAGATCGTGCCAGTATTATATAGTGTCGGGTTGCCTGAAACAGACATTTTCCTTGGCCTAAGCAGAGACATGGTAAACATCATATGCACTCCCCAATGGCTTGGATTAACTTGATGATTTATAGATTTTGGAAATGTTTGTACATCCCCTAATTAGGGTACTAAAGAAAACTTAAAGATCTGTACGAAATCGTATTCACAAGCATGGTGCTATTGGCAGGAATCAGTACAACGTATATGCACGGTTTTACAAATTAATTTGATAATAAAACCAAATATTTCCAAATATCAAAACCTTCCAATTTGCGGTGTTGACTTTCGGAAGGTCAGAAGTGTTCATCTTATCACATGTCGCTGCCAGGATTTCCTTTCACGTCCGTTCATTGCCTCTCATCAATGGGCCGTTAGTATTTCAATGTGTCTCGAATTTCCATGTGTGGGTATAACGGTTATGATTAACACAGCAACCCTGATACAATTAAAAACTGTAGGCCTTTAAGAACAAGGTAAGGAGGTATTTCAAACACACCGCTTCTCTAGGCATCTGTGTGATACCTGCTACAATACATAGGATCAGAACTACGGTGTACACATGATACGACTTCCTCTATTTCTCATGAGGTCATCTGCTCACTATACTATAAAAGCGGGTTGCCATTTGTGTAGGTGTAGAGTAAATTCTACTGTATGTGTACAGTTTACAAGTAGTGGGTAAACAGTAGAATTTACTGTAAATCTACAGTAGATTCCACTGTAGGCCTAAATCCTTTCTACAGTAGATTCTACTGTGGATCTACGGAAGATTCTACGGTGTAGCAGAAAGCACTGATCCCCCAACCCGCCCAACTCAAACTTGCTTATTTGAAATTTGAGCTACTCAGAAGATTAGGAGCGGCTCTTCTCGTACCAAGGTGTGCCGTGATGGGGTATTAGGATTCCTAGGACTCTATAGGAATCCCTCATGGGACCCCAGGCACGTGGATAGCATAAAGACATGGGGCTAGGGTACATGTATACTCTCTACAGTAGCCTTCAATCACCCAGCAAACAAAGTCTCTTCTCTTTGTGTTGAAGCCAGGCTTTGCCTAACTGCATGACTCTCCATGCAAAGCATGACGTCTCCTGTGCATGTGAGCTGCTTGCGGAGGTGCCATTACTCAGTAGATCTATTGCTTTTCCTAGTAGGGTTAGCATTCATTCTGCATTAATTGAAAATATAATAGAGACCAACATGTGCACTTCTGATCTTGCCACATACCTCTAGTTGTGATATCGTTTAGCTCCTAGGTCATTAGGCTCTCTATCAATATGTGTCGGATGTGTACTAATATAACTCCACTGGTACTACTGGTGCTCTGTTGAAAGTAATGCAGAAAATGTAAAAGATTAAGGTGAAATGGTACTGACCAAAAGCTAACAGTACCTATAGTTTGGTCATATAGTGAGCCAAAGGATAATTAAGGAAGTTGGTCAGTACTGACTAAGATTTCTAGCACAAAGAATATCCGTGTATAAAGAGGCTAGAATATAGATGCACACAACATTCCTTCCCAATACCAAGAATAGTATATGAACGTGTAAGCGTACAGCTATACACTATTTAGGCTCGTTGCCAATACCACATCTACAGCTTAACGGACATTAAGTTTAATTGAACGTCTAGTGCACAGATACACACATTGCAGCTTAACACAAACAGCCAGGCATGTTTATCTTCACAATGAGCAGCTCTGGTCCTTAGTGTCAACTCAATGGTGGTTAAGAGCAGCTCACCGTGAGGGGGCTGAGTATCTTAGGGAGGCCTCTATAGGTAATGGCCACTCAGGGATTAGGGAGGAAATAGACGAGGACTATTTGGGCAGTTTGTTTGCACAAGCTGTACTCAAAGGGCAGACAATAAACCAAGATAGCACTTAATAAATGGAATTGCCTTTAAAGATAGGTCGGTCGTTATGATGGTAATGTTGCTGATAAGAATGTTATGTGCCTCACTTGAGAGGACATATAGGGACACACGTAAGCTGGGGCTCCACTTCCATTAGCCAATTCGGAGGTGATCTGCCGATTGCCTGCCGATCACCTCCAAATCGGCTAATGGAAAATGGCCTTAACCGATTGTCTTGTCCATTCTCACGAAAGTAAATCTGTCAGATCATGGTAGCATGGATGAAAGAATCTTGGTTTGTTTATATTTGCTATTTTTCTTTACATCTGTTTGGGTCTGATTTGTGAGAACAGCTCCGGTTAATCGGTTAACAAAATCGGTTAATGGAGTCCAAGCTTTACAATGCTCAAATACAGTCAGATGGATTCCATAAGGAGTGCACAGTAACCCATGCCTCCGCTATAGCCGTAGTGAACGGCAGGAGAGGCGATCTCTACCCCAATATTCAATCTCACGTGTATCATATGATATCCTGTGACAGACTCTTTAGCTGACGAATCAGCATAACAAATCCATTCTCACTAAGCACCCTTTCATCAGGGATGCATGCTAGACTGTCATTGTCTTGGTGACAGGGATCGGAGAGGCAGATAATGTTATCTCTATGGCAATACCTCCATTTCATTTCCATATGAAGGGCTTGTAGGCTCTCCATAATATGATGACATTTACTCCTGTTAATGCTGTTGTAGTAAATGATTAATACCTCAGGAGATCCCGGTAAATGATGGGAAAGGTCAAAGGAACAGAAACCCACGTCATTTCACACTGAAAACCTTTAGGGTCATGATGAAAGCAATTCTACAACCTTATGACATAATTGTGACCAACCAAAAGTCGTCACTGTGACGACCATGGGTCGTTAATTGACTACTTTTGTAGAAAGGGTGCGGCCAGTGTCACAATAACACATTTAGGGTCGTTACGATGTCAATTTTGGTATTGGCAATTGGACGACATGAAGTCGTCGGCACTGATGACCTATCACTGCTCATAGGGTTCCAGTGTATGTATTGAACACATAATTAATACCTGTTATTTCTTTGGTTACGAGTATTCATAATCTTGCGATATGATAAATCCATAGCTGACAGTAATATATTATATGTGACATGTACTGGGAAAAGGGACCTTAGTGTACCCTGCACTAAGGTCCTTTTTCCCAGTACATGTCACATATAGGCAAATCATGTTATTCCAACCAAGTGCAATTTACGTTGACAATTTCACACATTTGACAGCTGTTGATGACTGTCCCAGATTGCTCGTCGAAACACACACTAAATAAACACTGCACAAGATAGTCCATAAGAACTACATTCATTAAATGCCACTTTGTAAAGCATGTAGGGATTACTCAAGCATTTTTTCAATCACCTTTAAGTAAACATACAATGTAGTATGATTAGAAATACCTGATTGCTTTATATAGGGCCATTACTTTGAAGAGACGAAGCTTGTTCTGTGCATCTGGTTGATGTTAACGTACAGCCCCAATTTACAACATAATATCTCCTCATTTCAACATCATCTCATGTTGCAATTCAATGTATCGTGTTCAGCTTCACACCCATCAATAGGGAAAGCCCCAAACTATAACCATAAAATCCTTTCACAAATTGTGATAACAGGGAGATAGACAATCAATGTGCTAGACTGGAGACTTGCCTGTCGGTCTATGCAGACGGGCAAATGGCTCTCAAAATCGTATGCCTGCAGTAGACTTGCTGATGCGGCATATTGTTTTACTTTGGCGGAAAAGTAAGTGGGAATATTGCACCTCAATCCTTCAATTTCCTCCGCTTCTATAAATAACTCAATAGGCTTTCCCGTGTAATATAAATGATAGCCAGCTCGTTTCAGGCTCAAAGTGCAATAAATCAGAGCAGCTCATCAGAAGTACTATGTAAAATCATCCTGTAGTAGGCTGCATGCTGAGTCGTGCACTGAGAGTTACATCTGCAGCAGGCTGCATGCTCAGTAGTGCACTGAGAGTTACATCTGCAGCAGGCTGCATGCTCAGTAGTGCACTGAGAGTTACATCTGCAGCAGGCTGCAGGCTCAGTAGTGCACTGAGAGGTACATCTGCAGCAGGCTGCATGCTCAGTAGTGCACTGAGAGTTACATCTGCAGCAGGCTGCATGCTCAGTCGTGCACTGAGAGTTACATCTGCAGTAGGCTGCATGCTGAGTCGTGCACTGAGAGTTACATCTGCAGCAGGCTGCATGCTCAGTAGTGCACTGAGAGGTACATCTGCAGCAGGCTGCAGGCTCAGTAGTGCACTGAGAGGTATATCTGCAGCAGGCTGCATGTTAGTAGTGCACTGAGAGGCACATCTGCAGCAGGCTGCATGCTCAGTAGTGCACTGAGAGGTACATCTGCAGCAGGCTGCATGTTAGCAGTGCACCGAGAGGTGGATCTACATCATGTTGCAGGTTAGTGCACTAAGAGTAAAGTATAAGTTTAAATGTGTATGTTAAAAAACACATATTCTACTGTGCCTACTTTGTGAATCCAGATAAGACTCATTCTTCCATTGCATTTGAGCTACCAGAAATTCACCCTATTCAGCAGAGGCTGTCACGTGCTCATGGTAGTTGTTTGGTAAGTAGGATATATGTACAGTGGTTTCTCATTCATGCAATATGTGAACATTAACATATATTTACACATAGATGTTGGCGGTTTGATTGCTGTTCTGCATATCAGCCCGCAGGTTCTGCATAACAAGATGTGATCGGGTGGCCCTGACCACATCACTTCTGACAATATAAGTGACTCATATTTATTACGCCATGCCATAGCATCCTTACTACATCTAAGGCTAAATGCCAATACAATGATTTCAAATGACAGATTCTCTAATGAAAGCAAGGTTCCACGTTGCATTGGGGAAAAAGGTAAGAGTAACAGAATCCTTGCCATTTCTCATCATCAGTGTTTATCAGTAAGCTGAGAACTGCATGACTCTTAACAGGATACTTTTTGTGTGTTTCTCTTCAGATTACGTGAGAGATTCTTTTTGCCCTAGGAAATAGATAGTCCCTCCAGATAATATTATGATGAAATGTTGTTGGAGTTACAGAGCATATATAATGGGAAACAAAATTAATATTATGCTGTAATGCCACATCGAAATGATCGTATGAAAATAACCCATAGTCATACCAATTATATTTCGTTTCCTAAGAATTGTATATGTCAAGTAGTATTTGTAAATCATTCAGGTGATGCTTTAATAGTTTCTTCGAGTATCATACAATATAGACCTAGACTTGAAACTTGCTCACATAAACCTAGACCATGTAGGCCTACACCGACAAAGAAACCATGTCCTCATACCCTTCTAATTGACAAAGTTGTGGGCCTTGTCAGCTAGACAAGGGGTGGCCACAGTAACTTAATTAGAAGACCTCATTTCAAGTCTTCTTATTAGATGCCTATTTTACAACCTTGTGCTTTGATTTATAAGAGTATATCTGCACAACTAGTCCATTAATTTATATTCCAGGATGAATAAAAGGAATTTGAATTGAATTGAGGGATATACTTATTACAATGTGTAAGAGCAATGTCCTACTGTAATAAAAGCAATCTATATTCACAAATTGTACAGTATACAATACATCTATTCAATTTTCTTTGGAATATTAATTAAATTGGCTTTCACAGAAAATGTAATATTGTCTATCGAAATAAACTGCATATCAGAGGTTTTCCTATACAGCCCAACAGAAAAACCACACAGCAAATTCCCTATTTACATATCCTCATTTACACTACACAACATCGGTAAATTGCTTTTGCCGGCTGCAGATAACAAATTCCGAGTCTCCAGCAGGACTTAAAATTGCTTCACTTTATCAACACGACACAAGAGGTTTAAGGTTACTATTTAACTTTTAAGCTGGAGAAGTCGAGTTTCAGTCTTAAGTGTTGTGTTATTTGCTAGCTTATGACTCATCCGGTTTATTAATGTATATAGCAAATGGCCAGGAATGCAAGAGAGATGCATTGACGCTTTTAGAAGAAACATTGAAATACTTTTTAGCATGTATTGAGGATTTAGCTTAATACCGTTTCAACATTTGAACTTTATTTTTTGTGGTCATCTGTCTGCACGCGACATGGGTTTACAATCTGTGATCCGGGATTTAGAAAGGAATCATTTTGCCCTCAACAAGGTTTGGACAAAACCATGATGTCAGTCTTCAGCGAGCGCATTTTCCGCTTGCAGTGTTGCCTTTCACGGGGTAAAAGAAGTCAATAGTGTCACATTCCAATCCTGATGATTCTTTTCATTATCTATTATTTTAGTTTGCCCTCACTTACGATACCTGACCAGCAGAATAATGACAAGAGGGACATTTTATTCGTGTAACCAAACACTGTTTTTTTTTAATAGTTCACAGAAAAGATCCTCTGCTCGGCGACTTACAAATAATTCTATCTGCTTAAAAACGCACACATGAATGTAATAACTCAATTGCAGACAATACCGACGGTCGGTAACATACTTCAACAAACATTCCCAAGCTTGTCGAATTACTCAAACATTATTCATAATACATGGCAACTATACATGCCTAATGTCTTATGTGCAACATTTACTTTTCAAGAGGTTGAGCTACAACCTTCAGTTCTATTGTTTTGGGAGCTAGATAAGACCTCCACGCTTGTTGTAAAATTAACATCATTTATGATCTATGGTCATGGTGTAAAGCACTGCCATCTACTTCCAAAAATGTTGTCAATCAATCTATCCCAGAGCAGTCCATCAATAGAGAGCTGCACCACAGTGCTTCTATAGTTCTACATAGACTAGTTGTCGCTGTATCCGACTCCTTTAAACCAATGCGTCATGAAGGGGTGATGTTTGAACAGAATGCATGTAACATTGTCTGTAATGGCTATATTTGCATATAGAAGATTCACAGGATATTTGTTGATCGCGCTTCAGAAATATTCAAAAACTTTATCAACAACTTTTCTGAAAAGTCACCCTTTCTCACTGTATTAGTCGATAGGTAGTAGTGCACCGGGAATTACATCTGCATCATACCATTTATCAGTAGTTCACTCAGACTTCCATCTGCATTAATAGTGCTCTTTTTGTGTTACATCTGCTCAAGGTATATCCTATGACTGAAGAGCACTTTGAGTTACACCTATATCAGGATCTAGATTTAATAGTACACAGCACCAGTATCAAAGCTCCAAATAGACAGTCGTTCTTTATCAGAACTAGAGCCCGGAAGAACGATACAAGGGAGAGGCCAGAGGGAAGAGGGAACAAGACAGGCAGGCATAGATCTAGTCTAGATAACGGGCATATGGACATATATATGGGGTTGAAAGGGATACACAGAAAGCCTAGGTTATTGTCCAGTAGAGTAGGTTGCACATATTAGTGAGCATCTTCTCCTCTTAAATCACATTGAAAATGTCTCTTTGGCATACTTACCCTGAATGATAGTGGTTACTTGGGTAGTTCATCATCTGTGAACAGCTGATTAATGAGATAACAACCTCTTTATGTTCCTGCAGTACCGTGATTTGGAAAGAGGGGGGAATTCTCCGTATCATAATAGGTATGATGTCAAAGGATATCGGGATATGTCCAGGCGTTAACATTCTTACAGCGCATGTGGTTGAGATCATAAACCAAAACATTGCCTCCTTCTTGAGAGGGTAGATGTGCTAGGTGGTAAGTGAATAAAATGTCCAGGGTATATGGGGAAACTGTCCTATATAATATAGAGCCAGGGTTGGTATTGATAGCTATTGCCATGCTTAAAACTAGTACAGGCTTATAATCACGTGTCCTAATCGCTGATATGGGTTACTATATAATATTCCATTTGACTGATAAATGCGAGTACAAAGCAAGTTGATTGGAAAATAAACTACTGCCCCTATGTTTATTGTGATTTGAAGTGATATACAAAATCTACAGATAATGACCATTCTATTTCTACGTTGTCATACTATTTAGCCTTTAAGGTCAAATCCCGAAAAATGGGTGAGAAAGTGTTGATTATTGACTCAAAAACAAGGGGAACTGTTGCCAATATTGTAAATTGCAACACTTGTCCCATGATCTTATGCCTCTCCAAATCCCACTGTGGTCAATAATAAGCAAACAAGTGTTGCCTACAGGACTGGTTAATGGATCTAGTTGAGGGGAGTTACTTCATGGTATGATTTTTCTTGATTATTCCCTCTCAACTAGCCTAAAGATATCTGGAGTGTCGCCCCTGTATAAACCAAATTGTTGGCATATTCTAATAAGCAACATATTTGAGAATAATCAGAGCAAAATATCTAAATGTTTTGATATCGTATTTATCATAATCACAAGACTTAGACAAGGGTTATAAACAACATTGGGCTTGTTTTAGCCAATATAACCAACTAATATTGGCTAAGTGATCAGGATTTTACAATAAACTATATTTTTCAGCCCTCATTCGCGTTGTGGGATTTGACCTTTACAATTATATTTGAAGCAAGGTTGAGTAATGTACATGTTGCTGATCATACGTAATATTGCTTGACTATGTGTTCTCTTTTTGTGTGTTTCCTATTCTATTCAGACTGTTTAAGGAATTTGTAAGGTGCCCGAGGACGAATAAAACGTTTGCAAACAGAACAATGAATATGGAAATACTGAAGAGAAATGAGGAGCACCTTAAAAAATAGCCATTCATTCCAAATCAATGGAAATATTGAATGTTGCTTGAATTCACATCATGATGCATCAAAATAGTTCAGCAGTTGTATATGCCTCCTAATCCCTTGATATAAAACAGCAGTAAGGAACGAACAGAATGCAAGACAAAAACCATTCCCCTACTGATAAATTGATAAAACAGGTATGTCGTTCATAACAGCATAAAACACCCTCCCATGGGTTGTTTTCTTTCATTTTCTGTTCAGCACAATTAGCCTATCCTGCTGCAAAGTCTGGGCCGGCATTCTCTTGGGACAGAAATGATTGCCAGTCCAAAAAGAAACACTAACTTTGTCTTTTTACAGAGGCACATTAGGTTTGTAAGGAAATAAGTGAGTCTAGAGGCACGCATTACTGGTTTTTAGAGCTCTAGGTTCATTGACTAAAACACTATGCAACTAAATATGGCTTATTGTAAAGCTACATTATCATACTTAGCCTACTGCCACTGAGTGGAAATATTGTGGCGTATATATACTGTTAAAAAGATAACGTTTTGAACATGTGTATTGTTCCAGCTGCATCTTTATCAGTTGTATACAATGGTTTCCATTGAAAAATCCCAGAAGCTTCCCACACGAGACCACCTTAATCAATCAGCAGAGGGGTTGGAAATCACACCCTACTGTACCCCATGGGTATTTGGGGGTGAGAAAATGTATGTCATTTCATAGATCTGTTAAGCCTATCTTTTTTGTTGATCGAGCTGCCATCAGTCTTTCATCAGCTACCATCATCATACATTGTGTCAATGTGAAGTCACTGGGCCAGTGTAATATTATAGGGATGTCATTGACATCCTATTTATTTCGTTTTCGATTATCACTATTTTGGTCTCGATTTTTCGATTTAACAAAAATAGTTAATATCTGCTTGAATAGGAGGAGCTTAATTTCTTGATTTCCTTCCTCATACTTGGGTGCATAAACACTAGTCTCTTGAGCACTATCTGAAGCCCTTTTGCCTCAATATTATGGGCCTACGATGGTCACCATTTCTCAATTTGAATAAAAAGCAAGTTCTAAATGGAATATTTACACAATTCTTGCAGTTTTAGGAAGGTAAATTAAGGGGCTATTTGTCATAAAAGATGCTGTATCGATAGGATGCCTTTGTCGATGCGATAATCGGAATACTATAAATGTCGATGTATCGATTCTGGGGGTATCGATGACATCCCTATAATATTACAGATACATGTATTGAATTTTGCTGCATGGGCATCACACACTGATAGTATACGTATGTACATGATTATACATGGCTCATTAGAAGATTCACCCCAGTCGTGAACATTCCATTCCCCTGTGCCGTTAATGGCCACCGTCCACTGGGGAACTTTGGCCGATTAAGCCTATACATTTCCTACATAACTTCGGCCGATTAGAGCCCAGTGCACGGTAGCCATACGGTATACAGGGTTTAACAGAAATGAATATTGGTTTAGGCAGGATCGCTGTCAGATTAAGTAGTAAAGAGCAAATAGTACACAGACGTCTGGGCATCAATATCGGTGCCTTTAGGAAATCGTACGGTAAGAAATCTTACACTTACAGTGCAGCCACAATTAAACCATGCCAGAGCCAATTCCTTTCTTTCACGTTTCTCGGCATGTGGATAAACGCCTTGGATTTGACATGGAAAACTTCACCGGAGCTTTAGTATTTTGTAAAAATTCTTCTCCTCGGATTTATCCCAAATGCTACAGCTTCAGGATTTTTTTTTAGTTTATGCACAGTGTTGCCGATTCCGGTCTGTACTCAAAGTTAAAAAGAGCTGATGAACCATACCATCCTCGCATACTCTATCATATTATATGTGACCAGACTAGGGAAAATACCCTAATTAATGATTCAAGTTGATGCAATACTCTCTAAAATGAGATATCATGAGCTAAGAAAATCCTCGCAGTTTTTTGTGAATTGCTTTTCAAATAATGAATTATATCACTAAATGAAAAAGGTGATTAGCTCTAAATGCATTCCATCCTATGATCAATAGTGATTATCATAAATAAACAAAGGTTTTTGAGTATATAACGTATTTTATTCACCAGGTCATATTCAAAAATACGATACATTTCAAATGGACTGTTCGTCCTATAGAGTTGACATATATGTAATTGCGATATGATTGTTATTGTAAGTGCGACACTTGATCGCAGATCCCACACGAGTTTTGGTCTCTTGGCTAGGTTATTTCACGAGTCGACCCTCGAGCTATATTTCACTAGGCGTAATATACGCAGATTATACCACAACCTTTCCTTTATAACTGAGTCAGTATTCAGGTTTAGACAAAACATAATTCACCCAGGCATCGTGTCTAAAAGGCATTTGATAGAATGAAACCTCGACCTGGTTCTGTCAATGTTGAGTGGCAATTTGAGAACCATGCTAGCAAGAAATGGAACAGTAAAGTGGTTATTGATAGCTGAGGTAAAATCTATATGGCCTCAGAATGTTCATTTTGGCCAATATGGCCCCATGCTCAAGAAGCCTATAGGGTAGGAGGTCCAACTCAGAGACTAGCCTATGGGTATAGTGTGACACCCCTCCCCCCTCTACACCCATGAAAGTGGGCTACCTTGTGTGCTCAATATTGAAAACTATGAAGAATAGGGGGTTTATAAATGTGGTTAATCCAGGACTGCTGAATCCAAATGTTGTGGTCTTGATTCTCAAAAATTGACCAAAACCACTCAAAGATGAGGTTTGATGATGCAAAGTATTAAAAAAATGTACAAAATCATATTGAAAATGTTCGAACATTATCTATATATAAACCTGTCAGTCAAAATCACCACCTCAATCTACCTATTCATAATTGTGACAAAACGTGGGAAAACGTGACATTAGGGGAAAACACCTTTATTTAAGTTCATGTCTTCAGCTGCATTTTGATGCTTCAAGCATCAATATATTTCAAATAGTTGCTGAGAAATGGTATCTCAAACATGGGACGGTAGGGACATGTAGGAATTCAGAATAGACTGTAATGCGATCACATATCAATCTTTTTTCAAATAATCCATAATAAATCATAACTATTAGAAATTAAACCAATAAATGCATATTATTGTACATAGATTTGGATCTGGTAGGAATATTGGCATTCTGTTTTCAGTTCTGAAATCCTCATGGATGGGGCAATTGGATAGGGATAATTTTTATTCCAAAAGAATGAACCGATGGTTGCCATGGCAACCAAATGTCAACAAATGGGCTAAAAATGGCTAAAAACGTTCTTTTTACATTCCAAATAAGACCAATTTAGAATGAAAATAGAATTTTGATAATAGCTTCAAAAGATTCCTTGGGAAAAGTCAGTCTAAGGTCATTTTCTCTTAAGTATTCACATTTTTAGCTATATCTCCTGAAATATCATGTTTAGAGCATTTATGGCTATTCCCCCTAATGTTACGATTTCCCAGGTTTTGTCACAATTGACCTATCCCTCAATCTAACAAGTGTTCTTCCTATGTATCACTCGACCTCTCCTGCATACTACCTATCCCTTAGCCTACCTATCCCTCAAGTTACCTATCCCTTGAATAAGAACATTCTCTTAAATTAGCTCATCCCCCCAGAAGCTTAAAGTCTAAAGCTTCCCCGTTCCCTTGCTACTCTTGCCCACCCAGGAGTGGTTTTGGTCAGTTTTTGAGAATCAAGACCACAATATTTGGATTCAGCGGGACTTTTTGGTCTAGAAAATCCCTTCTTTCGGTTTGGTATCACTTTGAAAAAGACACAAGAGAACCACATTAACCCCCCTATTCTTTATAGTTTTCAATACTGAGCAAACAAGGCAGCCCACTTTCATGGGGTTGGAGGTAGAGGGGGGGGGGTATAACATCGTAGTCTATAGAATCCTTGCCATGCTACCACCGCATACATATATAACATAAATTGTCCCAGTTCAACCTACAAAAAGTGAGACCCAGTTGCGTAAATACAGTTATTGCATATATATGTTCCATACCTATACATTGCTGTAATACCCCCCGCCCCCTGCCACCAATCACGATGTATGACCTGCTTTGTCACAAGAGTGATCATTATTCTATCATACATAATTACCCTCTGACGATCTTGGTCTGGAAAGCGAGATGAGATAGGCACTGCACTGACACAATTGCCTTTTATGCATCTATGCCGTGATCTATATAAGCAACAAAATAGTGCCATGTACAACAGAAGTACTGCCATCTATCTGAGAGACAGGACCTGGGTACTAAATCAGTTCATAACACAATCCCATAAGAAAGGACACCTTTTAAGGATTAATAAACTAGTTGATTGACACCAACGGAATATCTGTGATCACTTGAGCGCTGGTTTGTTCGATTGTTCTACTGCTACTCAAAGGTAAAACTGAATTTTACATCCTTCTCCGCTAGTTCCATTTCTGCAAACCACTTTTATTTTATGTAAAACTAACATGTTACAATAATTATGGAGCAGAGCTATTACCATGCTTAAAGTTGTGTAAACATAATAGTGTCTATATTAGCTTTTACTTTGCGTCATAATCAATTCGTTTGTTTAAATCGTTGACGTGTATTTCTTTTTTGAGTTGTGTTAACATATCATTGTCCTTACATGTAGGCTAGGGTCATAGAGTAATGATCATGTTTGTATATGTATATATGTAGGTGCAAGGGTTCCGTGGTTACAGGCAGCCTAGAACTCTTGTTAATTTCACATACCAGATGCTGTACTTGAACAGCTGCTCCTCATTTGGAAGCTCCAGAGGTATACCTCATTTCCCACGACATCTGAATGTACATGATTCTTGCATGAATGTGAGGACAACTAGCAAGATTGTACTCATTTTGAGATATAATACCACTACTACTACTACTACCATTATGAATACTGCTACTACTACAACTACTACTACTACTACAACAACTACTACTACTACTACTGCTACTACACAGAAAAAATCCAGAGTCGGCAAACCTGGCACTGCCTTGTCAATTTGACATGGAGAAGGGCTGGCAAGCTACCTGGCATATGCCAGCCCTAAACTTGTCTAGAAGTGATTCACCATTCTCCCTGCAGGTGGCCATTACCTAGCATAAATATGTACCCTTGGGAACAAATTGATTAATTCCTATGTTGAAATAATACTGAATATTACAATACATATATGTGACACGATCTGGGAAAAGGGACCTTAGTGTAGGGTGCAATAAGGTCCCTTTTCCCAGTACATGTCACATATGTTAATATGGAGGATTATGTGCAGTATCTAGGGAAAAGGTAAGATAATGTAAAGAATGCATACCTTTGACAACATTGAAAAAATAGAGCACATGTGTAGAAGGAAGACACCTCTTTTGTGTCTTTCACCAGGGCACAAGTAGGTGCATGCACCTTATATTGGTATTATACACACACAAGCCTACAGTCCATTGCTGGAGAGTAGCCTATTCTCAGTAAAGACTTGGTGATACATTATGTGAATCCTTGGTGGCACTAGTGTATTAAATATCACTTCTATATGTGGTTATGTATTTAAACAAATTGATAAAATAATCTTGTCATCTGGAACAAGACTAAACTCATACATTTGAAACCCTAGACCTACCACCATTATGCAATGATGAGCCCCAGCTGTGGCTATTCTAGGCCTGCATCAACTGTCTTAGTTTCACGACCTTGACAAGTCTAGGGTCGTCTTGTGGGATGGTAACCTGGCAGGTTGTCAATTTGACAAGTTGAAGCTAGTTGATTCTATGCTGTTCACTTAGAAGACCCTAGGGTCGTCCTGTAAGACGACCTTGCAGACTCCAGAGCTGTCCAGAGTTTTTCAGTGTACTACTACTGCCACTACTAGTACTACTAGTTCTACTGTTGCCATTACTCCCACTCACCGCTCCTACCACACAGAGGCAAGGCCTTGACCATCCAATGACCCTATAGCAATGTCCAGATAAATTGCTAGTCACAAGTGTGCAATTGCCTGTTTGACTGAACCCCACTGCCTTATCAGTGACCTTGGCCCCTGGCCCTGCAACCATTCTGACCTGCCCCCCTTCTGCGGACTCGCTCCCCAGTCCAATCCCCACTGATACCAAGCTTGGTTACAGATGGCCAGGATACTAATATATTCTCCCTGTAACTGGGTGTCACTTCTTTATGCCTTGGAGGAACCCAGGGAGATGGCGATCAGGGTATCTTTGGGATGCTCCCGGTCGCGGCCCAAATTGCCTCCGTGGCAGTTGTAAAGATTGGGGGCAATTACCAGTCCACTCTTGGCCTTCTGGGAGGCAGAATGTAGGGATGGTTTAGGCGAATCCTGCCCAGGGAGTTACTACATCCTCTATTGGGCACCACCCAGATGTCTTGAATAGACAAAGCTCATTTCAGGAGAAAATATTGAGATGAGCTTATTGCCCCTAAGACGGACATTGGTCGTAGAAAGGAAATACATGTTGTATACGTGGTGAAAATAGGTTTACAGTGTTGGGGGAATTCTCAGAGGGAGGGACAAATTTATGTTCTATGAAACATACATATTAGATACGTCATGAAAATTCGTATATGTGGAATAATTATTCTCAGAAGGAGGGGGCAAGTTTATGCTCCATAAACATTTCGATATATTCAACTTTCTACCAAGTTGTACCTCAACCTCACGAATTGCGAGGTTCCTATACACTTGTCCCTTATGAGTACTATATGTCGAAAAGACGTGCCTACACTACATCTATGGTCTGAGTAGGTGCACATACTGTATACTATGGCACTGTGGAGTTATGGCCTATGGAGAGGCGGACTGGAGCTGCTCACGAATCGAGCTATTTATGGCTGTTGTTTCGTGCTAAAGATGCCTAGTGTCGTGTGCCGCTGTTTAAAAGCATCCTCCCATCGGTTAAGCAGCCATAAAGCCATCTACCCCGATCCCCCTGTATCATGGAGAAGCATCCCCTTCATGTGGTTAAGGGGCGGGTGACTATACCAATCCATACATAGATCATATTCTATATGACTTCAGTGGATAAAGGTCGTACGTGAAAGCTTTCTTCTTTAGACATTGTCATTTGAAAAAATCGTGGTGTTTAGAATGCTCTCATACATCAAAATTATATCAAGGGAATGGCAATTCATGTTTATCTAGACGGTGGTTCCATAGCTCTATATCATTCTAGCCAAATGGCATATTACAATAATCAGATCTACTGGTGTCCGTGGTCACATGATCATGCCAACGCAATTTCTTTGCTCAGTTGGGCACTTTTTCACTTACAACCTTCTCCACTAAGGCAACATCGGATCGAGCTTCCTTCATTGTTAGTAGTTACACGTCAGATTTGGTAAGAAATCACGAAACTTACCCTCATTAAAAAATCGGCCCAAAATTCAACTTAAAAAATTTCGTTTATCAGCCATACCAATAGCCTACTATTTCAGTATTATATTAGCTAAGTGACCCAATTCCATTATGTAGGCGTACTGGTCAAACGATTTCTCAGCTTCAAAAGGTGAGCAATGGATTGCCTCTTTCAAAGTTATTTTCTGAGAAGTCGTCGCAGAGAGTCATATGCAAAGCTAGCATATTTGAGAGTGTCTAAGTTCAACACCAGAGGGACTCCCCAGCATCATCTATGTGCTGGTATAAGGTCGAGACCTCCGAGCTTTCTCCGTTGTTTGTAGTTACACATTAGTTGGGTGTCCTAGCGTAAATAAAGCATGAAATCGTTATTTTCCGGATTAAAGCACCATTTCTTCCACATGTACAGAGAGAAATATGGGGAATAATTTTATCAAGTGCTACAAAAAATTGCATGACTGGAACACCATCATTTTTTCAATATGACAGACCAAAAGTAGAACATCACATTGTATGTATACATGATGTATTTACATCATACTGTGTGACAAATAAGTGTGTATTTGGGAGCAGGCAAGCAGAGAGGATGCTTTCTGGGGGTTAGTACCAGTTTTAGCCACCGGGAGGGCACCACTATGTCATAAGATGGAAGAAACAGGCCAAAAAAAGCCAGTGGATGTTTTCTCTGTAGAATACAGTAGTGTCACAAAAGTTTGCATTTTTAGGGGACAAGATTCTAAATTTGAAATGGCAAAAACATATTTTAGAGCCTGAATGGGTGTCTTTATAGATATCTGCAGCCCTGAGATTATGATTTTCAGTCCAAATAGGAAAAATGCAAAGAGGCCCATTGAGACTGTAACATCCTCATTTTAAAAAAAGGTGAAGAACTGAAAGTAAAAAATTCTAAGTACATGTATGTATATAATGATGCGTTTATATCATACATTGTGACAAAAAGATGTATATATAAGTGGTGCATGATCCAATGCTGCCACCAAAGCATTGATAAGATATTTTGAAACTTTCTTAATCCCTACTTTTGATCTCACTTCTTGCTTGTGACTGCCCTGCCTAAATTCTCCCTTACTTCTGGAAGCTGCCCCAGAGATAAGGGCCGCCGGGAGAGATAAGGCCTGTTGCTGGTCCACACCTCCAAGGGAAATTTTCCCAGTGCAGTATCTAATACAAGTGGTAAGGGAGGGTGTGGGCAGGGGAGCTCAACATTTAAATATAGCTTAAATTCCGGCTATATTTTGTCATTTAAATCATTATCTCATGAAGTACAAGACAACTATGGAGGCCCATTCAGATATACCTAGCCAAATATATTGTCTACCTGTATATAGGTTAGTCATTTTCCGCAAATAATGGTAAGATATCAACAAATTAGATTTTCTGGTTGAATCTATAATATTACCAGAATTTACCCAGATTGAAGGGGAGAAAATCCCTTCTTGCCCTTCCTTAAAAGGAGCTATATTCATACAATCACAAGAATATGACCTTTCATGGTCTCTTTGGGTCCCTTGTCGAGGGAGGTTAGGTGCTAAATCCATTCCTGTATGATAGATAAATTATAAGAGGTCTGACAGTTGGAGTGCCTAGATGTGCTGAGGTACCCCTCCTCTCTGAATGTTTTCTTTTTTGTGGGGAGGAGTGTGTAGGCCCCCTTCATACCCCCTACCCCTCTTTTAAACACACCACAGTCTTATCCTAAATAGAGGCTATGGTGTATTTAAGTGCCTTTTGGTGTTCAAATGTTCAAAGATCCTAACAATCTGATGGCTATTGGTGCATGCTGAGGGGGGAGGGGGGTCATAGGAGGTAGTTGACAGAAACAGGGGGTCCTCCAGAAAGGTTCAACCTGCCTGATTATGTCTCATATTGATGTTTTAAGGCAATATAGGGACTAGATTGTATGGGAGCAAATGCCTTCAAAATAGTTGATTTATCAGTATTTTACCAAGGACGATACACCTCCTTAGAGGGGGTAAATTTTGGTTGTTTTCTCACAATTTGGACGATCTTTGGACCCCTGTACGGGGGGGGGGTCATGGGGGATGGAAAAAAATATTTTGTGAATAGCCGAGTTTTGGGTCCCAAGGTCATAGTTTGAGCCTACCATATAAAACAGAAAAAACACGTTCGGTCACTATACTTTTCAATTGACAACATATTGTCACTTTTTCATATTTTTCTCCTAGGAATTAAGTGTTGAATAGATATAATATCAAATTGATGATAATAACATAATTACTACTTATAAAGATGCTTAATATCCTAGGGAATGAACATGCAAAAGATGAAGTCTGTCTCTTTAACCATCATTGTGTAGGAACTTCTTCTAGTTTAGGGTCTGGTTGTACCCCTGGTAGTATTAGATGTGATTTTTTTGCCGTAGTATGATAAGGGTTAAATGACATGGGATGGGTGTAGTAATCCATATGTATTCATAATATCAAATAGTCTGAATTTTCCTTGTAATTAAGTGGCCATTTGGAATAATGTCATCAAATATGTGTTCCAGTGGCTTATTTTCTCGTAGCACTTAAAAATATTGAAAAATATGCCCATACCTACGGTATGTGTGTGCCAATTTTGGCACTTTTATCCAGAAAATAACGTGACTACATGCTGTTATGGTAAAATGAATAGAGGGAAGACACCAACGATGCAGGGGTTCTGTTTATAAAAAGGACAATTTAACTATACTTTGAATAAAGTTCTTGCTCACTAGACGTAATTTGAATTTTAAACGAGCTGAATTGTTTAAAATGTAGATTTATTGACATTTCTCATGCATTGAACTGTATTGGTCCAGTCATGCATATAATATCTATACCAGGGATTGATGGGGGGGGGGTGAACATCTGTGAGACTCGACTTTGAAGAAGACAAAACTTCTTTGGACAGATCTATTTTGGGAGGCCTTTAAGAAACGAAGTTAATAGCATACCCAGCTGCTTTGAGGGTGTGACGTCCGAACTACAACCTATCACGCCCGCCTCACACCTTCACACACCACTCCTCTAGTCAGTTGTCTCTGTCTTCTCCGTGAAACAGTAGGATCTAAGGCTCTTTAAGCTTACATAGGCTGGGTTAATACTGAAAGGGCCACAGTGTACTTAAATCACTTTCTGTTCAATGCACTATGTCCTTTTGCCGAATACCAGGGCTACATTAATTCCTCATGTTGACGCTATGGGGTTGATACGTCTTTAAGACCAGCATGATACATCATGATGCAGTACTGCATTGCCACATTATGCCGTGCTTAAATGGCTAAGCCAGGCCCCAGCACTGTGTTGTTACTACAAGAGGAATAAGAACAAGGAGAGTTGTTCACTGTTACTAAAGGTGGTTATCTTTGATGGTGGTGGTGACAGATGTGGCTGCAGTACAGAGCAGCTCATAGGGTGTGTGAGCTGCTCATGGGGGCGGAGCAGGCCTAGTGAGGGAGTAGTGGAGTAACTAAATTGTGGGGGGGGGGGGGGGTCCAGCCACTTCCCCCCTATCACAAAAAAAAAGAAGATCCCATGATTATCACAAAATAAATACAACTTTTTGTTTTCTGAATCCGATTCATTGAATAACCATAAAAATGTGATTTGTCAGTGTGGATTTGGTTCTTGGAGCAATTTTCAATTACTGTTTTCATTTTGAAGGGCGAGGGTAAAATGTTTTATTTGGAAAGTGCAATATGTGTCAGTTGAATTATTCCCATGGGAAATTTTATTTTCACATTCCAAATATAGAACTTAAAGACCAGAATGTATAAGCTTGTAGAGGTTAATTGTCCCATCTCTCTATGGACAATGGGGTTTTCTGATTATAATGCCACGGTTTGTTCTAAAATCGGAAGTATTCTCACAAATCGGGCTCAAACCAAGGATTTATATACTGTAGGTAGAGAAGCATTGTGGACTACAGCTGAGGCTCCACTAGCCGATGTTGTCCTCAAATCGGGGCAAATCGGGGCAAATGGTTTGTTTATATAAATTTACATCAGGGCAACCGATTTGTGAGAATACCTGACAACAAAATCGGGTAGTGCAGTCCCAGCTTTTGTGACAGGTTTGTGATAGGTTTATCTTTAATAGTTGATAAACAGTGACTTCCATGATTTCATATCATGAACACAGAAGCAGAAGGTTAATTGGTGTCACATGTCGTAGAGCCGATTGAGCAACGAATGTATTAGTGGTTGCTAAACGCCGTTATTGTGTGTGTTTGGTTACTGCAGTGTCCTTGTATGCCATACGTGGCTGCTAAATTTACACCTACATTGATAGTTGTATCCTGTTTCGGTGATTTCCCATTCTAAAGTTGAATACTGCTCATAAGATTTCTACACTCAAGATCCCATTCGGTTTGCATAACGATTCATAGTACACTCGACACAATTTCATTAAATAGTGTAAAGATACTTCATTATCCCTACCTCATTTAAGAGACACTCCTGACATGGACTGCGTGAGGGATACAAGGAGGAGGAAAGGTTTAGCAGCAGTGCTGAAAGAAGCGCAAAAAACATCCATTGTACTTGACTGCACTCCACTGTGCTTTATGTTACATTGAAGAAAGCAATATCATTATGTGTCCAAACCAAACTTCAGAGTTGCAGCTTATTAATAATGACCATGATAAGTTTTGTATATCGCTGTCTAAGATTTTCTTAGAAGTATAACGTAGTCTGGAAATATATCTATTTGAAGCTATCATCTTAGTTAAGAAGACCTATTGATGCCTGATAGAGTTTTCTAAAAAAAACTGTCTGATATTGAATTATATGACTGGTTTGGTGCTTCAATATCATCAATAATATTACTTCCTGGAGAATCTATCATCTTTGGAATTGGGCTCCTTCTTTGTATCCTATGCATTATTCTCTAGGATAAAAAGTCTGTATAGACCGCTCCAGCAAAGGGTCTTCCTGGTTAATTAGCTAATGAGTAGATGTATAGTGCCCAACATGACAACGGAAGTAGCAGCAGTACAGGACTACTGCAGACCACCAGCCAAGAAGCCCGCCTAGTGTAGGTGTAGTGTTACTGTAAGATCTAGGGGCAGCTATCTAGCTACTATTGGCCTCTTGTCAGTTAATAGGAATTAACAGTGGGTAATCAAAATATGAAAAGGCATGTATATAATACATGCAACTGTAGTACATCCAGTGGGGTTCTATAATAACAAATTGCTATAAGGCCCGATCTATGGGTGATATTGATGAAGTGATTATTCCCTTAACATTAGGTTGAAAGAAAAGAAATGATTATGTGGACTTTCCTTTAATTAATGTGGGCTATTGGGTCCATGAAAGTAGCTCAGTTCTAAATTCCATATCATGTGAATTTGGATGATAAAGATAACCGAGTTAACCACAATGTACAGTTAAGAAGTCAATGTCATATGATCAAATCGACATATCCACAATTGTAGGTAGATCTCTGTTTAAAAAATGAAACAAATTGTGCCAGCTTTGATTCACTCAAAACTCTCTGCCTGTCTATGGGCTATTAGTTGACACTGTACGGATATTCCTGTTGTAGTGAAGCAGAGGTGGTAATACGCTTATTGTGCTAATTCATTTACGTAGGGTGAGCGAAGGTTAATCCGCCTGCCAATTAATTCCTGGTGGGTCCATACAATCATATATCATGCTGTGCTAGAGCTTGAGATGTGGGGATTTCGGTTGAATATTTCCAGATTGATGAGACCTACCATCTCCAGCCTTAAGTAGTACTTTCTTATGCTTCACTTGGCTACTCTGCCTATGATTGACTATAAATAAATGCATATCCGGACATTGTATATAGAAGTAGTTAGATAGATAGGGATGGATAGATAAATAAATATTGAGAGACAGACAGAGAGAAAGAGGAAGAAGAGAAGGGGAGGGAGAGAGCATGGTTGATAGAGCTGGTCTGCCAGTTTAGGGTAAAGACCGCAACTCTCAGATAAAACTTAATTATGTTGATAGGCTACTGGGAATTAATGGCTGATATTTCTGAATCTTGAATACTGGAAAGATACCAATGGTACTCCTGGACGTTTCCTGTAAATCACAATGGAAATATTTTTCTCTATATTATGAAGGCCATACAAGAATCGAAACAAATGCCTGTATTGCAACTTATGCATTGCCAAGAGTTCAGCTGTCTCCGGCATGAGGAAGTCATAGCTCATTGAGAGGCTTTCCCAATTAATTAGCTAATGAGTGGATGCGTAGGGCCCAACATGACAGCAGAAGAAGTAGCAGCAGTACAGGACTGCTGCAGACCACCAGCCAAGAAGCCCACCTAGTGTAGGTGTAGTGTTACTGTAAGATCTGAGGGCAGCTATCGAGCAACTATATTGGCCCCTTGTCAGCCAATAGCAATTAATTACCAGTGCTATACGTAGGTAGGAAAATAGTTGCAAAAATTCAACGTGTATTTATAAATGCTTCGATGTATGATTCAGGTACTGGGGAACAACGTGGTGATTTTGTGGTTGTAGAGAAGAGCAGACCTAGATGTTTATCATTAACCTGATTTAGGATGAAATCCCTACTTCCATGTAAATCCCTAGTTTATATTGTAGTACCCACTTTTTGCATTTTTGATTAATAATTATCATTAATCAGATACTCCAAAATGGTGGAGTATTTTTATTCTCTGAACTAGTTTAAAGATAAAGACCTGTTTGGACATGAGCTGGTTCAGTAGGAGCGATAGGACTTCACTGTAGAATTATCTCCCCATCGCCTTCATCTCAGAACCGAGACTTAATCTGTACATACATAGTCAGCTTAGAACAGTTGTTCCCAACCATATAATGTCCACTGTTTAACACATAATTCTAATGTCGGATTCACCAAGGCTGTCAGTTTTCTGACAGTATCTGCCCAATAACCAATATAGTTGTAGTTGCAGGGGCCTGTATTACATTAGGCACTGTAACCGTACACAACACCTACTCCACGGTCTGTATGGCACATTCCACAATTAGTATACCTTAGTGTCGAGCATTCGGCAGAGATATAAAGGGCCATTGAATAAGAGTGCACTGTTAGGAGTATGTGGCGTAGCTATACAGTATAAAAGGAGGTATTTCTGGTTTCCAGTAGTTTCTACTGCAGATTACACCCCATTATGGTGTACCTGTTACGTATGTTAATCCAAAGATTTGGGGTTCAATCCCTAGTCAGGCTATAGCAGTGCAACACTTATTTTTACTTTTCCCGCTTTATCATATTTAAATCATATATCAACCTATAACTCGCATATTAATTCTGAATGATTAATTAGGTTTATTTGTGTGTATTCCAATAGCACTACCTATTGTGCACAGTGGAGACATAAACCCACGGTATTCTGAGTTTGGATTACAGTATGTGAGCCTGTTATGTAATACTGGAAGCCAAACGTACCTCCTTTTGTTATTGTAAATCTACAGTATATCATATTTTGCATCTACACTAACTTCTAACAATCTAGGACTTCACTGAGGAGCAAATAGGGACGACAACAGTCTGTGCTTGTGATGCTCTTTGTATACGGATGTGGGTTAATTCATGAGAGAGACAGTGTCCATGCAGTCATACTTATACCGGTACTATGTTCCTATTGTCTAAGTGTGTAAGCAATTCAGTACAGCCTAACGATGTAGGGATTCATACCATACCCATTTACCAGTGATAATTTGAAGTGTCCAGAGGAATAGCTTAATTAGATATAACTGGCAATACACGCACATAGCTATGAGGTATTAACTTTCCAACATGTATACAGCATGATAATGATGTAAAGAATAGAATAAAGTTCTCTCCAATTTACTTATTATAATACTATTTATGAATCAGATTCTCTAGAGGCAAAGATTATGATCATTTCCTATGATGCATCTTTTATCGTAAACCACTCCTATCATGTTGCAATGACTTATCACGTATGATCTGACAGGTATAACAAACCTACTGTTTGCTTCTCATGATTTATTCTCACAAATAATTATAACAAAATGTGTACACTGAAATCCTTTACAATCCAAGATACATATGAAAGGCACTGCACGCATAGTAATCCAGGTGAGGCATTTTATGTCTAAGATGTTTCTTTCATTCCTCAACCCCCCCTCCATATCCTACCCTCTGCTCACTGATGCAGGGCCTTCTTATATCTTTGGGCAGGACCCTACAGTCCCCTATGTCGGCACTAAGAGCTGCTCAGAACCGCTCAGGCAAAAAAAGATAAGCGAAGCGAATGACTGCCGTCTGAACGTTTTACCCCTATGTCAACAGCTAAGAAAAGAGATGCTCATGTCTACCGTGTGCTAGTACAAGTTTTTTTGGATTAGCAAGTTTGGTAACATGATAGGTAGCATAAAACGCGACCTGTATCTGGTGAGCAACTGGGCTCTATACGACCGATGGAGTCATACAATATAGAGAGGCTAAGATGGGAAACGTGTACTGTCATGGGTACGACAAGAGTCACTTGCAATAAAGCTGCAGGTTTAGTGGTTAAGAATAGATGCAGCTATATGAACCTATTAACACCTGAAGTATATAATTATGAGTGGTGCAGAGGGTTGCAGCAAGGTTTATCAAAGGGTGACATAATTACCCTACAATAATTATATCCACATCTGCAGTACATGCTCTTCTTGTCGTGTGGGCACCATAGTATTGATGCACATACTAACGGTGAGCAGCTGACTCAGGAACTGACATAATTATGCCTTATTCACATGCAGTATAAAAATTAGTCGGTCTGCTTTTGGACAACTGGCAATTTCTATTCTAATATCACACATAAACGATTCACACCATGACATGATCAATAGTATTCCGCACATGCCAACATTCTACCCATTGCATCTAGGTGTATTTGTGTATTGTTTAATTAATTAATTTAACATCGGTTTCGTCTTATGGAGGATATGTGAATTAGGTATAAAAAGTTGGAATGTGTGTGCTTTAGTATTTATTTATTGTAGGGATTGCATAATGTGCTTAAGATATGGCCATGTTTAACTATATTGTCCTTATATTTATACTTATCTAGTCTTATCTCTTAGAAGTGATACAAACTTGTGATATATGCAAGCTACATATTGACCTATTGATTTACCTATCTATGTATAGTGCATTCTAGAAAATATATGTGTGAATTAGCTTTATATTAAGTAACAACGATTGTTATCATCATGATTCATCCCCCCTTCTCCCCCCCCCCCCCAAGTAATATCATCAAAGAATTATTGAATTCTTTTGTTATAACAAAGCTAAAAGAAGGTATTTATGTATTTCAACATTTGTAATGTAGCTCTAGGACGTGCAATATCTTCTTCAGTCCTCTGAGCAAACAATTGATAACTACATTTATTTGTAGACTGTCTGTTCAGAATAATAAACCTTTTAAATTGAAAAATTGAATTGAGGTGTTTTCTATACACAGCTATGGTGTCCTGTAGCTTCAGGATATTTGATAGGCTATAGACCAGTAGACCTTAGACTTTCTGACTACTCCATAAGAGGTGCCTAGCTGATTAATTAGCTAATGAGCAGCTGAAAGGCTGCACGCATGGGGATGTTAACAGGACCTTACAGCATGTACAGAAGCGCACCTAATGCAGGTGTATTGCTACTGTAAAATCTGGTTGCAGCTTTTTACCAACCACCACCCCTTTTTATTAGCTTAGAGGAAGTGACTGTGCAAAATAGTGACAGGAAAACGGTTTTTAAGAAATGAATGTGATTCTATGCCAGCATGTTCACATTGATGATATTGATTGTGGGATTATCATACCCTCACCAGAAAAGAATACTTCATTAGGAATGTGGATTATGATAGGAAATGTTTATGGTATAAAAATGGCACAATGGATAATAGTGCTATTTATATTTACATGAAACAACGTCCAGGAGGGAGATCCTGCCTTCCACAAATCACCATCACACCTTGGGAGTAGGGTTAAAGACGCCATGCCAGCTTGGCCCGCAGATCAGCTGGCCGAGGAATCGGTGAGTCTGAATTTCTTATAATGTTAATCGTCCAATTACCGCCGTTGTATTCCCTATCAATAACTGAATTAACTGTTTTACATTTGTGCAGGATTCCGATTTCCAAAGCCAGTAACAGATATACTACTGTTTGGGCACAAACTGAGTCTATATGACCTCGTCGAACTGAAATTTCGTGCTGTCCCTGTATACAGCAAATATTGCTGGCAATCTGCATCTAAAACACGAGAAATTCATTTGTACAGCAAGATTTGCTGTGTTTCTTTTTACAGCTAAAGTACTGAATAGTTACAGCATATTTTACTGTACAGGACCAACCCTTTGCAGTGTACACATCTAAAAAATGGGAACTAACAACTCCCACTGTTTAGTACATAATTCCCAGTGTCCTTATTCACTCTTGGCGGTCTGCTGCTTCCTGCCCTCCTGACAACCCCCTCCAACTATACACAACAAACACAGGAATAGTTCAGTCCATACATTGTTGGCTAACATTATTAAGTATAGGAAGCATAAAAACACTTCCTCTACCTCAGGCCAGCTGTGATCTTCCTGTCGTCGAGATCTATAATGCAATCCCAAAAGCTCCTCCCACCCTCAAATAAACCTCTGCATCAGGTTAAAGCATTTTTATCATCTGTAGCACTTTCTCACGGGCCTATGTTGCACGTTCCACAATTTATATGCCTCTGTAAGCACTTAATCAGAGAAGTTAAGTGTCATTAAACAACTGCTGGCACTAATTTATACTTAAAGACATTCTAATCTAGCTAAGGGTTTTTAGATGTATTTTTATATTTGAATGTATTCATGAGGTCTCCATCTAGTGTCTATATATGACAATAACGGGATATGTCATTAGGCGCAATTTAAAGCTTAATAAACAATATACCCACAATAATCATTATCTGCTTGCATTGTCTATGACATCTGTATTAAAACATAATTATTACAATAAGATCATATTTAAACGACACTCTAAACTAGATCCTGTCAACCACTGATTAAAATATCGTTTATGACAGATCTATTAACACCAGTAAACCGATTGGTCACAATTCCTCTTGCAAGCCACTGCATCACATGAGGAGTAATACAGGTATATGACAATAGGATATGACAATAGGGACTGAGTCCTAATGATGTGGGTTAATTGGTTCCAGGCTGAAGGGCTGTAGGCTAATGTGACGATGCGTAGATTAGTACCATCTCCCTTCACCAACGGTAATTAGGTCAAGAATGGATCGACCCAGAGCTTCCAAGCGTCAGGAGCAATGCCTAGAGTAGTAATACAATCTTAAATATGAGCGGGAAATGAAATGGCTATTTTGTAGTCAATCTCACATCGACACAGCGGCGACATGTTATCCTATTTATTTCATTATGCTACGTTCCCATTTGGAGCCAGTTAACTTAATGATCATTTGTAGTCATTGGTAGCCAATATGTCTGATAAGGTTTGCTCTAAATGTAATCTGAGGATTGTTCAATAGCCAGGATAAGAGTGGGGTGTTGTGGGCTCTACACGCCATCCACTAGTGGGACACAAAAACGGACAGTGACTCCTCTTAGTCTTAGTATTCTTTGCTCTTTTCTAGGTCTGCGCAATGTAGTAACTCTGGAGCAACACTAGCTTTTCATTAAATACAGTCGTGCTGTACCGTATATGAAGTATGATTGTACCAAATAAAACTCCTTTCATATTCCTTGCCTCCACTTTATAATTCAAATAAGACATGGTTGTATTTACAGTTATGTCGAAGATCTGATTTCTAGCTTATCTTTGTCATCAGTGTTACGTTACCCAAAGCACATACATTGTATTCAGACTATATATAATGTGTGTGTGTATGGGGGGGGGGAGGGGTGGCATCAGTTACCACCACACTTCGTTTGAAGCACTTGCCAGGAATGACGTTTTTACAGCGGTCGGGAAAATCACTAGCGCCACCACTGATGCCCGGTGACCTAATCCTGATTAATTAGTTGACCCCTATGAACTTTGCCTCCAATCTCTCACCTGGTGTTTCCTTACTATTATTGGCTCATACACTGATCCTCTTCTCTAGTATTGTTGGGCGGGTAGCGTAGGACAAAACAATCCTGCAAGCAACTCAAGAGATGCTACCGATCGTGATACACCATACGACTGAACGGAGTAAGTAGTATATGAAAATTGGGACTTTCCCCTGGGAAATAGGCACATCCCAATAGACACAGAACATTGAATTGACATTGACAAAATTTGTCAATATAATGGTTGTCACTATAGATGCAATATTGCTCCAACGTTTGATATGCACAATTCTCTCATGTTTCATGAAATATTTATAGCGTATGAGGTCGAAGTTTATGCTGCAGATTCGTAAAGTTATCGTAGGTTCTTTTCAATAAGCGTTTTACTGAAATAATTAAAAGCGCTTATAAACATTTGATTTTATTCTATTTCATTTTATTTGTTAAACTAAACTACAAACCGCATCCTAATTAGTTTTTTATCTTTGTAAATCCGAAAATTGTTATTACAAATGTGTAAATGCGAAAATTGTAATTACAAATGTGTACATGCGAAAGGTATAATTACAAATGCGCGTCTTTATGAAGGAGTTATGTTACAGTTTTAAATTAAATAAATGTCCCAAAGAGGTCCGACTGATGTTATGGTTGAAGTCTGATATAGTGGGTTTTATAATGATATCCGATTAGAATTAAAAGGTCTTGTTGGGATGAATCCGAAGACGTCATCCATTCCTTAAATAGTTAAGTCACTCCCTATAGACAACTGCACTATTTCTCTGGAGAAATGGGGATGGAATCTCATTTCCTAGCTGCAAACACACTATGTACAACCTTTCCGCGCTCGCGGAAGCACATCAACATCACATTCCTTGAGTATGAGCAGGGGGGGACTTCCGCTCGGAAACGGAAGCGGAAACTTTATCAATACAGCAGCTCCTGATAGTGAGCATCTGAAGTAGGAATGCCTGAGGCGGTGGTATCTGAGGTAGTGACAGCTGAGGAAGTAACATCTGAGGAGGCATATCTGAGGAAGGAACAAGTGAGGAAGGCACAGTTTAAGGTGTAATATCATATGCATGAGGACAGTTGAGGAAGGAAGAAATGAGGGTAGAAACGCTGAAGAAGGAACAACTGAAAGGAGAACAACTGAGGGAGGAATGGATATTTGAGGGTGAGGTAACTGAGGGAGGAACTATTGTGTCCAGAGAGTAACATAAGAGGGAGCATCATCTGTGGGAGGAACAGCTGAGGTTGAGCATCTATAGAAATAGCATCTCAGAGAGGAAACGCTATAAGAGAGGGAAGGCTGGGGAATCAGCGGATAAGGAATGTGCCGCAGGGCTGGATATGAGCTACATTACAGCATTATAAATTAGCTTCATGAATGTAATGTGACTCTCTTATAGAATATGTGATGAGGTAGCAAACAGCTCTATCTAAACGTGAACCGAGATGACCCGACTTGGATGTGTTCCTGCGAAGCAGTGGAAAGTTAACCCTTCAAGGGCAACATCTAGGTTTAATCTAATGTTCCCATCATCATGATACATGAGTGCAGCACTGAGAATAACCATACATTCAATGATCATACCGATGCTACAAAGCTGATATCAGACTGTACCATGATGCAGCAATGCAGCATCGTTGAATTACTCACTCACCGCCGCTGCCTTGGTGCATCATGACAAATTAACATGCACCCTGAGGCATCTTCCGACCCCCAAAGCAAACGCGTGAGGTCCAAATGCATGCCCAGCAGTTTGAGCACTAAGTGTTCACCCTGGAGCAGCTCACGCGCTAGTGATAGTAGTAGTAGCACCCTGCTGGAGGAGGAGGAGCGGTGTGGAGGAGCAGGAGGAGTAGGAGGAGCCACCAGACCAGGACGTCCCATGCAGTGAGTGAGAGAGGCCTTCCCCACCCACCAACCATCACCATTGTCAGCAGCTCTGGTTCTACCACCACAGCCACCACCACCACTACCAGCAGGGACACAGAGCAGCTCATTCAGAGTCCTCGCTGAGCAGAACGGGACCTGCTCCTCTCCCTACCACCCCCACCACCCCCACCACCTCCACCACCACCCTCAGCAGCGCCGCCGCACAGATCTGGCTGGCGTACCACACACAGATAGTAGACAGACAGCCTGTTGCTGGAGAGGAGGAGGAGGAGGAGGAATCGCAAAAAGGAATCTACTTCCATCTCCCAGCATGTGGGAGGGAGCAGCTCAGGAGGGTATGTGGCAGTGGGGAGCTACCGGTGAGCAAGAAAATAGGTGCAGATCACCAGGAATAATTCAACAATAATGTACATTCGTATATGAGAAGTTCATTCTATAGTACTGATAACATGCTTACCATTGGAGCTGCTCATTCTCAGTGCGAGCACATCAGGAGACGTGCGTACAGCAAGGATGCTTTGGCATTAGTCCTCTAGGTTTGAGTACAACTGTGGATTAACCCTATCGGCTCTGTCCACCTCGCTGGGAGGGTTGGGATCAGGGCATGAGTAGGTCATGAGCAAAACATGAGCAGATCGTGACCGCCCCCGTGAGCTGTTTTAGCAACAAGAGCAGCTTAGCGACATGATGGTGCGGGCTTTCTAAACAGGTGGTGAGGGGTTGGTGTATGTATGTACATCGATGGGCATAGACCCACCACTTTACCAGTGCATGGACATATTCAATACTCATGTGGAGTGGTGTATAGGTTAAGTATAGAACTGCTATATAGGAGTGGATACAGTGGACCTGCAGTAGATTCATATTCAGCACACATCATACTGGGACAGCAGCTGTTTGGTCGGCGTGAACGTAACACCTAGCTCTGCCCATCACGCCCATACACATGTAGTTGAACAACCACTGCCGGGTCATGGGAATGAATACGCCCGCATACTGAGCTACACAGTTAACGCCAGTATCCTGGTGGTCCTAGCCGCCCACAGCTGGTCACCACCCATCTCATGGTGGTGTCCATGTATGGAAGCACCAGTAGTACTGACAGGGTTACTCCAGGAGGCTAAGGCGGTTCTAGAATCAGTAGCATAGTTGTGGTTTCTCCATCCTCTGCCCTTAATGCGCTCCACCCTTCCAGTCTTCAATCCCTTATCGCTCATCAGGTTCATGCCCAATGCCCAGGGAGACTTAGATACTGGAGAGCCACCACGTGGAAGCGCTTATAATGGTGCTGTGTGCTTTCTGCACTGCTCTTGTTGAGTGATGGGCAGCCTTGCTAAGGGCCCTGACCTTTCCTCCTTAATACAAGGTGCCGCCCAAGACCCAGCACGGACCCTGTGTAGTGTGCCGCGACCTGCGACGTGTCGCCGACCTCTTCAGTCTCTAAGAGCAGCTTCCTCTTCTTCTGAGCCGCTCGCCCGACGCTCCGAGCAGTTCTCATTATTCTCGGCCGACTCCCTCCGTCCTGCCGCCGTCGGCTTCTGCTCGGACCGCCCCCTCTGCCGCTCTCTGGGGCCGGCTGCATGGGATCGTGGCACTACTAGAAGTGATAGCGTGTCACTCAGACCCTCCTTCTGACACCAACCCATCTTTCTTATCATTATCAGCAGTCACGCGATTAGCAGTACCTTTAATACCTTGTATCTGCCCCTGATATGATTGCTGCCTACTGCCAATGCTGTAGTGCCACCATAATGCCTAGTAGACGTAGCAGTCTGGGACGCCACCAAATCGACGCCATTATCAAGGAATATACCGTGATTCGACGCAGCTGACTCTGTCCAGGGTACCATAGCTCCAAACCAGCTGCCAAGATGTTTGCGGTGAGTACTAACCCATGCGTTACCATTCATCAGATATGAACAAAATGTTTTTAACATGTCCAAATGTGGTCTGGTATTAGCTGTATTAAGTGAAAAGCTATATGAGTGAAAACTATACCGGTATGGGATTTTTGTCCTTCATTGAATGGGCTATTACTTATTAATATCTCGTTAGAAAGCATTATGTATATTCAGTGCTGTGTAGCGCTGGAGAGCAGCTGGATGGAATATTGAACCGTTTATTACTATTTGCTTTTAAGTACACTTTGATAGTTTAGGATATCAACTGAACTACAGAGTGAGGAATAATCATTTCAGTCTTGGGGCAATGCTGTAGCAACGTCCGGCATGCCCAACCCCCAATTGTATCCCTCTATACAGTGGAAGAATATTGGGAAACAGACTCAAATTGATTTGACAGTAGGTGCTTAAGTGCATAATAAAACCAGCCGCGTGCCGGCCCAAATATTGAGGCGTCAGGGCGAGAACTTCATTCAATATTACCGGTCGGAGGGCGTGTGATGAGATTTGAAACACGATAGTGAATTTCCCCTTGGCAGAACCAGTGTTACCATAATTCGTATACGAAGGGAGATTCTTATAGATAGCAGAATAGCACAACACTTAGGGCGAACTGCCTTATATGTAGCTATAATACAGAGCTTACAGAGTCAAACCCAATTTGGCAGTCATTTCATTAGGGTTGTTAACACATGAGGGAACAGGCTAATGGTATAGTGGATTAGGGCATTCCAGCGTCCCCATGGGAAGGAAGTAATGATCTGCAATTTTCATACACTGCCTCCGTAATGTAATTCTCAATAGAGCTTGTTAACCAGACTTACATGTCAACAGTCAAGTCCCCCGGATATCTATTGCTTTAACAATAATTGTCGGACACATGAATGGATGCGATACGACTCCTAGCTATTCCCCAGCATTTATACATCATTAGGACTTTACCGGCTCTATATCTACTGAAAGAATAGTTAAAAAGTAAAAAAAAAAGAAAAGAAGAGTTGCTCTACATGGAGTAACATGGTCGGACAAAGCAGACCCGGCCAGTCGGCTTTTTCTTTTTACTTTGATCAGTTCAAGGCTCCGGCTCTAGGCTTTTTGCTCTCAAATCCAAAATAATTGTCCAATTGACAAACTGTAAACACCGGCAGGTGGTAAAGAAAAGAGAAAAAAAGAAAGAAAGAGCGGGTTGGCACGTTTTTTTTCTAGACCCGGTCGGTTGACTCTGTTTGGCCTTAAAGCAATGTTCCAGAGTTGGTGAGGCACAGTACTAATGTTTAAGGCCAAAATAGGTTTCCGAAACTTTACTTTATCAAATTTTGTTACAATGCTGTCCACAAATATGTAGGTTACCCATGGACATAGTAGCTATGCAAGCCTAGCACACATCAATTAACAACTGAAAAACTGAAGCTCAACCTTTGTAGCCATAAATTGGCTTTTCCTCTACGTAAAGCAGCCATGAGAAACAAAAAGAGAAAAACTATCCCCAAAACAGAGCCCTAGGATTCAGATAGAAGTAAAGCAGCAATTACTATAGATATTCAAACAGTGGACTTTCAGCTTTATATTTTCGCGATACAAGATTCACTATGCTTAAGTAAGCTACTGAAAGGGCCGTATGTAATGCCCCCCCCCCATTGAATATAAGATGGCCATATTCAATGAGCTAAGAAAAAGTTGTATTTCCTTCATTAAATTGCTTCAATTAAAAAGACACGAATATCAATTATATTGATACCACGCTGATGTATTTCACCTTTGGATGCATCCCGCTCAGCCTGTGGCTTCGTGGAATACTGCCCCAGCCCCCACCCATGAAATACAGCAGAGGGTGTTGGAATTTGCCTATATCTGCACACAACAGAAATGTTAACCTAAGATGTGGCTGCATCGTGTCAGCTTCAGTCCCCACATATCACCACCCCCACCTGTATCTTGTTTGTGTAGGAGTATTGCTGCCTGATATAGATTTCATAAGTTTCGAATGTCAATTTAACAGAGTGATACTCTGATACCATAGCAGCTAGCTGCGGACTGTGTTGTAATACAGTTTTCAGTAAGTGAATAACAGTTATGCTATGGATAGTCAAAATTATGTGTATCATATATGTGCCATCAATAATGCAATCTATCCAAAATGTCATACATAGCCAGCATGGAACCTTTTTACTTAGATGAGAATTACCTATACGTTGATAATGTTATATACAGATGTATGCATAGACACACCAATAAGGTATATAACATATCTTTGCAATCTGAACCTAGAATTGTCATTCTATAAATGCAATCAATGTATTTTGCTTATTGGATCATTTAGGATTATCATTCATCAAATTGTAGGCTGCATCTGTGAGGCCCCTATCCCTCAAAAGGCCCCAATCCCTCAAAACTAGCCCATTTAAAAAGGCCCTTTCAAAATGGCCTATGTAAAGTCCCTAAGTTACAAAATGTTTTCTCCATTCCATGTCCCTCAACATCCCCTACCCCTCCAAATGGTCCCATTTGTAAAAGGGGACTACTAGTATGTAAAGTATTATGTGGTCTCACAACTCTTATTATGTTCAAAACCTAATGAAGTATTCGGTATAATTATGGATTATCATCCGGGGGTGATAAGAAGGCAGCAATGTCAGGCGCTGCGTCAGTAATCCATTAAGTTAAGTATATTTCGGAAACCTTGAAGCATTATGTATTCTCTCAAATGGCCCCTATCCAACAGATTATTAAAAAATAGGCGCTCTCTGAATGTGAGACTCTAGGTAGACCCTGAATCTCAAAAGGCCCCTATGTCACAAATATTTGAGGGATAGGGGCTATTTGACAGGATCTCCACTAATGATATAATCATATATATCTTCCTAATCCCAGATCATTATAAATAGACTCCATGAGCAATACTAATAAAAGCGTAGGATCTAAAGTAAATCATTTAAAATTCACACCGCTATACTCATCCCGACGAGCTATCACTACATACGCTTGTAGATAAATACAATGCTGAAAGAACAGAAGGGCATCCCATATATATGTAGTTATACTTATGCATGTATATATATTACAGGAGCCAATTTATTATATTCAGCTTTGAATGTCTCGATAGTACAAACCATAACAAGAGGCACGCGTGCGGCACAATAATAGGATAGCCTTTCTAATTCTTTTTAAATCGGCCTCAAGGTAATCCACAAAACAAGTTACATTATTTTGGCATTATTTCCACAATTCCTTTGGATCAGAGCAAGGCTTCTCACCAAAATAAGAGGCATTAAATGCCGATCCATTACCATGTCAATGATACCATCATTCTGCCATCCATCCTGAGGTGATACTAAGGGTGCCATCTTTTCTTTAAATTGAAGATTTCATAAAATGATTAGTTAGTGGTTTCATGGTTGCGTGACAGTACAGTGAACATGATATGCTAGAGATGGGGGCCATTTAAGGCTAGTTTATGTACGTGCATGAAATAAGTGTTGGTCCCAATATGAGAAACTTATGGCATAAGTTGAGTTCTTTTATGACCCTTACAATTTAGGGCATATTGCATCTAATATTTAGAAGTAGTCACCATCAATACATAAACAACTCTACAGATAAAACTACACTTTTTATGATCCTTACATGAAAAGACCTCGTACACTATTTCATCCTTCCATCGCCGATCAATGGTTTCTCTCAATAAACAATGGCAGTCAACTGAAAAGCAATTGGACCTCGCACCCGTCTCAATCTACATCTACATGATATACCGGTAGTTGTTTTATACCCCCTCCTGATCCATCCATCATGGGCTGCTGCAGACAGAACCAAACCTCCTGGAGGCCACCTGTGCTTGGTTTCTTTGTCCTGGGGTTGTGGCAGCTTGGCACCCCACATAGAAGAGGGTCCAAGGCCAGCGCACAGTCTGGGGAGGGCCTCTGTTCAATATCATCACCTTTCTGGGCCTGGGGGGTATATATGGAGATTGTAACAGATTTATATCAATTTGGCTTTGGGCAGCTGCTTGGAGGGTCCTGATAGGAATGGGGTATGTAGGGCTATATGAATTATTATTATTATATTATATTGTATAATGGGGATGTGGGAACTGTAGTTTGCTCGTTTAAATTTGCTCGTTTAAAATCATTCAAACTCAATGTACGTGTTGTTATCTGGTCGTTCGAATATATGGGATAAGAGTGATAGCGATAAACATATTACACAAACTTCCTAACCGACGTTACTGGTACCAGCACCTCCCTGGGCATGGGGAGTGTTATGGAGATTCTAACATCTTTATATTAATTTGGCTTTGGGCAGCTGCTGGGAAGGATCTGAAGGGAATGGGATATATGGGGCTGTATAAATTATGGCCATGGGGATATGTGTACTGTAGTAGCCCATTTTAGTTTGCTTAGAATGAGCCACTGCGGTGTTTACTATACATTTAACCTAATTCAAACTTATTGCACTACCTCCTTAACCAGAGTTATTGATATAATCTAATACACTATGTATCCTATTACATGGGTGATATAGGTGCCCCCTCCCCCCGATGTGGTGACACCGCAGATCCTGTGGCCAAACTCCTGCTACGGCGTCCAGTGACAGTCATGGTGGAGGAATTTAAAGTGGAGGTGGAGGGTTAACTCACCAAATGCCTAGTTAAACAAGTGTTGATGTGCATAAGTCATATGCCATTGTACAATGGAAGCTAGGCGAAAGATATAGACAAATGCTAACGCCCATTGGTAGCGTCTCTGTTGTATTTCACAAGTGGGGGCTGGGGCAGTATCCCACAAAGCCGCAGACTGAGTGGGATGCGCCCCAGCCCCCACGAGTAAAATACATCAGAGCAGTATCAATGTTGTTGGCATTTGTGTTTATTTTTTAATTTGAGGCCATTTAATGAAGGAAAAACAACTTTTTCTTTGCACAGTGAATACGGCCATATTGTATTCAATGGGGGCATTGAATACGGCATTCCAGTGCTTAAGCATAGGAGATCTTGTATTTCCAAAAAATAAAACAGCTGGGACAGTGTAAACATACGGTTCATTCAAGTACAACACCAATAGAGACAACTATAACGGTATGGCTCCCTTTCTTGCTGACTAATTACATATCGGCTTCTAGGTTTCTTATGTACATAAAACAGTTGGTATCTACCCCAACTGTTTCCCTATGTCTTGAAGCTGTTCAGCAAGATTAGAGAAGAAAGTCATCTCTACCCATGCTCGTATTGACCCAACCGAAAAGACAAGCACAGTTAGAAAACTCCAATTTGCAACTGTGATATCTAAACGGTTTCACCCTTAATTCCATAAATACACCCCTGCGACTGCAGCGACACATAACCCAAAGCGGTGCCGAGATGAACTTCCGGCAGCAATGGCACCACGTGTCACTATCAAGAACTGATGGATTATGGGAGCGGAAAGGGCGTGGCGTATCACGGCTGGGTGGTGGATCGGCGAGTGCCTGAGGTCCTGAGGGCATGAAGATAAGGAGGGGTATGGGTGTAGAGAGGCTGGGGTGGGACTTGGACCTCAGACTGAGAGCTTCTCCTTTAATAGACTATACAACTTGATTTTCTTTTTTAAAGGAAGGAACTTTCCCCCTTTCTCTCTTTCTGTCTTCCTCGTTGTACCTGTCTCTCTGTAAAATCTGGATCCCTATACATAATTTATTCTCCCCCTCCCTCCAGGCATTTCCATTCACTAATCCCTCCCTCCCCCCAGGCCTTCCCATTCACTATTCTCCCTCTCCCCCTAGGCCTTCTCATTCACTACCACCCCCCTCCTGCTGGCCTTCTCATTCGCTACCCCCCTCCCTCCAGGCCTCTATCTGCCTACTATGCCCACTAGTATCATTAACCGGCAGAGGGTACTGTGATGACTCGCAGAATCACGGGGCCCTGAATAAGCGCCAGTCTTGAATACGGGCCAGGGTACATGGGCATGGAAATAAGTGTTAAGCATTAGCATATTTATCTTGAATAAGCGCTTATCTTGTAAAAATCACCAGGGGTACAATGGTATAGTCCTGAATGTACAGGCCTGGGCGTGTAAACATACCACTATATATATGGTAACTGTCTATTAGGTACGGACATGTCATCACAATGCCTGGGAATTAATAGGAGTCAGGTAATGTAACCGAGAGGAGACAACAGAGAAGTAAATTATGTTTGGGGTGTTTAATAGTGTTGGTTAGACAAGGAATAATGAAGACAACAGTGATGGAACCCCACTACTATATCGGGTATATTGTAATCCACTGATCTTTTGCCTACAATTAGGAAAAAAGGACTATCATGATTTTGTATGTAACTACACGTACCGCACTCTTCGAATCACAATTTTCTCATAATAATTATTCACCAATATCCTTCTGATACTTTAAACAAATACTAGAATAACAGCTCTACAATAGGCAACTCACTTACTGGTGGCTACTCCGTGATATTCTCCTCGTGGACACCTAAAACACTCGTGTTTCAGTCCACCAGGCTCTTATCTGTGAGGGATAATTCCTTAATGGGAGTCAGACTGCAGGAGACTGTGCATCTGTCCGATTGATTCCGTTGACATTGATTCCTAGTGTCTGACGTTAACAATAGGCGCCATTGCAGCCACCCAACACCCTTGCTTCTTGCCTCCTTTCCTCCATATCAAGCCCTGGAGGAACCAAGTCCTATTGAAGTCTCACCAGCTTAAACCCACTCCCCCTTATCATCTCACACTCCAGGGCCGAGAATATAGTGATAGCCATATCCAATAGGCACTGTAGGATTCCACAATACTCTGATATCTTCTTTGCTGAGGACTGAGTCGTATTCCCGATGGCATCTTAAGTGACTGAGGGTTCAGGATCAGAACCACTCAATCTACGGGTGCTTTTGTTGATAGGACCGGTGGCTGTGATTTGGTATCAGTGATGTTGGGGACTTGATGGAGAGATGCCTTCTGGTGTTATGTGCTGGAGGTTAACGGGACACAGGCCTGAGAACACAGATCTACAAAGTAATTCCTGCATGAATATAAGGAGTGAATTTTGATTAAAATAACATAAATATCTGCATATATATATATATATCTCACCTTTTCCCATCATCATAAAATGTTTCAAATAACACTAAGGCGCTTGGTACAAAATGTCAAAATCAAGGTATAACTGGTATACCAGGCAAATGATATTATTTTAATGTAAGGCCCTTCATATTGAATACTATTTATACTGGAAACATTGCATGACTGATAACAGTCATTAGAATGAGTCTCTCATTGCCATAGTTCTCCTGTTCAAACTATTGAATAAGTTCCAGAGTCAACTGTCAATGTGGGGAATAGCTCACTTCCAGTTGTTCCAACTGAAAATAACGATCAACAAACAACAGAGACTCGTGAGCCGTGGCTTAACCATTTAAGGACGGTATTATGCCCTTAATCCTCATGATGCATGAATGAAGACCCTATTTGGTTAAGACACCTCCGAAGGTTGGGCAGATGCACCAATGCAGCACCGACGAGGCCCTCGCCAGCGATGCATTGGTGCATCATGACTATGATGTCATCTTTAAACGACATGCCGTCCTTAAAGAGTTAAGAAGATTTAAAGGGATTCGGAACATGTTTGGATTTAATTAGGTGCAAAGTAGGACCAAAAAAGATAGCAAATGTTAGATTTTCTTGACCATGGGAATACAAAAGCAATATTACAGGATTGTAATATGCCTCTGAAAACACTTGAACTCACCTAGAAAATAAGATTTCCTCAGGGTTTTTGCCATCCACGACATGTAGGGCTCACTCCATATCCTTCAGAGCAATCCAGGATTACACAGAGAAGCACAGTTATGGGGTTTCACGTCGGAATACCCTGATCCACGCTTAGGGTAACTAGCCATATGATTGGTCCAGAAATAACCTCCTCCTTAAATACTGAACAGCATGGTGCTTTTCAGGTCACCCCTGGGAGCAAATTGCATGCTTGAGTATCCAGGTTTGGGTGAGGGAGAAACTGACTGGTTCAAATGGGTAGCTACAGACACTGGAGTGGAAACTGGAAAAGAAATGGCATAGTCTGTGTGCATCTTGCCTCACATCAGACTTTTTCTTTTGTATAGGCCTAGTATAAATCGAATTTCTTCCTTAAAATCCTGCTGCTCAACATAAACAGAAACGTATTAATATGACGGATACAAATTTGGCTGGGAGAGGAGATATAGGGCCTACGCCCCTACGCCAACCCCGCCCGCCTCCAGGTAGCATTGCTTTTTGTGTATTCTGACGGCCTGAATTCACTTCTTCCATTAGACAGAGTGGGAGAGTTTTTGCATAAATGGAGCTATATATAAGGTTTTAGTGGTGGGACAGGATATTGCCCATGTCTGAAGATATAAAGCACTTTGACTGTGTAATGACTGCAATCTCTTCTTTGGATATTAGATATTAAGCAGCCAGTGTATGGACCACCGTTCTCAGAATGGAATTCAATTTCACTGGCTAGTGCATTTTTGCATTATATGAAGCAACACATCTATCCCTGCTTGAGAGTGGCAAAACGTCTTTGTCAGTTTGTAAAGACAGTAATGTTGCTCTTTACCATTTAAGACCCGCATAGCCATTTGATGCACTATGCCCTTTTGTCATCAAGATGCATGAATGCAGACCTGGCGAATAAAATTCATGCATCATGCCGACCCTGCACTATTTGTTTCCCCTCATAGTCGGTATGATGCACCAATGCAGTGCCAGAAAGTTTTTGGTGCATCATGACGACCAATGAAAATGGAGCCTTGAGGCATCATATGTCTCACTGAAATGGTTAGATAGCTTGACAATCAAAGAATGCCTCTCTGTTAGATTTTATACACTTGTAGAAACTGAAAGTCATCTTCAAAATGTCGAAGCGTCAAACCACTTTTCAATCCATTGCAAACATTTGGCCGGAATAACATTATACACGCTGTCGCTGAAACCACCCTCATGTGAGGGTTGTTTCAGCGATGAGGGTGGTTTCAGCGACAATGACACTGACTTTTCTGAGTGTGTAGATCCGACATCAAAACTCAGTTTTAATGGTTCTATTAAATACGCTTACTGTATTCTGACCGTCCAGTACTCATCGCCATGATTTTTGATTAGTTGATTGATAAGCATCCCTATGTTTTATACAGACACCTCAAATCTCAAATCTCATGGAGCTTGCAGAAATGTCATTTTCACCCATAATAACACATGAAATAAATCCATAGGTTCCTGAAGCAATAAGTCCCTTGAATTATTCTTCACTCATTGATAATATACATAGATACAGGCAGTCTCGCGAGAATTGATCAAAATAGATTATTTCCTCATAAGTTGAGATCAGGACATATCTCACCAAGTGAAGAAACAACTCAGGTCGGATGAATTAGGCCACAAAACGTTTTTGAAAAGCTAGGGTAGTTAGGTTAGATTCTTTTTCACTTAACTACCCGGAAATTGTCTCGCCGATTGTAGCCTCGAGTCGAGTTTCAAAATTGGATAATTGATTTTCTCGGTCGGCCCTGTGGTACGGATGCGTTGAAACTCTTAGAATTTAGAGTGAATCTCTATTTTATATTCAGGTATAATTTGATCAAAATGTGGCTTTGAATTTTGGTTTCATAGCTACCTGGTCGTTCCCCATGAAGGGTGAGGCATGCAGAACGAGATTCAATTTCTGCACGGCGGTGTGCAGGACGGCCATCCTAGTACTTCAACATAGTATCTATGTTTCTCCTCATGAAATAAAGCCCGTTACCCAAACACAGTACAATACTTGTCACACTGCTGGGAACATCTTATGCACAATACAATCCACTATAGAGGCAAACCTGACACCTAAATAGTAACATTCACAAGGGGAGCAGGAGACTGCCAGCATTGAGCTGCTCTACTGTGCTTCTCCCGAGGTCACAAGCTCTCCACATAAGCCTCTTACATACTGACATGTGGACGTCTAAGTTGTCTTGCTTCTGGCCGGATCGGGTCATGCAATGTCACAAGTGCAGGTGGCTGCACTTTCTCAGGCCGTCGGCCACTGGGACAGTATGGGTCCCTTGGTAGCCACCCAAACTCTCTCCCCACACTGGGATGCATATAGCACTGTAATAGATCAATTCTGGTAGGTCACAACATGGTTGGATGGGTGGTTGTTTCCCTTGGGATCACACCTTTCTACAGCAGGTAGGGAAAGTATGGCAATATATTCTGCGTGAATCATTGCATGTTCTGCTACTTCAACCAGTGTGCTACTGTCAAACCAATACTCCCCTATAGCCACAGGGCAGACTGTGAAATGCCACCAAGCCCAAAAAAATGATAAAAATATAACATGCTGAATTCAGAACCATGGAGACACTAGCTGTGACATAGCAGCAAACTCAAATTTAGCTGACACCCCAGTGCCAGTCCCTAGGCACACAACTGAGTGAGATTGGAAGACAAAATGGCGGGATTCATTATACGACCAGATAAATGCCTGTACCCCCGCGGGATTCGCCGCTGTCTTAAAGCTCGTGACATCCCGCTGCTGCCTGCGATCGCCTGAAATTTGATTTTGTTGATTGGGTCTTGTCAGTGGGTCCTGACGTCACAGCTGACAGTTTCCATTACCAGTTGTGGTTGACAAGGCCACCCTCCTTACCAATGCCTCAGGGTATATGAGGGACCTTGAGTATGTTCTCCTTTAAGTCTAGAGTATTTATAGGTGTGTTAATGTAGAAATACTTAATAGTGCTAAATATTTCTGTTTCTCTTTTCTTTGTAACAATTTCCGCGTGCCATAGGTGGGCTTTTTCTTATAAAAAAATAAATAAGGAAGTAGCGATTTTCTTTTCTTTTCTATCCTTTTACTCGTAACTTTTGTGTACACAAGCTTATAGGCGCGTAAACAATCTACCCTTGGTTGTTTTACGATGCCTTATGTTAAACTGCGTGTAGGAATGCAACTGTGAACCGCGGCACATAGGTTGACCCTTTGTGCTGCATATACATTGTACATATTGCTTTTTTTGTCATAGATCTAGGGGAATAATATATACTTTCCTCCAACATAATCTACAGATACAACCATTGTCCCATTAGCAGCCTAACCTTGTCAGAAGACCCTGAGGAGAGGACTGCGTTAACTTCCACCCGGTATAGCTATATAGGCTGAAGCACCACAACTCTCTGGTGGCGAGAATCTCTCTATCCCACATCATCATCAAACAATATCAACAAGTTGTGACAGCAGCCACTGTCACCACACCACACCACACCCATGACAAGACCACTATTAATCTTCCTGCTTGTTCCTGCACACCCATCTTCCCCCACACTCTCCCTCCCCACTATTTGGTGAGCTCTGAGGCAGTGGCTTCTCTGTGGCTTCTAACGTGGTGGCTGCTCCTCATCCCTCAGTGGTTTCCCTCAGAAGTGGCTGGCACGCTGGCTCTCTGGTAGACTGGTATGGCTGACAATGGAGCACGGGCGGGCGGACTGTCCCCCTGGGCCGCCCTCACTCACTGTACTGCAGACGGCAGGAGCCGTACAGCAGGGCTGCCTCTAATGTTGTCTACAGCCTTTTGTTTGAGGCTTCTCTGTCAGGGAGCCTCACGTCCCCATGCATCCCCCCATCCCTCCCCCGCATCTATATAGTGCCCCGTTCACATTGACAGGGCTGGATGAGCTGCTCAGCAGCTCCATGAGCAGCTCCAACGGCTGTAAGCAGGCATTCATACCTGTACATTGGTGGACGGAGAGGGTGACAGACAATAACTGAGACAGAGAGAGAGAGAGAGAGAGAGAGAGAGAGAGAGAGAGAGAGAGAGGGAGAGAGAGAGAAAGGCAGGGAGAGAGATACAGAGAGAGTAACTAAGACAGAGAGACAGCCATGTCCATGTGGAAACTGCGCGGGGAATCACCAGTTCTTTTATGCATTCCAGTATGAATCGGGCAAAGGTTTAAACATAGCATCATGCCTCTTCATCCCCTACCACCCTCCCTCCCACACTTTTACCCATCCCACCGCCACCCACCACCCGACCACTCACCACCCACTAACAGCAAGCAGCCCATGCCCGTCAGAGAGGCGTCAATCTACCAGTGTAATCACACAACTCAAACGTCTACAGAAAATAAGACATGGAGATAGTGACAGAGGCGACATAGCGTTGGCTGTTAGTCAGGTTTCTTGGAGATGGGCGCCAATATTTATCGCTGCTGGTTTATATTAATTACTTTGCAGTAACCCGAGGCCTGGATTCAGAGAAGTACATGTACATAAGGGAATTCATTCTTGCTGTGATAAAGAGATGCATGCGTCATAGTGCAAGTCAATATTAAGACATTGTAAAAGACTACTGCGGAGGAGATAATCTGATAATTATGAACAACAAAGGCAAGAATGCAACAAATTGCCAATGCCATAGAATATTAAGTCATCTCAATCGGCTGCCAGAGTGCTGAGAATAGATGTTTCATGCAAATCGCTCACCTTGTATTGTAACTAGACATCTTAGGATTTTTCTTGTGAATGCTAAAGCATGCAGTTGCCAATGGAAACATGCAGGATCATCTATTTCTGGACCATACCGTCTATTCTTTATAGAGCTATGGAGCCAAAAATAGCTTTACAATCAGATCCTGGTATCCCATTTATAGTCTGAATGAATTACCTTATCCATATTAACACTGGAGTCCGGGACTGCAGTGTCTTTGTGAAAAAGAATTGACTTCGGAAATCAAACATAGCTTAGTCGATCCTCATACTTTACTACCAGTAAATGCTTTGTAATCAGAATAAATGTTCTTTTGAATTAATTAGACTCGTCATGAGTATAAACCCTGAACATGAACTATCACACAGCCTGCAGGCTTTAATTAAGCCAAGTAGAATACTGTCAATAATGGGAAGTCAATTTGAACTATGAAAACGCGGACTACAGATTTGTAATCTGTACTATTATAACCCCAGCTTTCAGAAACGGGAACAGTCACAGTCATGTCGATATGTGTGTTCTATATATAAAGGCATGTGTTTCAGGTTACATCGCCTGACATTTCTGTGCTGGGTAGGTCGGATTCACGGCCTTTTAAGACGCATGTTTAGTGTTGTAGAAAGCAAATGGTTATGGTGGGAGCAAGGGGTGGAGGAGAGGGCAAGGATCTAGGTTGCGAGGGCCTAGAGGTTTTTGTATAGGCTTATATGATATATAACCTCAATGGAGAAAGGTCATAACTAAAAATGTCCTTTTCTAAGATATTTCGATTTTAAGAAACATAGTGGTATTTAGATTGCTCTCATACCTGAAATATCAATAGCATTTCAACTGCATGTACGGAGTGGTTTCATATGCCTACCCCTAGATCATATCTAGCCAGATGGCATTTTACGATAATCATATGAAATAGTATTCGTGATTACATGATCATGACAAAGCAGTTACAACCTTTCTCCGCTAAGTTTGGAAGATTTTCAGTTACGACCATTCCATTCCATTGAGGTGACGAATTATGAGACCCTTTCATCATTGTAGGAGGCAGCCCCCGCCCCCACCTACTGCCATATGGGGTTGAGCTGATCGTAAATCACTCAAGAAATATATGAAAATACGTATTTTCCGAAAATGTGCAGCAGTTTACCATTTTTGCTACCATTTATGGTAGGGTAGGTTTAGGTAAACTGAAACACACCATTAATTACATATAATAAGCAATTTGAGAGAGTTGGGTGTAGAGAGGGGTAGAACTTGATTCACTTGGTCAACGTGATTGGGTTCAGAAAATGATTGCCTCTAATCTCAGCATTGCCCACCCCTGCAGATGAAATAACCGGTATGACAGCCAGCAGTGTGTGCCAAGCATAATGACTGTTTGCAGATGGCCTCAGCCCCAATGTTCAACACCCCCCCCCCTACACACACACACACCATGGCACACACCACCAATCAGGTCAGGGTGCTGGGCTAGAGCTCATTATCACGCACACTGACACATGCTCACCAAAATATGGCAATCTTGGGACAGAGTGCCAATTTGATTAACTGCTGCTGAATGAAGTAGCAGTCAAAGTATGGGCCATTGTGTCAGGTTGCCATACAAACCTGTTGGCCAATATCCGGTGTCGTCAATTGCCACGTGGCTGATTGCCGGGAGATATGCCTCATTGTCCTCTGGAGTGGACCCGCGATCAGAATTAATACATTGCGTGTTTTCAACATTGCTTGGATGGTAATTATCCGTCACGATTTAATAGAATTACGCAAGTTTCTCAAAATAATGACATCAACTGTCACGTGAGTGGTGAGGGGAAAGGGGGAGGGGGGCAGGAATATCCAGGTACCAGTAACACTCGGTGATTGCCGTGTAACATTGGGTTAGGGCAATCTGACAAAAAAGATAAGTGACGTGGAAATGACGGGAGAGGAGACTGAAAAAGAAAGAAGAAGAATAAACACACAAAAAGCAACAAGAGGGATGTCATTTGTGAGCGTACCCTTTAAAAAATGCAATTTTCTTCTAATGTCATGACCTCAGTGGGGAACTATAACGTTTGAAGGATGACTTCAGATAATATGAGACTTTATGGTACGATCTATTAAAATTCATGACATGGTTGTTCTTTTGTGATTGGAAGAGGCACGCCACACATGTGCCAGGCAACATACGTTAGGTATATATTTTTTTGTGACATTTTCTCAATCTCCCAAGTCTGACCTGCTGTGGTACCGTGTACCGAGGAAGCCATGCATCTAGCCCTCTCTTTTGGAGATTAGTGGCTTTCGGCAAAATAAATATACGTTATACCATTCTATCCTAAATAAGATAGAGTGCCGTGTTATGTTAATTTAGTCTACAATCATTATACACTTTGGCATATTGAATGATAATCTAACAGTCAATAGCTGGAGAGAATATTACCCCCTAACTACCCCCTCCCTCCAAGAAGAGGAAAGGCACACATTAATATGCACTGACCACAATGCACTTATATATCTAAATGAACCTTATAACCCATGTCCAGATTGATTGAGCGTTTCAAGAAATGCTCATGCATTTAGTTGGGCGATTCTAGTCCTTATCACTATAAATAGTCTGCCTTACTCTATCTTTCATTTGACCGATTTTAATCCTGCTCCACCAAGGTGGCCTCATAATCTATGTGAGATGAGAAAAGGATATAACTCTTCTAGGCAAGCTATGGCCCTCTAGCATGCGATTTCCAATAGTTTTGGACATAATAAACCACCCTCAGTAGCTCACACCTGCTCGCCCTGGAGCTGCTCAGTCTCGAGCTGCTCACCCATGAGCTGGTGCAATCTCCACTGGGGCTGTAGGGGACGTCTATGTACACAGCAGGGCACGCCACTATATTGACTGCTTATATCTGGACTACAACAATATTCGCCCAACGCCTTGGTCATGTCCCCGCAGTCTCAACCGAACGGATTCCTTTACTGTCAGCTGCTGGGGCTATCTATTTCCCATATACTGTGTCCATATACACTTATGTTATCTGATAACGATTAGTCATTCAACAGTCTATTCTTATCAGACCATTGCTCAATTGTATGACTTCAGGGAGTGAGTGACTAAAGAGAGGGCGAATGAAATGTTTGGGAATGGGGTTGGTTCCAGGAAACGGTGTAAAACTGACCTACATTATTTTGTTGTAACATCCGTTGGCATTCATTTTTGACTGTATCAGTATTTCTTTCCCCATATAATGTTAACATATTTCAGTGATATTTATAGCTCGTACTAGCACTACACATTTTCCTTTAGCATATTTTGAGAAATAGGAACAACCTGCAGTTTCAAAATTCTATATATACCAGCGTATTATAGGCTAGACCTCCATTTTTCTTAGCATTTCCCTTCATGAAATGATTTTAGGCTATCTCGGAAAACAATTTCAGGGCATTCTAAAGACGTTCATTCAGTGGGATCGGCTTAGATTAACACTGTTAACCATGCTCGGATGTAGATGCAGCCGCTCAAGTGCGCCGGTTTTAATTACCCAACTGCTGAATTTATTCCTGTTTCACTTGTTTATTATTGGTTTATTTTAGAGGAAAAAACGGACCCCTAATGATGCTCACGGCACGTCTCGTTATGCCAAGTCACCTGTGCACGCAGCCGAACTAATTTGATTGAACATGGGAAAGGAGAGGGGGGGGGGGGGGTAAAATGTGTCTACCATTAGATGGCTGGAATATTAATTTGATTATACAAGGATTTATTCAAAACGCATCCAACAGTCAGTGGCTGGGTTATTATCCGATCCGATTAACGAAACTCAGCATGGGAAGCTTGCTGTAAACCTATAGCTTGGTTAGTTGAGAAAACTGACCTCAGGGTATATTGTCTAGCATATGTATATTCATGTGCATATTCTGAAGTTGAAAAGATTAATGATATGGTGAATATTGCCAATAACGACGATTTTGGTTATGTGTTCAGCACTATACTCATCCTAAAAAAATGTATCTTCCCTAGGATGCTCCTATTATCAATACACTACCAACAACAACAGACAACCTTACCCTGAGGGAATCTCAAGTTACTCCTCCCAAGCTCTACCTACGGCTAAAAGCATCTAAAAGGTTCAATATTTCATTAAAGTAGAGACCCTCCCAGCCACTAGACACAATGGGTGATGGAATAGATTCCAATATGGCTTTCCCTACCCTCACCAAGCAACAGCCACTGTTTTCACCCACCCGCTACTCTCCCTACCTTGAGAAGTGGACCTCCCCCAACCCAGTCACTCAGTCACTCAGTCTATACCAGCAGACCAAACCAATCTCCAATCTGAGGATCATGGGTCGACAAATGTACGTCTCTGTGCATTTTAAGCCTATGGCATAGGCAAACACACTCTCCCAACACAGGCCCACTGCTATACTTAAATTGGGAGCTCAGCTGGATAGATACATACATTGGTCGCCGTTGGTAAAACATGGCTTCAAACATACAGAGCTTCAATTACAGACTTTGGTACCACTTCCAGTTACAGAATACCCTGTCTCCGCCGCACATACAGGCCATTTGGTCTCTGCTACAAGGCGTGCTCTCATGGATTATTCAACCTGGGTGGCTGGTGAGAAGCATATAAACGTTTCTTTTGTCAACCTAGCTCTGCCCAGGCCTCTAATCCGGCCGGCCTTAGGCGCCTTGGGCACACATCCTCAGGGCCTGGAGGCAGCCCTGGAGGGTGGCCGGTTAGCTGGTGGCAGAGTCACGCCAGACCTGCAGTCAAATCGCATCAAGCCCTCCCACAGTCCGTTTTTCAGCGCCGGGAAGTGCCCCCTTCCTGTTGGTACCGAGCTAAATTTGGCACAGACGTGTTTGTACTAGTCGACACCGTTTTCTTTCTTTGTAATAGTCTTTCTTTCGAATCCCCCCTGCATTTCAGTTGTAATGACCTGGCTTGACTACTGTCCTACCGTAAACGGTCTGCTATTGTTATGCCGCTGGATCCACCCTTCCCACTCCTATATATCCCTCCAAGTAACCCTGCCCCCCCCCCCCTTCTGCTACATTGTCCCAAAGACTCCAAATATATACAGTAAGTCCTGCATTTGCAGTGGATAATCTACACTGGTATTGCACATACATGTTCTCCCATTGGAGTGCTGTCCAAAGAGAGGCCCAATGGCGATAAGGGTGTATACCCCGGGCTGTTTGCTAGAACGCTCTATTGGCATCCTGTATATATATGGATGCTATACTTCTTGAGCTGCTCAATTGTATTCTCATCTGCGTGAGCTGCTCTTTATCCCTGCCTATTTGCAGGGATGTTTCATAAGGGAGTGTTTCCCAAACTACTATTTGCAGACCCCAAGGCTCCACCCTCCTTCAAGTTGCTCACTGTTCCCTTCCTGTGAGCTGCTCAGTGAGAGGGGCGCTGACCAAACTGAGCAGCTCCCAATCCCCACAGTCACTTTACACAAGGAGAGTAGGTCTCCAAAAACACCAGGGGAATTTTCATCAAACTGTTTCCCTTCCCCAGCTCCTGCAGGACTCCCTGAGTGCCCTGAGCACAGGATGAGAGCAGCTCTCGAGCAGCAACTCGGAGGAGCAGCTCCAAGCCTATAGTATTACCCATGTCCCAGTCCTCTCACCGGTGGGGGCATATTGGATCTAGTGAGGAGACGCTGTTGACAAGCCTACGGATACTCTTGGCGTGTCCCCTGAGGGGGTCTGTTTCTACTGGCCTTTGCATACCAGGATTTGGCAAGGGACGAGTGGAGGGAAAAGACGGGTGGCCACATTCATCAATATTGCTATATGTGTGCAACTGTGAGATAGGATGTTCTAGTCACAACATGGAAGTCCGAAAATATAAGAGATCCTGTTTGACAATGCGGTAGAAAATCCAATGATAACTCAATGCATTGTGAAAGAAACCTTCCCTCTCCCTTAGAGGAGGAAAATAAAAAAGCAGACATTTCTCTGCACGACGTAAGGCTTCTTTTAGGACAACAGAGCATGCATGTGTAGATACAAAATGAATATGGTAAATTCATGAAGAAGTCAATTCTCAAATTCATTGAGGCATCACTTATTACTGGGTGCCAGCTGGGATTAAGTTGTGTATTTCTAAGAAGGCTTCGGTGGGACTGAGTCCCATTAAACTTTTGTTATTGTAAAGCGGTATGGGTATTAAGGGATACACTTTTAGTTTGTTAGTTCTGCAGACTGTATAAAAGGGACCCAGCATCTTTATATAACAGGAGCAACAGTCCTGTTTAAGGCATTCCCAGGTTAATGTATTATCGCCATAATACACCAATACAGCACCGGCGAGCTGATCCAAGGCGGGCGAGTGTCATAATAATAATAACAATAATAATAGAGTTTATTGACAAAAAAGAGAAGTCATAACCGACCTATAACAGTATAATTCAAGCCTTACTAACATTGACATACCAATTTAAGAGATTTTACAGAGGTATCCATGAAAAATTGTGGATATTAGGCATCTAATGTGATTAATATTTGTTGAAAATGCTACCACATAAATGAAACTTAGATATGCCATTAGTCTGCGCTTGACGGAATTGGATCCAATCGCGACCTGATGATGTTTACCTGATTTTTTTCATAGAAAAAAGAAGATTTAGCATAATAGTCTATGCTTCAAAGAATAATAACTCAAAGGTTAATAGTCAGATCCATACATGTATCCCTGGAGGACATGTATGGACCAATCCGCTCAGGGCAATCTGCTCAGGTATGGGGTTAAAGCTGACCAAAGCTTTACATGCTAAAATACCATGATTTTAGGTGTCTTTACTCTACCAAGATGTGCTGTGTTACCAACGAGAATTGATACTATAGTTACCCCTCCATTCCCTGCTCAACATTGTGTGTACGGTTCACTTCCATAATACCTTCCATTGTGGAAAGTTAGCTTGTAAAGCTTTGTCCAGGTATAATCCCATGTATAATGACTGTGTATTGTGGTGCAGAGATTACAGCCTATAGTATTAACAGCGGCGGCTGATGTAGTTGATTAACCTCCAGGGGGGATTGCTGCCACTCAGTTGTCCAAACACATTACCTTATGAAACTTGCATGATATGGCCATTTCCCACCAAAGCCTGGAGGCTCTATATAGATTGCCCCTGGTTATGCACACCATTGTGGCTACACATGTATACACATGCGAGTCATGGGTGATGATCGAGAGCATGAGGTGTAGTGGAATAAATACAGCCAAAAATAATTTTCTTATTTCAAGAAGCTAAGATTAATAAGCTCGACTGGCGGACAAATGACTAATTTTATAACTACTACTGTCATTTGTCCGGTAGGCAAATTTATTTATCTTAGTTCTTGAAATAAGAAAATTATTTTTGACTGTGGATTTGTAGACTGACTGACAATACCCAGCATCAGGCATTGCCAGTGAATGCAGTCAGTGAGCCTGTTGATTGCCTTACAAATCACCCAGTATAGTAGGACATATTGTACTGGTGATGTGATACAGCCCTTGAACCAGTGACCAATGTGGTATGTAGCAGGGGTGTTATACACGGTCATACACACGATAGTACTGTGCAAGTTTATAACATGTACATGATGTGCATACAGAGCATGCCTCTACCAGATTTTATGGAGGAGTCTTACCATGGTTAGACGGTCTCCCATACCAGTTGCTACTGCAGACAGTGAATACCATTAGTTGTTCTCCATTTGTGAGATTGTATTAAAAATCCCTCGCGGGATTATAGGATAGGGATTCTAGGTTTACATAGGTCGGAGATATTTCGTGACATTAAATAAACGATGATACTAGCTGAAATGACATAATCTTATTAATGTTATCATCAGCGGTTGTATACTTACGATATAGGTTCACTTTCTTAGTAGATTTAGGTAAAAACACCTCTCTAGTTATCATTATTCTTATTCACTAATTCAGACATAAAACCAGGATACATGCAGTGCGCTGTGACTTCGTAATTCTATCTGACACGACAATGCATTTCTATGGCCTTATAGCTATTGCTGATAAAAACTGTCAACACCTATGACAGGGATGATGATAATATTGCAGCATCAACATCGACATCCCGTCCCCCAGCGAGTCCAAAATTACGCGCATTCATCCCCTGTTGTTGCATATATATAGCACCGCACGTCTTCTTTTTTAATTTTTACTCAAAACACATGAAATCCCCCAAGAGCGGTTGAAAATGTTTATCCCCTTCCAGGTCAAGGGGGTCGAAACCATTTTTCTTAATCCCACCCCAACATCTGATCACTCCCTTATGTTCCGTTTTTTTTCAGGAAGTAAGAAATGGGTTTGAAATCGGCCAAAAATGTTGTCACGTGTCACTGTGGTCACATGTCCTGGTGCTTACATGTCATGATGGCCACATGTCACTGTGGTCACATGTCCTGGTGCTTACATGTCATGATGGTAGGGAGTTACTTTGGGGTGGCTATATGCGTCCCCGCAGGGAAATTATGTGCGAAATATGGACATTATCCCATTCATGTTGTCATCAAATCGTTAACAAGTATAGATTATTAACAAATGAGGGCTTGAATTAAAGCAAAGATGTGTGCGCCTCTGATGGAAGGAGAAAGATATTGTATTTCCTATTTTTTCATACCCTGCCAGCCATGTAAATATCTAGTGAGCCCTTTGTTTTGGTAGTGCCTGGGCAGGCAGCCAGTGGCACCTTTATTCACAGTAGGGGGATTTAACCTCAGCATATGCAATGTCCTCTCATGAAGAGGATTTTTAATCCACAATATATTTGAAGATACCAGATTTATTTACACATATAGGGGCATTTCCCAGGACTTGAACATTTCTGTTATGTCATATAGTTCAGATTTTGTCACTAATTTTAGCTTTATTAGCACGATTCTACATAAAATTATTATTTTGGAAATGTTCATTGATGCCATAGTACTAAAAATATTAATTAATAGCATAGGTCCACTTTGAACTTCATAGCTGTGAAAACCTCTTCCTGACTAGGGTCTCCCCGCAGGGTAGATTTGCCCGGGAGATTTGCACAGGACACAGACGTGCTGATGTACTTTTGTCTCCCAAAATCAAAACTATCATAGACTTAAATGTTATGTTCCATTTAAGCCCAGCCCAATGCATGCTACTCATGAATTACAGGTCTTAGTATGAATTCATATGGTAGACGGACATTACAGCGCCCACGATATCTAGAACCCAGTGTAGAATATGAGACTATTTGTGGAGAGGCTTGCCTAAAGAAATATTCTCTCTTAATATATCAAACTCACAAGGAGATTGATGCTGCCATGGAAGTCAACACTGCACATGGATGATTGTGCAGTAGATAAAGTCATAAGGCATGCAGTGATTCATGATTGCAGATGAGGGGGGTGTTTCGTAATTGCTTTCCTACCCCAGGAAGGACAAAATAATAACGACGATAAATTATACGAACGAGGTTTTGGTGTGATCACTATTTCATTGAGCACCGTGAACCTGTTGCAATACATTGCCTCATATATAGATTACATAGTTGATACCATAAATAATGACGGATGGAAAAAACTATGTTTGTAGTGAGCATAATTCAAGGCTTTATGAAACAGCACCCAAACAGAGAACCATGGTCTACTCGATTGCAGTATGAATCCGTTCATGGTTGATTCCTTGCAGGGATGTTAATTAATTTTCCTATCTGTTTGACTTCTGATATATGGGCCGACTATCTACACTTCATTAACGTCTAAGTATTAAGTGTCGGCTTCCCTAAGTTTATATATCCACAATCCCCCGTTTTCTCTTCCATCTTCTCCGTCTTTAGAACCATCTCGTATTCCTTCTTTTTGGTTTCATATTGCGATACTTCCTTTTCCTATTAAACGTTATATATTGCAATTCTGTTCTGTGTAGGTATTCACAATGCATATTTGTTAATCTAATTCTGCCATATAGGCCATATAGGCCTTTATATAAGCTAGGCCTCCCAAAAAAAATTGTTTCTCATCACCGCACGCATCATAGAAATCAGGTTTTGGGGGAAACTTTTTCTTTTGCCAAATTTTGATAAAAATGGGCAAAATTGGTCATATTTGGTATCAAAGTCAAGCTTATAATGCCAGCAATGCAGTAGTATATAGAAATAACTTATATTTTCTCCACCTCCAAATATGAATTAATTCTTAACCAATAAAATGTGAATTTTGGCCAAAAAGGACCCGCAAATTATCCTATACATTTTGGCCTGCCTATGGAAGTGTGATTTCCTTATTTTACTATGAGTGAAATAAAGGGAATGAGATTTCCCGTGGTTGATGTGCGGTAAGGAAAATCTGGAAACATAATTCTGATATCGCAAGGGGAAAGGGAGTTGCACCCTGCAATAATTATGTTTCCTTTTTTCAGATCATGCCACATATTATAGATGCACTATCATCTTACAAGCAAGGAATAGTAATCTCATCTTACCAGGGAGGGATGTCGCAAGATCTATAGCATTCAGGAACAGGGGAGGGTGGTGAGTGAAAGGGGGGGGGGATTCTCACAGTATGCTACATGACCAATTCTATTTAGGGGCTAAATTGGCAGAGAAATGGTTTCAATCAACGCCGGCGTGGGAACACGCCACATAGAGGCTAATGATAGAAATCTTATTGGACAGTGAAAGGAGAAAAAGAGCCTGATAGACATTACACGGCAACTGCGGTCCCTGTTTTCCCCAGATAAGCCATTAGGCTCTAGAGTGGGAGGGTGTTGGGGGAGGAGCAGGAGGGTGAGGAGAGGTGATACTATAGGCATTAAGCCGGCCTTTTCTGTAAAGGGTCTTGTTCACTTCAGCAGTGGTTTTCCCAGTCTCATGAAGAGATCCAAACCAATTGTGGGGACAGTCCCAGCAGCAGAGGGGCCATTAATTCACCAGGTGTTCCCATATTAAGGCCCATTTACTCCCTGGTCATAAACATTCCCTTTCCCAAAGTTTCTCAGTAACGGTGTGGAATTATTACAAATGGCGCCTTCATGGTTGTTGGAAAGGCCCTGCTCCTCTCCACTCGCCACCATCTCATTTCCTCACCCTTCCATCGGATGTTGAGGCAGTGTTATCTGTCATTCATCATTTCTATGTTTTTATTTCTTTATTTTATTTTTCTGATTCTGTTTGGCCATTTTAAGAACACGTCGGCCGTCATTGTGTTATCAATGGGGTTTGCTATGGAAAAACGGGGATGGAATTGTGGAAAGGCAACCGACACCCTTTTAAAGTGTGACCACGAGCAATTCAGAAGATGTTATTCAATTAGTTTCATCCGCGTGCAATTTATCATCGGTGCACAATGAATGGGTGGGGAATATTTGAAAACACAATTTGTGTGATTTGTTAGGGTGATAAGAAATCTGCAGATGTATATCAGGATTGGTTTAATACATGCTATACAAGAGGCCGAGGGAAATGTTACCGTTTATATAAATGTTTCTGACAAGGAAGTACATTGAAATATAGTTACTTTATATCGTTGTACTAAATACCACCACAATGGTAAGGGTAATGTCTATTTTACAGGACCCATAATTCAGTAATAACCAAGGATGAATTCAGTTTAAGAAAGGAACCATAGGACGTCTCTCCACTGCGTCCCCATCATCACAGGTGACTTTGGAACCCACAAGCTCTCCACCATTTTCTTGACGGAAAATAGATCCTAATTAAAAACTAATGGGATTAATACCCGAAATGTCAAGCATTTGTAAGCCGTGCACGGAAAAAGTGTCAAGTATACATTTGAGAATTATTACTTTTTGCGGGTGGCATGATGATTTACCAATACACTCGAGTTAATATTCCATCCTCGCCTTGGTGCACCACAAAAATAATTGCTATGACAGAGCCTCCTAGTGGCAGCATCCCAAAGTAAACAAACATGGCGGGCAGGGCTGGGCCGGACCCTTACAACGCCCTGTCATGAATCATGGCGGCCACTGTTAAAGCTAATATTTGGCCGTCCCCAGCCCAGCGCTAGGTCCCTGCCATGGAGGCTCTGTCAATCTGAACACATTTTCATCATCTCCACATTGTCCGAGAGCCATCCCATCAAACCTCCAATCACCAGATCGGCCCCGCAGCCCAGTCTATAGTGCTCAGCAATCACATCCCTCTATTAACGTTCAGGGGTGAGGTGGCCTCGCAAGGGCACGTCTTTATCAGACCTAGGGTATGAACACCACCCCTCTTCACTTTCTTATCTCAACTCATTTCTTCTTCTGGTGGAGATGGGCAGAGGAAGCATTACATGCCTGGAGTAAATTGGCGGCTTCAGGATATCGTTGTCTTATGGTATACAATAACTAGTGCTCCAGTACTGGTGATATGCTTCCCCATATCTGTTCATAGGTGAGCAAAATCCGGAAGTTTTATTGTATCAAGTGTTATATTGCTTCAATGTATGCCTTGTTACAGTTATATCATATGTTATCAATTTAGAAAGACGTCCAAATATAACAATCCTATAGAGCTATAGTATGAATATACCTTTATTGTTTATAACCTTTGGGGAAAGCTTTGAGCACATGACATAATGATCGCAATATGAGTATCATATTTACTCTAAATGGATATTAGATGTGTTACAGCCACTGTTGTGCTATGTTACTCACACAGAGTTACTCAAGGGATTCCGCCTATTGCAAATTGGCTTTTCCAAATGTTGTACATGTATATCTGATTATTATATATAAAATGTTGAGAGTATAATCTAAGGCCTGAGAATGCCTCTCCTATTATATGGTCATTGATGTTTTAAAGGTGTAAACCATTGCATTCTTTCTAATGTTAATACTCATCAATGAATTTAACATTATTGATTTTAGATATCCTGTCATATTGTATGGGGCATTATGGTTCTTAACAGTTCCGGATTTCGCTTCAGTAAGTTGGTAAGGATAAATCAATGGTTTGAATATCCAATAGTGGGAAATGATGCCAAATACATATGGGGGTATGCGTTATCCCCCATCTATATCGATAGTATTGCCAGATCTGGGGTTCAAGATTACCATGGAATTGAAGGCAATTTACGGGACTTAAACTTTACACAAACACTAGGAGGCTTAACCGTTCATTAAATCTGAAGGTTTGTGCAGTGTGACTATTGGGTGCATTAACACTAACTTTATCTGAGTTGCAGGGAAAACTGTCTTAGAGTCTTACATACCCGAGACATCCTTCCCTGCTGCTGCAACCACAGTATCTACTTTAAGGGTGGTTTATAGGTAATAGAATAAGCTAGTGTCCCTACACAAGGGAGTTGGAGTCTGAGTAAGGTGCCTGATTATGGACAAGGCGGGCAGGAAACAGGGTATTAAGGAAAATCACCGGCAACGAGCTAAGCACTATATTTCATTCAGGAGCTTTTATTCGCTCGTATCTAAGCAGATTTACGATGCAGCCGGGTGCTGTGTCTTAGATAGGCAGGCGGTAATAGATTGAGAGATCCCTCTCTCTACCCTGTGGCCTGTATGGTACCCACAGAGACCTCAGATTAATGAAGACATGTGATCCCAGACCATTGCCCTTACCCTGGGGCTTGTAAGGACGTCACTGACAGGTGTTAGTAGAGTGAGAAATACACCGGGCATTCCACCTAGAAACACTACCCCTGCCCCTTACCCCGGGCCCTAACCCCATTTAGCACGATAAACCTCGTCATCCATCTTTTAACTGGCAGGAACAGCTGTCCGAGAGACTCCATAGAAATACACCCTCTGTATGGTTTCCAGGATTGGTAGGGTCGAGAGTATAGGAATAAATGGAGGCTAAGCCAATATATGGCTGATTATAGCCATGGCAACCAGCTCAAATGCATGCAGGCTGGCCCATTAATCAGTCCATGTCGAACCATCTTTAGAGCATTTTTTTCCAGTATATCCCCTCAGCCCCTTCCTGTTTACGATGTAATCTGGAACTTCCACAATGTAAACGTTTCAGGAATATTCCAAACCCTGACTCCTGTGTCATCTTTTACCCTGTCCATGCAAAAAAAGAGATTAGGAATACCATGGCATGTCAATCTTTCCTCATACCCCTTATAGATGACGTCATACTTGAATACAGGTAGCCCCTTTTGAGGGTCCCTTAATTGAATAACCGTGGTAGTTATGATGTCTATTGTGAACAGGTGAAGGGACTATTTAAACCACCATCCTGTATCTTAAAATCCTCTGGAGCTTATCTTTAGTCTGCTTGGTTCTTATGGCAAGGACATCGCTTTAGGAAATATATCAACGCTCCAAATGACCCTTTTGACAATACCTAGCCTGTTCCATGCCTTAGTTATAACAGCCAGAATAGTACATCACCTTTCTAAGCGCCTTCTATGGTATACGAGGTTCTGACACGGCAAGATGCTTGCAGCATTTATACTCTGTAACAACGGCAACCGAGAGGCATCCCTTGTGAATCGGTACAACCACTTGTATTTAGCTCCTGCATTTTGAATTGTGTTCTTGGTTAGCAGTATGGTAAAGTATAGGGTGGGTTGAAAGAGGGCTGGGGTGGGTGGGCAAGGGTTGCAACGCCTGATGAGTTACACCCCTGGTGTTAATGAATAATGTAAGAGAGAAAGGGCCCTTGTATGGGACATTGCCCAGGGGAGTACCTACAACCAGGACCAGTATGGATAGCAGCAGTGTATAGTCCTACAGCTGCTGATCCCTAGCAGCCACAAAAAGCCATTCTCTATTGAACTTCCCATCTGTCTAAGGCATTTGTGTCACCACTAATAGTCAACTCACCAGTATGTCTCCGCTGCTGTCCTATTAGCGTGTCAGTATGCATTAGTCTGAGGAAGCACAGACATTCTAGGTAAGTGTCCACCTGTATGAGCAACAGCAACAGGGAGATAGAGGGAGAGGGAGAGGGTGAGAGAGAGAGAGAGAGAGAGAGAGAGAGAGAGAGAGAGAGAGAGAGAGAGAGAGAGAGAGAGAGAGAGAGAGAGAGATGGAGAGAGAGAGAGAGAGAGGGGGGGGGGAGATGGATAGAGATAGTTCACTGGGAGTGCCCAACCCTTTAGAGAGAATAATGTTATTTGTCAGCAAAGCAGGTGGATATTTTTGACATATGGCGCATCATTCATTTACGATACAAAGTTCCTTACTCTATGATCAAGGTCTGGGTTTGATTTGGCCTCGAGATAACGTGGGGAATAAGTGCTTCATTCTCTGATTGCTATCCATGTCCTATTTTAACCCTTTGAGGGTAGAACAGTTCCTTCATGCACTATGCCCTTCTGTCGTAATAATGCAAGAATGTCGCCTGGTAACTTGATACACGCCTGAAAGGTCCGCTTGCATGATTCACCAATGGACTGATCAGTTTTTATCCCCAACTGGGGAGGAGTCCTCATAGTTTTGCCCGCAGCCTTTTACCTTATCTCAATTCGCACGCCCCTCCCTATTGTTAAATAATAACCACTCCCCATAATCAAATCTGATTGCATTCAATGGAAACTCCTAATATGAATCGATGGGCGAAAGTGGCTGCGTTGGAAGGAAACTCTATGAAACAACTACAAATGAAACAGATTCCATCACTGATCTTAACAGGGCTTAAACATCAATAGATCCATATCTATACACAGCCTGTTAGGAGACCTATCAATATGAAGAAAGACACGCAATTTGTCTGCTCGGTTTATGTTTTATTCATTTTGTAGGCATAGCCTTAGGGATTTTGGCATTGCCTCACTAGAGTGGCTTCCTCCTACAACAGGCGTACCACTCAGGAGTAGAGATGGGTCCCCATGGGGAGATTTGTTCCTGTCTAGGGCTCTTTTAATGGGTCCTTCTCAGTTTCTGTATAATGCAAACAGGATCAATCATCGTTCCGGGTAGGATATAGGCACCGGTGGAATCATGATGCCTGATTGATATCACATGCCCATAAGGAAGATCAGACTTTGAATCGACCTGAGCTGAAGTTATCTTTTTTGTCGCCTCAGGGGATTATCATATGGTGGATGTTCATTCAGTATACATGGGCAGCGTGTTCGCATATCGATTTGAGATTATCTACACATCAATGCCCCTTATATAAGAGTCCTAAGAAGACACCCTTTGATGGTTTGATGCTCTTGATGGACTTATAATACGCAATTATGTTCGAGGATAAATCACTACACTATTCCAGTTTACCCTCAATTAAACAACTTAGCACGATGGTCTTTGTTGGCTATATTCGTATTGATGGTCAGTTTCATCATCATTTTTATGTCAAATTCATTCATACACACTATGAATGTGCAGACATGAAATGCTTGCATTACTTTAAGGCATAAAATCACCATATTATGACCCAGCAATAGAGAGCCAATTACCCAATAAAAGCCAGCACCTTCATGTCCTAGTGTGCACAGACTACCCTTTTAGGATGACATGATACCTAAAGGCAGCTGTTATTTTTCATTGATATTGAAAAACTTACATTGTACTTACAGATTATTTTGCCAAATAAAAAGATCATTAAATACAGTACAAATACATTAAATTTGTGATCCCCATGCACCAGCGCAACGGCATTTACCCGCCAGGGCTGCATTTCTACATCATGATCACAAATGGACATAGTGCCCTCCCTAAAGCACTTTGCAGCCGCTAAATGGTTCGAGAATAATCAGATAATAATGAGGCGATTATAGGTTAAATCACACTGCATACTGTGCTTACAGTGATCAGGATATGGCTGCATGTGTTTACAAGGCTTTAACGCACAGCTGAATACACTACCCTGGAGGCATTTTTCCGGACCTGTATCCCTCCCAGCTGCACGCCATTCTCGCGCATGCGCATGTGACAGCTGCCATGTCACTCAGATTGGCGATCGCCGGCAGCAGCAGCACACAGTGAGGGGTACAGGAAACAGCTGGTATCAAGAGCCACTGCATTCTGTGTCCCTGCCAGTTGGCTGTCTGCAAAACTCCTTCTATAGACATGGCATTGTCAGGATATTATAGGATCACATTATATGATAAACATGAAGATTCTGAAAGTTTGTAAAACACCTTTATGAGGGTTGAGTGCCTACCTTTAATTCGAATCAGTACCCTACTCCTTTGCTCATGATTCAGGATATTTAAATTTCAATCTGTGTTTTTTTCAAATACGTTTTCGCTAGTGCACAGGCCATTCAGTTCTGCGGATGTCTTATTTTGAAGGCCCAGAGAATTGTCTGAGGGCAATTTTCATATCAGATTTCCAGTAAAGAAAAGTATGAAGCAAGTATTTATATTGAATAAATGCAGGTTTCATATTTTCTTCCCATTGATACATCGTAATAATTATGTGCAATATGGAGGAATGTTATGAAAAATGGTTATGAATTTTTTTTTCTCTCTAGAAATGTATATGGTCTGATTTAAAAGCCCTAAAAACTGTAGCCCAAGATTCAGCTTCTCGATCATCTAGACCGGCAGTATATGACACTTTCTGCCTGTCCAGAAGCCTTTTTTGCCGGTGTCTGGCACATTTTAGGAAAGACTGCATCAAATATGTTCCTAATTGCGTTGGTATGGTTAGGAGTAAAGGTATGATTATGGAACCAATATCCTACATAATATACATGTATTATAGAGAGAGTTATATATAGATATATGATAGCATGTGAGAAGTATAGGAAGACCTAGATTCGTATGTGGTAGCATTATAGTACTATAGAGAGACGGATTTGTATATGGCAATTCGTAAGTAGTATAGAAAGGGTTGGTTCTGTATGTGGTGAGCACTATACTACTTACACACTACTTAGCTTGTAAGTAGTATAGCACGATTGGGATTTGTACATAATTATAATGGTAACTGGAAGTGGTAGGCATATAGGGCTGTGTATTTGCATACGGTAGCTTGTAGGTATCATGTTTGTACACATACATGGATCTCTACATGGTAGCTTGTACATAGTATAGACAGACTTGGATCTGGGTATAGTAGCTTGTATACCCAGCTAACAAAAAAACGTTATTTTACGTCAAAATAACGTTCTAAAACTGTGTATAACGTTATGCCATAGTGAGAAGCCTAAAAGAAACGTTATAAAACGTTAAATAACGTCACAAAATGTTGTAAAACGTGTTTTGTTTACTGGGTAAGTATAGAGGCACTCAGATTTGTGTATGGCAATTTGTAAGTAGTATAGAGAGGGTCGGATTTGTATATGGTAGCTGGTATGTATCTAGAGGCAGCCATTGTCGTATATAGTATGGTAGCTTTTCAGTCTATGATAGAGTTGACTTTAACATTGCAACTTGATACAGCCAGCGTGAGCATTGACTACTTTGGAAGGTACTATTAAGTATGGTAGGCGATGGTTCTACTTAAATCAATAGCAATATACTTGTCAATCAATACACAATCAATTGTCTAGCAATACACAATCCAATTCAGAACTGATACAAAATCAGAACCATGATGGCAATGGAGAACTTGATGGTGTCTCTGAACTATCCATGTGCATATTTCATGAGTTATAAGCGGTATCCAAAATGGAGCTTCTAAGTTGTAGGCGACACATCCATGAAAGTAGAATGCACTATAGCTTAGTGTACACGATGGTTTCGTGCCCTTGAGGGAGTGCCTTTGAAGAGGAACACGCACGAGTCAATGTCCCCTTGGATACCAAAGCACCGGATTGAGTGATACAAAGTAGGATAGAAGCTTAACCATGCAACTTTGTTTCATGCATATGGCATAGAGGAAAGATGGCATACACAACTATATATAGTATGTCGCTATATCTAGAGTGCTATACATTTATAGACTGCAAGAGGAGAGCGAAGACTCCCTCCACCTCCCCTGTATAAGTCCAGAGCACCTGTCCTCTCTCCGCACTGATAGGGGCAATATGACTTGGACCCTTAAAAGCAGCTGTTCGACGGAATTGAGTTTTTAAAAAAGCAGTTGATTTTGAATTCAAATCACAGCGTGGAAAGGGCGTAACATTTAATGTAATTTTGATAATAATATTGGCATGCTCATTTGATGTAGTCTCCTAAATGAAATCTCTGAAACTCCCTTTTTCTTATTGTGATTCGTAGGAGCACTTGGAATCCTGCATGCTACTTATTATGTAATAGTATATATCTTTCTTTCCTCTCATGTATTAATTCTCTGGATATATTTTTTGGTGACAATTTCTCACTCTTCCAATCTTATTAATTTCATGGCACATATTATGACACGATTCCACTATTAAAAGCATTATTTATTTAATTTGGTAAGTAGCAACGGAATTTTCCAGGAAAGACCAGAAAGTAAAAACCGGACATCAGATTAGTTTTTTTTATTTTTACTTGACAAACCATCGTGAACTACGTTCTCCTCATAAATTAAAAATTACCAATGGTAGCCTACTAGGACCATAATAAAAGTGTGTTTCAGGCAGCATGGTCAGAAAATTAGGGTAGGTAGTTCGGACTTTTATTTCATTTATTTCTAAAGTTGAGAGTGCCAGGCATGAATCAGGAATTACCTTTAATAAATTTAAATAAGATTTAATGAAACACCATAGATTGACTCTCAGCTTTTAAGGATGACCCACTGATGTCAGAAATTATTTAAGCCACTGAACAGTTGGGGCTTGTTCTTGCGGACAAAATTCGCGAAAATATGAAAAAAATGAAAGAATATTAAGAATATAAGAAAATGATGGAGAAGAAATGATAAAAGAACTTTAGGTTGGACCCTTTTGAAGCTAGAGTTGAATTGCCTGAATCACTTCTTTTAAGATTTGGCCTAATCCAAACAATATCTGGTACAATGCAAATGCTTTCGCAGAAAAATATAGTTATTCTGATCTAGAGCTCATCGTGCTTTGTCAACAGTATACACGGTTGCAGAATAGGAATTCCCTCAAGCGAGAAACCACTCCCCACGTCAAAGGTTCCTTGGATGAGTGATACCTAGCTGTTTGTCTTCAGTCATTCCTAGCCCTCGCCCTGGGTAATATCCAGAGCCTTAGGTAATTCTCAGGCATGCCAGGAGGAAAGCCCAGTAAAGAGACTGGTGTAGAGGGTAGCTATCCCTCCTGGCATTCTGGCACAGATAAATACTACCTCGAGGGGAGATGGCTCAATAACTCACCCCTCATCTAAAGCCTACAGGGTATTGGGCGAAATTCCTTTTATCAGTTTACCTACTATATTTATCGTACTAGTTTTTGCTATTCAAATTGTCTTTATATACCACAGTGGTGTTGGTATTACGAAAAGCTGTACTGTAAAACACACACAAAAATGAAATCCCCCAAAATAATTTTAAAGGTTCTGGAAAGGATGAGGGCCTGTTCTTTTATCTTCAATCCTGACACATGACCTTGTCATCATTACTTTATGCAACTAACCAGTACCTTGCATTTTTTAAATCTTATTTGTCAGAATGTTAGCCAAACAGAATTAATGTACTCATCATGATTCAACTTATCCTATTCTAGTTAGAAACACTCTCCAGTATGTTAATAAGGGTACTGGTGATCTGGTCCTCACAATTATAACCACAGTGATTGATACTGTACACACGCCGTTGTGATAGTGACATAGGATCATCCAGTGTATATTGCCTTTACACCACAGTCGGCTGAGAGAACAAAAAATATGATCTGACTGTATATATTACATAGAGGGCTGTATGTCGATCTAGTCCATTGATCATGCACACTCTCCTACTGTGAGTGTATACATGTCCGACGGATATGTGTGAGTAGCTGCATAAGTATTATACGCCTTGGACAATGGTAATTAAATATCCTCGGCTGGTGTCTTGGGAAATTACCCTGTCCTTGGCTTGTAACACTCACACAGCAAATCACTGTCTACCACATACACGGTTTCAGAACAGCAACATATGCCCCGTGTACATATACCCATGGACATCCACTTGTCATCTTCCACCATGGACATCTTCCCCCTAAGCACTGGGACATATGCATCCAGGCTGCCATGTAATCCACCCTTGGCCTATGGGACTCCTGGACATCTAGCCCCTGACAATAATATAACTCCTTTGATTTTTACCAGCTAGCACTCCTACCCCCTAGGACATCCACCCCCTTGGAAATCCACCCCGTTGGGAATCTACCTCTGTGGTTTACCCTCGGGGGCATCCACCCGGCCATCCAAACCCCACTGGTAGGTATCCATCATTATGTGGGCATAGTGGCACCCTTATGCACATTCCCATCAAACCAATAGTATATCACATAGCACTATTTATGGGGCGCCGTTCGAACCTACCATACAACTGTACATGCGGGTACCTGATCTACAGTGTGCTTTAACTGTTGTTACCAGATTAATCTGCAATGTACTGGGCAATCATTAAAGAGCCACATCCCTTCGGACTCTGCATGAATAATTTAATTTAACAAACCATGTAATCTACCGACTTTTCATGGCAGTATGATTCCATACAATGCCATACATTATAAAATACACTAGTTCATTTATCAACTAAAAGGTCTCATTCCCAGCTACTTTGTTAGTTTCCTGGCAATCGTATTATCGAGCGCAACGTTCCTGGAATAGAATAACGTCTGACTTCATTTTTGTACTAAATGTTCCTATTCTTGCCCAAAGTGGTTAAACTTTTGATGCCGTGAGCAATGAACACAGCCGAGAACGGACAACAATATTATCGATACACTGTCCCTTGGTCGGGGGTAAGGGAGTCAATATTCAGCCAGTGTAAAACGGAGAACTGTCTGTATAGGGGGAGAGGGATGGAGGGGGGTAGGAGAGTGAGTGTAGAGCATGTGGTGCAAACAAAGCAGACTCTGATAGGGCACAGATGTTGATTTATGCTGCCAGTATTCGATACAACGCCACCAGATACGACTGCACAACACACAACCAGTAGCGAGACCCGTCAGGGGCAATTTCCTGCTGTCGGACATGGGTTGGCATCAGTTCTGTACTTCCCCCCTCATCCTCTGCTTACTATCCCTCTGCTGATGCACTGTATAGGGTTTGTAGGTTAGCCAGGATACCCATAGCCAGGATAACCTAATGTGGGTAATTACATCGAGCACGAGGAGGGCATGGCGATGTGTGTCTACTTAAAGCAGGGCTGGCGTGTGAAAGGATTGATTAGTGTTATATTTCTTAGCGGCATCTGCCTTATTGCCACTTTTGACTATCGATCGAGTTGGAAGTTTAATTTTGTTCGGTGTGCCAAGAGGATTTATATATAACCTGGGATGAAAAGTAAGATAGGCTTCTAATTTCATGTTACAAGTAGTCACAGTCATGTTAGTCCTCAAGGAAGTTTCCTCCAGAACAATTCTGTATCTTGGCAGTATTGATTAATTCGTGGACACTTGATAGCCGTAGGAAGTATTAATTTCATGGTGAATTTGAGATTTACTTTAGGTTAGTACCAGAACTGCCATTCCAGACTCCTCTGTGCAAAATTATGTATAACATGCAGATGGCTGTTAGAAAAAACAATCCATAGAGACTCACACGTCTTGCGAAGCTTTAATAATTATTGTTGTTCTAATTGTTCATGTAGGATGTACCCAGTACCTCCTTTTGCAGAACGATATAGATATGGAGCACTGTCATGAAATTCTGTCTATGAATGATTATACTTCCTGAAACTGGTCAAATGTGGAACAACGTAATGTCTTCTGGCAAACTCATATTGCAGTAGGTAAAGTGAGTTCTAATACCACGGGAAGTAATACAGGGTTTAAGGCGTGCTTTATGAGAAAGTGCAACCAATAAATTACCCTTGAATTGACACATTCAGAATTTGCAGTGCCTTGTGGCTGACCTCCTATGACAACACTAATAGTTAGTTCACTACATATGCAGCGTTCCTCAATATAGCTGCCGCCCTACATGACCTAGGGATTCCCCAAGGGTGTGACTGTTGTGTTGATGTTGCAATAAAGCAGTCTCTATAGGCCAGTAGCCCTGGGAGGGATCACCACCCTATATGAATCCTGCCACGAGGATGAAGTACCAGGTCTGCTCATTCCAACTGCTGCCTGCACTGCACAAGAACTATAAACCAGAGTCAATTCCAGATGAACCACTCCCAACCTGGGAGGTAACCATAGTAACCCCTTCTCTCCAGAGCCAGTGATTTCTAGGCCCAGCAGATGGAGTCTAATTGCTCCCTAGTGATTTGTACTGGTTTTTATATGAATATTTCAAAGGGAGCAATAGATTGAAACAGGAAATCTTGGCAATTTCTTGACTCCACGAGCTATATTTTAAGAAGGAACGAATAGAATAGAATAGAGACAAAGGGAGACTACTGTGGCTTTCTGCCTGTGAATAATGTTCCTGTCTCCAGCCATACAAAGGTCTACATGCAATCAGAGACGGTTACATGTAGGTGACACGAGTCCCATTACAGAATCCCTCAGTCTGGTCTACCTCGGAAAAGAATATTCACAACTATGAGGAGGGGATCCAGAGGGTTTAAAGCTTTACAGATTTGACTCCCTTGAAACATTATCATCTATAATGCTGACAAAAGCATTGTTTCTGTCTTGTCCTTCTAGAGCCTTCACACTTCTAAGAGCTGAGGTGTAAAACTCTATAAGCAGCACCATGTATGGGCAGGGGGATTAGTCAGGTGGCACATATATATTGAAAGCTATCTGACACAACAAGAGACATCTCAGTCTTAATGCTTCCCATGCATGGCATCAGACTATAGCCTAACCCTCACGAAAAGCGTTGGTTTAATTTGCCAAATATGATCTATAGAAGAGTATGATAAAGGGGCAAACTTTAGACTCTACACTCTAAGGACAGTGTGTTACGTTTACACACTTATCAACACGCCTTTCTACAGCCACTTTTAACACACATTTTCGTGTAACACACTTCCCACTGCACACTCTTTGTCAAAAGTGTGTTGATCTCAAAGTTGTGTTGCAAATATGTGTGTGTAACTCCTCATGCATATTCCCGCAACACACTGTTCTTAGAGTGTATGAGTCTATAGAACATGCCTTGAGGTACCATCGCAATGGCCTGGATAAGCAACAGATGAATTAGCGCTAGTCTTGAATGAACTGCAGGGATGAAAGTGTTGGAAAAGTAATCCACTTTACTATCAACTCGTCTCAAATGTATTGTATTGGCACCTACGGTAAAGCCAATTTGAAATGAATTAACGTCCAGGAGTCTATACAGGTCAAGACGATAGCTATACAGACTATATAAGCCACACATTAATGCAGCCAGTCGTCCAATGCAGATGGATCCACACCTCTAGCCTTACAATACAGTTCCTGATTTATGCAAACGCGAATTCCCAGTAGAACTGCAATGTCAGCCGTGCAGCTGTAAACAGCTGTGTTCTCTACCAATGCCCCATGAGTGTGCTGCTCCTGAATTGTCCAGTGCTCATAAAAAGGCAGGCCTCCATATTCATGGTACAGCCTAGATGCGTGTCACGCGGGTAACCTCGGCTGTCAGGTCCTGAGCTGTCGCACCTTACTGATTTGGTTCTTTTACAGGGGAAGCATAGCCTTCTGAATAAGTCTCCAATATGTCTCATTAATGATTGTCTGTCACTATATATAGGAAATGTTCATGTCATCAACTTCGCATATGATAACATCTATTTTACACTGGATCGTTGTATACCTTTCAGTAGTATGCTATCAAAGGGGTATCTAATGCAATTGCTAACCTTTTTGAGGCTTTGATTGTAGTTTCCTAGGTTCCATAAGGCCGTGGTAATTTGATTGTTACTGGGTCTTTGTTCATTGTAAAAGGTATCAGCATTTGTTAATAAAAGCTGGAGTGTCCCTCTTACATCTTGAGAGCTTTTCTTGCATATCTTTATAACAGTGTTCTACAGTTCTTGGTACTGATACGCACTGCTTCGAGTCTGGAACAGTAACATTGTCTCACTGTTAGAAGTAACGTCTGTATCTTTACAAAATCGAGTTCAATAGTGGTTATAAGTTCTTATCCAACAGTTTGGAAACTTACAGTAAACTCCAAAGAAGTAGCTTATCTGAACCTGAAGTAGATATCACATGGTGGGTTTCCATATCAGGTTGCACAGCAGCCAGCGAAGCTGCACTGATATCTCACCTGTTAACGCTTTCCACGTTACGTGTTTGAACAGTGTGAATGTTGCAGCGCCGTGTATGACTGCAATATAGCATCATGCTGGGCCTTCCGGGGTATATTATCGCTCTTGGGTTGGTTTGATGCATTGTTATGGTGGCACATCATAATACGAAAGGAGGCCTTTTGTGATCATGCCGCCCTTAAATGGTTAAGTCGGATTAAAAGTTTATCCATGAGCTGTGTACCAAAGTCTAATATTCTGAAACTTTAGACAATTTTAGCTAAAGCCTTAGATGGTCAGTAAGTATTGAATATATAGCTAGTAAGACAACACTTTATTAGCATACACATTTATCCGAATATCCCCATCTACAATTTATAGTTAATACTTTGTGGTGTGGAAGGATGATTCCCAATCGACAGCTCGATCATTTTCTCTGCTGAAGCCTGTGCCCTTATTCTAGTGATGAAGCGCAAAAAGGATTCATCAAGAAGAGAACTTAATCAAATTTAGTGGTTCCAAATCCTGTTTCGAAGACCTGCAAAATCTCATTAAATTTGGATCATCTGACGATAGTAGAAATAATCAAAGGATTCAAGTCCAAGAACTTGGATATGATATTCGTTTCTGTTGGCTTCCAAGTCATGTAGGCAAATAGGGAGGAAATGAAAAAGCAGATAGATCTGCTAAGCTTTGCCTCAGATGTCAAAACCAACCATGCCTGCTACCACCCTCTGACTGCAAACCAGGTGCTAAGAAATTGATCAACATATTGTGGCAGAAAGAGTGGTTGGAAAATCATGGTGGGAAACCCTTTGAATTTTGTAAAACAGTGACTGAGACAAATTGTCCTGTTTTTACAAACAGAGGGGACAAATCAGTAGTTTTACTTCTAACTGTATTGGTCACATTAGATTAACGCATGCATACTCTCAAAAGTGAAGATGGGCCCTTCTTGTATAGTATCCAACCAAGGATTGATAATCAAACACATCCTTCTGGATTGTGTGGGTCTAATGCTCATGCTTTTAGACACCATCAGCAGATGGGCTGTATCAAATTATAAAATTGCATTCTGCACATTTTTAATTTTTATGATGAACTAAAATGATTTGTCCTGCATCATCCTATCCTGACTGTATCAATCACATTAGTTTCGCCTATGTAAACAGTTATTAACTGTCCAGTAACCCAATTGCAGTGGGGACAATACAATGGCAGGCAGTAAGGGCAAAATACTGGCTGCAGTGGCTACAGGACAGGGCAGTATTGTACTGGAATTGTGAGGGGGTTCTATGTGCTTCTAGCAGAGGCAACAGGTGCATGTGATGAGTATATAGCGGACCTATCATGGGCAGGAGATTGTAGCTGCCATGTTTGAGGACCCAATTTGAATAGGTTCATGTTGATACACATAGGACGCGGATGGCGACCAAAGATAACGCCCAGGAAATGGGAGAGGAACGGAGGGAAGGATAAGTAGGTTGACTAGGATTAGGAAAGGGAGAGGAGGGGAAACAGGAAGAGATATATATACTCAATGTACAGCCTTGTAGAGATAATATCCAGAGAAGATGACATCTTGGATATGATATGCTGTAGTATATTTGGAGAAAGCTGACTCTAATCACTCTGTACGCTATGTTACAAACCAGGAGAAGAATAAAACTAAAAGAAATTCTACTATATTATCAGGTTGTATTTCGCACCATAAGCAACGAGTACGCTTTATACGATCATCGCATGAAAAACTTTTCAAATTAGGTTTTTACAAAACAAAGCCTGACATAAAATTCCTTAATAATAATTAACAATAAACTTAAAAAATTGATTAATTCTATATCGAATCATGTTAATTTTCTCTCAGGTTAGACAGACAACACCATATCAATGGGAATCAAGAGACAAGTAGTTGAGCTTCTACATGTAAATACAAGAAACGGCGGGAAACTGACGTTTGAAATACTACTCGTCAAAGCTATAGTGTGCTCAGAAACGACCAAAACACGAACCAAACTACGCATTTATTCGTAGTTGACAAAGGCAAAGACAAGGCCAAAGACAGACAGTCTAGTCACCAGCTGAACAAAAGGAGGAAGATAAGAGAGATAAGAAAACAAAGTCCGATTGGCGGGCAGGTGGGCATATAGACAAACAGAGAGGCTGATATAATGTACATAGAGCGAAATAGACTTAGGAAAAAAGGCTTTTGCGGACACAAACTTCTGTCTTATCAGCCTACACCACCACGAGCCATTGTGGACACTGGATACACTGGCCCAGAAACATCTTCGAACTCTCCTTCAGGGGAGGCGCATTAGTAACACTTCGCTGGTTTCCCCTGTACCTACACTGGTCGCAGCGCCCCTCGCCAGTTCTCCTTCACACCAGCAGGAGCCAAAAACGCCCTGGCGGAAACTGCTCCGGCATAATAACCGCCATATTGAAAATCAAAGGAATTCCATACCTTAACTACACCTTTCTTGCTTGCATGGAGACTATGCAATGACGTCAGAGGGGTATTCCCAAAGTAGACCAGATTGAGGCGCCTGGTGGTGTGAAATAAAACTAAGCCCTCAGCTGCTGTGGGTGGGCTGTCCTAGCGGTGCTCCCCGTTCCGCTATACGGCTAATTCCCTGTCGTTAATTGGTTCCGGCTATGGTTTGCACGCCCCTCCCGTATCCTGCCTACTTAATGTGGGCTTAGCAGCAGGGCAACTAGTGCAGCATAAAAAGGCACCATCAGAAGAACGTGATGGCTAATTTACACAGTCCTTGGCATGGCCACGGCTTAATGCCTCATCTAATATTTGTTATAAGATAAGCATGAGGACTACATTATATGACGACTATGATTACAAGAACATGTGTACTTGGATGTACCCATTCATTGATTTTCTCTTATGTTTCTCTTTTCGGGGTATCCCCTCATCAGTTGGTAAGATTGGGGTTTGATGCATTTTTACTTCTTTTTTTTTTCAAATTGCCAGTAATATGTATTACTAGACTATGATATAGCAGTCAATATCATATTATGCTAACTTAGTTATCGGAAACTCTGTTAATACAAAATTGACTGATATTGTAATATCTTTAAATGGGAACTAGGTTCCTTTGCCTTTTAAATAAAGCGTACCACAAATGGGCTGACTCGATCAGCTTACTGAGCTATTCGATCTGTTCGGGAGATACCAAGCATGTTTCATCTCCAGTCAATCCGACTTTGTGGTCGCATAAGCCTATATCTGTATTACGCTACTGGAAACTGGGTTGTCTCAAATGTTGATTAAATTCATGCAGTTCCTTTATGTTAGGTTCAGGCGAGGAGATGACCATTACAATTTACAATTTAGGTTAAAGCTGTGCATGGCTGTTACATGCAGTTTAAATATAAAGGTGTTTCACAAGGGCTGAAATAGATAATATATTTATAAAAAGGTTTTTATAAAAAAGCTAACAAAGGTATATATGAAAGTTATGACCGTTCTATGCCAACACTGGCCGTATTACATCTATAAAGATCAGTTTAAATGGGGTGTCAAGCAAGTGTTTCACAAAAACTCTACCAGCGATGACTGTACTTCTTAGCAAGTTATAACCACCCTGTGGATATTTCACAATCCCTAAACAGGGGGAGGTAATAACATCCCATACAATATTTCGATAGATGTATACAACCAAGTGGTTTAGTTATTTTTGTTATCTTTTGATTAATTGAACATTAATGCGAAATTCCCGTTCTCAAATTATAAGTATGTTCTTACCATATGGCATATACACCATAGACAAATCTGGACAACATTTCTATGATAAATGAGCTCAATAATTGGCATGATTATAACATTGCAGATATTTAAACAGTGTCAAATGGGCAGATTCAGTCAGTGGAGGTTTACTTGATCATTCATAATTAAGCGCCATTGAATCAATTTTATGTGTACTAGTGTTTCACAAGGATCATTTTTATTCTTAGACCACTACTCGTATAAACCATAGATCGATCCTGTTAATTTAGGTTCTTTGTAAAACACCTTCCAGGTATCTCAGCTGTACACTTCATTTGGGTTGTAGTAATTGTAGACGTTTGACATTTGGAAGGACTGAATCCTAACACCATGACTGACCTTTACCGTTTAAACCAATCGCCAAGGTGGGGGAAATCGAGATTGGCCTTCGGGGAAGAATACGCAATCGGTCACTTTATATTGGTCTACATTTAACTGTCTAATATATTACACAGCACCATAAGAGTCCCAAATACCATTTTACAAATACAACAATTCCCATCAGATTTTATGAATTGTTATCACCAGAGCCCACATCACATCTCATGTTATCTGATAGTGTTCTAGTCATGGTGTGCTAGTGTCTCATAAGATGGCACATTATTAAACACAGTTCTATAGTACACAATAATATACCCTGCAAACAAGATCTCGTGCTGAGCTCGGGCCATTCTTGTATCAAAACCCGTGATCTCTAAGAGAATTGGGAACATTTCTGGAACGAGAAAACATGGATAGTCTTTCCACAGAAGTACATAAGACATTTTCTTCTGGCATATTCTCAGGGATTTCTCGTTATCTCAATGAGTGAAACTCAAGAAATATACAGCATCTTTGTACATGTAGACCAATCTTCTCAGGACACGCTCAAGAAATCTTCTCGTGTCATATACTTGGGAATTTTTTGTTATTTGCATCAGTAAACTTTGGGAAATACATTATTATCGCTATTCAATATAGCACAATGAGCGTACACTATTCTCGAGAATCTCCCATGTGTAGCTTACCCCTATCTTGTGTATATACAGCTTGTGCTTTTCCCAAGAAAATACAAGATACTAACTTCTCTCATTCTCCAGTTCTGTTTGCAAGGTTATCTTGCCACTGGGCATCTTAAATCAGAACTCACCAATGCAGCATTGCTGTAGTAGTTACTCACCATGACCAGATGACCGCATTCTTCACTGTATTCTTACATCATGACTTAATTTAGACACATGTGCATCAAACCCGGGCATCAAACCACAAGCTGTCCTTAAAGATTGCACATCCACGCCCCCATACATGTACATTAGCAAGCCATGTTTATGCAACAAAAGAAACAGAAGAATCAAACATGGAGATCGGTATTGTATATATATAAATAGCGTATAAAGTATCCCAGAAATCTACATTATAATGCCTTCCCAGTATCATGATTTCTTGTCCATGCATTAAGTCACCCTAACGCCGAAGCACCCAGCTGGCACGCCCACACGCCTGGACTAGACTTACTGTCATCTGTATTGATTCGTCTAAAGTGAAATCGATGTAGCTTTATTTTTCATTTTTGATACTTTTAGGATCCTCTGAGACAGGCTGCTTTGGTTAGTATTTTCCCTCGGCCTGTGTAGTATGAGAGGGTGGGCTACGTGGGAGGAAGGCAGTGGCAGTGGTGAAAGACACCGACCCGTTTACAGGAATGACTCACTGTACATACGGAAAGATTAGAGCTGCACAAAAGCCACTATAAATCTAGATGTACATCGCTACATAAGTCAGGTTAATCGGTTTTAGCATTCTGTACGGTACAATTCTGTATTAGAGTGGGAACATGAAAATGATAGACGCACAGTAAAAGGCCGTTCATCGTGTGCAAATATCCACAGGCAATGCTGGGCTCTCCTCATAGAATGTCACATTATGAACTAGTTAGTGTGGGTTCACAGTATACTGTAATTCGTACAGTGCTCCTATAAACTAACATAGATTCCACTGTGTATCTACGTTAACTATTCACAGTGTAGATTATCATTTTAGAGTCCAGCATTCTCAATTTGTACGAGAATGCCGGACTCTCTTTTCATAGTAATGCAATTTCAATTTCTGACACTTGAAGAGCATTGAAAGACCCTCCAATAATGAAAACAACTATCTTTGATGTCCGAGGGGTTATCTCATACTTTATCTCGTGTTGTTCAGCTGCTGTTACGTTAAAGACCCAGCGCCCCTATATATATAGGGCTGCGTACCTGTCCCGGCTCCACTCCGACTGCCGCTGGAGGGGTACTGAGATCTGCGCCTCTAAAGCAGGATATCTGAAACTATAGCCGTCCTCCATGCTACAAGGACAGTCCCTTTCACCGAATAACCCTTGGTATATGACCACAAATACATATGCACCTCCGGCCGACCCTGCCTCATATCAGCCACAGTTCACTGCCTCAAAGGCTATACAATAACCCCAATGAAGATAGAGGAGCATAGATACGGCTACTACCAAGGTTAATGATGCCAGAACATGCACTGGTCTTTCCGCAGTCTTTTTGGTCCAAATCATCATATGAATCCTACAGCTATATGTCACGATACCTCCATAGCCACTCACTGGACAACCAGTCTCATAAATAATGTAATACACTGGGAGACAGGATAGAAAGAAAGCCCAGTAAATACCACCGTCTCTATAGAGCACATTAGGCATGTACCTGATAAATGACTGTGCCTCTGCCCTGTTCCTTAGCAGACACAAAGGATTGCTACAGCATGGCGACCATCCCCACGGTGGTTAGTTAATCTTGCATGGGGTATATACGTCTATTATGGAAGAGGTCACAGGCAAATCATGGAAATAAATCAGACATCATCATTGTGGCATTCTGACAAACAGGAAAATAATGAAAATAGTATAGCAACATGACAACGCTGTCCTTTAGCTAACAATGAAGATACTTCGTACCAATGTAATTAATAGTCTGGCCAGAACTGCATATGTCAAAAACCATCATATCATGTCACGTAGCACATAAAATCAATATGAGAAAATTACACACGTTTACAAATACTGTGTGAAGTAGCTATGATATATTTAACCAATATTGAATGGCTAACGCCCTCACAAGGGGTTGTATGGCTCAATATCGGCACGAGTGCGTAGCACGAGTGACGATATTGAGCCATACAACCCCGAGTGAGGGTGTTAGCCATTCAATATTAGGTTTATTATACGATTTATTGATTCAAATGTCCTTATTTACCTTTAAAACGTCCTAATTTCGCCATTTTGAAGGATTATTGACTGAATATCACTCGAACACCAGTAGTGCCATGTTGTTTTGACCTCCCACCAACCCTGCTCGCTGATTGGTGGAGTTAAAACGGGACAGCCAATGAGAGGACACGATACAAAAAGGCTTTGGCACCTGAGCGCGGGGCGCATTTGTTAGATAGACTAGAACATAGCCAGCGTTTCCCCTGCTGTGTATCATATCTGCCGTGGCCGAGCGGTCAGCGCGTATTGCTCATACGCAGGGGGTACTGGGTTCGAACCTGAGGGTGGACTAGTGGAAACGTAGCAATTTTAAAGGGCCTATATGTATGTGAAAACCCCCCCCCCTAAAATTATTTTAACGACTAGGTAAATAAAGTCCAACTACTACCTTTATAGTAAAAAAAAAATTATAAAAAAATATTGATTTTCAAAGAAACTATACCAAAAAATGTCTTTTCTTCTGTAACTCGGTAAATGATGGTCCTACAGGGCTGGAAATCCGCCTGTAGACTCCTTGTTTCGCCACCTCCCGCTACCAGCGCCTCCACGGCGTGGTGGTTAGCACGTCAGACTCCAAGTCTTGATGTAGCCTGTTCGAGTCTCCATAGAACCTCGGATTTTATGGGTGAATAAACTTCGGAATCGCTCAGGACCACCGGAAATGGCATGATATCCACCGGAAGGGTGCCGATATCACTAGATATCAGCACGGGGATATCACCTAAAAAGCACGATGAGTCGTTCAATCGTATAATAACTTATATTAACCGAGTTCATTGAGAGAATCAAACAAGTATCAAAGCCATTTATTACCCTACATAAAATAGGCTCCGGGAAGTGGTTACCAATATAATATGCTGATGCTTTTTCTAGGCACTTCATACCTTAATAAGAACCCTGAGAATGCCCTTGAGACAAACAGCCCTACCCTATCTGCATGTGCTCCTCCAGTACCTCCTCCTTCCAGTGACACCTCCTCCAGACCATCCATCTCCGTCTCCAGCCTCCTAAAGTAGGTGATTGCCCCGTGGGGAGTACAGATCAGGCCTGATGACGTGGCTGAGAGCAAATGGCACCAACCAACCAAACACCAACTATTATAGCAGAGAGCCTACATTCAGACTATGTGCTAGGCCACTCAGATCTACATGTAGCTGAGGAGAACTGACTGAGATGATGTACTGATTGAATGAGTGGAGAGCTCCTTTACACAAATATACTATGATGGAATCATGCTTCTTTGTCCAGATTTATCTGGCATTGCTTTGAGAGCATCTATACCCTGCTATATTATCCATCCTGCAAATGGTGCGATGGAAAAATAATTTTAGTAGTAATTAGACCTCATAGTGCTGTATAGACTATAGTACCTTATAGTCTCCCAGGGCACTACATCCTCTGTTACCCCACAGAGGGTCTCCGGATGAATGCATGGACAGGCCCATGGCAAATCCACTGACCCTGCCTATAAATCAACATGGGGGGTAACTGCTTACGGTAGTGGTGACTGCTACAGCAAGTAGCCATCACCAACGCCATAATCTCCACCAGAGGGCCCTTCTAATTCACATGCGGACATCCGACGGAGGCGTTTAATGATGTGGGGATCGATACGAAGAGTGCTCTCAAGCATGAGACGAGGTGAAAGATGAGTTGTGGGGTGGATGAGTCCCCTCGTGCCCCAACACCGTGACCCTGTGCGGTGAAGTCGGATGGTGTGGTGTCTTATGGCGGAGGTAGGATTGCAAGGTTATAACCTATGACCAAGACCGATGCACCCAAAACACAGAGGTCGTCCATAGGTCTCGCCATTTCATGGCTGTCCGTCATATATCAGAATAGTTATGGTGTAAAAAGTACCAGACTTTCTTAACTTTTAACTATCTACCTTGCATGGTCGATTTGCCGGGAACATGAATCCACTGTTCTTTTTATATATATTTATAGATATCTGGAGCCTGTTTCTATTTGCTTATCGTGGGTAAAAATGTATTTCGAAACGAATTTCCCTGAGTGAAGGAATACAATCATTTTCGCGAGGAAAATCGTTTATCTATCTGAGACATAATGAAAAGTAAGAAATACAAAAATAATGACCACCCAAACGTGCTCGTTACCACAGCATTTCTAGGTGCAAACGTGGTCGTTTCTAAATAGAAAAAGGCTCCAGGCCTCATAGCAATTCTTCTTCTTCAACTGTATACACATAAGTACGTGGGGGTTCAGGCATTGTGTGGTATGTCTGCAAGCACTGGCAAGTATGAGACTGATGACATACGTCATTTAGGACAATGAGGCATGTGCATTATGGATATCATGTCACTGCATATAATACATCAAGGTTGTTACCATGTCACTACATCCTTATGAGCTATTGTCAGGACATTACGATGGGAGGATGCAGCTGCAATGGCTGAATAGTTCTGACCGGTTACGAACACAAACATAGGGAATTACCCTGAAAAGTGTAGTAGCTATACAACTGTAGCAAGGTATTCATTATCACTTTCTGGGCACTGATTGAATAACTGTGATAATTACAATAATTGCCTTAGTGGGACACTTGAAGTAAACAAGAAGTGTTTTGCTCAAATTAATGCTCCCCGAAAAAACAAATGCCCATTCTGATTTAATGCTAGAACCATTATAACTAATGAGCACCCAGTTACCCGAGGGTGTGCATAATAAAACATGTTTTCAATTTGGTTGAAATCGAACTTTGCCACTTCATAGCAATATTGATGTCCTGACTACTTTTAAAACTGTGAACCAACGAGTGAAGTATACTTTACTGTTCTCCATAAAACTGTGAACTACCGACTCCTCCCACACCGCACACCAAGCAAAGGGAAGACAGTATCCCACCCAAGGAAATAGGGTCGTAGATTCAATATTAGCCTTGGTAACACCCTGAAGAGGTCCTACTACTGTAGCTAGTGACCAGCATCCCTAGCCTTAGTAGCTCTTACAGGATAGCACCATTAGCAGAGCACGCTTTATACGATAATGCCACAGACAAAATCACAACAGCCAGGAGATTAGGCCTGGGTTTTTATAGGGCGTAGGAAATGCAGGAATGAAAACACGGCAGTTTTAATGATATAATGTAGGATTCTCAGTCCAGATATCCAGTATTTTGAGGCAGGGTGTTTAGCAAGTTCTCTGATCACAAATACAGCTCTACCATATGTTAGGATGGGACACCTTAGACACATCTTTTACAGATGAAAGCCAGAGGCAAATGTCACAACAAAGCCCCATGGGCTGGGGCTAATCCAACGTAAGTGGCTGCAGTCAACACAGGGCGTCAGCCTCGGGAATGGATAGCAGGTAGAAGGAGTGGTAGAACTTGGGAGATAAGAGGGAGGGTGAAAGCTGGGAGAGTGGGGCGGGGCGGCAAAGACAGTATCATCAAGATGATCAAGGTGAGGCAACACAACCCAAACCAGCCTGAAGTCCATCCTCGATGTGTGAGCAGGTACTGATGGCATGGTTAACGGGGATCTCCCTCGAGAAGCATTTAATTTGATAATAACCAACCCACCCGAACTTGTCACTGTGTTTATATCAAGAGCACTCAATTATGTTCTCAATCATGACATTTCCCTGACAGAAAAGATTTCATTATGATTCTACTAAATGACACAATCAGTGTTTATATTAGGCACTTGGTCTAATTCTCTCTTTGACACAAACATTTCCTACTTAAAGCCTATATTATGTCTAGTACGGCCAGAAAGTCATGTGTGGATAAATATCACTACATGATAGTTAGTAATTTCAAGCTTGTGACATTGGCAAGGACATGCACACTTGCTGCCTCAAGCGAAATTACACCGCTGGTGTCAAGACAGCAATATTGCCGGACCGTCCCCATTCAAGGAGGCCGCACCCTCTCCATGTCTCACTCCCCTATGGGTCGTGTCCACTTATCGAGCCTCCACACATGCACAAGAGTGGTTTCCAAGCTGTGTGGAGGGGAGCCAGTGAAGAGCAGTCTTGAGCAAGAGTAGTACCAGACAGACAGCTTTAAACGACTCACAGGCTGTCATATTATGTTCCTGTGCTAAACATGGCTGATATGGGGGTAGACGCCATATGTGGGCACATAATATGTACAGAAAACAGATATGTCTCTGCACATAATATGTACTAAGCTGTGCCAGGTGGCAAGCAATAAAGAGACTGTATACCTCTTTGTGGTTGTGTAGATACTCAGAAAAGTTGGTATGTGCCCCTATGTAGGTAGGATCCTCTTTTATGTATGATTCACCGGATTGTATATATGTGCCCCTATGTATGTCGGATCAAGGGCCATTGTTATTGACCGTTACAGCTAAAGGCATCACTTGTAACCTGTCGGATGTGAATTACTGCATTCGGAGATAATTATCATTAACGAAGCAAATATTGTGCGAGCGAGCTAGAAACTTGATTAGGCAGATCATGCTGGTATGAAATAAGTAGTTAAATTATAGCGAATTAAATAGATAAAATTTGAAGAAAAACGCACCCCCATTGTATTTATCTACATATAATATTTAGGCAAGGCTTATAATAATTATTGTCTCATACAGTCAATCTATTCAGAAACACATGACCTGGAAACCTCAGACATCCTAAAATAGCTCACCAGAGCAGATTAACTACCAATGTGTTTTATGTGTTCTGCATCTCCTAGCAAAATGCTGATGTATTATTATTTCTCCATGCCTCTTATGGCCTTGTACTTATAAGTGTATTCTCAGATTCTGGAGGTGATGTATCATATTTACATACCATGAAGAATTAGTGGACAAGATATATATCGTCACCTCAGTGGAGATAGGTTGTAGCTGAAAATGTTTCAAACTCAGTTGTCCTGATCATGTAACCATGGATACCATTTAGTAAGATTATTGTGGTATTACATTTGGCTAGTAATGAACTAGGGGTATAAAACTATATGAAGACGAAATTCCACCTCTTTGATGTTTCATGTATGACAGCATTCTGAATATGACAGTGTTTCTTAAAATGGAAATATTTAAAAAAAAAAGGGGAGATTTTGAGTTACGACCTTTCTCCACTGAGGAGACGATATAGAGATAGATGTCGAATGGAACAACAAACCAAGATCTTAAAATTGAATGTTATACTTTGGGTAGAGAGAAGTTGGAGAACATCAACACTCCCTGCCTGAGTCCTACGCTCTGTTTCACTTTCTTAAAGCTGCTCTATCATCTGCGAGATGTTAAAGAAATATAGATATTGAGGTCCGAATATAAACTCACTCAATCATTGTGATTCACATAGGGTGACAGAGAAAACCATGCTCCCTATTTCCTCCATTAAAGGGAGAAAGTCCCTGTGGGTCCCCAACCTTATAGTAGCTGACAATCTAAAGCCTGCAGGCTCCTTCCAGCTATGGATTGTAGATGGGACCATGTGGAGGGGTGCCTGCAGTTCATATAGATTACATTCAACAACGTCCCAAGGTTACACCTAACTGCCTTACTGGCTTTCCTAGTTGTGGTTTATCTGAATAAAATTAACAAAAGAATACTGTTATTGAACTTAATCCAATACGACCAACACGGCTGTGTCAAGTTAGTCCACTTATAATCTGTGAAAAGAGTTTACGCCAATACGTTGCAGAGCCAGGGGATTATCGTATGAATATTGTTATATACAAAGTAAAAGAAATTTATGCGTGCTGAATACGGATTCGTTGTAATGAATATGTAATAAATATCGCACATTTATGTCATATTCTATTACAAGTTCTTCACTCGACTTCCTAGTATGTGCCTGGTGAATGACTGTAGCTCTTGCCTGTTACCTAGCAAGCACAAGGACTGGTTCGGCATGGAGGTCATTGCGATGGTTAGTGTTAGGTAGGCTCATGCAATCTTCCTGTGATGTTTGCAGACATATCCTACATGAACAACAAACATTGAGAATGCCCAGAGGACCAACATCCCTTCCCTATCTCCATACACTGCTCCAGTACTTACTCAATTCTGTGACAACTCCTCCCGACCATCCATCCCAGTCTTCACTCCCCACCTACAGAAAGTAATTTGGTCATGGGGAGTACAGAACAGCCTTAGTGACATGGCTGGAATTAAACAACAGCCAGCTATAGCAGAGATCCTAGATTTAGAAGGGGCTAGTCCATAGTATCAGCTATTCACCACTCAGCCTTACATGCCGAGTGGGCACACAATTCAATTCAATGGTAAGTCTACATTGAATCAACATTGAATCAACATTGACGACCTCTTATCAATGTTGATTCAATGTTCTGTGCCCACTGGGTATAATATTCGTATAAGTTTTATCGTGTATAGATTTGAGTATATATGTCAGCGAAACAGACGCCATCACATGAAATTGGATTATACCCAGGTAACCAAAATACGTTGCATTACTGGCTACTATTTCCATCATTACTACCTAATGTGAAACATAAATGCAGCATGGTACATGCAAACCTATGCAATTTTGAAGAAATCTCCACATTTTTGGAAATTTTGGGGTATATAGAGGAGCTGGCTAAAAGAAAGTAGCAAAAGAATATTTAAAAAAAAGATAAAAATCCGACCTACCGACCCTAGTTTCATCACATGTTACCTGAAACAAACCTTCGTTTTGAATTTCGCCAAATGAGCCATAGAGAAACGGTATATAACATTGTATAACGTGTTTTTGTTTACTGGGTAATTATAGCCAGACAGGCAATCATAGAAGGCCCAAACGGCAGAGCGGCAAATGGCCGGAGTATACTCTTGAGTATACTGTACTGTTATTTCCTTTATAAAAATCTATTTAAAAAAAGACTTTAGATCTTAGACTGCATCCTTCTATACGCTTAAATGAACTACTCTAGACCTTTGTCCCACCGAAGAACTATCAAATATGAAATGGACTTATTTTCTCTCATTCGGTAGTGCTATATAGAGTATAGCAGCTTGGTATCCCAGGTCACTACAGCTTCTGTTTCTCAATAGAACTGCTCCAAATGAACACATGGACGGAGCGATGGCCAACCCTGTGCCCCTGGCAATTCATCAACATGGGGGCACTGCCTACTAAAGTGATTGCTGCCATAGCAAGTTGCCACTACCCTCACGATAAGCCTCACCAAAGAGCTCCTTTAATTCACATCCGGACAGCTAGCGTAGGTGGTTAATGATGCAAAGATTGATACCGGTGGTGCCCCCAAGCATGAGAAAGGTGAACTGTGAGCTGTTGGGTGCCTCCTCCACTGTGCCCCTTTGCAGCTAAATCTGAGAGTGTGCTCACGCTGCACAGAGTGCTTTATTTAAAGCAATGTTCTGGAGAGTTTCCGACGTCTGAAGAGAGGCTAATAGGTACAAGTGAACGTGTATGTCCTTCTGACCGAGACAAAATCACCCATAACACAGTTTTTGGCAACAAGTCATACTTCAGAATAGCTAAGGTGGAAAAGGAAATCCTACCTTTTTACGCTTTTACATAATAAACAATACTTCAACGGCAGTATGGCAAATATATAGTAACAGCCACTAATATATTTACAGCATTTTGAACATCTTACTATCCATTTATTCTTCATATGATAGTCACACTAGAACATGGTTGTATATTAAGCACGCTTATATATGTCGGTATCTGATCATAGGTATTTAGACTATTGTTGGATTGCATGTGGTCAAATCAGTCACAATCCACTATTAGTGAATTGTTTTTATGAATAACCGACCCTTCACACAAGCTCAAGGTAGCTAGGTCATTGTGTGGTCTATTTAGGAGGCTGCATTCAGTTTGTGTGATTTGGACAGAAAGCCATTTGAATTATGGAGAACATGTCCCACGGTACGATCTTAGTAGGCTGTTGGCCATGTCAATCTGTCCTTATAATCTAGTTTGGATTATAATAATGGAAAGCAGCAGCGAATCGCTTTGTCCCATTATGAAATAACACACAGACACATTAAAGCCTGATATATTATAAGTTAAGGTGGGTCGATCTGATGCCAATTCTGTTTACTGCGCCATTTTCTGCGCAGATACATTCTCTAGTTTGACAACAGATCACCAGGGGACCTTTGTTTCATATTGGCATAGGTAATATCAAATTATTAGAAAATGATGAAAGATGTTGGCTGATCGGGGCGAGAACCACCAACCTTTGAATATGAAGGCATGCATTCTACCACTGTGCTGTGCAGTCTGCAGTGGCATCCAATTCAAAAGTCATACATAACTAGCCCTCACTATATTTCTATTTCTTTTCAACTATTTTATTTCAATGAGCCTAAACCTTAGAAATATGCGGGGGACCATATGTTCAAAATAGATTCTCTAGATAGAGATTAAAGCCTATACTCTGAGAGAGTTATATAGAAATATAGCTACTTTTCAATACTATTCTATGTAGACATGTGGCAACACACTGTATAATCCTATCACATAAGACATTAGCTTGAGGCTTGGATATCTCAGAGAATAGCTCGGGACCCCCCTATTTTCTAAGCTTCTTTGGAATGTGTATGTTATCATGGTCTAATGGCAAAAATCTGATGAAAATCTAGTTACTCCTACACCAAGAGATCGAGCCACCTTAATGCAGTCTATAAAATGAACCTTTTACTATCCCAAAGTATGCCAATCTTGAACATTTCCACTTAGTATCGTCAGACAAATTAAGCTATTTATGGCTACCAATTGTATCTCCTAAATCAGATAATGATTGTCTATAATTTTCCTTTTTGTTATCAACATTTGCTGATAACATTGTACTTTATATGCTTCTAATGGTGCATAAGTAAGGTATTTAGTAGGTTGCAAAACCAGGTCTAGATCCTATAATGATGCATCTACGATGGTTCTTACAGTAAAAGCCACAGACAAATGTCACAGCAAAGCCCCTCTGGTTGGGACTAATCCTATGTAATTAGCTACATAGGGGTCAGACTGGTGAGAGCAGATGGAGAGGACAGGACCAGGATAAAGGGTGGAGGGAGTAGGGAGGTAGGTATATCGTTTATGGAGTTGGGAGAGGAGGAGACGAGGAGGATAGATTTGAGAGGATGGGAGGGGAATTATGCTGTGGGAGGAGGTATGAATAACAGTCACAAAAGCAGTGGATATATGAGCCAGGAGATGGTTTACAATAGTGGAAATGGAGGTCCAATGACATGCCAGAAACATTGAGCAGCTATATACGGCCATGCCAAAGCCTGCATAGAAGCAATCCTTGATGCATATAACATGAACCATGCAGTTGTGAACCTATCCATTCAGTTGTCACCATTTCACCATTAACCTAAATCCCCTTTGTATTCCATACACCGATCATAGGATGGTGTTTAAAGCAGTTTCATTCAGAAGACTCCACATGATTATATTGTAAGTCCCATTCATGAAATCTACGTGCTCATTTGCGGAAGAACACATTTCCATATGGTTACACCCATGTGTACATCAGTGTAAAATCAGTTGTCACGTCATTTAATTTTCTCCACTTCGACACATAAACATTGTTTTATTTTAGGTTTATCATACTAGTCCCTACAGAAAGCCCTGTGTTGCAGACGCATAACCCTACAAAAGTGTAACTGTAAGGTTATGGCCTTGGGGATTGGGAATAGACGATGTTTGTTGACTTCACAAAGTGAACTTACACCACTGGTGTCAGTACCATGATATTGGCAAACTCCATCTTCCACTCACCCATGGGTCGTGCGATGGGGTCGTGCCCACTTATCTAGCCACTGTCTATGCCCAGGAGTGATTTTCAAGCAGTATGGAGGGAATTAGGGTAGAACAGGAGGAAGACAACGAGTAGGGCCAGACAGGCAACGCAGGCATAGCTATAACAGGCAAGGGATCATACCATGTTCCCTGCCTATTATGGCTGATATGATGGGTAGATGGTGCACAGATGTATATATATAATAGTAGGCATATCAGCAAACATAAGTACAGTGAGCTCTGCTATGCGGAGGCAGATTTACTTCAAGAGTGTATTTTCTCCGTCTGCTTTATCTAACCAGTTGCTAACAGTAACCATAATATTATTATCTCCCTTAATGTTCCTCAACTGAACACTGAATTGAACAACAGTCCAAGCTACAGTAAATGTAATATTTAGGGTAAATGCTATAATCACTCGGCCAAAGAGCACTTAACCCTCCCCCTTGCTTCCACTCTCTCCTTCACATGCAATTAATGCTCAAATCATGACAGGGACATGTTATATATAAACTGACCTAACCATTGTGGTTGTCGTAGATGACTGAGAAACCCAGTCTATATCTACCTATTTCCCCCAATAAAGGAAGAAGGTCCCAGTGGATCTACAACCTTGGGGGTAGCTGACAATCTAAAGCTGGCAGGCCCCACCCAGTATTAGCTTGTGGATGGGGCGGTGTGAACGCATGACTGCAGTCTATATAGATAACATTCAACACAGTCCCAAGGTTGCACCTAACTAGCTTACTGGACTTTCTATAGTTGTGGGATTCTTTTATCGAAAAAAACCTGAAGCATTCTTCTATGTTGTTCTTTGTAGAGGGAATTCTATTCGAGGGCGAGCATTGATTGAAGAAGGATATCAGAATTATAATGCATGTTCTTTAGAAAGACGATGTCAACACTTTAGAATAACCTTATACTGCATGGACTAGGCGCTGGCTGGCTCATTGTTGTTTCCTCTTATATCCAAGCAACAGCCATATGCATGTCATTAAGTTTTAAGGCCATGTCAGTGTATCGGTGATTGCAATCAGATTTATGAGATCGAGAGTTTAATAATGCACAATTAGAATTCTAGTTTGATATCAGCATTAAACATGCAAGTCTAGACGGCTGACGTTCGTTTAAACATCTGTCACAGGCCGAGGACTTGTAATGTCAACTACAGATTTTCTACGATAAAATTGATGCGATAAAACTGTGCTTGAAATGCTACCTCATAGAAATAAATGAGTATCTTCGTCGGAACGATTCTACTCACGTCCTTGATCTATGACCAAGCAAGATTGCATCTGGGACACTGCAATCCTTGGGGTCACGTGATAAATGGTACTGTCTACTGGGATAATGCCCCTAAATTGTTCCAGAATGCACTAGGGGATATGTATATAAGGAAGCAAACAGATCGGTACACGTAGGGCAGGGTAGGGAAAACCATCAGCGATTTGGATGTACTTTTTTGCAGTATACACCTACAGGAAACGCACAGAGAATAGTATTATGTAGTGTTTTTTTGGTGTGTATCTATTGATAATGCATCCAAATAGTCTAATAACAGTCTAAACAGAAAACGTGCCGGACACCGGCTATAGCCGGCTAAAAGCCTGCTGGTCCGACAGAAAGTCTGTGTCTGCCCCTGGGTCCGAATGACTGGCTGTGATCCTGGGCCACATGCCAATTTTTACGGTTTGTAAATCAGACCATTATTAAGGTTTCTAGGGAGTTAACTAGAAAGCCTGAATATTATGTAAAAAAACACAAAAATTTACCAATTATGATTATCAAAATGGTTTGGATATACCAGTAACCTCTATTGAACATCATTTCTCATGTCAATACTTGCTTATTACTACATTTCTAGCTACAAACATTTCTGCGGGGCATCCGGACCTGCAAACCCTAAGCCGGGCCTGCAGATTTGCAAATCTGCAGGACCGAATGTCCTGCAAGGTAAAAAAACTTTTCGGATAGCCTGGTCTAATGGAAACAGACCCCAATAGGGTTGTACCCATAAAAATGGTAAAAGGGTCGTTGGGTGATCCTGACCTCATTCAGTTGTTTATTTAGAACCCATTTCAAGGTGAGCAGCTCATTTAATTGACACCCTATAGAGCACGCCTAACAACAAAGTGGCCAGTGTGACGTTTTATTCACTCGCTCCTAAACAGGTGTCCAACCAGAGACGATTTAAAAAGAAAATAGGTTAATCTTTTTAGGTCGATGGGAGCTGAAAATTAATGTTATGGGAGTAAAAATCAAACTCAAAACTTCGGGAGGAACAGCGCATGTGATATAACCTAGAGGGCTATCTCAGCCTACAACACTACATACAAAATTTATACCCACTCTGTAAATGGTACTGACAATCAATCTCTTGGTTTCCAATACGTTATCTGGATTCATATTGCAGGGATATATGTCTTATCTCCGCCTGCGGGGTGGGCATTCTCATATTGTTGTCGGTCGTATACCATTGTCGGACGGTGCGAGGCTTCTATCTACAATCACTATGGGATCCGTAATAGCAGCTCCCCCCATATCCAGTAAAGCCAACCAATATGTCCTCACCTACCCTATCAGTGGCGGCCATCGGCAGATCTATACCTCTTACCTCTGCTCACTACGAATTTGTCACACAATTAATGTGGCCTGCAACAACACGATCCTCATCCCATCTACTGCATCTTTGTGCAATATGTTCGGGTGATTCTTTGCAAGAGATCTATTTTATTCTAGACTAAAGCAGTACTTCTTCTCATGTGTAAAGTTTGTTGTTTCAGATAACAAACGGCCTGATAATACCTTGTAACGTAAGAGTTAAAACATAGCTTCTCCTTCCTCTTTAATATTATAAATAGACAGAGCTGCACGCTAAAGTGACTGAGTCAGTGGTTATTGCACGAGAGCTGCCTGCCCCATATTGCACTAGGCCTAGTGCAATATGGGGCAGGCAGCTCGAGTGTAATAACCACTGAAGAGGTCACTTTTAAGTGACGCTCTGTATTTATTTCAGGGTTTATCAATGTAAAATAGTTATGTAGTCTATGTTAGTTTACGTCCACGGCATTTGTTTACTTCCGCGGCATTTGTTTACTTCCATCGGCCGCCATTTTGGATTTCGCACAGGTCACGTGACCCTCGGTGGCCTAGCGACGCTATGGCGACCCCATGGCGACCCCATGGCGACCACTGGGAGCGTGCAATACGGCTAGAGTGTGCAATACGGCCGAGGGTTATTGCACGCTCCCCTCACGTACGGCCCTCCCATTGCTTTAACCTTGACAGTCCTTATTCACCATGAAATAATCAACAATATAATAACATATCTAGGGCAATGTATGACTTCATCTCACATTTCATTCAGACCAGGTATTACCCTTCACAGAGTCTATACACAGAAGTGTACAACTCACATACCATCTCACAATATACACCAAACCTCCCTTGTCCCACCACTGCTGGGCCCAAAGCGATTTTAGAAACTCAAGACAGCCAAATCACACCATAGAGCAGGCAGGCGGCAACCGCTTTCGCCCGAGTTATCTAGTCTAATACCCCGCCCCACTGAGTCAATGCTTGATGCCTTGATTGCACTGTAGGGAGAGGGAGGGGAGGAGAGGGGGAGGGGGTTGATAGAAGCCTTCAGCGCTGGAGGTAGGCAGTCACATCACGTTTATCTATCAGGCGCCAAAAGTCAGCTGAAAGCATTATACTATATATAAGTATGGCCAAGGTATTATTGCCTAACCTTACTGATGTATGCCATTGACTTGAAGTTCACATAGGAAGGGTTTTCTATTTCACAGTAAATTGTTCATCCTATATATAAGATCAAAGACTAAACACGATGTACCAGGGTGGCACAGATAGGCATTGTGCTTCCGTTTTGTTATTAAGTAGCATAGGCAAAATTATTGTTATCGCCAGTCAAACACTCATCATAAATGTACGTAGCCTTGTGTATTATACAAAATGATGCATTGTGAAAAATGACTTCAAAAATATTTATATATGGCACAGTCATACTCGCACAATATCACGCATAGTTCTATAGTACAGTCACCTAGTCACACATCACTATCCAGTATTACCTGTTGGTTGCTGGAAACGTAATGGTTGCTTTTATATACCTACCCACAATTAAAGCCTAACAACAAACATCCGCTCTGCTTAATTACCTCATGTGAAGATCATGGCCACCAGCAGGACATGAAATATCAAATCAGGTACTCCCAATATAAGACAAAATCAATTAACTTACACACTGCACCCCATGGACGATGTGTGCTTTGTCAGAAGTGTGCACAGTCCCAGTGCATCGCTCTAGGCATGACAAGAATGTGCCACGCGGAAGAAAGTAGTCCCATGTGAATGGTGGCCATTGTTCGGAGGCGGTGCTCAGGTTGTGTGGTGAGCGGATGCTGCAGGGTTCTGACTGGAAGCAGGAGGGTATATATATATGTAGGTAGACGGACAGTGAAGACAGCACAAATGATTTTGATTGAGCGGTGTTGGTAGTGGTTGTGATAGTGAGTAGTGATGTTGGGAATAACTGATTAAACCTGTGCTGGTAATCTACCTTACTGGAGGTTTTGGTGATTCATAGTCTTATTTTGGTCTGATGGTAGTGGCACTGATATGTAAATATAAAATTCACTGATATTATTTACCCGAAATGCGATTGTATTCCTAAATTTGGAAATGTCAGAATCTGTGCACGCTCCAATAGAAGGTATTCTATATTCTGTGCATGATGTTACATAATTTTCCTTCCGTCGATCTACGGCGGTAGACATAGTACAACTTCTGCAGTCTGGGCATCAAATCAGACATTTCGGGGGTTTCTGAGCGCTAAGTCTTGAGATATATGGCTTATGCTGGTGCTTAGACCACTCCAGACAATATCCATGTTTCTCATCACCGCGTGCATCATCAAAGTCATATTTTTGGCAAAGTGTGATATAAAAAAAAGATAATAGTGGACAAATATGGGCATATTTTTAAAGCTTGCAGTGCTGCACATATGATGGGATAGAGACAACATGCATATTCACAACTTTCCTAGATCATTTATCTCACACTTACTAAAAATGAATTTAGTTCACCAAGAGCCTAACTTACTACCTATCTAGCACTTAACGAAAGCAAAGAAAAGCAAAATAAGCGTCCTAGTCATATTATCTTTCATGGCTTGGTGATGAGAAACAAGGATATTATTTGGCGTGGGCTAATGCTGTCTTTTTTTGTCAGTGGAAGTACTACTAATTTTGCTCTTAGTAGGGATCATATTATCGTATTAGACGATGGAATCTACTGCATGTGTAGATCCAGAGATGACACAATCCCATCTGTGTCCTCACGTCCCTAATCAGCCCCAGGAAATTAACCTAGTGGGAAGGGCTTATCATATTGCAGGGAGGCCAAATAGTGCACAGTCGGAACCAAAGCTGGTTCGCTGATTAACCCTTTGAGGCTAGGATGAGGCATAAAGTCCCATTTCATCGGCTGTCAGTGCTGCCCAGTGAGTGAATTACCGGGGCTGCATGTGTGCATCACGCAGACCCTCCAGGAGTGTATCAACACTGTGTGGTATCATCTAAAATATTGGTGGGGTACTCGTCCGACCTGTATTCTGGCATATTAAATAGAAAGGGACATATCTTTAAAAGCGCTATACTGCCCAAAAAGAGTTAAGAGTCATCGTGTTCCCAAAATAGATCATCTGTTTTGTCTGATGTAGGTCCAGCATGAGTACATGCACATATGATTGTATTCTTGGATATCTTATGGATCATTTCCGTGCGGAATATTTCTCCCTCTCTTCGTTTTTGCAAATCAACATCAATGTTTTAGGATCACATGATACTGCGTACATAATTATGATGATATGAATGTATGATGTAATCATGTATTCATAATTATAATTACCATATAGGGTAAGTTATCCATGTCATATGACTGTGTTGATATACTATATTACAATGCGCAATATCTTTTTATGAAAGAGTAACATAGGATGACGGAAACATAAAAAAATCGTAAGATGTAGTTGAACTAGATGATTTAAATATTGCAAAAGAGGCATTAGAGCCCTGCCAGTATTTATTAAATACAGGATAGTTTGGGCATGAAATTATTTGCATGTTAGCTCCAAAGCTTTAAAGGAAGGGTCTAGATTCACCTCTTGGAACAAGAAATTTCACTCAGACTTGATTGATGGGTATGTAGAATTACATACCCCTCAACCATTTTTCTTTTAATTTCGGCACATTGAACCAACCCCCACATGACATCTGTCCTATATAATATATATTGGCATCTAAAACATTAACTAAATTACGTTATAATATCTGGAATGTATACAATACCTGCTGGAGGAGTATAACATCTCCCTCCAGTAGTAATAGCATCTTCCAGGTCAATAATAATTTGTCCAAGAAAATATGAAGAAACTAACAGCTTTGCAATTGCACCTACTCTCATGGCAACCAAGCCTTATTTCATTTTCTTCTTAATTTTTCATTTTACTGTACCATTCCACTAAATTATGGATACGGATGTTGAACTAGATATATCATACTCCCAGGTCATTGATCTTCATACTTTAAGTGTAAACATAATACATTACAATACAATAATCAGCATTCTAATTATAACAAGCAATATTCAAAGCAATAAATTGCATGCCCATAATTCCAACCAGCTATTATCTAACAGATAGGGGTGTCCTGTCATCAGCCTTCCAGTATCAATACAGCCGGTGCCGTCTCGTGTGTGACAAACTGCAATAGCATGGCCACTTCTAACGTTCAGAGGTTCCCTGACTCACATTATAGAGACATTCAACCTGCACATCTAGACACTGCTGTAACCGGGTCATATGGCATGTCTTATGACATGAATGCATGGGGAATGGCTCTATTCTGAAACGATTGGGAGATGAATAGAACAGGGTGTCTGTTTATTAGGAACACCACATTTCCAGTTATCAATGGCGTGTGTTTGATGATGCTCCCTTTTATGTGTCCCTCAGCAGAGACGTGAACTATGATGAGTCAATACACTGCTAGGAATAGCTGGTTATGGGAAGTGAGGGTCACCATGACATACACCGTGTACTATAGGTCTATCCCCAACACAAGTCATAATCATACTGTCATTATGATACATTTTCACCCGTTTAGAAATGTCTTTATGTCACCCTCATCATAGTTGAATGCTCCCTTTGGTCACCGGATTGGAATACAGAGACATTAAAGTCATGTAATTAATACAATATCCCATTCAGCAAAGGGGTTCCCTTTCTTTTGCTTTGTTCTTCTCACCTATCTTGAAACTTTGGCGTATAACATGAGGGCATGGGCCGCTGGCCTGCGATATGCCTAAGCTTTAACTCGCAAGCCTTACAGTGAAGTTGCCAATACATTTATAAAGGTCAGCCATTACATAACAATCTAAATTTACATGCTTTATACATAATATGTATTTATAATATGTAATCAAACACAAATAAAAGGACATATAATGATAACAATTTACATGTTTCCTGCTTTAACATTGACTGTCTGTCATGCATCCGTCCAACAACTTTCTGTTAAACATAATTTGTTATCCATGGTTTTTAAAAGAGTCCAAAGATCATCTAGGATCACTGACCTATTTTTCCAAACCTATCCTTTAAAAGCCATGCTGCACATGGGAAAAATCACCCAGACACACCAGTGCATAACAAATTTGCCCCTTTCGTCTGTAGCTTTGAGAAGTTTACCAAGCCATGCCGATAAACGCTGATGGCGTTGACAACAGCTTTTAGTGACGCCACGTTGCGGTGGCAGAGGGTATCAATATTTATCCACCCCCTCTTTTCCCTCTCCATCTGAAGCTACCCTGATGTATTTCTCCTTTCTCTTATCCCTTGTCTCTTGTTCCATATTCAACAAGCTGACATCAAAGCAGAGATATAAGGTATGCCTGTCTTCATATAGACACCATATTGCAATTGTATACAAATCAATATGACATAATTTTCTTTGGTAGTGTTTAAAAAGAAAGTGAAAGTAAAACCTATGAATCCCACTTTAATCCCCTACATGTTCCATCCTCTACTTCACCTATAACTTGATAAGGGATGACATTAGAGGTCAGATCTAAAAGCAAACCTTTTATGGGAGAGCACTCAGTAAAATGGACATGCCTTTGCGTAGCTCCCCTCCCTTTCCGTTCACTCTCTATATCTCTGTGGGGCTTTTACACTGCAAATTTGTTCATAGACGGTATAATCATTTTGTGGGATAGCGACATACGGAGGACCAACAGCCCCCAAAGTTGCATTTAAACTCACGCCCCTGTAAACACAAATACTTAGCTCAGATGTAGATCTACAATGCTTTGGAGTGTGAACTACGCAATTTTACAAGGTTTATTTATAAACGTCAAAACGTGAATGTGTATTAACATTCACAAACATGATTCATTTAGATAGTTACTGAAATAAAACAAGTATTACCTTTAAATTCCATAATAAAAACTCATGATCATTAAAAGATCTTTGCTTAAAATGTCGTAGATTTGCCTACATACTGTTAGATTCTCTCCATACTTGATATTGCTGGCACCTAGTGTGAGACCAGGGCAATGATTTTGGTAAGAACTTAATTTACGTCTGATTGAGGTAGTTCTAAACACGTAGAAAAACGTAATTAAGACAGAAACTTCCATTAAACGTTAGTAAACCTTCACGTTTTGACGTCCACAAACCTTGCACAGATTCCTAATTCCAACCTTTGGTTGGATATAAACCTATATAAACCTCTTAGCCACGTTGGAAATACGTAGTATGTTTACAGGGACGTCCTTATAAATACCATTGTCATTTTGCACAAATTAGCTCCTTAGCTACTTAGTCCACAAACATCCTTATAATCATAAACATCCTTCAGCCTCAAATGCCTTTGTACCAGAAATATCAATGTACAGCAACAGCTGTTTCTAGTTACAGGTTGATATTGTGAGGGTGTTTCGTATATCATATAGCGTTTTAGAGATGAGGACGTCTTCCTGGCCCAAAGGCCCCACAGACCTCGCCCTTCCACTAAACCCCAGCCGCCCTATATAAACTGATAAAGGCTTGAGCGGCCACCGTCCTGGCTCCGCCTCGACTGTTACGGTCGGGGTACCAACATATGGACATTTAAGCACACACCTCAGGCGGCTATATCATGAGAGCCTGTGCCTCTTCATTCTCGGTCGTAGCGAATCATCGCACAATCCTTTCAGTGCTCGCCCCCCCCCCCCCACCACATCCCTCACTCAGACAATCTCGGACCTATTGCCTTCTCTTTTAATAGCACCCGGACGAGTGCTGGAGCCTTGTGGTAAATACTAGCTATCTGCATTATGCTAAAGGCATTTGCCCATCTATTTCAGTACTGTTTGCATTATGTCCCTGTTATATCAGCAGCAGTATCAGAAGCCATGAACAAAGACAAATTTCCATATACTACTTACATTACTAGTTAGGAAGCAGTATATGGCAAGTACACTTTGGTCAGGGCTCCATGCAATCAATTCCGTTGAATACAGTATCATGATGAATGCTTCTTTGGCTGTTTAATGCATAAACATGGTGTAAATCACATTACTGTATATACGCACTAAGGGCCTTTTTCGAAGATCACATAATATACTGCTTGGACTGGTCAGATTATAAATATAGGGAGCATATTGGCCTCAAACCAGCTGTCGGTACCCGCTTACCAGTTGATACGTCTCCTACCCAGTGGCATCTTGTGATACTGGAGACACAAATATAATCTTCATTTTCCAACACAGCGTTGCCTACTATACCAGCTCTGTTCAACACTGACTAATTGAGGCCCATGGGATTGTAGAAAACTGGTCGCGGACACAGCAACAAGGACATTAACATCTAGGATTCCTTACTAGATTGCTGTCTTATTATTCCTCTGTTTCCAAGATGTGCTCCTGTTCACTTTACATGATGTATTACTTGTTAAGCTCTGCTCCGGAGGAGCTTCTAATCTTGCAACTATTTCTATACGTCATGAAACAAAAAGATTACCACCTCAGATCCACTTGGACAATGAATGGAGCCAGCGCGGGCAATTAACTTTCCGGTGCTGCAATAGTACATCATGCTTAGCCTTTTATTTGATACACTCCTAAAGAGTCAGCATGGTGTACCATGGGAGCACCGTTGAGTTACTCGCTGTACCGAATGAACATGGCGGATTGACGCACCTTGTCGTCTTTTAACTGTTGAAGGATGAATTGTTGCATTAGGTTCCTAGTAGTGCCGATTGCGAGCAACAAATATTTTATTCTTATTTCAGTGCAGTAACGTGTACAATAATTATAATACCTTCCGGAGGGGTTTATATACAACCAAAATCCATATTATAACAGCTACAATAGCTATTTGTCAATATGAATAGACGTCACATGAATTCCAATTAATCATATTTGGTATTGTAAGACCTTGATGCGTCTGACAGCACGTAGGCTAATGGTTTTGTAATCATTGATGATTATTTAAAATGTGGATAGGTGAATTAAAGGATTTCCTTAAATAACCTGAGGACTTTCTGCACTGCCCTTGGCCGCTGTCTCATGGGGGGCATCAAGATGCCATTTCTAATGATACTGGTTTGTCTCACACTCGTAACACAAGTCGTTTGTGCGGTTTTATTGCCTCGTTTAACCATTGTCCATTTCCAAACGGACGACCAGGAGTGTTTTTCAGAACGGGAAATAGGTTCGCTAGAATAAATCGCGCACTAAATTAACGAGCATGGGGAATTCATTATAGGGCTCAGCCTTTTAATGAAGTTTAATGGCATTTCTAGAATTCCGTGTATGATGCCTCCAAATGTCATCCTACACGGAAATGTAATAAACATTGAAATGTTAGATCTAACTGAAAGATCCACCGCCAGACACAAATATAAAATTTTCATTAATTAAATCACTTATCAAGTCATGAAGAATGTGTATTTGATGTAGTTGAAATGTGGTATTTTCACAGGACTCATGAGCCCTCAGGCACTAAAACACCCCAAACCATCTCGTTGTTACAGTGTTGTTAAAAGAAAACCATATCATATTATGTTTTACAAGACACCCTTGTGCCTCCCACTGTGCCTACCCTTAGCCGGTCGGGAATACTAGTGTATACAATTATAATAAGGCTATATGGTAGTTGTATATTCTTAGAGGATCACTTGTAGATGTAAGTAGTATAGAGGATGTGTACTTTGCCACAGGGTGTATATTGTATCATTGGCATAGCACGTTCCTATTCAACATATCACTAGTCTTCGGTCATCAGGTGGTTGTCCTGCCTGATTTGGCTCTAAGCACCATGCCACTGTCATGCACACTTAGGACTGCAAGAAAAGGGACCGCCTATCAGACAAACAATCAGTGTGGGAATGAATAAATCAGTGCTGGTAAGGGGCAATAAATGAGATATTACAGCTCTAAAATAGGGTGTGGAGGCAATGGTGATGTATATCCCATTATGATTATGATCTATTATAAACTTGTAATGCAGGATGAAAGTCGCAATGAAAGAGCAACTCAGAGGGAAATAAGGGAGAGGAAGTCGATTAAAGGCGTTTAGAGCATAAGAAAAAAAAAAGAATAACACATGAGAGTCTATTTATACACAATATACACCCTAGCCATAGCAAGGACACCACACATATTCAGGTCACTGTCCTATAGCATAGCTAATACCCATACCAGGGGCAGGACACGGTCTCCCCCCCCCCTCCAGGGCTATCTACATTAAATAAACCAACCGGCTTCCAGGTCACCCCCCTTAACCAACTCCCTGGAGAAGCTCCTGGAAGAGGCCCAGGCCGAGACCAGTGTTTGCCTGGGGTGGAGGTGGAAGGGGATGATGCATAAATGGGTCGCGTGTCACGTTTCGCTGCCTGTCGCCCACCGACGTCACATCACCACTACAGGTTTTATTCCTTGCTTTGGTCACGGCCCCTAAGGCTATGCCCCACAATGTACATGAACTATGCTTAATACCTATCAGATACAGCATGAGAATAAAACTTTTATGTAGGGCACTACTTTGCCTCTTTAGCCAATAAAACGAATTAACATCCATGTAGAAGTGATTACACAACCTTCAACTTAATTTCGTGTTCATCATTATTGATGCCCCTATTTATAGGCTTATAATGTAGAAAGCATCACTATTGTTCATATCCATGTACTAATAGGGCTGATCTTTGCGAAAGTCTACAAAGGTTGGATAAAATGAAAAGACCATAATAACTTTTGTCAACAACTATTAGTACATACGTATGTGAGTTTATGGGTTATTTTGTCAAGAAATAAGTACTTTAATGAATCAGTTTTTAAAACGTTTTTGATGCCCTTATTCACAGTATTTTATCAGCTTAAGTTGATTAAATGATTTAATAAACAAGGGAAATTTGCATAGGCAGCTAAGTGCTTGTTTTTGTCTTCAAAGGGCAAGGATTACATTATAATGAATACTGCTGTTTAGGGCATACAGCCTATAGGCACCAGCACATATCGTTATCTAGCTGAAAGTGATATAAAAGAGAAATAGATGAGAAATGAGATGGGTATTACATAGGGACATGGACCATATTTTATGCCCGAGTAGTGACAGCAAAAGCCTGAGCCCCCTGCTGTTCAGATTAGCCTCACGCTTGTCCAAGCGTGAGGAGCAAAGACCAGAGGGGCAGAGGCTGAGAGGTGAGGGAGGGAGGCGAGACAGGGAGAGTTTGAGAGAGGGAAAAGGGCAGTTTCACGGTTTGCCGCCTTCACAGCTCCTGACGCCTGCCCCAGAAGTCAGCGATCTGCCCAACCGGAAGTCTGTGGCCTGGCCCCACGATGCTGCGTGCGCAGCCAGTCGTGAAGCCTGAGACAAACGATGTCTGCTGGTCATAATGCCCAGAGTCCACAAGGGTATATTCGACCCATATTATAGATTCCCAATTACTACAGACATACTATGTTGACTAGAGCATGGTGGACCTATGGCTTTATGAAGAGGGAGACAGAGAGAAGGAAGACGGAATTATTGACATTAAAAAGAGGCATTGTACATGAAACACAGCATAAAGAATACAAGCAAGAAGACTTGGAGGAAAGGTATATTGAAGGTAATTCAAAGACTATAATGTATTTGCTATAACAAATAAAATGTGAGTGAACTTCAGAGGGCCAACTTAACCCTTCTCCCCTCTCCTTTTCTCTGTCCCCTGACTTAAGGCCCTGAGACACATGTATGAGTCTATCCTTCTCTTATCCCTCTCCCTCCCATTACTCCTGAGCTAAATGTGCCCCAACCTGCTTACCTTACACCCACCGCCGCCTTTGCCTCATCTGCCATCCAACTTATTCTCCGTCAGTCCTGCTATTCGCCCCCTCCCCAGCTCCACCGCCCATCCCTCCCAAAGACCACCTGCCTCCTACCACCGCCTATCGCCAGGGTCTGAGCACCTTAAGCAGCATTAGGGAGGCTCAGCTCCAGGGTGGTAGGCACTGAGCTGTATTGACATGGTCACACACCCTTCTAGCTGCCACTAACCCCTCCCCCTCCCATGGCCTTGTCCCTATTCTACGCCCTAGAGGTTGTCATGTGCCAAGTGTCCGCCTCTATGCCACCTCTTATGAATATCCCACGAATGAAAGACACTCCCACCCCTGCCTGTACTTACATATACGGGGGGGGGGGGGGTGTGTGGTTACAACGTTGGCGACAAAAGAACTTACATATCTGGCCATCCGCATGTACATGTCCGTTGATGTATGGAGCCGATACATTGTGGAGATGTAGACTAATATAAGGTCAAACTGCCCATTTATTTAATCGCTACGAATATAGTATACCGATACTGAGATGAAAGGCCGGTGAAACCATGCAACTTCAACACCTACCCAAGTGTCATTTAACGGGTGACAAAAAACATAAATCGATAGGAACATCCAATTGATACTCCTTAAATATCTTGTTGCCAAGGGCCTCAAGAAAATCCCCCCTTCCTTGGCCCAATAATACATTATACTCCCACCCTACCCATTCCTCCATGAGGAGGCCTTAAGCAAGATGGGCGGCCGAGGCAGGCAGCAGTGTAGGCCGACGGTTAATAGGATAAGTGGTGTGGGAACCTGGGACGGGCCCCAATGAATATTCTAGGTCGGAGAGCACCGTGGAACTTTTTGGTAGAGACCCGACACCGTCTTGGGACAACTGGTGAGCCAAATAATTTTTCTCATCTCATCCATGTTTCAGAGCATACCAGCAGTGCTATGAGGGTAGGCAGTACAATTATTATGATAACATCGTGTACGGATAAAGTCCTTATCTGTTATATATATTTTATTACCTTTAACAGTTTAATAATTTTCTTTAAAGTTCAAACTCGTGGTGTGAATTGATGTAAAATGAGAATAATCTATGAGAATAACCTATGTGTGAAACAATACCAGAAATGGGTTGAGAGCCTAATGGGGAATGATTAGCGATGACCAAATAGCATGGTATAATGAATAGGCCAATAGAATATGTTTTGAGGCCCATAGTTAACAAGTCTTATTACTTTTAATCTGGTCCCTGTACATATTCCTCCCATACCTAAGGTTATGAAACTCCATCCCACTACCACGTCGCTTATTAATTCATGTCGCTGGTGATGGTGCAGGTGTTAACTTACGAGCAACTCTCATACTTTATCCCTGCTCACAAGAATAATTATATCAAACTGTAATGAAGCATGGATTCCATTGAAGTAGCAGGCCAAAGAGCGGAACATTCTTAAATTTGAACAAGCCATTACCATAGAACAAGTAAGCTTCATCAAGTGTGCATGGCCACCGATGTCCTGAAACGCCATTCGTAAATACAGAAGACAATTTCAACTCCTGTATACTGATGTGTTTGGTTATGTTTATACAATGCTTTAGTATATCTCCAGGTATTTATGCAGATTCCCTATTACTCCAATGGAGAGCAATGAGAATCTATAAAGTGACCTCTTGGTAATTGACACTCTATGGCCTATAACTGGAGAGGCAAAAGAGAGAAAGCGGAGGGAAGAGGGAGATGCAGAAACAAGATAATTATAGATAGAGAAATTAAGGATAGATGGAGGATGAGAAAACAAAAGCGGGATGTTTGAAATAAGCTTCATCACTAATACTGTAAGAAGATAGTGATAATAATGTAGCGTCACAATTTATCAATTGTAATCCTGCATTTGGTTACTGTAAGTAACAAAGTTCCCTATATTCAATGGACTAACTTTGGGTACACAAAATGCTAAATGACAAGGTCTTGGTCTAGAGCTGTATTCAAGACATACACATACTTTAATGAAAAGGGATACTAATAAGGTTGTGACGTATGTTCTAACGTGTAGGGAAGCTCGTAACCCATCCATCAGTTCTGCCTAGACTCCCTAAGCCATCCCTTATTATAGTTTTTATGTTTGCATGTATGGAAGCGCTCTTGCTTTATGGTGCTCAAATTCCCATGTATACGATGTGGGTCCACATGAACCATGGTGCACTGTTGAAGTTAATATAGATCAGCAACAGAATTCACTGGTTTAAAGTACAAAAGGACTTATTTTTGGTTCAACTGTTTATAGTATGGGCTACATGACAGGATAAGAACTTAACCGATGGAGATGGGAATTTTTGTCTGAGTGCAGCCAATATATATATGTCTTTCATTATATTAAACTTGTTTAAACATACTCAGAGTTTCACGATTTTCCCTGTTCAGCTCCCAAACCTGCATAACTCAGGAGCCTGGCCCATATGTATGTGGATGATGGAGATTGTGGAGAACATCTGCCATACTTCCGCGATCATCTGGCAGTTTGAGACTATCTTGCGTAAAGCTTGCGAGATGTTCACAAAACGATAGTATTTTTGAGACTATCTTGCAATTTTGAGACTATCTAGCCTTACATGCCCTCAATGTTGGAATGAAATAACACTGGACAAAAAGACTAATAGACCGAAATGCACAAACCGTGTTACAGCGATGGAGAGTTTGGAGCAGTCAGGAAGGGTCAAGAGCACCTAAACTGTCAGCAGGCACTAATTAGCACTGGAGGGCAAACATGCAGGCATGGGTTTTGGTGTTTCAGGTTAGTTTGCAGGGTAGAGGGTCGGGTGTTAAGTGATCCCTACTAGTGACCTGGCATTCTTCATCTTAGGAAGTTCACTCAACATAGAACGTGCTCATGGGTAGTCAAATTGATCCTCTAAAGGATCTTCTTCACCATCGGGCATGTTTGGTTGTACCATTCTTGTTCCTTTGAAGGACTCCTCATAAGGGGGGACAGAATTTAGATGAACATTCCAATGCCCATGTTAACTAATTAGGACAATTTAACTTGGCATTTCATGATGCCCTGATGAGCCTGAGGCTGTAGAGATAAGATACGACAAGATACCCCCACAGGACTCAACAATGTTTTATCCCCTCACCTCAGATCCACCCTGCCTCCGGAAATCTTAAGACAACTGACATTGAGACAAACTCGGAAGCAGATAACGACTATTTCCTTTTCAATTTGTTACTTACTCATTATCTGATACCATGACCTTTGATGTTTGCCATGTTTCAATCACGTCCATAAACTTCTATCTTGTCCATTCCCTTTCAGAAGAGTGAGTTTTTCCTCCTCCTTCTATGAATACCGGTAGTATTGCTTTGTGTGAATAGTCATATAAGCTGCCATGGAATGTGTTACCATTAACAGTGGCTGATGGATTTGGTATTAAGTAGGAGATAAGATTATGTCCACAAACTCGTGCAGAAATCCACCATCCGCCCTCCCCTGTTCTTGAATAATAACCAATCCCTTAACTTAGACACACCATTATCTCAACCTAACCTATCCATTCACACTCCCAACGCTTCGCCCTACTTGTGGATAGTCCAACCATTCTTTTGCTCGACCACCACCCCTTGAAGCACCAGGAAATGGTGGAGGAGGGCCGGAAATTGAGGGAGGAATTTCCTGGATTGTCTCATGGCTCTTGGTGGTCCTTGACACCTGCTATGGGCAGCAAGAAGCATCACCGCGGTCCAATAAAAACAGTAAGGGATGGGGATATAATGCTTTAATGTCTCAAGGCAACAGTCATAATCTTATTCCACTCTCTACAGAACACAGATCTGGATTTGATACTAGCTAGCAACTACCTTCTGTTCTGCTGTTGAAGCAGGTCTATCACATCATATATTTAGCTGCACACCCAAAAAGAACCCCTAAAATCAAAACGTCTATGCAGTTGGAATAAGAGACAAATTTGTATAGCCTAATATTTTAGAGTTGTAGGCTTTTAATAAATGGAATTGGTAAATCAAGCTATCCAAATTTGTCAATAGTGGTAAGACACCCCATGGCTCCTTTGAAGAGCCATCAATAATTATTGGTTAGATGATTGTTTCAGTGTTCTAACTAGGTCTGGGGTTACTGTGCTCCCCAAAAACCTCATGTTTCTAACAATTTTCTCTTCAGGCTGATATGGTTATAACATTCTCCTGGGTTGTCTGAAGCTTTAACAAGTGTATAGCATTAAGAACATAGAATAGTATCCTTAAAATCCCCATCTTTCCTCATGTATCTTGTAATAATAATATGCATGGATTGCACTGAAATCACCCCAAATGCCAACAATCTAGCAGGGTATCATCAATTCATCAGAGGTCATTAAACATACATCTGATTGGTGGATGAAAAATGTAAAGCTACCAACTCAGTACTTGATTAACTAGAACCGTACTGCGAGTGTGACCCATCGACCTTTGGTGAGAATGTCGCTTTAAGTATGACGATTTACCTTGGAATGGTATATTATCCCTACTATTATCCCAAGGGTTTATGCTCCCACATTCTATTCCCTGATGTCCTGCCAAGGCTGAGGCTGAGGAGATTGTAGTGATATATTCCAATAGGTTTCCACATGGCAGCGCTTGCCTTGCTCCAAGCCAGCACTGCCATTGGAAAACTTCTTCAAAATGTTATGTACGGCGATTGACCATGAGCCGACCTCTGAAGCAGATACTTTCTTTTTCATTGTTTATTGCCTCATTCTTTTTTCCTTCTTTTTTTTCTTGACTCAATTCAACAATACCGATCCAAAGACCTATATATTTTGTCTTACTAAGTCGGGCCAAAAAACCCAATTCATCCATCTCCTTGATACTACTCTGTTAGTTGAAATGCGTATGGATGGTCTAGCCATTCTAATTTCTACCGCTCGACCATCCACCCTTGAGGGGGTAGGAAATGTTAGAGGAAGGGCCTGAAATTGGGGACGGCATTTCCTGGATTGTCACATGGCGCTCTTGGTGGTCCCAGGTGCCTCCTGGGTAACCAGAAGAAGCAACCAACCACAAAAAGAGCAAAGGATGGGGATTTAAGTCTTGGTTAACTGTGAGCAACATCAGATTCTATAGACTGCATTACTCTTTCTACAGAAAAGAAAATGTTATCTGGATTATTGATAATGGCAACAGCTTTCTGTTCTACTGTTCAAAACCTGAATTCCCGATCTCACATTTTGCTGCACACACAATTTTAACTTCCAACTCCTAACATCTATCCATTGATGCATCTGGAATAAGAAACGAAAATACAGTTTATTATTTTGGAGTTGTGCTATGCACAATTTAATAGGCGGGATTAGAACATCAGATACCAAAGATTCCAAATTTGCCAATATTGGTTGAAAGCTCTATGGCCCTCTGCAGTGCTAGATTAATTGTTGGCCTATTTGCTTCTCCAACGCCTTTGGGGGTGTCTGCCAGTTGGGCCTGAAGTTGCTAGAAGGTTTCAACCAAAGCCAGGCTTTAATTGTAGTTTGATCTACTGTTGGTGCACATGTGAAGTAAAACTAGCGTTGCTTAAATGTATACTCAAGTACCATCACCTACACCAGAGCCATGGATTAGTGGGACAAGGGAATTGTGGGGTGAGAGTTCAATGCCTGGGGACTGATCAGAGATCGATGCAAACACGGGTCAGTATCCTAGGGGAATAATATGCATGAAATATGTGCCTTCATTCCACAGTTCCTTTGCATATCATTTCCCTTGGCCACAGTCGATCATTTCTCATTGGGCTCTCAACCCTTTTTTGAATGTTAAGAGCTTGGCAGGACAGTTGCCGACAAGTTAATTAAAGTATTTTTGAAGTTTTCTTTCTGCTCCAATAGAAATTGACGAAACTTTAATGTGACCTCCTGACACCGGTACGCCAAGTGCTTGCCTGGTAACAATTTGGTCCCAAGGAAGCAGGAGAAATGCAAGTCCTTTAAGATGAAAGATGACCTTTCGGATAATTGGATAAATACAAACACAACGATTACAACAGATGGATGGTAGATACATAAAATATGGATATTAGGCCAATGATAAGAAGATGTGTTTCAAGCAACATGGCCTGAAGATAAAGATCAGTAAGTTGGGTCACGGCTCGTCACGATGAATCACAGCTTGCTGTAATAACTAGGAATATTCATTGGATAGTTCCAGTAAAGACGTCTTGAAGCCAGGCAATACCATTAAGGTCAAACAGTTCAGTTTGAGACTTTCAAAAAGATGATTCTGATCCTTCGTGACCAAATATCTTGAAAAGGTATTTCAAAAGAGAGGTGGCCAGCCAGCTAGCTATATATATCAAGGGCGAGGATTGCTGCAAATACTGCAGTTATTCTAGACGCATAAACTACAGAATGCCTAGTTCTAAGTATCGAGGCAAATTGCATACCCTAATGAAGAAGCGAACTAATAAGGTTATGATGTATGTTGTACAGTGTAGAGTAGCAAGTAAATAGTCTTCCCAGAGCATTCCCCATTTTGACGATATATGTATGTGTGGGAGAGATCTTTCTGGCGTGTATCCCGTAGGCCGCTATCAGAAGCCATCCTATTGGCTATGCCACTCACGTGATCTGAATCGCAGACGAACCATAGGCACCCCAATGAAGCAGCTTGCTATGCTGTGATAAGCAAAGCAACTACTATTTACCGTGATTTCCCTCATCTAGGTTTATCGCAATGAACCTTAGTCGTTTCATCTGTCGCCGGTGGAACAAACGACCTGGTATAGGGATTTTTAAATTTCAATTGATCAATTTGCTAGAATTCCTCAATTGTTTTACACATTGAGATGCTTTCTTTCTTTGTTAAAAAACTTTTAAAATGAAAAAGTTCCTTGATAGAAGAACCGTTTCAGGGCATACAGACGTTTGTAATCTTACATAATTATGAACGTTTATGGAGGTGGAATGTTCCGTTTTCAATAACTGTCCTGGTGTTTATGACCTATGCCCTTTTATCTGTTTACATGTGACCTTTTGGTTTTCTCCTTATAATCATCTTTTTTAGGGGCGGGAATGTCTATCAGCTGTCAGGTAGTTAGGCCCACTGCCTGTGACTGCATTGTTAGCAAAGACAGGCCTGCCAGCAGCTTATTCCACTCAGCTTCCCTTCAACCATAGCACTGACCTTTTCCTGGCCACACTGAAAATCCATAGATTGAAAGGGTTAGTCAGTTCAGACTATCCTAGGTTGGTCATATGAGTGTTAGTCATAATGGCAAAGTTATATTCAAAAATGACTGAGGGGTCAGTCAGTAGTGGCTAACCTAGGTTCATCATTGGTGTGTTGTATTTGTATACCACTAGTTAGGGCCACCTGTCATGACCACTCGGTGGCTCCCCCTGGAAATAAAAAGACTAAGGCGGGTTGGTCAGTCCTGACCAACCTGACAATAATAACTGACCTATGTTGGGCGTATAGGGATCCAAAAAATGACTAACTAGGTTAGGCACTAGTGACTGAGAGGTTGGGCGTATAGGGAGCCTAGGAATATCAGTGCAGGGGTGGACCCTGCCAATCTCATTGCCAGGCAAACCTGCGTAAAATTAACCTTACAGTATTGGTTCTAACATTGAATACACCTGGACCAGTTTGGCAATTAGACGGGGCACCATTGGTAGGGGGCAATAAAATGGGGAGGGGGCGGTGAGGGACTGAATAGGCTGAATGGGCTTGAAAAAAGCTGAATAGACTGGAAAAGATTCCGGACAAAGTGGCTGAAACGATGCATTAGGCACAATACACAGGGGTAATATTTTTTGGGGTAGGTGGTATCTGGCAGAGTAGGATAGAGCTGTTGCAAGCTGTAGTGCAAACCTGTTGGGATTCAATGTTGACATTAGTATCAATAGGTGGGAAGCAGTGTAGAGGGGAGTCAATTTTCGAGTTTCCCTGCCCCTAACAGGAGGCCGAGGTGCTGTAATTGTCAGTGGGTTGTGTGCTTGTTAGAGGGTCTTGTACTCTAGATGGGTTGGCAAAAGAAGGTGCCACATCCCATACCGCCCCTGCCCCAGCAGTCCACCCTAGAGGTTGAGAGGAAATAGCGTTGGGTGAACAGTCTACCAGCCATAAATGCACAAGTCGTGTTGTAATGGTGGAGGGTTTGGAGTGGTCAGGCAGGTCAAACTAATTCGGCTAAGAGCAGCATCCAAACTACTGTGTTAGTAGGTACTCATTCAGCCAGAGATGAGGCTGGATGAGGTCAGCGATGCAGGCATGGGTGCTCGATTTCGTGTTAGGGGTTATTGCAACTTTAAATACTAGACTCCCTGCCGTGCTATAGTGACCATAAATTATAATTCACCATAAATGATCAAACTGTATTATTCTTTATAAATAAATCTTGATAATCAAGCATGTATCATACACATGTATAGTAAACATAATTAATACTTAATAAACTTATCCCGATAAGGAATCTAAAAGCAATATCTATAGCGGGTACCTCGAAAACTAGTCAGATTCAGCATCAAGCTCACCTATAAGCCGATCAAGTCTATACACTCGGCCGAATTCCATGTGGATCTGTACCCCTTTGCCAAGTCTCTTACGCCCTGCTGGCGCTGTGGGGATAGATGTGGATAGATAAATATTCCCCGGGTTCCCACAGGGTTTAATCCCCTATGTCTGATAGTCCCTGGTCAATACAGCACTGCTACAGACTGTACACTGGGAATAAGTTAATACAATAAGATGCTTGATCTGATCGATCATGAAGGTTAGTTGATTTGACTCTTAACATTTTAATTTTACAATCCCTGATATTTTTTCTTTGATTTCATTATGTTTAACCTACCTCTCAGTTGTTTCATTTCTTGAGGCCATGATATTCATACATGCTAAAAGATCCTCACAACATGATGAGAAAAGCATTTTATGGAATTACCTGTAAAGCTATGTGGTCACCCACTAGCCGCTGAAATGGTTTTGTCAGCCATTTGAATTTGTTTTAGTGCTCTATTTAGGTAACCTAAACACCTTAAGATATAAGAAGGTTGACAAAACTCATTCCATCTGCCAGTATACGACCGGCTTTAGCCAACCTCTTCTACTACACTGCCCCAACCGCTCCTCTCTTTGACCAATCACCCATGAGCAGCCAGAAAACGGTTGGGGATTTAAGGGAGGCGTTTGCTGGATTGCCCTTTGCTGCTCCCAACGCCTCTTATGGACGACCACAAGAATAACCACACCACAAAATATTAAAACTAACCTGAGAAAAGTAAAAAAGGAACAGCGAGGCCATTTCAAACAATGAAACTTCCGGAATTTTATTTCTCTTCCCATAGAAACGAGATATCGCCAAGGGACAATTTATTAAGTCATTTTGGAAAACTAGGGATAACAAATTACTCTTGCCCTCCTGGATTTAGTGAGGGTAAATGTGTCGTTTTCCTGGGGCGACCGCTCCTGAACGACCCATAATCTTGTTATCCTCTCATGTCTGTGTCCTGTTAACGGCACTGTGTCTGTAATTTAATCTACATCTCAAGGCCACAGAAAGGAGACCTCAGGATAATGTTGTTGCCATGTTGCCAAATGTGGAAGAGTGGTGGACTATTACTTCAATCTCCCACTTACTGTTCAGGCAGTTGCGCTTCTGAAGGAGCACAGAGAAAAGGGTGAAAGTCAATGTTACCAACACTACTTGGTTTTGAGCTCAAAAAGTGGGTGACCGCAGTATTGGTGCAACCACTCTCACCCCTATATAAATAATAGCATATCATGCTGGTGTCTGCAGCTACGGATGAATGTTTTTCATTTTTATCTGAAAAGCTGTGGCGGTTTGGGGTAGAGGGGGGGGGGCACAGAAATATTGATTCCTCTAAATTCACCTTTTAGCTAAAAATGACCACTTCTTGAGTTGCAGATACTGCTTTCATCAATGCTGATTTAAGCCTGATTTCAAGAGTCACTGCAATACAAAACCAGCTCTATTAGCCTGGGCATATAAAATTGTTATTATTAGCTAATAATGTAATTACCACCTGTCACTCTATTAAGAGCAACATCTGATTGACCTTTTATATCTTTGACTTGATGTCTTCATAGAGTATAATTCTGATAAGCTGATGTGAGTTTAGGTATTAGACATTATCTTCTCCTGTCTAAGTCATATAGACCTAAGCTGTCTCAGTTCAAAATAACTTTCATCCAACCCTGCTTATATTGAACATGTGGGCTAATATCTTACGGAGGGGTATTGTGAAGTGAAAGCTGGTGCCATCCCAATTCCATAAACAGCAGGCCAATATTGGACGTACGGGTGAAGGGTAGGGACCTGCTGCGGAATAATAATATAGACCCAAGGAGAAATCTAGGTCGAGCTGCTAGCCCTCTCAGTATGACATGCTGATGCTGGCTCAAAGTTCATTTGATCGTCATGATCAACGAGTAACTCGCCCGGGCTGTATTGGTGTATCATGCTGACTCTCTGTATGTGTATCAACCACGTTGGGTCTGTATGACATATGACAACAGTACCGACGAGTTACTCACCAGGCTTAATTCACGTATCGTAAAAAAAGGGTTGGAGGGGGTCCATTCTCAACCCGTGTGCACATATCAGCCCTTATTCTAATAGCAGAAGGGATTTAGAAAAAGGATACCTATTCGAAGGGATTTTGTCCGGATCTCCTTTCCCGTGCTATTGTCAACGACACTCATATTTAATGCATCTTGAACAGCAGAAATGGAGGGGAAAAGAAAATTGCCGAGAAAGTAGCCCCTCGTCGGGTTATTGCCAGAAGGCACAAAAGGTAAATGAATGCCTAAATAAAGAGAGAAATTCCATAGTGCATTAACGCACAATGCGGGTCCTAATGGATTAGTGTTGCCACCTTCTTTTAATTGCCATATCATTCCTACCCTCGCATTTCTTGGGTTTCGTTTACTTTCAGTGCCTCCATCTAAAAGACATTCACACTCTGCTGAGAACTTCTTTTAACATTATGAATTAATCTGATTCCCTGGCGTCATTTTGGTAATTAAACTTAGCAGTAGAAGCAGCAGCTGCCTTTTGTCGGAACTATTTTGTATGCCAAGTACAGAAACGGATTCTTCTGAGATGATAAAGTACACAATTAAGCCAGGCGTCGATGCAATCAGTGTCCCGAGCATGCCGTGTCTGTCATAGTTTTTTCAAATAACCGTTATTTTAGGGTGGTGCTACCTACTGTTTTTGAGAAATAACAAATTTGGATAATTTAATTCTACTAATATGTTCCTACTGACTCAAGTCACTGACCAATATGGTACTCCTATTGAATATAGGAAATTATTTCAAGACCAGATATTGACCTGTGAGAGTGTCCATTTCAGGGACCCTGGGGGAGCATTGGTAACTTGCAATGAACTGCATTAGACCTGTGACTACCATGAGATGTGATTATCGGTGACCAAAGGGGTAGGTGGTGATAGGCAAAGGGTATGATATTATCGATAATGTGAATGACCAGCCCGCAACACCCCGGGGGGACAAGTTAATTCCCATGACATGATATCCAATTGAATAACGTAGGCTTATAAGTCCCCTAGTTCCTACACACGCAAACACACAAATAAATCAGGGACTTGTGAAATATTGGGAAAGCTGAAAGAGACAAGAACTGAGTGGAGGCAAGTATAATAATCTGATATGGAAAATGTAAGGTGAATGTCTTGATTCTTGATTACAATCACGTGCCATAGTTTTATTACAGCATCAATATAATGTTACAATCCTACATCTTCACCCCCCCCCCCCCCAAACACCCCAACCCCAGGGCTCATGGTCACCAGCTGGCAACACCCGGTGTGGTCACTGTAAGATGGCCCTAGGGGAAGGCGCACCGGATAGGTAGTATATAGGGACAGGTAATCCATATCCATACTAAGGTCTACCCGTCTTAAGCCAGTTGTTCACTGGCTGATGGAATAATGTTTGTCGACCATTCTTTTCTTTGAAAGTGTAATTTCTTTTTTGAAAAAATCCAATAAAAAAGTTGATGCATTAAAACTAGTATTACATGTGCATTGTATCATTTACCCTAACAACACACTTAAACAGAAAGGAGACAAACACCATTCTGCTATAGGCCTGGACCACCTGCTTTAAGCTGGACATCCGCCAGTCAATGGTCGGCCAACACAACATGACATGTTCATGGTTAAGAGTTCAACACAGGATCCCTGGGGGCAATTTTAGAACTAGACTCTTCATATCTTAAGGGTTGATATGAAAATTACCCCATTGCAGTAATGTACTAATAAGTACTGAACTACCATTAGTTGGAGTGTAATCTTGATGGTTTATAGATGTTTTTCAAAGTAAATTTTACTATCTTTCCTGCAGATTGTAGAGGTACATTGGTTTTATCCTCTGCATATTTTCAATAGTAACATTTCAGCGTACCAAAATATATTATACTTTAGAATTGCAGGAGAAAATAATGTAGTTTGTATGAGAGTTTCCTGCCGGGACTGGAACTGCTGACCCTCAGACTACATCTCCCACTGCTCTACCAACTGAGTTAGAGGGGCAATCACTTATATGTAGCCTGAATCAATAGGTTTTGAAAAGATCAGGTCATATTTGAGCTGTGGAACTCCCTCCAACCTCTCTACTCTCGCTCCCTCTGGTTGCTGGTTATGGGATTCGAACCTGCATCTACAGTAACAGAATTGTACGTGTACAGCAAAAGTTGCTGTATTATCTTTAACAGCTAACGTACTGTATAGTTACAGCACATATTGCTGTTCACGAACAACAACTTTTTACAGTGTACTGCTAATTTCCCTTCACTCGGTGTATATGTCTCATATGTCTAGTTTGATCAACTAACCGTTCTGCAAGGTAGTAAATCAGACTTTATGAGGAAAAGCTGCATTTAACTTATCAGCTGCTTATTGCACACAATACATATTCGCTGTATAGTATAGTAAATCATTTGTTTCCTCATGGTACAGAATAGTACATCTTCCATATAATATTGAACACATTGATCTTTAACATTATCTTTTAAAGCCGACAAAAGCTTATACTAACCAAGACAAAAAATAATATTCGCCTAATGTATTTCTACGCTAAAATGCAAAGGTCCGTTCCCAACCACAGCATTGCAATACAAGGAGCTGGCCAGGATGATTGATAGCTTTGGGCTTTCGGGCAACATTTAGAAAATGAGGTTAGATCAACAAACCTGGTTAGCAAGTCCTGGTACAAAAAGTTAAATTGAATTCCTCCCCAAGACCTGGCGTTTGTCATGGAGCCCCAAGGGTCTCAAAAAACATTCTCAGCAGTCTGTCACCACATCTGGGAGGGGTGCCTAGATTAGGGGCACGGAATAATTCCTTCTTCATGAGCAAAAGCAGCCATTTCCAGACAGAGGGGACTTACTCGTCTTTACTTAGCCCTTTATTAAGGACAGCATTGTGCTTTAATGTGCCGTCAAGTAAAGCACCCCTGCTATAAGTGCATGCATCTTTCCAACCATACAGGGTTGATGCACTTGGGAAGGTTCAGCATGATGCATTGGGTTGGCGCATCGTGAGGAATAGTGGATATATAATCAGATAATAAGGGTAATATAAATCGTGACTGAACAGTACCATCTGGGTTATAAATATATATGTATGCGTTATCTAAACATAGTTACTATTCCATGTTCCTACCATTGCAGGACAGAAAGGGATTTTAATATACTAATTGATGAATGGCCAATAAGATGACAGTATATATGATGTTGTCTCTGTATCAATAACAGGCGTGGGTGCACACCCTGCCACACCACAGTCTGCCACGTGCATGTTATCTATGTAGCCATACGCCGGGAACAAATGTCATGATAAGTGATCTATAGGCTCCCCCCTATAGCCGCGAAGGGACAGCATTTTGCTTTAAAACAAGATGCCCTTTTGCCGTCATGCTACATAAATGCAGCCCTGGCTAGTAACTCACCAAGGAAGCAATCATGAAAGAGTCTGATCTTAAAGAGTTGATACCATGCACCAATCATCTTCGACGAGTAACTCGCTGATACTACATTTATGAAGATGAACATGGACCATGAGGCATCGTCCTACCCTTACAGGAATGCACATCATTATATACATATGGATGACGTTATCCCATGTGGATGGGGATATGGGCCGCTAGTTTATCAGGGATGTAGCTCAACCTTGCGCTACCAACTGCTCGATGCCACTGCTTATTGGTTGGGAGTAGCTCGTATCTATGTAAACTGGAGCAGACCTAATCTATACCCAGGGGTCTCTGTGGTCGATAAGGGGTGATATCGGGTGGATTTGGCCCTCAGGGCAAAGAAGCAACATTCAGGATAAGCTACACAGAGGGTATAGACCAATTATTAGAGTTAGTACTTTTACTTTTATTTTCATTCGACCTTTATTCCCAGCTAACAAAAAAACGTTTTGCAAACGTTTGCAAACGTTTTAGAGGAAAACCTTTTTCGTACAAACCCATAGGAAAAGTTTGTATCATAACGTTTTAAAAACGTTTGCAAACGTTTTGTTAGCTGGGTTTCCTCATAAAAATTATCATACCTGCAGTAACACGCGGATTCTCTAAAGATCAGGCATCCCATATGTAATACAAGATGAAACTATTTAGTTTTGAAATCATTACAATGTATGAAATGTCATTTTATTTATCCTGTGTTGGATAACATACCCTCAGTTTAGACTGGGCCTGATCTATGTTATAATGATACAAAATTGTTGTGAACCTGTATACCTGAAAGAACGGAAAGCTAGAGCAAACCTTACACATGGTTTTTCATTTCTCTGGAAATGACGCTTGTCACTGTGATTTCACTAAAATGCCAAATAAAGTAAAATTGCCACTAAAAACAGCAACAGAAAGAAACGAGGCTGCTTAGTTATTTGTATTCTAGATGGAATCATTGCAAGACCATTTTGTCAAATTGTCTTCCCAATCTCTATACATGCGGCCTACTACCACTACTATATATATATATAGGACGTAGTGGTGGTCAAGCTTGTTCAGTGTAGATGGATGTGTGGCTGGGGAGACTGAGTAAAAGGGGCCGAGGTAGCTGGGTACTAGTAGGCAGGAGGTGTAGCACTGGGGGAGGGGAGGGAGGCAGGAGTGACACGCCTCCTACTTCCTCCCTTCAGGCACACTTACTGGGCATCAGTTCCTTAACGTGACAGGATCAAGATTGACCATCCACATTCCCTGCAGAGCCCACAGCTGCAGCTGCATCTACACCAGGCACTGATTTGATTTTTGTGAAAGCCCCATCCTTGGCACCCCGTCAATCAAGCAATAAAGCCTTCTTAGAGCGATCCCCTCCCCCCGGGCTACTACCTTCACCAATCCATAGGGACCTTTTCCAAAGCTATCTGATTTCATTGTGTGATGTAATCCTGTAGAAGACAAGATACATATGTAGGAAGGTTGCACCATGTCCTGTATTGCTGTAAACTATTTAGGACCCTGAAGGAGGGATTTATTGACATATTTATACAGATGATGTTGTAATCTGCCTAGTGACAGACCAGACACAACTGATAATGAGTTTGAGACAGAGATTGATTTGTTTTACTGTCCCCTCTAATGAACCTACTATATAGCCTGGATGATTTATAAGGCCCAGAGCAGTGTAGATCGTTGTATCATATTAACCTTGGGGACCCGATTTGAAATTGGTCCTGTTCAAGATGGATGAACCTCCAGTGGGCATTTAGTTCCCCGGCGACCCATTCTAACGATGCTTTCATCGTGAATATATCAATAGTGTACATATGTGACGAAACCTGGGATATCGTAACATTAGGGGGAATAGCCACAAATGCTCTAAACATGATATTTTAGGAGATAAAGCTAAAAATGTGAATACTTAAGAGAAAATGACCTTACACTAACTTTTCCCAAGGAATCTTTTGAAGCAATTATCAAAATTCTATTTTCATTCTAAATTGGTCTTATTTGGAATGTAAAATGAACGTTTTTAGCCATTTTTAGCCCATTTGTTGACTTTTGGTTGCCATGGCAACCATCAATTCATTCTTTTGGAATAGAAATCATCCCTATTCAATTGCCCCATCTATGAGGATTTCAGAACTGAAAACAGAATGCCAATATTCCTACCAGGTCCAAATCTATGTACAATAATATGCATTTATTGGTTTAATTTCTAATAATTATGATTTATATGGATTATTTGAAAATAGATTGATATGTGATCGTATTGCAGTCTATTCTGAATTCCTACATTTCCCTACCATTCCATGTTTGAGATGTCATTTCTCAGCAACTACTTTAAATATTTTGAAGCTTGAAGTATCAAATTGTAGCTGAAGACATGAACTTAAATAAAGGTGTTTTCCCCTAATGTCACGTTTTCCCACGTTTTGTCACATATGTGTTTAAAGTAGACTATGTCAGTATACGACAATCCAATAATTAAGTGGCGTTTGATTGCATCTACACAATCTAATACATCATGATACATACAATATACGTTCAAAAAACTTGATTCAGTCACCCAATGCTTTAGTTAATGGCTCAATCTTCCTCAGACTTACCTATAATCTATGAGATTTTATACTATACCTATTGGAAAGACATCAATCAGATAATAGTTTAACCTACAAGTTATCATTCTAGATCTTCTGCCTTACTTCAACTCCCATAATGTGTGATAGAAGTCCCTGTGAGCGCTTTATATCTGGGCCCTGAGCTGCTCGAGATTGGCGAGTCACTCACTAGGTGTCGCCAATGATGGATGGCTGCAGTGGGTTGGCGTGACTTTAACAATGTGATGATAGAGATGGATCAGGTAAAGCCTTTTATGTGGGTGGTAGGGGTTGCAATACCCCTCTGATAGCAGGATAATGCCAAGGCTAATAACACAAAGAAGGCAATGATAGAACATTTCCGACTTTTCTAGGGAAACAGGGACAAAGAAAGTGCTAATGTGACATTATCAGTTGTCTTAATGTAGAATATCGAGAAGCCACATTAATAAATATATATATGTAATAATATCGGAATGTACGTTACAGATACTGGTGATCGCGATATGAAGAAATGCTATTGGACAATTGTCATCAACAATAATGACATCTGATACGTGCATTTATTACATCCATATGCCTGAGTGATAACAGTTGCTGTGATGGATTGCTATTGAAGACTATATCCGCTCAGTCATGGGATGTCGTCGACAATATCACACAGGAAGGATATCATTTGACGGTGTTGATTCCACTGCATTTGTCAATTAGACTGCAGTAAAAGGCGTCTGGCAATGTCTCACAGCCCTCCAAAACAATGTGTTTGTCTTCAAAGCTAATGCGATTATGTTAATGCTAACTTAAGCTATTGCTAACGAATTTCGCTCCCCAGACAGAAGTAAGGTTTTAATAGGTCACACTTTCAGAAAGGCCCATGATTATTGTGATACTTTGCATGTACAAAGGCTCTGCTCGATCTATTGAGCTAGTTCTCACCTTTTATACAATACTACATTATAGGTGCAATTATTACTCGTGTTAAGATCTCCATGCCATCATGGTATCCATGTGATATATCTTACACAGAAAAAAATAGTTATCTCATTTCAAAGAAATAATACAGATAAACTCGCCTGGTGGACAAATGACTAGTTTTAAGAAATGTGTTTTCTTAAAACTAGTCATTTGTCCGCCAGGCGAATCTATTTATCTTATTTTCTTGAAATGAGATGATTAGTTTTGGCTGTGTAAAGGTTACCATGCTTAATGGTTTACATCATCCACTTACCCTAACGTCGTGTACATAATGCTAGAAAAGATGTACCAGGTAGAAAAAATACTTTGGAACACTTTGGAAGTAATAATCTGAAGTATATATATTATGTCCTCAAACATGTCTGGATACTTTGGAGGGGGGAGGGATGAATCCTGTTAGGTCTAGTTGATAAGGTCTCCAGACCTGATCCACAGCTGGGGGAACATTGGCCTCCTGGAAGCAGATCCCTATCGTAAACATAATACCAAAAAGGCTGTGTTTATGCGACCCAGAGCGACTGGGGTGTCACAGAAAAGTCAGAAAGAACGACTAGCAGGGTGATCCTAAAAGCACTGCTCTCACTTCTCCTAGGTGCCCGCATTGGGAGGCCATCCGAGCTCACTGCCTCCAGGGACCGGTCCCTGACACATATATCGTGCTCACAGCTGCTCCCAGTCTGGTTCTAGAGTAGCTCTGAGCGGCTCAAACTTTCCCATGTTCATCTCTATATCCCGCTGAAACAGTATATAAACCAATATACTGTACTTATAGTATGACAGAAAACAGCTATAGATGTCTACTTCTGGACCTGCCCTGCGGGGTATACAATGTAATAGGAGTTTTCCTCATCTGCTAAACTTCGACTTTTTTCACGTTACAGGGAGCGGGAATCAACGTCCAGAAACTTATTCATCATAGTGTCATGGCGAAATTGGATTTTTTTCAAAGTACCTATGGATGCAATATCTAACTGCCTTTTTAAAATAGAAAACCAGGGGTGGTCTGGGGGATGGCCCCCAAGGAATACTTTAAAATCTTAAGGCCAATTTTGAACTTTTAAAAAAATCTGGCTTCGAATTCATTGTGGTATGGCGATTACAATTTGCAGGCAACAGCTGGATTGATCATACGCAAATTTGTCATGCTATAGTCATACATACAAAGACATAATGACATACAGTCATGTACTTCATCGGAAAATATCCAATAGCTCAGCACTGTAGAAAACGATGTATGAGTATAGACATGGGAGTAAAGGCGCATGCCTAACACGTTAAAGCCTTCCTGTCAGGAGCCGGAAGGGCAGGTAATTTGGCAGGTCTGTCGGAATGCGATTAAGCTTGGATTCAGCTCATGACCTGCGATGAGGTGTAACTACGGCCGCTGAGTGACTCATAGGAGCTCATATTATGCCATTGGTTTAGTTGACGTGCTACATATTCTTTTAGATAGCAGTGACTAATAAAGGTTACAGCTGAGTCCATATATGGGGAATAGGGTAATACCAAACATGCATTAGCCGGCAGTGATGAATATGACGAGGGCGTTTTTTATTCTAATTGTTTTTTGCTAGGGGCTAAAATATATATGGAAATTTAGACTTTTCGCGTACCAGTTTTACATTTTAGTAGTTTGAGTATTGAAATATCTTATTTGGCAACAAGTGCAGTACACGTAGGCCTAGCGTCTTTCAGTATGTGTCAAAAACACAGCACCCCCACCACAAAGTAGAAACAATGATACTTTGTTTTTCCTCTACTTGAAGCTACACAGATAAATTGGGAAATAACTTAAACAGGTATTATGACTGTAATGGATTAGAAACGTTATTATCCATATATTAGTATAGATTTATTAGTGCGCGTAAACTTATTCATCATCACTAAGAGATTTTACAAAGGAAAGGTGAAGTAGATGCTGCTTTGAGAGGAAAAAATCCCTACCTAACTGCATCATTCACTCAATGGTTAATTCGTTGAATAATAGCAGCATCGAGTCTGGAATAGGGCAGCCCCTAGGCGCTTTATAGGACCATTAAGCAATAAGGGAGACAAAGTTTTGGGAGGAAATCACCTGGGGGAAATGCTGCTTGCTCTATATTTGTCTGATTCTGTTCCTAGGAAATGTCTGCTCCCTTTCTATTGTCATTTGGGCCATTTATGTCATCAGCTCTCGATGTTTTCCTGGCGTGCCGCGTGTCAATTACCATGTGGCCTTGATGCATGGATATTTGATGTGATGACAAATAATTTCCTCCTACTATCACTGTGTGTGGCTGGTGTGGCTGAGCATTGGCAAATTAGGGATGCTGCTAGTAGTTATATCAGAAGGCTACCAGTTGTGATAAGTATCCACTAACATAATCTTATTATCAGATAATAAAAAAAGGAGGAATCTTCCTTCCCCCCCTCCATCAGTTTCCTTACTGCTAGGGCTTATGTTCACTCTAAAAACAGTGTGTTACGTTTACACACTTTTCAACACACTTTTCTCAAGTCACTTTTAACACACTTTTCTTTTGTAACACACTACACACTTTTGGCAAAAAATTGGTGAAATTCTAAACTCTTTGAGTCAATGTTATCGACCTACCTTAAGCATGTTCCCACAACACACTGTTTTTAGAGTGATGGTGTCACAATATACCTACTGCTGAAATCTATTATTGATTATACTTGCGTGATGCGGATCAAAGTATCTGTAGCAGAGAAGCTATATACATGTGATATTATCTATCTTTCTGTAAATGGCATGGTAAGCGGGAGATTGGAACATTATCTCTAAAGGAAGACTCATTAATTAATCAGAACTAATTTGATCAGTTCCTTTCCTCTCCATAGTCCTCTGGGCAATTTAGATATCATCTATTGTGAAAGACAACAACTGCACAGCCTATAGTTAAGTGCACGTGTCTTTTCGTTTTTACCTTAATGTCTTAAGATGTGGAGAAGGTCAATATTACAACGAAAAGTATAAAAAGACGAAAAGAGGATGTTCAACTGTGTTGTTTCAGACGAATGGGTTAAATGTCATGTCTAAAGAAGGTGTTTATAAGCATAAGGGATTTAAAAAGAGAATACTTGCGGACAGAGGCTTACAACAATGAGGGAGACCCTGGAGGAGGGGTTAAGACAGGGGCTAAGTACAAAATATATGTGAAGGCACCCGTGAGTTAAGTAATCCTGCTCCAGGCTCAGCTCTGAAGCTTCCGTGCGAAGGTTTTATGACGGCAAGGTTTAGAGAATTTAAAAAAAGCTATTGATTTTACAACTGGTTCTATTGGAGAATACTGACTGTGCGCTGCTAAAAGGACCCTCCTGTGTACTTTCACATGGCACAGCAGTAGCTACATGTATGACAGGAGGAAGGGGGAGGTGGCAAGGTTATAGAGCCCGGAGGAAAAGCTAAGTGATGAGCGGATGAGCACAGACATATGAAGCTGATACAGGATTCTAATTGGGAACTCCAAGGGAACAAGAGAAAGACCCACAATGTCTCCATTAGGCACTGAACAGACATAGGGTCAGGTGGAGCACAATGGCCTTATGATAAATGGAGACAATTGTGTTGAATGCCGTAGGGTGTAACCGGATGGGTCTTGGGTTAACTCCATTAAGAGAAAAGGCTCATCCGAGGCTAAACGTCATCTTCCAGATATGTCACGATATAAACTTACCTATGAGGTATACTCTCAGGAGAATTATTAATTAATTGCTTCGTAAATGTGCTTATCATGAATGCGTAATAATCCCAATATGGCACATAATAATAAGCATTTCACCGAAATGACCTTAGACCTTAGAGAAAGTTTTATTTCCTTCCTATAAGTGCCATTGTGGCACAACTTGATGGCTAAAGCTGACACGTAAAATCATACTCATGCCATTTCCTTTTGTGAATACCTAGATATATCAGTGTTAAATCATTTTATCCAAAATACAAATAGTTTTATCATTATAGTAATTTAAAAAGTACTGTATGGCTCCAAATGCTCTAATATCCCTCCCCAATATGCGATAGTCTGTTAGACTCCCTGCAAGGCCTCTATGAACCATTCCATAGCCATTACGGCCTGTGCCCTGCTGCGTGGCCTCGTAATGAGAGCTGCTCTTGTCCACTTGTCACCCCACCACACCAGGTCACCTCCCGGGGGCGAGGAACCCTCTCTGCAAGCCTGTAGGTCATGTGACCAGCACTCTGGTCATGTGACCTCGGGGGAGCAGTTTGTGACCTCAGTGTGGCATTCGAGTGAGCAGGCCTGATGAAAGATCACACTGTGTGAGCGCAGCAGCCAAAGGGCTGAAAGGCTGAAAATTCATAGAGGGACACACTAAAGGTACAGCATGGTACACGAGGGGAAACATCAGTCATTTCTGTTTCGCGAGGAATTAAAAGGGGAATTACACAGCTCAGCTCTGTCCATTAGTATGAATGGATGTAATGGGTTGTTGGCAAAACACCTTTCAGATATGCTTTTGTCAGCAACACTGAGGAGATATTTTGTTCGGATGAGAAATGCTTGAATTCATAATTCTGTTTGCAGACATAACAAAGAATATTGCAGTAGGGGTTGGAGTGTTAATTGTCTTCTGCAATTCAATGTGTCTTCCAAACATTGCTCTAACATATAAAGAACTTCTTCTTCAATCTTTCATATTCTAATATCTAATATGACAACAGGATAAACATAATACCAATTAACCAATGTATTCAGTTGGGTTATTCTGGTGTTGACAAGTGATTGTAACACTCTCTGATAACACCGCCTTCAACTGTATCTTTTAATGAAGGCTTATGGATTAATCAGTGCTGATTTGATTAGCTCCTTCCCCCTTTATACTCCTCTCGGAATTGGCAATTTCGATATCATCCAACCCAAAGAGTGTTGTGGAAGAAAAAGCTCATCCTGTTCTCGGCAAGAATTACTCCCGCTGTACAAGAATTCTGCAAGAGAGCAAAATACAGAAGGAGAGTAAAGCTGTTTGTTAAGAGGAAGTAAGTAGAGCAATCGATATCTAAAGATGTTATGCAGAAGTGTATATAAAGACATGGATGTACATGTAGTTATACAGAAATAGTATATATTATACAAACCTAGCTGTGTACAAAATTCAAGAGTTTTCTACAGACGCACAGCAGAACTGCAAGAGTGACTTCCCACTGCTGAGCACTAAACTGGTGTTCCCCAGAGAAGTGAGTAGGTTTTCTGACAGCAATAGTTAGGATTCATCCACAACCCCAAAACCTAAAAAACCAAGGGAACAAGCAGAAATAGCATGATTTTGGGCCTGATTTTGTTTTAAAAACTGGCTCTGGTGAGGAAGACAAGCTGCCTAAGGCGGCCTCATGTGCCATTTTCACATGGCACAGCGGCAGGTACATCTATATAGCAGAGCAAGTTATGTGATGAGCATTTATATAAACATGTTGAGCTGCTCAGACAGAGTATGCATGCCCTAGAGGTAGCTGAGCCTGTAATACCAGGGTCCTTAGGGGAACCTCCAAGGGAATAAGAGCAATACCATTATCGTCCACATTTTTGGTAGGGGGAGTATGGTGATGGGAGATGATTCGATTGGATGTCATATATAGGGTGAAAGTTGGTAGGTCTGGGACTGACTGAATTGGTCTTTGGAAGAAATGATTGATACAGACTAGCTGCAGAATTGATATTAGTATGCTTTCACTATTTTACAAAGGCTAGCAGGAACCAATTTGAATATTCATGAAGCTTACAATAACTAGGCTACCCCGTTGTCCAGGATCCATCCACCATAGTCATAGTTTGAAATAAAATTACAAACAAACAGAAAATAGCAACCTGCATCCCTCTCTTAGAATTTAAGCTCATCAACACCCATAGTAAAGGTTTGTGGGATGAATGTGATACAATTTTTTTTTTTTTTAAATCATTTTATTTATACTGGCAATTGCACAGGTGGGTCCTATGGCCCCCTTTTCACCTGGCTCCAGTTTTGGGCCTGTGGTTAGGTGCTATATATGTTTTGAATGGACAGATTGCACTTCATGGCTTTGAGATGGTTTAAAGATTGTTTCAAACATTATTGAACATATAAACATTATGACGACAGTAGGTATCACACACATGTAAAACATATGTCTCAGTACAGACAGTGTATTTCAATTTAAATTCTTATTATGTATATCACAACAGGGGTAACAGATTTTCGGTATCTGAAATAAGAATAACTTTGGATTGCACAAATAGGAAAGTAGAATAATGTCATTACACATAATTGAGCATTTTCTGGGTGAGGACCCTCTTTTGGTCTAGACTAAATTCTTCATAGCTATTGAAAGACCTTTTGTCAGGCGGTAGCTTGTTCCACGTGGTTTCAGCTTTGTATTCCACGCTTCGCTGAGCTATGGCCTTCTTTGCATTCACATACTTTAACATTGGGGCATCATGCACTCTAGTAGCCCTCCTTGGCTCAATTCTATTCTCAACAATCTCACATTTCTTATACGCATACCTTAGTAAGTGACTTGTTCTTCTATCTGAAAGATAGTTGATTTTTGCAGTTTTGTGAACTAGGGCTGTGGATGTACGTGGAGGCAATTTCAAACAGATTTTGAGGGCCCTATTCTGTAATCTTTGAAGCTTTTTTGTTAATGCAGTTGCTGAGCCTTCATACAGAATATCACCATAATCAAAAAATGGTAGCACTTTGGACTTATACACTTGTATAGATTGTGTTGCGTTCATGTATTTCTTAATTCTACTTAGTTGTACAATTTTGTACCCTACTTTTTGCTTAACATCTTTTAAGTAGAGGTCGTATTTCAACTCCCCATCTAAGATAATTCCCAGGTATTTGAAACTCTGAACAACCTCAAGTTCTTCATTACCCATGGTGACAACGGTGTTTGGGTTTACCTTTTTCAGGGCTTGCTGTGTACCAAAATACATGACTTTTGTTTTTTTAATGTTGATGGTTAGGTGATTTGTGTTAGTCCAATTTCTTAACCTTTCTATGTCTCTTTGGATATTAGTAGCGGCGATATCTGGTGATTTATGAGATGAGTAGATGACAGCATCATCTGCATATAAACTGACGTTACATTGTAGTTCTTTATCTATATCATTAATGAAGGCAATAAACAACAATGGGCCAAGAATAGAGCCCTGCGGCACCCCGAACTTCACATTGGCTTGTGTTGACAGGTGACTGTTTGCCAAAGTAACTTGTGTTCTGTTTTCAAGATAGGAGGTTAACCAGAGTACAGTGTTGGGGTTTATACCCATATTTCTTAATTTAAGTAGGAGTATGATGTGGTTTACTGTATCAAACGCTTTGGTTAGATCTATGAATGTGGCAGCAGTTGTTTTGTCTTTGTCTATGTCTCTAAGAATTGTGTCAGTGAATTTTGAAATAGTGGAGGTAGTTGAATGGTTTTTCCTGAAACCGCCCTGTGCTTCATTTAAAATATCATTGTTTTCCATGAAGTTTGATATGTTATTGTGGGCTACTCTCTCAATGATCTTACTCGGAAGAGGTAGTAAGGCTATAGGTCTATAGTTGCTAGGATTACTTAGATCACCAGACTTTGGCAGTGGAATGATGGTGGCCTGCTTCCATTTGGCTGGAAAAACATTTATTGCAAAAGAGAGGTTGATGATGTATGTTAGTTGGGGGATGATAGCTAGGAATGCATCTTTCAGTATTTTGGCTGATAAGTTTGGGACTGACGAGGCTTTGTTTACATTGATCTTCCTGACAATGTCCAAGATTTCTTGCTCACTTGCCTGGATGTCTGGCATGACTGATGGGACAAGAGGATGTGTTATAAAATCAATATCTCTTACTTCATTGAAGTTGTTTGCCAGACTAGGACCAATATTGGCAAAGAAAGTGTTAATCAACTCTGCTGCTTGATCTTGTGGGATGATTGTATTAGTAACTGGATCAATGAGGTTAATAGGCTTTTGTTTAGCTCTAGTTGGCATTAAAAATTCCATTTTATCCCAGAACTTGAACTTATCTTCATTTTCATTATCTTGAATAAAATAAGACTTGGCGTCTCTCAGTGCATTTTTGGCCCTATTTTGAAGACGGTTTGAATTTTGTTTATCTTCAGGACGCCTAGTCCTTCTGGATTTAGCTCTGGCTCTGTTCTTGTCAGCCAGTTGCTCTACTATACCTCTAGAGACCCAGGGCAATTTCTTCTCTTTAATCCTCATTTTCTTAATTGGACATGTTTTGTTGAGTTCCGTATGCATTATGGCACACATGATGTCCCAACATGCGTTGGGGTCACGTGAGTAGTAGAAGTCATGCCAATCAAAGTCTGTAAGAGCAGCTTGGAAGTCCTCTTTGACATATCTCCTGTAAGATCTCCCAATAAATTCAGTATTAAAATACTTCTCTTTTTCTTTCTTTCTCAATGTCATAATAGGAGAATGATCACTAAGATTTTCATCAAGCACAGCTGAGAGTTTGATAATGTCAGAGTTTGTCAAAATCAAGTCAATCCTCTTATCCTCCCTTGTATTTTCCTCTATTAGTTGTCTAAGACCATATTCCTGCTCAAATTGCACTAAAGCTTCTCCCTTAGGGTCATCTAGTGTATTGTAGTCTATATTGAAATCCCCCAATATATACAGCTCAGCAGTGTCAAAATAATCTATGTTATCGAGCGTTGTGTTCAACGACTCAAAGAAATTTGTTGTGTTTTGTTGCTGAGGGGGCCTGTATATAGCTCCTACAACAATGTCTTTCATTTTATCAAAAACCAATCTTAGCCATAGACTTTCAATATCTTTACATGATTTATTATGCACAGATAAGGACATACAATCTACTGTTATAGTATCTAGCACATAAATGGCAACTCCCCCGGATGACTTTACGGGTCCTCCAGGTTCATCAGACCATGATCTATCCTGCCTATACAATGTGTAACCATCTATTTGTATCTCAGCATTTGTGACAGACTCATCAAACCATGTTTCTGATAGCGTGTAGACGTGGGGCTTACATTCATTTATGTGCTCTCTAAATAGATCAAAACGCGTTGTACTCTTAATGCTACGAACATTAAAGTGTAGGATATAAATTCCTCTCCCATACTTAGCTCTTAAGCTATTATCTACGTGATCCATCCAAGGTGGTGACCCCTGGATGTGTTTTCCTTATGTGCTGCTTGTATTTCCGACATACTTATAGATTTTAACACATAGCAGTGTGTAGTCATGTGACGAGTCATAGTACGTGGGGGAAAACAGCTCTAAGTTTATAAACATATGGTAATTAGTAACAGAAAAATGTGTCTCCAATGAGACGATACATATAATATGCATCTTATTAGTCTTAAAACTAAAGCAGTATTTTGTGTCATTCTCAAAAAATGTGGAACATGTGTGTTCATGCGTGTGGTATACACGACATGAGTTATGGTTCCATATCAACAAATGATAACTAAACTTTTCCATAATATGTTGTGTAATTGAATAACAACAAATAACCGCAAAACATGGTGATTGGTACTTATAGTCTAATCCAGCGTGAGCCATACACAACTTGGATTTATCTTTAGTCTATAAGGAAATGTACATTTATGTCCGGTGTAGGCTGTGTACGCCTCTATTTGCAGTTGATAAGTGTCCTCCTGCAGTGTTGTAAAGTTAATACAAATCAGGTTTTACTCACAAGTGCGTCTTTATGTATACAGTTTCACGTTACTTATGTCACCTGACTGAGGTCCTCCTTAAGGCGTAGTGTCTCTGGCAGAGATGCGTTGTGGTACTCTATTATGGGGGTACAGTAGTTACATGTTATGATTATTTGTCAACAGTGTTTTTGATGATGAAAGAATATAAAGATGTTTTACAGACAGGGTATTAAGTATTAAATATTAAGTGATTTTTTTGTAAATGTTTTCACGACAATAGGTTTTCCCAGTGTGAGATAAACAGGATAGCTATTTTATGAACTTCAAACAGAAATTGATTTAACAACAGTCATTTTACTGAAAGATGATTTAGTATAACAACAGACTTTATATAGCGCTAGCATTTTTGTTGGTTACTATGGAAACCTGGCGAGTAAGTTCTCGACCTAGTTACATGTGGTATGTAGGTTGTGGTAGAAGGTGGCAATCAGGTAGTAGGCATATTTGGTTATGGTGGTAGAGGTGAAATGTAGCCCGTCCCTGAGGGTGCCTGCATACCTGCAGCCATATCTGCCATGTCTTATCTTGTGCACATGTGATCCATACCTCGGCGTGAATTTATCAAACCCATTTATGGCAATAATACCTTTGTTCGTTTCTGGCATGGCAAGGTCAATCTCTTTTTGCTCTTCCCAAAAAGGTTCCCCGCAGGTGTTATATAGTGCCATGCTCATGCCGACAGTTTCACATATAATGACCTCTTTGCACTTATCAATCAGCGTGTACCGAGCGGCTTGGTACTGCGCGAGCATGTGGTCAGTTATTTGTGCTGCATTATCAAAATTTGGAACAGTGTTATGTGAGGCTAAGAGTGTCGTCAGGTTATTTACCCCCGCTAGGAGATAGATTAAATCAAAGTTTATCATGGAGTGAAGCTTTTGTAGAGCCCTGGTGGCTGCCTGCTCTATGGTAGCCCCTGGGAAGAAAAGCACTTCAAAGTTAATATCCTTGATCTTCAGAAACCGTATGAGCTGAGTTACTTCTGCCTTGAAGTGGCGGCCCCTTGAGTCAGCTATTAAAAGGATATTAAACTTAGCTGGTCTAATGCTCCGTGTATGAAAGTGCCGCATTGTTTGTCTTCTTCTACTCCCTCTAGTTGCCTCCCTTTGCTTCCCTCTCATACTTCTGCCTCAGTTCTGTAAGGATCTTGCCAAATCTGTTTTTATATCCTTGTCGTGGTAGGGCCTCTTTGTCATCGATTTCTCTCAGTGAGATTCCTGCTCCGTGCACATGATCACGTGTGCACTCATAGTATAGTGCTGACTTGAACGATAGCAATTTGTCCTTGAGTGACTGTGTTTGTGTGAACTTCAGGTCAGCTAATTCGGTCAGCTCCTTGACCTCCCTCTCCTCGTCCCAGCCCTGCGGTCGTTTGATGCCTCTAATTAGGCCCTTCAGTGCATATGGGTTGTTCTCCTTCTTGACCTTGGCCAATGTGTCAGTGTCGTTCGCTGCTTCACATAGTCGCCATGCATACAGGTGTTCCACACAGTTTCCTACTTTGTCGCCGTCGGTAATTCTGCAGGGGTAGAAATTGCTGAGTGGGCTGGAGTGGCCCTGGAAATAGACTCTAGTATAGGTCTCGATTGTTGACACTTGTTCTGGCTGGAGTTCACGGGGTAATTGGTCAAAGTTCTTGTTGTTATAAGTATGCCCATTGATTACTATGGATGTGCCGCGCATGTTACTCGTTGTGTTTTTCATACACTTTGCTACAGCATGTATCTGCTGGACGACCTTGTTTTGTAACATTTCCTCGCTTGTCATATCATTGTTGAAGATAATGCTGGCTACATCTGCTTTATCTTTATGCTGACTTTTAAGACCGAATAGTTCAGATTTCTGCTGTCGTGTTAGCAACTTCAGTTTAATCGGCCTGTGGTGGGAGTTCTTATTGATGTTAATGCCTTCCTGCTTTTTTCCCATCCTGAAAGCACCCTGCGTCATGGAGTAGTTAAAAGAAGTACCCAGCTTCTTAAATAAGTCTCCCATAACTTGGTACATTTTCTCATCATTCGATTCATCTATCCCCCTTATGATGATGTTTAGGGAACGCGCATCTTTTTCTCTATCAATTTTGTCTTGTTTTAGGATTTTGACCTCTGTTTCCAAATCAGTGACTTTTGAAGAAAGTTGATCAATTTCGTCCTTCACTAATTTTTCAATCCTATCTCCTAACTCTTTGTTACTATTGGTTTGAGAGGAGTGGTTCTCCTTCACTGTACTCGTGAGGGCCGTAATGAGGTCCTTGACCTCTTGGAAAGGGTCAGTGTCAGGCATGACTAGGCTGGCAGTGCACAGGTGTGAGTAAGGGTCTAAGGTATGTGTTTATGCTTGTGTTATCGCTCACCTGACGGTAGCTGACGATTCAAATAATAATGTTCCACAAATACCTTATTCCTGGTGAGTAATCACTATCTTACTTCTCCTGTGGGATCCTTAAAGGTTTATGCTGGATTAGCACACTTTTGGGGGCACAGTTATTCCGCTACATGTAGTAGAGACCGTATTTCCTGTGGAGCATGAGATCTACCCGTGTGCTAGCCTGCCATTCTTCGCTCAGAAAATCTAGCACTACTTGGATTGTTACAATAATGCCCAGTGGAGGGAACATTGTGCTGATTAACCTCCAGTGGAGACAACATTGTGCTTCGATGTTAGTAATTTGAAATCAACTGCAGAGAAAAAGAACAGAGTTTGACTAGTTGATTTGAGCAGCTTATAAATGGTGGTATGCTGTCATTTGGCTCTTTGGGGCCTGTATGCCTACTAATTAGTGAGCTGATATTTGAGGTATTTAACAACAATTGGATTGTAGGTCAAATTCATATTCATTTTTACTCCAAACGTTTAATATGGTTTGACCATTTGCTTACTTATACAGCAGTGCTAATCAAATAAATAGATATCTTTTAAGTTATGAGAAATTGACTTTCTGACTATTGGGGTACAGTGATGTCTTCTCTTATTAGTGAAGCAGGTTCTCCGGATCTAGGGTAGATATCTGCTTCATGCCTGTTTGAAAAGCTAAATATGACATACACTCTTGTTTTTAGGAGACGAAGTAGTCCCTTTGCCACAATAAATATTACATATGTATTGCTACTGTTGGCCTCATATGGTTCATTATGGTTCAAAATATCTAATGCCAAATGATTGCACATAATATTTATATGCATGTGCATCAGCAAAGAAGGCTGTGTCTATATTGCATGATGGGTAAACCGATTTAGTAAACAGTTCTTCTACATTGGGAGGATAATTATTTTTGAATGTTTTTTTATCTGAGCCACTCAAGGCAATCATAAAAGAGCCATTATATTCCCATACTAGTCGATCATGGGTATAGTTGCTGGAGGCAAAATTCAATCAATGTGGAGGGCAGTATCACTGTTCAACAAGAGAGATGCATCAGTACTTTGTATTCTGATACATAAAAGTTTGATCCCCTGAGACGCTAACGTGAATCTGTGATGTGGGTCTCTCTAGAGGAACTATCAATAGGCCTATTGCTGAACCATATCTTCTTCCTACAGATCCTGAAACGTCCCTAATGTATTGGCTGTGATTATGTTTTGAAAGGTTGTGGATGAGAAAATATAGGAGCAATGGGGAGAAACCAGATTGGATTTTGCTGGAGGCTATGTACAATTCATGGAGATTAGATGCAAAACAACTGAGCCATATGTCATACATATATAAGCTCTTACTTTCCTTATCTATGGGATTGTATTACATCAATATATTATCAGTCATCATAACCGAATTGAAAATAATATCAGTCTTCCAAAACTTGGTTCTATTCTGATATAATTATAAACAAGAAACACGCAGTACTAATTCACCATTTAGCTCAGTTGTGTCATTTTGGTATTAAAAAGTGATTGTAACAACACCTTCAACTGTATATTGTTTATGTCAAGATTATGAATTAATCTGTGCTGAATTGATTAGCTCATTTGCTCTTCACAATCCTCTGGGAATTGGCAATTTCGATAACATCAAAGAGTTTGTGAGAGAAAAAAACCTTCTCAGCAACAATTCCTCACAATGCATGAGTTTTGTCGTGAACTTCAATTTTGATAAACTCATGAAATCATATGCAGGAGTGTGTTTTCTCCATTTTTCTAAATTTATATAGTAAAGAGAGCAAAATACAGGATTCAGATAGAACCTTTATATTAGAAAATGGCGTTAATTTGAGATATGTATAGAGAGAACCCATAGATTGAGCTGGATATAAGGGCTGAAAATAAAGATTGAGATGGGCCATGTTCACAACTACTAGAGAAAAATGCCTGTAGACAAATATGGTCATACTCCAAAAAACGAAAAGACTTTTAATCATTTTCTCGGAAAGAATGTGTATAATTGAAAACAAATGTAAAAATCCCAAAGGCTTCATTTTACAATAAAGGGTGGGCATATCTGTGTTGAATTAAGAGGATAAGTATATATATATGACCAATAGAGGTGAGGGTTAGATGAGATTATAAAAAAGACAGGGGTTAAGTGTAGATTCTTGTTGAGACAAGGGTCAAGTAATCTTGCCTCAGGCTCTAGCTGTGAAGCTGTAGTAGTAAATTCCCACTGCTGAGCAATAAACTGGTGCTCCCAAGAGAAGTGAGCAGGTTTTCTGACAGCAGCATTTAGCATTCACCAGTGGCCACCTGAAGAACCAACGGGACAAGTAGAAGTAAAAAGCTATTGATTTTACAACAGGCTCTAGTGAGGGATAGAGGCTGCTAAAAGGGCCTCCTGTGCACTTCTCACATTGCACAGCAGCAGACACATCTATAGCAGAGCAAGAGATGTGATGAGCATAAACATGTGGTCCTCGTCTGACAGAGTATGCATGCCCTAGAGGCAGCTGAGCCTGTAATACAGGGGTCCTTAGGGGAACCTCCAAGGGAATAAGAGCCATACCATTATTGTCCACATTTGGCACAGGGGCAGGGGAACAGAATGGCCATATGATGATGGGAGATAATTAGATTGAATGTCAGAACGTAACTGCTTGGGTCTTATGTTGTCTGAATTGGTCGTTGGTGGAATGATGGGCATTCATACAGACTATTTCCCATATGAAGATTAGCTACAGAATATGCATGGCATGCTTTTGCTCTTTCACAAAGCAGCGACAAAGGGCCAGCTGGAACCAATTCCAATATTCATGAATACAATAACTAGACAACCCCTCCTTCTGGAGTGCATCCCTATGGATGATCAAATAGCCACTATTGTCATAGTTTCAAATCAAATTAACATGAAAAAAGTCAGCCAACATCTTTCTCTCAGAAAATGAGCGCATCAGCACCCAGAGTTCATGGGATGAATGTAGTAAAATCTACATATTCGTAGTTTAGAAATCAGCTGTAGAGATACAGAGACAAGTTTTGATGCATCAGTTTTAAGCTTTTTGTGAATGTATCATCGTCATCGATAGAAATGGCTACCCAAAGAAACAGAAGAACAGCCCAGTGAACAAAAAACGTTATACACCATGTTATAACGTTATATGTCAACGTTTTTCTAAGGCTCTTTAGTATGACATAACGTTATGTAAAATTTAAAACGTTATTTTGACGTTTTTTTGTTAGCTGGGCGTGTTTGATTAGTTGGTTAGAGCAGTTTAGAACCTATTGTATGCTATCACTCGCATCTTTTGGAGGTAAATAACCATTTTTCTTAGCGGTTCACAACAACAGTTAACTCTGATGCCATGGTCAAGTTCACAATAACCTCTACCCCAATTTGATGACACCAACAATTTTCATACGATCACCCTCCGATCACCCTCCGATCACCCTCCGATCACCCTCCGAGAACTTAACATCGGTACGGCGATAAGACTGATCTGGATGTAATAGGATCAGTACCACACATACTTATGTGCATATTATACCCTACACAATAGCGCAATACAATTTGCAAACCCATCCTTGCAATGACCTCTGTGTTCATGCTTGTCTTCAAATCTGCGGGCCATATAGATGATTATATTGCAATGGAATTGGTCCACATTAAGTGCTATTTTTATTAAGAGCCATGGCCAAATGAAGGGAAATCATTGATTTTGATTATTGACGAGCGTCATATAGGTCACCATGGAAAATATCCAGTACCAAACGATTGTTTGTATTCAATCAATGTGGTGTTTACATGTGCATCGACACAGAAGGCTGTGTCTATATCACATGATGGTAAACTGTATTTTGTACACATAACTTACATATCAGAAACATAGATGAATTAAAAATGTCAAATGTTTTATTAACTGCTTTTGTTTACCAGACACCATGAACCATAAATGAGAAGGATATTTCATTTTGAATATTTTCCCCCAGACCGCTATTGGGCCTAATTTTAAAAAGAAACAATGAAAAACGATACTGATGAAGAGTAGGCCAATTCTGATTAGCCATTGTAATTTCTATTCACTTTGACACCTATATCTTCCAAGTAATAACATTATGAAAACAGGCATGAAACATGCGCTACATTCGCAGTTGAGCATGTGAATGCATGGGTCCCCCCACGCCAAATCCAATCAATGTGGCTGGTATCACTGTTCACCCAGAGAGATGCAAAATCACAAATCGAAGTATGATGCCCTGAGGACCTAGCGTGAACCTGTGAGATAGCACGCTCTAGTCTTCAAGATCATAGTTTCAAACCCACTTTTTAACAAACAGGAAATTACTTCACCAGCAAGCACGACTTCAATGGAGTTAAGCAAATTGAATCCAATGCAATCTTCCATCGATATGAGCCTCTGAATGCATTTAGATAATTTAGAATCAGAAAAAGGGGTACGGTGTTGATCGTAGACATTAGGATCAAAGACACACAGCTGTTCTAGAAACCGTGAAAGGGGCCGAGTTTCAGAAAGCAGCTCAGGGCTACATGGGTTCTCTCAGGGTCCTTTGGGTTTCATACTGAGTGAGCTGCTCAGCAGGGATTTAGGGGTTTAAGAAGGTAGCAAGCATCTAAGAGACTAGTTGGGGCTCAAGTTCACACTCACTGCTACCGCACTTTGATGATCAAGTTGCAACACCAGTCCTGCTATTAGACCATCTTCCCATGGGAACCGAAATTAGATATTGCGATTGGAGAGTTGGGGTGCTATGGATAGATTATCATCATCGTATTGAATCGTAATGCGTTCAGGTTATGGTTTTCCTCTAGCTGTCCGGATCACCCTATGTCGTTGCAAAATGTTTGGCTGTCTGTATGTAAATGCAGCCCTCCTCCATTTTGGTGAGTGAGGGTTACAACACTTCCCACAGTTCTATAAAACTGCAGGCTTTGTTGGGCTGACACACACTTCCAGACCCTACTACTAAGCCACATAGCAACATGAGTCTATCCGATTTATGCATACCGAAATGGGTCCTTGAGTCTATACCCAGTCAACATTGCTTAGTGGGGCCGATAAAATGTGTGTTTTTACTTGGGAAAGCTGATTTGCTCATATCTGGGTTATAGTCCTGTCTTAGCCAAAATAGGGCCCAAAATCGGCAATAAGACCAATTCACAACATTTTCTGACCCTCTCTCACATTGTGGGATTTGACCTTTAACTTTCTAGTATTGACAAAATACGCTGTTATAAAAACGTATCAACACGAAGTTATTCTCATGATACAAATAGGAAACATTAGAACAGAGTGAAAAGGGTGGATGTCAGTGGTCTGGAAAACATTGATTTTAATATTTGATCAGTACTGTCCTGTTTATTATCCAAATATTAATGCATGATGCATACTGCATCCATGTGGTGTATGTTTGTATCAACACCGACATCTGTGTCTATATTAATATAATGAGTAAACCATATTGTGCAAACTTATGCGTTGGAGAGGTTATCTAATACATGTTTGCATTTTCCCCGGGAATTTTCCTATGGACTATCCACTATAATTATTAATAAGATATACGTTAGGCCTGAATATCAGAAACGCTGGATTTGCATGCCACTAAGGTTTATGCAAATTAGTCTTTACATATGTAACTATCCCTTTATGGAGTCTTAGAGTATTTTGATATCAATCAAACAAAGAATTCTTAATGTTCTTACATTGTAGTTTTCCCTTAAAATCTGACTATTATTTAGGACCAATTAAATTCCATTTGAAGGTGGCCATTTCTTCAATTGACTCAGAGGAACTATCCTCTTTTGGCATTGAACTGCTCAACTGGCTCTCATCCTATCATTGCCTTTATGACAATAACAGCACCAACAAATCAATAAGCTATTAAGAAGAAAAACCTTGAGGATTGGCCCATTCTAATCCCTGTAAGATGTGACACGCTCAAGTCATCCATTTAATGGTTCAATTTTCTTCAAGCGATATCACTAGGCAGACTGGCATAACACATCGATTAAATTTCCTGTTGAGCACGTGAATAGTCGTCTATAAAAGCGAATCCAATCACTACGGAGGCTTGCACCACTATTCACCCAGAGAGATGCATCATGCCCTTTGCACTCTCACAAATAGCGACTTGATCCCCTGAGAACCTAGCGTGAATCTGCGTTATGGCTCTGTCGGGGGAACTATAGAAAGGTCTATCTATTGTGAACCATCTCTATCAATTTTGAAGATGCTTTATCTGAGGGTTTATCCTAAGTTGATCTACTGCCTGTGATTAGGTTTTGGAGGTCTGTGGAATATCAACATTATAGAATTAAAGTGGAGACTCCATAGAACATATTGCAGGTGTTTACTAAAATTTAAGATTGTTGATTTAATTTGGGAAAGGAGCTACTATCTTCATTCTAAATGTTGAATGTTTTTACCATAAAGCCAGTTATTTACCTCATCAATAGGACTGTTTCCTAATTGGTGAAGCATTTCTGATGTGTTGACCTAATTACAAAGTGCTGCTGCATAAATGATATGAAATGATACCGACCCAAACAAAATAAAGCAGGTTTGTATTAAAATTGGCCAAGATGTGCAGTAATTAAACGAAATAAAGACCCACTAAACACATATGATTAGCTCTGATTCTACAATTAAGGTTTCATTGAGATTAATTTTGTCAAACAAGTCCGGTATAGATGCACCAAAGGGGAAATAATGATATCATTTGCTCTTTGGATGGGATGCAGCAACTCAAAGTATACGTATGATGCATTAGTCATTTCCCACCTTTAAGGTAGGATACATAGTATACACAAGTTGTTCTTTTGCTCGGACAGCTACTCCCCATAATATACACTGGTCCTGTGTCGTCGTGGCCTAAGGTGAGGTGAGCTGCTCGGTGAGCTGCTCGGCCCACGTCATCATGGGACAGCGCCAGTGTAAACCTCTCTGCCCTTCTCGAGTGACAAAACCCTCTAGAGAGCTGCCCACCTGCACACACAGTGTTGTGCGCTGCTCAGTCCCAAGTATTGCTGCACACTACATGGGCACCTTGAACTGCTCTAAACACAGCAGGAAATGGGATGCTTAAGCTTGGTCTATGGTCAAGGTATATGTTATCCAATGAGTTTCACAGACCGTATTTAGTACGACAGTAAATAGCTTTTTATCCCTTCATTTCTTTTTATTTAAAAAGAACACCAGCCTAGAAGTGATCAGCAGCCACCGTCTTGATTCTGCTAGTTTGTTTTTTTTAGCTATTTTACCTGTAACCTCATTATTAGCAATACAACTGCATCACGGAAACTAAGTTATATTACATATAATATTATCACAAAATAAACGTGCAGGCAAGAAGCAAACTATACTTAACCACTAATATATGAATATCGCCGACCGCGGGGGGTGTATTGATGAATAACGAACCGAGGTGCGTAGCACCGAGGTCGTTATTCATCTATACACCCCCCAAGGTCGGCGATATTCATATATTATTAGGTTTATTATACGATATTTCCATTCAAATGTCTTTAATTACCTTTAAAACGTCCTAATTTCGCCATTTTGAAGGATTATTGACTGAATATCACTCGTACACCAGTAGCGCCATGTTGTTTTGACCTCCCACCAACCCTGCTCGCTGATTGGTGGAGCCTGGTGACGTCATGCCCTCAATCTCCAACACTGAGTCCAACATAGAATTTGTAAGGGGGCCAGCTTGGGGCGATGTTATAACCTAACCAGCGTTTCCCTCCACAATCACCACAGCCGGATAGGCATGGGCGCTAGCGACTTCGCCTCACACACCAGGGGTACCCGGATCGAGCCTGGGTGGAAACGAACCATTTTTAAAGGGCCTATTTCTATGTGAAAAAAAATCCCTAGAATTATTTTAACGAAAGGGGAAGTAAAGTCCAACTTCTACCTTTATAGTAAAAAAGAAATTAGAAAAAAATATTGATTTTCAAAGAAATTATACCAAAAAATGCCTTTTCTTCTGTAACTCGGTAAATAATGGTCCTACAGGGCTGGAAATCCGCCTGTAGACTCCTTGTTTCGCCACCTCCCTCTACCAGCGCCTCCACGGCGTGGTGGTTAGCACGTCGGACTTCAAGTCTTGATGTAGCGTGTTCGAGTCTCCATAGAACCTCGGATTTTATGGGTGACGATATTTCAAATCGTTCTGATATCCACCCCCATTCAGAATCGTTCTGATATTCAGGATATCAGAACGATTCTGAAATCCCCATTCAGAATCGTTCTGATATCCAAAAATGCACCCCCCCAAGTCTCCTGTATGCACCAATATAAGAACGTGAATATCACGTAAAAAGCACGCTGTAAGCCCATATCGTATAATAAATCTCAGTAGTGTAGAAATATATAAATTTGCATCCATCACAGGAGGATTGTCACCTCGAGTAATATCACCCAACGAGCTAACTAGGCTCCAGGTGACGAAATCTGCATTGAACATCATCATAATATTACTGGTCGCTTAGGGAAAGTATAAGTATGGCTACCCACCCTCGTCAGCACTCATATACCCACCCGAATTGTCCTATACAAAGTCGAAAAATGCTGTTGGACCATTTGTTCAAAATAAGCATGACGACCTGCCTCATCCCCATATATAGAGAGTATGTATTTTACCCTTCCCCCCTCCCCAACCACCCTTCTACTTGCCTCTCCATGGGAAGGTAGCGACCACTTGTAGTTACAGATAGGCCCCGTGCTGAGTGAGAAGCACCTGGCCGTAGGCTGCCTGATAGGCTGGTGGTGGGCGGACAGGACCGCCCAGGTGTAGGGCCATACAGGCAGCAATGACAAGAGGACAGCAAACCTGTGTGGAGGAGGAGGAGGGAGGGGGGGCAGGAAAACATGTCCAGGAAAGGGGGAGTGGTATGGTGGTGGGGACAGGTAAAGGCTCTAGGATAGATTCACATGGACTCAGGCATAAACATTCGGTGGGAAACCTGAATAGCCCTGAAATTGTATTAGTGTCTGTATTCGTAATTAGTATATATATGTTCCCCTCTGCCCCCTTTGCCCCCTCTGTCCCCCTGCCCCCTATCCCCTCTCTGTTCTCCCTGTCCCTCTCTGTCCATCTCTGTCCCCTTATGTGCCCCTGTGCCCCCTCTGCCCCACCTGTTCCCCCTGTCCCTCTCTGTCCCTCTGTGTTCCCCCTGTCCCTCTCTGTCCCTCTCTGCCCCACCCTGTCTCCCCTGTCCCTCTCCGTCCCTCTCTGTCCCTCTCTGTCCCTCTCTGTCCCTCTCTGTCCCTCTCTGTCCCTCTCTGTCCCTCTCTGTCCCCCTCTGTCTTCCTCCGTCCCTCTCTGTCGCTCTCTGTCCCTCTATGTCCCTCTCTTTCCCTCTCTGTCCCTCTCTGTCCCTCTCTTTCCCTCTCTGTCTCCCTCTGTCCCCCTCTGTCCCCCTCTGTCTTCCTCTGCCCCCTCTGTCCCTCTCTGTCTCCCTCTGTCTCCCTCTGTCCCCCTCTGTCTCCCCTCTGCCCCCCTCTGTCTCCCTGTCCCTCCCTGTCCCTCCCTGTCCCTCCCTGTCCCTCTCTCTATCTGCGTCAACACCACCCCACCCCTATGCCTGCATTGCACTGCATGGCATTTATGATATCCCATCGTGACTTCAGTACAACCTGAGGATGAGTAGGAGGAGGAGCGGGACATCTGCAACTCGGTTGCCATGACACCAACCAACCAGGTGGCGGATACATGTAGTATGCAGAGGGAGAGGGCCGGGGAACTGTCCATCTTGCCCTGCGCACATCATGCACCCAGTCCTGCACAGTTTGAACTATTGCTGCAAGCAGTATAATAACAAGTAATGGTGGATTTCAACCACTCGGTGGATTAACACTGGCCTTTTACAGCGGAGTTAGTACTACCCGTATAGGTATACAGTGTACACGGTACATTACTACTGAGTTATACACAGTGTTAGAATTAGCAGCGATCAGCTAGTATTAACACTGTGGCCGGAAGATTGTCAGGTTGGAGCGGGCATATTCACATAGGGCAAGGTGCATTGAACATTGGATTGTAAATAACAGGATTTTGCAACAAGGAATTTCCCTGCCACAGGACAATGTTACTTATGTGTCTCCCCAGGGAGAAAAGGGAGAATAGCCACAGCTACGTTAACATCCAGGTGGGAGTTTAATCTGTGTGTTTATCAAGAAGGGGGCGTTTAGGAAGAAGGGTTAATTTCTCGAAGAATCAATGTTCAATGTGAGCTCTCTCTCTGACTTATTTGACGCTTTCTTTTTTTACATCACGCAACTTATGTGTAAATATAAATAGCCAAAGTGATATGCAATGATACTGTTTAAGATTTCCTCATGTATCCATGTATTCTCGCCGAACGGTGAATCCAGGACAACATTCTAAGATTGAAGAGCGAGTCCTCCCCGTCCATTGAAGTACATAAATTGACCCAATATCAATCCAGCCGGTTGATTCGTGGGACATAATGTCCTGCTGAGCTCACTGCTTAAATAATAGGTGGACGACGAATCAGCGTCCATTATTTCTCCATGCTGTGCTGATGAATTCCTTATGGCATCTTCCGAGGTTGTAACAAGTACATGTATTTGTTTTGTTTGAACCAGCATCGTTATTTTATTAAGGGACTACTGTATGTATTGCATATACTGTATGGGCACGGGTGACAAGGTCCGATTCGTACAACTTATTCATTTCGATATACAAAATTAATGATCAAGATATATTATTCCTCTGTGTTGTTTCGATGAATTCATTATCTTCTGAGGTTATAGCAAATGAATTTATTTTTGTTCTAACTGGTTAGCACCGTCCTATTATTATAAACGAACTGCCGTATGGCTAGGGTGTAATGTATGCATGGGCACTGGTGACAAAGCCCAATTCGTACAATTAAAACCATATCGATACACAAATGTCCTAAGCATTCTAAAGCTATGACCGTGTAATATATTACATAACTTATGTATAGCAGGACTTTCTGTGTCGCTGGAAGTAGAGGTAGAGCCAGATCAGATCAGATTAGATCAGATTCTATACATTGGGGAAAAGCGATGCTTATTATGAAAACTGATAAGTGCCATTGCCATTTCCATGCACACATAACACAATGACAGCTGGCTTATTAGTTACCCCAACTTGGTTGGCAGCCCCAAGCCTATGCCTGGACACATGTCTGCCCAATATAGGAGCTGTCGCAATAAGGAAATTGTTCTCGCACACGCTTCTTACCCTCAGACATATACACAACAGGGTGGGGTAGGAAATTGCGCAGAGAATGGAATATCAAAGACTAAGCCTACCAAGTATCTGAAACATGTAAACATTGAACAGTGTTCAACCTAAAGACATTCAAGATTTCAAGGAATTTTTATTTGTTGGAAGGTATGGAAGGTAGTTATGTCTATATCAACTGCTATAAATAGTGACTTATCTTCACTGAGAAGGGATGAGTATCACCTCTTCAGGTCTTCCAGTGTTAGCCACGTCATAAAACTGTCGGGAGGATCAAGTAACATCTTTGTATCATGAACAATTTAATACATAAAAAACTAATACATTCAGAGAGAGAAGTCATTGCATGAATGTTGGCCACCCCTACCCTCTCTATGAAGCCCCGGCACTTAAGGTCAAATCCCACAACGTGAGAGAGGCTTGAAAAATGTAGTTTATTATGAAATCCTGATCACTCAGCCGATATTAGTGGGTTATATTGATTAAGATATTCCCATTATTGGCTAATAAGCTTGTCTAATCTTGTGATTGTGATAAATAAAATATCAAAACATTTAGATATGTTGCTCTGATTATGCTGAAATATGTCTTATTAGAGAATGAAAAAGGTATGGTTTATACAGGGGGACACTCCCAATATCTTTAGGCTAGTTCCGAGGTTAAAGTCATGACAAATGATACCATGAAGTAACTCCCCTCAAACAGATTTATTGACCAGTCCTGTAGGCAACACTTTGCTTGCCTATATTGGCAACAGACGGATTTGGAGAGGCCTAAAATCACAAGACAAGGGTTGCGATTTACATAATTGGCAACAGTTGCCACTTGTTTTTATCTCAATAATCAACACTTCTGGCACATTTTTCGTGTTGTCGGATTTGACCATTACTAGACTACGGTTGTTACTGCAAGGGTAGAACGTGGTTTGTCATTAATCAAAAATTTAATTCACTAGAAGCTGCTTAAATGTCATTATGACCTTTCTGTGACTTAACATGGCAATCACTGAACTTAAAGTTGCTTAAACAGCCACTTTAAATAATAAAGGTTCAAAAATCTTAAATACCAACGTTCATGGGTGGGGATGCCATCAGATGGGCATGCTCTTAGTAGAGATTCTATAGCATTCTCAGTAGACGTTCTGCACTATCATTTTATTCTCTACGCTACTCTCTCTGAGATATAATTAAAGGAGAAGAAAGAGAGAAGATAGAGAACTCCAGATAGTATAGATTTGTTAACTCTGAAGGCCCTATCATTATGATTAGCTGTCTTTCTTTTCGCATCTAGGCCCGTGATTCAATAAACTGAGATTACAGTTCTGAATGTCACACAATATTATGCATTTACATCTATTCTGCTATACGAGCGCTAACAAGGAGCAGATGTGTTATCTGACATTCAGAATGGGTCTTTATTTAAATATCAATTGGTAAGAATATATCAGGAATCATTCGTAGGAACATTATCACTACTCAATTCGAGTCTCCCTTCGAATTCATTTTTATCAAATCCGTTTAACCTGTCAATATATGCGACTTTGTTTGCTTGTTTGAATTCACTGTACTGTTCGCCGTGAACTAAATGTTAATACTGAAAAAGAAGAGGATAGATACTTTATCTAGATATTATTTTTTTCATTTCAGAAATATAACTGCACCGTACAGGGAGAATCCCTTGATTTTTATGTATGCTTATATTCACCATCTTTTTGTTCCAGGCAGCGTCAACGATGTCGAACATGCACAATAATACAAGGCGGGGTAAGCCAGTGGAGAACAACCGCCGACGCCGTAAGGATGTGGATGAGGTGTTTCAGGGGTTCGCTGATGCCACGTCCATGCATGGTGTCCCCCGCATTATCAATGCCCAATCTGTGCCGGCCCGCATCTTCTGGTCCATCATCTGCATTGCAGCCTTTGGCATGTTCTTCTGGCAGACCGCCATCCTACTGAATAGGTATTTCAACTACCCGAAGAAAGTCAATGTGGAAATTGTGCAGAGACCAGTACACTTCCCCTGGGTATCAGTCTGCAACACTAAACACTTGGATCTGCTCATCGTCGATAAGCTAGAGAGAATGCTGGGCAATGCTGGCAATGATTCGATCGTTGATGATGATTTCCTTCTGAATTTCCAGGATAAGTACCAACTGTTCTGGGATTATTCCAGCTACTTCTTTCAGAAGTACCTAATGATGAATGTGCCGTATGAAAAGACCAGGGAAGACATGTTAGAGGTGTATTCAAGGCTAGGATTAATTGCCAATATTGGCCCTGAGATGGCCTCAGATGGTGGGATCAAGTTAAAAGACTTCATAGTGAGTTGCTCCTTCATGCGTGAGAAATGCAACATCACCAAGGCATTTATGAAGTATTTTGACCCATATTATTTTAATTGTTTTACTTTCAAGCCAGAGATGGTGAAGCCTTCCCAGAACAATAGACTCCAAGGCATTGAGTATGGGTTATCGTTGCTCTTGTTCACTGGAAGTGCTGGCCAACTAGTACTCTCCGAGGAATTTGATTACTTGGTGCCTGGAATGGAGGAGTCCGATTCGGCGTTGGCAAGTGGAAGAGGTGCTCGAGTTGTGATACACTCGCCAAACACGTTGCCACACCCTACTGCTGAAGGCTTTGATATTGCTCCTGGGTTTTCTGTTACAATTGGAGTCAAAGCTCGGGAGAACTCCAGAATCTCACCTCCACACGGCAACTGCTCTGAGGCCGAAGCAGGAGATGATTTCTCTTACACCCTCATTAGTTGCCAAAATGGCTGCCTCCAAAAAGCTATAGTGGATAATTGTGAGTGTTTTGATAATAGGATATCAGTTAGAAAAAACAAAAAGTTTGGAGAGGCTAAGCCATTTTGCTTCCAGCTGCCACAGCTTGCAGAAGACTGCCTGGAGCAAATGGATAACCAGGACTGCAACTCGCAAATCGCAGCCTGGAGTAAAAAACTTGACTGTCGCAAAGCAGTCTATGAAAATATGACAATCAAGGATCCTCTGGCGATGGATAAATGCAACTGTTACCCTCCCTGCAACGATATTGTATATGATTCGTATTATAGTCTCTCTACCATTCCTGAGAAGACTGAGGAACACACGGCCTTCTATACTACCATTACAGACTTCGTAGAGAGGCTGACTATGCGCAAGAAAGATGTTCTTCGACACAAATTTGGAACTACTTACCTGGATAAAATGTCGAGTCATATATCTAGGCTAAATGTCCACATAGCAGATAGCAATGTGATCAAAACCACAGAGGCCCCAGACTATGAGGCCATCCGACTCATATCAGACATTGGGGGCCAGCTGGGCCTCTGGATTGGGATATCAGTGATCACTCTGTTCGAGGTGGTGCAACTTCTTGCTGATGTGTGCCACTTCCTAACGTCCAAGGGTAGGTCAGTCGGTGAGCGGAGGCTGGATCGAGTTGCGGAGAGGGATGTTGAGATGCAGTGTGAGATTGACAGACTGACCGCTGTCTGATGGCTAGAGAAACCTAGTAAAATAGGTTGAATACTCTGACTTCAGTCTTAGTACTGAGGTCAAAATCCTGGGAATGCTCTTGTATTAGAATGAGAAGAATATAGGTTTTTGTATATATGCATGAATCAAAACATGACAAGTCCAGGACAGATTTGTCACATAAAATTGCCATTGAATATAAAGTGTTTTAGGGGAGTGCATGCTTAATGAAAAGGACTTTGAAAATGGAGAATTTAATAGGGTGAAGTTCCTTTCAAAGTATTTATTGATCACATTGGACAAAGGGGAGGTAGAATGTAAGCTAGAGAAATTAAGTTGAATAATGTGATGAGAGCTAACTGATGTCATCAAATACCGATTGTTACATTTGCTATAATGTTTGCAAAGAGAATCTGATAATAATGGTATACTCATTATTCATCCATTGTCCAGAGTGTACATACCTGTATAATAGGAGATATTATTTGGAAAAAGGGAAGAAGACCCATATTCTTCTGAAGCCGGCCGGAGGAATAGCTGTGTGTACTGAAAACACATGAATATCATATCAGCATTATCCTAAAGTATAAAACTGTACTTGTTGGAAACTGCTATTAGAGCAGGAAACAAAACTAATGACTTCTCTACTACCTTTCAATGACATAGGTTGTAAACAAGGGATCTAGTGTAAATAGGTAGGCATCGTATTTGTATCTGGGAGGTTGTAACTGTGAGGATACTCATTTCGTATCAAATAGATTTTAAAATTAGATGATGGTGGTGGTGATGTAAAAAGCGTGAAAACAGTGATGTTCGCTATAAATATATATTTCGTTAAGCCTTTGTGTTAATCTTTCGTTGGCTATTTCGTCATTATAAAGGTTATGTATACAACCTTATATCTATAGTAAGGCTTAGACCCGTCATCTCATACCAACTATACAAAACCCCCATGCTGGAATCCCCACTGATATTCGCCACAAAGAAGTGCTGCCTGAACTTCAGCACCAACTCAGACATTGAATTAACTTGAATGCAACACCTGCCTTAGATACGTCAACCATGTGGCTGAGCCTTCTGCCTCATACCAAGCCAAGTGTACATTACCATGTGTATAATACTCAGTATCAACTTTGTAACGGTTTATATTGAATAGAGCCAGTTTCGATTATATTTTAGCCAGGCACCGGTTCTCCTCATGATTTCATCGGACTTCATCGAAAGGGCACGTTTCAACTAGCTTGTTTGGTGAGAAAACTACGGTTGTACTACAAAATTCTTTTCTGTTGGAGGTCCCATTAAGAATATTACCAGCCAGTATACATCAGATGTAATTTTGATTGTGAGAGGTTGAATGTTGCTCCACTGAGGCAACATTGTCAACGCAAATGCTTCTCTATTTATAACTGATGATTGACAAATGATGGCTCACAGGCCGATTTTCTTGCTGACTGCTAAAAATGATCATTATCTAGTTGTGGCAGCATAACTTGTCTTACTAGTTTCACAAAAGTCAACTCGTCTGCCAAACTGGTATTTTAAAAGATCCGTGATACAGATTTCCAATGAAACTGCTATAATTATATAATGTAAACAAATGTGTTGATTAGTCATATCCAAAAAGCGACAAGCAACTAGCTATTTTCGTATGTTGATTTGGATTAAAATTAAGTCAAGACAATTTTATTCAAAGTCGATATAGCCGTGCACTATGCAGTTAATTGTCCAGCCGTTATCGAACATGCCATCAAAAGCAGTAGAATCATGATTTAAAAAAATTCTCATCAGTCCATGTATCAGATGGCTATTGTTTCTATGTTTCTATTGACCAAAATAATTACCAAAAAAAGCACACATGGACAAGCGGGCTTTGGCTTCACTGAATGCATGTATTTAGATATTTAGATACCCACTCATGATTGGCCGAAATTGACATTTGCTTTGAATCATTCAGTTCACAAGATGTTTCTCTCTTATAACAACTATTTCACCCAGTTATCTAGATTAAATTCAATTGCACATCTTTACTTCGACTTTCAGTTGTGAAGATTTAACCTGAATGGACATTTCCCGGATTCATAATATGTGTGAAGCAAGGTTTTATAATGAATCTGAGGTATTGAGATTAATGGATATGGTTTTCAAGTATGCATGATCACAAAGAATGAGCGAAGAATACGGGTAGAAACACTGGCATAGATAACAACAGTCCTCTTTGTATGGCCTGCTTTTGTACTTGAGAGGTATTTTATAAGCACTAGATTGTGACATAAAATGTCAAAGCACGCATCTACAATTTAGTTTTATATCAAGGGATGCTATCGAAAACCAATAAGTAATGAATGGGACATCATACGATATAAGATGCAATAGGTCTGAAAATCTTAATTCAAATACAAAGATAATCTTATCTGACGTAGTGCACTCTTAAGTCAACGCCTATCGAGGTTATTCAGATCGTATTCATTATGAAATGCATGATTAAGAAACATACAAAGAGCTTTTCTTTTCAACATGAACCTATGATTTTCGATAAGTACTAACGTTGTATAAACCATGGTAATTTTTGTTGTTCTAAGTAAGTTTAATGTATTGTCTAAGCGTTGACCGAATCAGTCATTTCCCATCACTAAGGTATATCAATTTCTAAAAACAACAACTACTGAAGTATGTGCAAAGGATTTAATCCAATGAAGAACTAAACTTTCCTCATATAATTTATTTTCGTTGAAACGGTTTATCAGCATACTATATGATGTCGCGATTATTTGAACACCCATTTATAAACCGCACACACATGCCTCAAAAGCAGAATGTGAACGGGATCATAATTTGAAAATGATTCTATGTATAAGTTACTGTTACTAAAAACATAATCGTTGGTACTGCTGATATAATGTTATGGACATTCATAAACTTGATGCTCTGTGTATGGGTCCTGATGAAATGGCTTAAGTTGTGATGGAAATGTGTTTACAGCTATGAAAATGACTCAATTTGCACTGAATGATGTTTGGTCTTTAAGCATTCACGAACACATCCTAAAGTCCCATCTTCCTGTGAATAAGGGTGCATGACAAACAAATTTCAAGCACATCCAAAGTATGTCATTTGAAGTTTATAGAATGCTTAAAGTACACACTTCAAACAGTGCCTGAATAGAATATTGAGAGAACATTGGTATGCCTGGTATGTTGCTGTTGGATTGTTGCTGTTGCCCATACCAAACCAAAACAAGTCATGTCTTCCCTCTCTCCATTGACCGGCTGGTGTGTGAGCCTTGTACAGGGACGACTAGGTGTAGTAACATTGATCGATTCCTAGTCAACCTCCTGTCATATATTCATCCTTAGAGCTTTTGTGGCCAAGGGTGTGAGCTATATTACCTCCATTTCAGATAGAAATCATAATTTGTATCCCAAAAGCAGAACTTGGTAACGGTATACCTAAATATTATAACGTGGTGAGAACTAATAACTAGTGGTGTTGGTAGGGTTTTATATATATAAATATATATACATACGACTCATTTAGGTACTGGTAAGTAGTTAATAACTGGTAATGATTATGATGTATACTTTCAGAGCATCTCCCACCTCCCTCCAGCTTTGGTCAGATAACATTGTTTTTTCATCTCCATGGTTACGGCAGGTAAGCATGGCCTGCGTCCAGCTTCCTCGGCCCTGCAGGAGCAGCTGACTGTACCAGAGTACTATATTCTCTTGAGAATGAAGTCCTAGTATTAGAGTTATCTTCACATGCTTGCGTCTCTTGTAACATGCTACTATGGGTAGACATAATGAATATGAACATGAAATAAAGATGGTTGCTTGGGAGAATTTGAAGATGTATGTGTTGTTTATTATAAAAGAGATTTTACTTTTAAGTGAATTAGAATTAGAAGGAATGGAATACATTATGTGCCAAAACTTCTGTGAGCAGATGAGGATAAAGGGTCATATTAAAGCATTCTCTCCAATTGTGGTCATAAGCGTTCCAACAGAATATAAGAGTCAGAGATATCGTTTCAAGTTTTAGATTTGGATGTAGGCCTCCGGGGTAGGCAAAGACCTGGAGTTTCAGTGAAATAATCCTGATATAATAAACAGTCCTTCAATCAATGGGATCTCTTTTTTTTATTGGGAAATCCATGTTGCCAGACTTATTTAGACCTTATTTGGGATTTAAAACATTCATCTTATATTATAAATATAGATGAATCGCACTTCTTGCACGTTTTAGAGAAACTATATTTTTCTACACAAAAGATGTATCGTAGAGCATCTTTTGTCAATTTCGAACATACTTGACCACTGTGGCGCCCCATAGTGGCTACACAGCAGTAGTAAAAGGCCATATTGGACTACCCATTCATTTCGTGCCTTAACGTGTTTCAGATCCATACTGTCTTCAAGTAAATACAACACAGGTTAAGGTGGCACTACATTACTGCAGTGCCAACTCATAGATCTGAGAAGGCAGCACTAAATTCACACACCAAATCAGGAAAGGGTCTATCAGACCTTATGGTAATCTACCCAGCCACCTTGACACGGGGCCTTCATCCCTGAACAGCTCAGGTTGAATGACGTCAGAGAGAGAGTAGCCGCTGACGTCATTGGTGAGCAACTCCGAGTGGAAGAAGATACAGTGTGGGGACGTGGGGTGATGGGGAGGGGGCGAAGGGGGCGAAGGGGGCAGAGCATCGGTTGGATAGAGAATTAGAGGGAGGGTACTTACAAAGTGGGAGAGATGGTGTAAATGGCATGCTAGTGGAAACGACAGGAGATCAGTTGGACAGCCAGGAACTCTGCATTAGTTTAGCTCAGGCCATGGGACATCCTCGATGCTAAGGTCAGAGCTTTAATAGGATGTCGAATGCATTGATAGGGTCAGACTGCAAGATGCTACAGAATGAGAAAAACTGGATTAATTTAGTATACTTCTTTCTTTTTGACAGGGAATAGTTGAGACTTTCAGAAAAAAATCTTTTGGTGTGAATTGTTGATTTATGGTCCATCAAACCATCAAGAATTTATTAATTTTTCTCAGCTCAGGGTCTGAAAAACCCATTTAATATGTCCTATAGCCATACCTGACCAAACATTGAGCAACCTTGAGCAATAGTTCCATCCTAATGTTTCTCCTGTAGAATGTTCAACCTTATATTAGCTCCAATCTGCCCATGTAACATCCATCAGATCTATTTATGTAACATCCATCAGATATATATGAAACTCATCAAATTAGCATCAAAGTATATTCTGCTGTGGTAAATATTCTATCTATACCACCAAGCTATCAATTTGGTTTGCTAAACACATGTAGGCATTATTCAATTTGCCTTTCAAACTGATTACAAAGTTCTTAGGAATAGAATCAGATAATAATAATATATCAAGCCTACCTGCCCATGCAATTTGGAAAGACTGTGGCATTTTTTTGTCATATTCTTTATGTTATGAAAAAAGATCGGATGAATGCTACACAATATTAGTAGCCTTTGGTTGATAATGAATAAAAACTGACCCCCTGGGAGATAGTCAATCCGCCAGGGGTTTTAATTATATTGCCAAGATATGAGGCTTTAAATATGATAAAGTTGTTTACATTAATGTTGAGTTTCTTGATTTTTGCTTTTGGACCTGCAGTTGTACATTTCAGGATGGATTCACCTATCGGATGCATAATATGATTGGTAGAAAGCTCAGTCGACATAGGGGAGCAGCTAATAAAGCATGACGACATGTAGACCGAGAAACAAGGCTGTGGGTCATTGGGGAACCAATCGGACTTGGGAGACCAATGAGTATGAGTGGAAAAATGAGTAACAACGCAGGCGGCATAAGGAACTAGAGAGGAACTCTTGGGGCCTTAGGTCACATGGGAGCGGTTCATGAGGCATATGGACACGAGGGCAGAGGGGAAGAGGGTGGCATGCCCGAGGGAATAGGGCAGCAGCTTAGAGCTTGCTGAGAAAGGTCAGTACAGGACGCTTGAAGGCATGCAGGTCAGGTCACATAAGGGAAGGGGGAGTAACTCAGGGACCAGAGGGCCTGATCAGAGTAGAGAGGGCGCTGCTGAAGGGGTGGGTAGGCGCTGGCAGGAGGACAGGGATCAATAGGGCTGAGCTACTCCCACCGTCTCAACCACATCCATTGATCGACCCTGGCTCGTGCTCACAAGATCGACCAAAGAGGGTCTCCCCTACCCCCAACTGATAATGCCAATTATCCACAGCTGGGGGATAAGATGACACAACTGATAAAGCTTGATAAGGTCCCTTCCTGACTGATAAGTGGTAATTGAACTCAGGTTTACTCCTGACTTACCAAGGTAAGAGGATCTCAACTGTCAAGTCAAATTACTCTTGGTTTTATTTCTGACTGTAAAGTTATGATGAAACAATGTTTATTCAAAGAAACTAACTATTTTAATAAGTGGTTAGTGAGGTGGGAATTAATTGTGTATGATGAACCCATGGGACTAAAAGGGGATATAGCACAATATCAACTAGGGTGACAGTGAATCCCCGAATCACTACAATCATATACTTTGTATAAATTCCATATGGATTTCATATGGCCCACGTTATATTAATATCTATATAACAGGCATTGCATGCTTGTGACGATACAACCATCTCTGGAAGCTGCCCCATAGCAGCTTCGCTGCGAATGGGCAGCTTCCCTTGACGTTCGTGACTTGGTCACATGCCCCTGTAGATCCATGGGCCGTCGTTAAACACGTACAGACTAAATCATCCTTGGCTAAAAGTGATCGGACTACTTATAACTTGCATTAATGATGTTGACATTTCCAAATAGAGTGATCATTTACATTATCATTTACATAATCTAGGTCTGTACCTTGTAGTGTGCCAGAAGAGTGAGCTTTCTTGAGGCACACCTATGTCTATTTTCCCTATGTTAAATCCTTCCTGAATATGATTTATGACCTGCAATACAGTTAGCGTTTACCAATATATGCCAAGTGATCAACACCGAATAACACAAGAAAGACTGTTGGGAAGGTAGATATAGGCTTTAATCAACCATTTGTGGCCATTTCTTTTTAGAAATGAAGCACTGCCATTTGCAGCCGTTTTGGGGTCTAAAGGATTAGAGGACCTGCACCAAAGAGACTGGACTCAACTTGTCCTGAGCTGTCGACGTCTATTTTGTTCAGTGAGGTAAGTCTACTTGTCAAGATGGCTCAGCAGAACGACTCATGGTTCACACACTTTTATTTAATTCTGGTTTAAAGGGACATACATAGTTTTGATCACCATTGCAGGCCGTTCTAGGCTACCCTTGACCCTATTTTGCATGGTAGATCCCACCCACAGGCCAATAGGTCATGGTATGTGAAATAGGCAAGAATCTAGATGGTCTGAAGAAAATAAATCTCTATGTATTGTTCATGTTAAAGGCACTTGCTGTCATGTCACTGTACTAAATTTCATGATACAGCCATTTGAGCAAAGGAGTACGTTAACTATAGAAATGAATAGGAAAACAGCATTTTCACATTATCTGTCATGGATAATCCCCTTCTTCTATTGATATGGCAACCAAACCTTGGGAATGTATAATAAACATCTATGCACACATTTTAGGACCTTAACTATAGGAACCTAGATGGGTGCCCTAGCAGTGAACATATGTGAACAATGGAGGAATACTGTCAATATAGCAAATACAAATAGTTGATTTAGGGAAAGGGGTCTATGTAGGAATATGAATACAGCTTAAAGAATACTTTTCATGAGCTTCGATTTTTGTAATCTTCTGTGTAGGAACCAGCAATTCCCTTTAAGGATACCGATCAAATTCCCTTGTCCCCTTCATCTAATCCACTCTTCTCCTGTCCTTTCCCTTACCTCCCTCATCCGACTGTTATTGCCTGCCTTTTCAGTCTTCTTCTACGTGCTACTATTGCATCTCACATCTTCCCTCACTTTGTCCCTCCCTCCTCCCCTTCAATCCCTATCGTCTGATGATAATTTGTCCTCTTTCTCCCCCACAGCTACCAGCTGGCTACCACCACCTTTTGTTAAAAAATGCCAACTCCCAGACTTCACAGGGTGCTTCTCATAGGATATAATGTTGTATAGAAGGTAGTTGCACCAGGAGTCCGACAGAGGTGACTACCTAGATGACACCGCTACTATTTAGCTAATTAAGGTGGCTCGATTCCATGTCATCTCTGCCTACTGTGCCGTTTTCTGCGCAGGTATGTTCTTTGACATCAAACCACCAGAGGACCTTTGTATGATAATGGCAGGGGTAGTTCCAAATGCTCATAAAATAGTGAAAGGTATTGCCTGACCGGGTTAAGAACCATCAACCTTCTGTTATGAAGTCATGCATGCTACCCCTGTGCTTGAATTGCCATTCAACTGACACACACGACTAGCCCTCAGTATATATTCTGTGTTCTCTTCAACTCTTTTATTTTTTATTTCAAAGGCCCTAAACCTTAGAAATATGTGGAAATATGGGACCATATGGGACCATAATTATGTTCAAAATAGGTTTTCTGGATGGAGAACATTAACCCTTTAACGATTGCAAAAAATTGTCATAGCTACTACCTGTGGGGAAGAGATTCTTTGCAGGAATTCTCTCTAAGAATGAGGCTTTGCTGAATCCCATAGAGTTACAATGACTATAGTCGATGCTTGCCCTGCCATGGCATCAATTATCTATAGTTGATGCCGCGGCAGGGTTGACCACAAAGGGTTAAAGCCTATACTTTGAGAGAATTATATAGAAATTTAGCTACTTTTCAATACTATTTCTTTTAGATATGTGGCAAAACACTATGTCATCCTATCACATGTCACATAAACTTGAGCTTGAATATGTCAGAAAATATCTTGGGACCCCTTATTCTAGAAGACTCTTTGGAAAGTACATGATATTGTGGTCTTATTGTGACAACCTGCTAGAAATCTAGATACTTTTAGACCAAGAGATCAAACCACGTTAACCAGCCCTTTTCCGTAGTACAACTGGCTACCCCGAGCCTTGCCTACTTGCATAACATGTCTAAGCGTTGACCGAATCAGTCATTTCCCATCACTAAGGTATATCAATTTCTAAAAACAACAACTACTGAAGTATGTGCAAAGGATTTAATCCAATGAAGAACTAAACTTTCCTCATATAATTTATTTTCGTTGAAACGGTTTATCAGCATACTATATGATGTCGCGATTATTTGAACACCCATTTATAAACCGCACACACATGCCTCAAAAGCAGAATGTGAACGGGATCATAATTTGAAAATGATTCTATGTATAAGTTACTGTTACTAAAAACATAATCGTTGGTACTGCTGATATAATGTTATGGACATTCATAAACTTGATGCTCTGTGTATGGGTCCTGATGAAATGGCTTAAGTTGTGATGGAAATGTGTTTACAGCTATGAAAATGACTCAATTTGCACTGAATGATGTTTGGTCTTTAAGCATTCACGAACACATCCTAAAGTCCCATCTTCCTGTGAATAAGGGTGCATGACAAACAAATTTCAAGCACATCCAAAGTATGTCATTTGAAGTTTATAGAATGCTTAAAGTACACACTTCAAACAGTGCCTGAATAGAATATTGAGAGAACATTGGTATGCCTGGTATGTTGCTGTTGGATTGTTGCTGTTGCCCATACCAAACCAAAACAAGTCATGTCTTCCCTCTCTCCATTGACCGGCTGGTGTGTGAGCCTTGTACAGGGACGACTAGGTGTAGTAACATTGATCGATTCCTAGTCAACCTCCTGTCATATATTCATCCTTAGAGCTTTTGTGGCCAAGGGTGTGAGCTATATTACCTCCATTTCAGATAGAAATCATAATTTGTATCCCAAAAGCAGAACTTGGTAACGGTATACCTAAATATTATAACGTGGTGAGAACTAATAACTAGTGGTGTTGGTAGGGTTTTATATATATAAATATATATACATACGACTCATTTAGGTACTGGTAAGTAGTTAATAACTGGTAATGATTATGATGTATACTTTCAGAGCATCTCCCACCTCCCTCCAGCTTTGGTCAGATAACATTGTTTTTTCATCTCCATGGTTACGGCAGGTAAGCATGGCCTGCGTCCAGCTTCCTCGGCCCTGCAGGAGCAGCTGACTGTACCAGAGTACTATATTCTCTTGAGAATGAAGTCCTAGTATTAGAGTTATCTTCACATGCTTGCGTCTCTTGTAACATGCTACTATGGGTAGACATAATGAATATGAACATGAAATAAAGATGGTTGCTTGGGAGAATTTGAAGATGTATGTGTTGTTTATTATAAAAGAGATTTTACTTTTAAGTGAATTAGAATTAGAAGGAATGGAATACATTATGTGCCAAAACTTCTGTGAGCAGATGAGGATAAAGGGTCATATTAAAGCATTCTCTCCAATTGTGGTCATAAGCGTTCCAACAGAATATAAGAGTCAGAGATATCGTTTCAAGTTTTAGATTTGGATGTAGGCCTCCGGGGTAGGCAAAGACCTGGAGTTTCAGTGAAATAATCCTGATATAATAAACAGTCCTTCAATCAATGGGATCTCTTTTTTTTATTGGGAAATCCATGTTGCCAGACTTATTTAGACCTTATTTGGGATTTAAAACATTCATCTTATATTATAAATATAGATGAATCGCACTTCTTGCACGTTTTAGAGAAACTATATTTTTCTACACAAAAGATGTATCGTAGAGCATCTTTTGTCAATTTCGAACATACTTGACCACTGTGGCGCCCCATAGTGGCTACACAGCAGTAGTAAAAGGCCATATTGGACTACCCATTCATTTCGTGCCTTAACGTGTTTCAGATCCATACTGTCTTCAAGTAAATACAACACAGGTTAAGGTGGCACTACATTACTGCAGTGCCAACTCATAGATCTGAGAAGGCAGCACTAAATTCACACACCAAATCAGGAAAGGGTCTATCAGACCTTATGGTAATCTACCCAGCCACCTTGACACGGGGCCTTCATCCCTGAACAGCTCAGGTTGAATGACGTCAGAGAGAGAGTAGCCGCTGACGTCATTGGTGAGCAACTCCGAGTGGAAGAAGATACAGTGTGGGGACGTGGGGTGATGGGGAGGGGGCGAAGGGGGCGAAGGGGGCAGAGCATCGGTTGGATAGAGAATTAGAGGGAGGGTACTTACAAAGTGGGAGAGATGGTGTAAATGGCATGCTAGTGGAAACGACAGGAGATCAGTTGGACAGCCAGGAACTCTGCATTAGTTTAGCTCAGGCCATGGGACATCCTCGATGCTAAGGTCAGAGCTTTAATAGGATGTCGAATGCATTGATAGGGTCAGACTGCAAGATGCTACAGAATGAGAAAAACTGGATTAATTTAGTATACTTCTTTCTTTTTGACAGGGAATAGTTGAGACTTTCAGAAAAAAATCTTTTGGTGTGAATTGTTGATTTATGGTCCATCAAACCATCAAGAATTTATTAATTTTTCTCAGCTCAGGGTCTGAAAAACCCATTTAATATGTCCTATAGCCATACCTGACCAAACATTGAGCAACCTTGAGCAATAGTTCCATCCTAATGTTTCTCCTGTAGAATGTTCAACCTTATATTAGCTCCAATCTGCCCATGTAACATCCATCAGATCTATTTATGTAACATCCATCAGATATATATGAAACTCATCAAATTAGCATCAAAGTATATTCTGCTGTGGTAAATATTCTATCTATACCACCAAGCTATCAATTTGGTTTGCTAAACACATGTAGGCATTATTCAATTTGCCTTTCAAACTGATTACAAAGTTCTTAGGAATAGAATCAGATAATAATAATATATCAAGCCTACCTGCCCATGCAATTTGGAAAGACTGTGGCATTTTTTTGTCATATTCTTTATGTTATGAAAAAAGATCGGATGAATGCTACACAATATTAGTAGCCTTTGGTTGATAATGAATAAAAACTGACCCCCTGGGAGATAGTCAATCCGCCAGGGGTTTTAATTATATTGCCAAGATATGAGGCTTTAAATATGATAAAGTTGTTTACATTAATGTTGAGTTTCTTGATTTTTGCTTTTGGACCTGCAGTTGTACATTTCAGGATGGATTCACCTATCGGATGCATAATATGATTGGTAGAAAGCTCAGTCGACATAGGGGAGCAGCTAATAAAGCATGACGACATGTAGACCGAGAAACAAGGCTGTGGGTCATTGGGGAACCAATCGGACTTGGGAGACCAATGAGTATGAGTGGAAAAATGAGTAACAACGCAGGCGGCATAAGGAACTAGAGAGGAACTCTTGGGGCCTTAGGTCACATGGGAGCGGTTCATGAGGCATATGGACACGAGGGCAGAGGGGAAGAGGGTGGCATGCCCGAGGGAATAGGGCAGCAGCTTAGAGCTTGCTGAGAAAGGTCAGTACAGGACGCTTGAAGGCATGCAGGTCAGGTCACATAAGGGAAGGGGGAGTAACTCAGGGACCAGAGGGCCTGATCAGAGTAGAGAGGGCGCTGCTGAAGGGGTGGGTAGGCGCTGGCAGGAGGACAGGGATCAATAGGGCTGAGCTACTCCCACCGTCTCAACCACATCCATTGATCGACCCTGGCTCGTGCTCACAAGATCGACCAAAGAGGGTCTCCCCTACCCCCAACTGATAATGCCAATTATCCACAGCTGGGGGATAAGATGACACAACTGATAAAGCTTGATAAGGTCCCTTCCTGACTGATAAGTGGTAATTGAACTCAGGTTTACTCCTGACTTACCAAGGTAAGAGGATCTCAACTGTCAAGTCAAATTACTCTTGGTTTTATTTCTGACTGTAAAGTTATGATGAAACAATGTTTATTCAAAGAAACTAACTATTTTAATAAGTGGTTAGTGAGGTGGGAATTAATTGTGTATGATGAACCCATGGGACTAAAAGGGGATATAGCACAATATCAACTAGGGTGACAGTGAATCCCCGAATCACTACAATCATATACTTTGTATAAATTCCATATGGATTTCATATGGCCCACGTTATATTAATATCTATATAACAGGCATTGCATGCTTGTGACGATACAACCATCTCTGGAAGCTGCCCCATAGCAGCTTCGCTGCGAATGGGCAGCTTCCCTTGACGTTCGTGACTTGGTCACATGCCCCTGTAGATCCATGGGCCGTCGTTAAACACGTACAGACTAAATCATCCTTGGCTAAAAGTGATCGGACTACTTATAACTTGCATTAATGATGTTGACATTTCCAAATAGAGTGATCATTTACATTATCATTTACATAATCTAGGTCTGTACCTTGTAGTGTGCCAGAAGAGTGAGCTTTCTTGAGGCACACCTATGTCTATTTTCCCTATGTTAAATCCTTCCTGAATATGATTTATGACCTGCAATACAGTTAGCGTTTACCAATATATGCCAAGTGATCAACACCGAATAACACAAGAAAGACTGTTGGGAAGGTAGATATAGGCTTTAATCAACCATTTGTGGCCATTTCTTTTTAGAAATGAAGCACTGCCATTTGCAGCCGTTTTGGGGTCTAAAGGATTAGAGGACCTGCACCAAAGAGACTGGACTCAACTTGTCCTGAGCTGTCGACGTCTATTTTGTTCAGTGAGGTAAGTCTACTTGTCAAGATGGCTCAGCAGAACGACTCATGGTTCACACACTTTTATTTAATTCTGGTTTAAAGGGACATACATAGTTTTGATCACCATTGCAGGCCGTTCTAGGCTACCCTTGACCCTATTTTGCATGGTAGATCCCACCCACAGGCCAATAGGTCATGGTATGTGAAATAGGCAAGAATCTAGATGGTCTGAAGAAAATAAATCTCTATGTATTGTTCATGTTAAAGGCACTTGCTGTCATGTCACTGTACTAAATTTCATGATACAGCCATTTGAGCAAAGGAGTACGTTAACTATAGAAATGAATAGGAAAACAGCATTTTCACATTATCTGTCATGGATAATCCCCTTCTTCTATTGATATGGCAACCAAACCTTGGGAATGTATAATAAACATCTATGCACACATTTTAGGACCTTAACTATAGGAACCTAGATGGGTGCCCTAGCAGTGAACATATGTGAACAATGGAGGAATACTGTCAATATAGCAAATACAAATAGTTGATTTAGGGAAAGGGGTCTATGTAGGAATATGAATACAGCTTAAAGAATACTTTTCATGAGCTTCGATTTTTGTAATCTTCTGTGTAGGAACCAGCAATTCCCTTTAAGGATACCGATCAAATTCCCTTGTCCCCTTCATCTAATCCACTCTTCTCCTGTCCTTTCCCTTACCTCCCTCATCCGACTGTTATTGCCTGCCTTTTCAGTCTTCTTCTACGTGCTACTATTGCATCTCACATCTTCCCTCACTTTGTCCCTCCCTCCTCCCCTTCAATCCCTATCGTCTGATGATAATTTGTCCTCTTTCTCCCCCACAGCTACCAGCTGGCTACCACCACCTTTTGTTAAAAAATGCCAACTCCCAGACTTCACAGGGTGCTTCTCATAGGATATAATGTTGTATAGAAGGTAGTTGCACCAGGAGTCCGACAGAGGTGACTACCTAGATGACACCGCTACTATTTAGCTAATTAAGGTGGCTCGATTCCATGTCATCTCTGCCTACTGTGCCGTTTTCTGCGCAGGTATGTTCTTTGACATCAAACCACCAGAGGACCTTTGTATGATAATGGCAGGGGTAGTTCCAAATGCTCATAAAATAGTGAAAGGTATTGCCTGACCGGGTTAAGAACCATCAACCTTCTGTTATGAAGTCATGCATGCTACCCCTGTGCTTGAATTGCCATTCAACTGACACACACGACTAGCCCTCAGTATATATTCTGTGTTCTCTTCAACTCTTTTATTTTTTATTTCAAAGGCCCTAAACCTTAGAAATATGTGGAAATATGGGACCATATGGGACCATAATTATGTTCAAAATAGGTTTTCTGGATGGAGAACATTAACCCTTTAACGATTGCAAAAAATTGTCATAGCTACTACCTGTGGGGAAGAGATTCTTTGCAGGAATTCTCTCTAAGAATGAGGCTTTGCTGAATCCCATAGAGTTACAATGACTATAGTCGATGCTTGCCCTGCCATGGCATCAATTATCTATAGTTGATGCCGCGGCAGGGTTGACCACAAAGGGTTAAAGCCTATACTTTGAGAGAATTATATAGAAATTTAGCTACTTTTCAATACTATTTCTTTTAGATATGTGGCAAAACACTATGTCATCCTATCACATGTCACATAAACTTGAGCTTGAATATGTCAGAAAATATCTTGGGACCCCTTATTCTAGAAGACTCTTTGGAAAGTACATGATATTGTGGTCTTATTGTGACAACCTGCTAGAAATCTAGATACTTTTAGACCAAGAGATCAAACCACGTTAACCAGCCCTTTTCCGTAGTACAACTGGCTACCCCGAGCCTTGCCTACTTGCATAACATGACCTTAGTGACCTATAGGCGGTTCCCAAACACTTAAAGGGTATCGCTACCTGTTCGATGATCTAGATATTCTATTGATTTCTGCATATAACTTTAATAGTATAATATTAGTTTGACACATTAGGAACTAGAAAAAGTAAAGAAAATGGCATGGTACTGTGCTCAATTCTATGGGAAAGCCACTTGAAAAAGCTAGTTCTTAACTTAGCTAAAAGAGCATTTTTATTTTGTAGTCAGATGACCATGTTCTTCTATCGCTATCTTTGAATCACTTTGGATTAGATTAGTTGGCAGAAAAATCAAATAGAAAATGGGAAAAAAATTTCATGTTGTGGTGCTCATTTGTGTACAGGCAAGGGGAAAGGGATATCCAGCGAAAATGTCAATTTTAGAATTGATATCATAAGCTTTCCAGTGATATATTACACAAGAAAATATCATTTCTAGTTTTTGAGAAATAGCTATATGAAAATGGGTGGTCATTGCCCTATCCAAAACCTGAATAAGCTCTAAGTGTCATACTTTCCTAGATATCTCTATCTAATTAGCATAATTAGAATAATTAGAAAAATTATCACACTTTTTTATCCTATAGGCCATAGATTTTGATCTAGAAATGATAATTCTATTCTGTTTTGACCATAGTAATCCTCGTGAATCATTCTATTATTGGGCTACTTCATTTTCTTTATTTGGAATGAAAATCATGTTTCCATGGCGACACGTATCAACAAAGACACCCATTTAGGCTCTAAAACGTTCTTTTTGCATTCCAAATAAGGAAGCTTTTCACCAAAAAAAGAATGTTTTGAATAGAATCATTGAAATCTCCGGAAAAAAGTACAAAAAAGGAAATATTAGCCTGTTTCTTCCATTTTAGGCCATGGTGGAGCCCCCTGGTGGCTAAAAATGGTACTAATCCCGCGGGGATACCCCTTTCTGCTTGCCTGCTCACATTTTTCTGTAATGCCCATTTAAAGAAAAAGTACTTCCTTTGTGAGAAAATCTAGCCCTATAGCCCATGCAATGGACGTTGCTGCTTAAATACTCTCTATGTGAAAATTAGACTATAATGCAAGATTGCTTCCCCCCTTTATTTTACCCCCCCCCAAAAAAAAAGAATAACTATACCTTTTTTCGAGAAAAGGTCATGGCACCTTCTGGGATAGAACTCCTGGTCCTCTGATTGTAAAGCAGGCATCATAACCACTACACTACAGATTCTGGTGGAGATCTGAAGAACTGTTGTGCTATTATTCCATACATCTCTTATTAACATATGCCACGAGAGGGTAGCACTAGCTACATAGTACAATGTCGTTTCTCTGACACCCGCAGGGTTCCAGCACCTACTTTTGTAGCGATACCCTTTAAGCACCTTGGCGAGTCCCATCCTAGAACAGTGGCGACAGCTAGGCGATATTGTACTGTTTAAGGTCTCACAATGGTAATACTATTATGACGGATATAGAGAACATTTCAGAGGGTTGAGGTCAGGGGGGATCCCACATAGACCCTCTCCCCAAAGTAGACCCAGGAACATAAAGGCAAAACTTAGGAGGTCTGGGATCATGACGAAACAGCCAAAGAGACATGGGGCATGTGGGCAGCAGGTCAACATGCCCACTTGTATTGGGGAATGTCTCATAAAGGGATGGGGTGCAGGGGTAGTTTAGGAGACCTGAGGGTACGCAGGTCCAGGCAAATCGCCGTATGGGGGAGCAGTTCAGGGATCATAGGGTATAGTGGGACTGCTCAAGGTGGAGAGGGAGCTACTCTAGGGTGAGTACCGGGCTGGCATGGGGAGCAGCCCAGGGACAGAGATCAATAGAGCTGAGCAACTCCCACTGTCTCAACCAAATCCATCGATCGACACTGGCATATGCTCACACGATTTACCAGAGAGTAAGGGAGAGTGTGAGAGTGAATAAGAGAGAGAAGACAGATAGATAGGATAAGCATACAGAAAGAGATAGATAGATAGAGAGAGAGAGAGAGAGAGAGAGAGAGAGAGAGAGAGAGAGAGAGAGAGAGAGATGGTAAGCGAAAAGTCAACTTAACTGCTCAAATGGGTTCTTGACCAAGGTTCATGATTTAAAATTAACTGTCAATTCTAAAACCCTCCCAGGGGTACAGCATCATGTCTAATTTGATACCTTTGGACATTGACTTCTGAAAGAGAAAAGGGGCTTATCACCAAAAATATGTCATGCTTAATAAAAATCATATAATGACTATTCAACACCAGCTAAATAAATTCTAACACCATTTAGGTATGCTTTCAATTATCTGATTATAATGTAAGGTTAAGGAAGACTTAACTATTTCTTGAATACCATGCAACGAACCAAATTGGCTTAATAGTGGGTAAAAAATTTACTTCAATACAGCAATAGTAGCACTTGACTTCTAGTTGACAAGAATAATATGTGAGCTGAGATAATAATCTTTAGTACACTGTGTTACGCTCCGAGGTGAGTTACTCTCTAACAATGTTGGATCAATGTTTTTCTGCCTTGCTATATTTTGTCTTTGTAAGTGGATAAAAAGTGGCACAAGTGGTATTGGTCTGGTGAGAAGGCGGAAGTTGCGTAATGCGTAAGACATGTCTGGAGTAAATTTACTGGCTTCCCAACAAGGTAATGAAAGTACTCATCTGAGTCACGTGCTAATTTCGCTTTGGAAATGGATGACTGGCAACCTCGAACATCCTTTTATCAGAAGCTCCATGAAAGCATAGTATGGAATAACACTCTTCTGTCTATATACATAGGACAACCTGTTTATCACCGGGTGTATTACAATGCTCACTGCACAGGTCATTCTGAAAAAAAGTTTCAATTTATACACTATCTATCATTGTCTATATTTGAAGAAAAATTCCTTATCAGTAATCCGTCGTCATGGAGTACTATTTGAGCTTTGCGAATTGTTGATCTGTTGCAACGACCAAAGTGTTGCTACATGGAGTGGAAAAACTGGAAAAAGAAAATAGATTAAAAATTAAAATGGCAAAGTTCCAAAACCGATATGCAGAAACTACTAAAGTATGGTCCCAAGCGAAGTGTGGTTTAAGGGCTGAGTGTCCTCCCTGAGATCGAGTAGCTCTGAAATAACTCAGCATAGTCTTGCAACCTTTACCCCCACCCTCTGTCCATCTGAGTGGAACGTCTAGCTTAGAAACAACAATGCCTAAAAAGGACACCTCTTAGAAGGTTGACAAGAGTACTATTGGAAGGAGTTGGGAAGGGAGTCTTTCAGTGAGATTACAGTTAACAGTAAAACTTCCGCCATAAAACTAGGAGCTGACTGGACGAAGACAAGGAGCTGACTGGATGGCTAAAGGCCACTCCAGTAAACAAAAAGTAACAACGTTATACAACCTTACATAACGTTTCTCTATGACTCCGTATTATGGTGAAACGTTGTATGACGTTAAAAACATTATTTCGACATAAAATAACATATCTTGTTAGCTAGGACACCCAGCCGTAGCGAGTAAACTCTAACAAGGTTGTATTATGACAACAAAAAGCGGCATCAAGAAAAGTGCATGAATTTGAATATAATTATTAGCACTTTCTTCGGCCCTTTAATGGTTAACGTCTTAACCCAGTTTTTAACCAACTGAGAATGGGTCACCCAAGTCAACAGTTCAGAGGTGCACATTGGTCAATATGCTTCCTTTGGCATTGTACTAAGGCTGTTGTTTTAGGAATGGGGCGGTTGTGCAGTTATAGATTTCCAACTAATCGGAGCATTATAAGTCACTGCTGTTAGTCTTAAGTTAGTCAAGCATAGGCAGTATCAGTATGATATCATAATTAATATGTAAACCATTAGAGCCTTCATATTGAAGGAAATGATTTATTTAATTTTGAGTATTTTACATCATGTAGGTGTTGCTATGGAAAATATTCCTGTTGCTAGGCAACTGCGATTAGCCACAATCAGGGCAAAGGTTTTAGCTGCCCAAAGCACTCCATCCTCAATGTGTATGCATGTGTGTGAATTCCCCTGTAGACCGTGATCATGTGTAGGCATCAACATTGCCTGTGATTGTTCCACATCCTGTTGAATGTTTATATTGCCATACGTGATGAGTTAATCCAGCTAGTGGCTGCCATGTCATTTCCATGCCCCAAAGATTCAATACTGACACTGTGATAAACGGTTGAAAACCAAATTCAATGAAGCCCCTGCTGATTGAGTGATCAATTATTCATCTATTTGGTTTATAAGCAACCGTGGATTCCATGGCAACCCACAGCTTGGCAATACATGCATTTTTCAAAGTTTTCCTCTGAGGAACAACAGGATCGACCCAGAATACCGAATCGTATGCTGTAATCACGATTTTCACAATTCCTCATAATAATCTCCTGCATGGAGATTATTGTAAGAACTGTAATACAAAATATTATGTTTTTATTCCCATTAGGGTCGGGCAGGATGTGGAAATGACATGAGTATGATTGATATAAAAGGAACTCAGCTAAGGTCCTCAGCTGGTAAGTATCTGGGGCGAACCTTCACAGCATTATAATCAGCTTAGTACATCTCTAGGTTATAACACTGTGGGAGAGCCGTACTTTATAATAGCAAATGCATCGCCGTGAGCTGGTATACCTCATACTTTAAGCCCAGAATCCAACACTTTGACCTCCCTCAAGAAATGGTGGAAATTTAGGGAGTAGTCATTTCCTTTTAACATCACGTGGACGGGAGTTCAGGGAGCGCGGAAAATGTTAAGGTCCCCCTGGCGAGAGGGGTCCATTTTTTACGCGCCCAAGTTCAAATTGATCGGATGTTCTGGTATCCCATTCAAAAGGGTTCCAAATTACTTTTAGCCCCTCTCCCTAATCCACCAGGGCCCATGTGTAAAAATGATCCCTTATACTGTGACATGTTGAATACAGTACATTTTGAATTTAATGATTATGTTAAGGGGGGATGATGTGCTTCACTGTACAGGTCGTAGGCTTCTGTACGCAGGGGTTCTGTCTAGTATTCCTATGTCCACAGGATCTACATAAGATATTACCGGACATCGTCTGGGGTCAGTGCAATCACAGAGGTGGTATTTACTAATACGGCAGAGGTCAATGCAGGACTGGGGCAGTTCCCTCAGGAATATGGACAATAGATAATGAGAAGATTAGGACAACACATTGTTCCTCCAGGGCAAGGCAGTCCCTCTACATGGATGACCATCACTGTCTATCACCATGTTAAAAGTTGGCCTAGACAATAAGCCTCCACTAATATATGATTGGACTTTAACATTGTAGTTACCATGCGGCGAGGTTGACATTACAAATAAATGAGGTGACTGCCTCTTGGTAGCATAGTGATTAACCCTGTGGCTTAATAAAGTCTCAATTATTAGATTAAATATCATTGCATAATCTGTTGATACTCAGTAACTTGTTAAGGCAAGTGTAAATTCGGCCACTTTCCGGGGAACCACATTCATATAAAACAATAATATCATAACCTGCAGACTAATATGTAATAAAGAGTCAGCTGCAATGTTAAGAATTATATTAACAGGTAGTATGGATCTTAAGAAATTGTATGCAACCCTCTAATATATCATATATATACGTGTATATATATATAGCATTGTAGAACCCGAGAGTTGTCGGGTTTGGCGAAGGTGGATGCTGGAGTAGCTGGAATAGGGCACGTGAACAGGAAATGACACAAAGATATTGACCACAGTAACCGGAGAATCGATGCCCAATTTCCCAGGGTGTGCATCTAGGTCTATGAGGGCCACACTCACTTTCCTCTTGGTGGTTGCCATGTAGAAAGAATGGGTGGAGGGTAAATGTGAATATATAAGCTGATGAGGTGTTCATGATCAATTCTGCCCTTTGCTGACCATTGCAGGACTATACATGTGGGAATAGTAATCGTATTATTCTCCATCATCCCATACTGATTACCTTTCTCAATCTGCTCTGTCCAGCACTATCGTATCCCACTCTCTATCATTCCCTTTCATTCTCCTTCCCTTTTTTTTCGTTCTCTTCTCTGACACTAAGCATTAGAGAGGAACATATAGCGTCCTCATCCTGTTCCACCGGACCATGTAATAAGCACATGGCCATGCCATAGACCCCCTGGGAGAAGGGCCCAGCCAAGGCATGCTGGCCTTAAAGCAGGTTTTGCTATCTTGGGAGATGGGGGTCTACCTCCCGGGTCATTTGCATATATATGAACACCTGCTTATATTGGATCTATGGCCTTACGTGCTCCCACATGGTCGGTGCCAAGCTGGCAGCCTTGGGTCAACCCTCGGAGCCTGTAAGGAACCTACAGGATATACCCAAGCATGGGGATCTGGATGGGATGGTCCTCATGTCACATGTCGGATTTAAAAAAAATATTTAAATGCCCATGCTCCATGTCGTCTCTAAGAACCTGTCATGTCGGATGTTAAAATTCAAGAAATGCCCCATGTCATGCCACTTATTTGTTCACTCATGTTACTATAAGCTCCAGGTCGCATGTCGATTTTAGGAAATAGACATGTTGCCATGTCCAATTTAGCCATCCACCCCCATATGCATAGAGACAAACATATGTTGTATTCCAAACTCATCGCGTGATTTTTCAATAATTTAGAAACTGTATACATGTACACATCCTACAACCTAAGGGAGTGGTCATTTTTTAACAACAGGGGGGGTTGGTGGATTTGGGGGGGGGACCAAAAAAATTTGGACCCCTTGAAGGGGGGGGACCAAAAAAATTTGGACCCCTCTTGAAGGGGGGACCAAAAAAATTACACCCCTATTTAGCGGAAAAGCCCGCGCGTTACTATAGCTCAAAGGGGTCGGCCGCGCTCAATTTCAACCTGCCTCAAGGGGGGGACCAAACAATTTTCGACCCCTTCTGCGGGGGGGACCAGAAAAATTCCGACCCGCTCGCGCGAAAATCCACCGACCCCCCCCTGTTGTTAAAAAATGACCACTCCCTAAAGATGCCGCATTACCGTTATATTACGTCATGGTAGCACTCGTCTGAGTGTACCCCCAAGCCTCCTTCGCGGTGCCTGAGGGATCCTAAATGTTGTGATGCACTGTTACATCTGCACTTAGTAGACATCGCACCCTGGATGGTGCTGGAATCTTGGTCAGTTTAGTAGTACCCACGTAAACTACACACTTTCCCTGTGCTAATCACTCCCATGGTCATTAGGCACAGTCCTCATGTGGAAGTGTGTAATTAGATTTACTACTCCCTCCTCAGCCCTTAAGCACTGTATCCACCAAAATCGATCATCACCAATCATTGGGTCGGCAATAATCAGGAGCTGTTGCAATCTGACTGGTCAAATATAGCACCGGAGACCACATAGGACACCATTGTGCATACCCCATCCTAAATAAATGATTTTACTCAAATTGGCACCCTCTGAATTCTTCCATAGGCTCTGATGGAATACCTGCTTAAGATCTCTCTTCCAATAACCGCTGCTATATTCAATTAATGGCCTTAGATAAAATCAGATGCCATTGGACGTCAGGAGAGGCAACAAACAGTGCTTTGGATGCTGCTTTATTCCCAACAATCAACATTGTCATCGGTTACCTTGGTTGATGGCATCTGATGACTGCCGAGAGCCATCGCCCAGTAGGAATAATAATTATTTTCGCTATCTCCGTGGAAGGGTGCCTTAAATTTCAACCAGTATGTGTACAACCACCGTCAGGTCCCCAGCCCCTCACAAGCTGATCTTAATTACGCAACTGCCGACCAGCCTACCATGTCTCGTGCGCCACAATGGGATATCCTAATTATTAAACCCTGGTTCCTCACTGCGACGATGAGTGCACATTACAGTCAGGTGCTAATTAACATGCCAGTCCCCCTTGTTATGGTTGCTGGTGACTCTCGTGTGCCTGGAATACAGACCCCTGGGGGTCATGCATTAATGCATGAGGTCCCATAGCCACTTGTGAATACTGGATGGGCCCTGGAGGTGGCAGCACTGATTGCAAACCTTGTATAGGGGTGGATAAAGTGCAGGATGTGCTAATCAGCCCTCTCGTTGGTAACCAATATGAGGAACCACGATCGGAGGGTTTTATACAGAGGCTGAGGCCTTTGTCCCTATTTATGATCGATCCATATGGAAAACATGCATGCCTCAGTTAGATCCATGTGTATAGGTTACACTGCCCATCCCAATTCAAGGGTGTGTGTGTATGTGTAGAGAGGGCTAAGTTAGAAAGTAGAATAGGGTTTTGCGACGGATGTTTTACAGATGCAAGCATTTGTACTGTTGATAATAACTTTTCGCTCACAATTATGGGGAAAACCTTCATTTCACTAGAATAGGAGGGGGTTGGACATAATTGTGAAGCCAGTTTTGAGGGGTGTGATTCTCACCTCTACTTAATTGTCTCATTGATCATTCACATCCATGCAGCTCGTCCCTAACGATAGGTTCAAATTAATGCTTAGCAACAATTCTTGTGAATTAATTCACCTTACAGTCTGTATCCTGAAATAGCATGCAGCGTATGTGAAACATGGCTATATATGGCCGGCAGTACTGAGAGCAGTCTATTACTATCAGTAAATGTCCCAGTGTCTCTGCTTGTAGCTGGTGGCTCCACCTGCAGCATTTTTTCTGAACCAGTGACTCCCGTCTCACAGTGTGGAGATGCTGGTGCTTCCCTCAACTGTGTCGCCATCTACCAGAGGACGGAGGGGTTGGGGACTATGGAACCTGACACAGGTCTCACTGAAGGAAATAGTTCTGCTAAGTCCTGTTACATAGCTCATGCTCTATCCTTTAACTACAGCATAACATATTATAACAACAACTAACATTAAATTTAATACTTTTTCTATGTATGAAAACCACCCCTCACCTGATACATACATCCTTCGTACAAAGGAAATCCAACCAAGATAAGCTACTGACAAGGAAGAATTTGAGCACTGATCTGTGGCGTAAAACTACCTGACATTTCCTGAGTTTGCATTGGATAAACTGCATTTTCACTGGTTACCAATCATTACTCTGAAAACATTGTGAACTCACTGAGAACCCCATACTATATATCATTTGATTCAACTTGGCAAACGTAGTAATTTTCATAATATTGGCATTATTTTCAACTTGATTATAGACCTATCTGTGCTCCTACAGTATTCACTTCCAACCACATGCGGTACATAACCTCCGAAGTGAAACTATTTAGGCACCCCTTAGTACGTAATCTACATGATTTTCCCAATTTGGTAATCATTTGAATAATGTATAGCGAATTATACTGATTAATAATCACGATTAATCTTTTTGGCGACGTATAGCAATGGACATAATAAGTAGCAATGACTGGCTGGTGTAGTTTATATCTTTTAAAAATATGAATCAGAACGTTATGGTGCATGGGAGATAGAAGTATACCTGGTTCTTTATGTTGTGTACGACAAAAAAACAGACCACTATAGATAAGGAAACGCTCAGTGGCACACTAGGGACCATGCATGTATTAGTCTGAGGGTACATGGGGGAAGGGCTGATATACCTTGGTAGTTGTATGTAAACATGATTTTCACCCAAGGACATAGCAGCTGCGTAGGGTTTCCTCTGGGAGACTCTATATGCTCTAAAATATACCAGATTTATACTTGTATATAGAAAATTGCTATATAATTTTGGTGTAAGAAATTGTAGTATTATTTGTCCTATTATTAAATCATGTGTGCCCCCTAATGTTTAGGTCCACAAGACAACATTACATTAGTTCACATTTAGCCATAAAGAGTATAGGTAACTTCCAACCTCTTGACTCAGACAGATGAAATTTCCTGTGCTGGCACCTAGTGTACACCTTCAACATTCAGATATAGGGTATTGCGGGGTACAGTGGCCCAAGAAGATCAAAAAGTGGTTTCGAAAAAAAAAGTGATCTTGAAAAAAAACACCTTCATTTTCAAAAGAATGTAAAATTTAGTTTGAAAAAGAAAAATTTGAATTTTTAAAAGAAAATGCATGCTGTCAACTGTCAACTCTGTAAATTGACAGTTGACAGCACCCATTTTCAACAGCAACCATTAGGAATTTCATTTATTGATATGAGGAGGGGAACAAGACAAGGAACGATGATAGCGTCTTGGGCCCGTGTGAAACATACACACACCGGCCTATTCATTAACATTTAATGAAATACCAGTTACAGAAAAAGAAAAAAGAAATAATGAAGCCAGCTGCCTGGCTGCCCTGTCCGCCTACCTGAGAGGGGAGATCAGCTGTGACCTAGTTATACTTGAGCACAGGTGAGGAGAGGGTAGGTGGTGCCCCCTAAGACCTAAACCAGGCGAATGACTCCTGCTTCTAACCATCATCTGGACTGTTGACAAAAAATTGAAAATGGCTGCTGTCAACTGTCAATTTACAGAATTTGACTGTCACAAGCTGTTCTGAAAAAGTTGACAATTGACAGCAACAATTTGGAATTTCATTTTCCATCTGGACTGTTGAAAAAATTGAAAATGGGTACTGTCAACTGTCAATTTACAGAGTTGACAGTTGACAGCATGTATTTTCTTTTTTTTCAAACTAAATTTTTACATTTTTTGAAAATGATTTTTTTTCTCAAACACTTAAAAAAAAAGATTTCTCCATAAAAAAAGGGTTTTCCCTGAAAAAAATCTTTTTTTTCAAGATAACTTTTTTTCGAAATCACTTTTTGGCCCTCTTGCGCCACTGTAGCGAGGTAATGTTTCCTGGTGATCCTATCATTCCTGGTGATGACCGGACCAGGTATAAACGGGGCCGAGGTGTAGTACAGAAGGTCATAGCCGAGTGCACGTGGTGAGGCGCAGACCTAAACATGCGCAGACCTTAACATGTGACGAGAGCGTTTTTTATTTTATCTTTTTTTTTTACTGAGTATAGTGAAATGAAATTTTTTTTCGACTGATTTACACATTTTAGTAGTTAAGAGTTTATTGATCCGGAAAAGGTGTTATATTGTAAGTTATTTCTAAATTACTGCATTACTGGCAGTATAAGCTTTACTTTGATACTAAACATGCCAATATTTGCCCATGTTTTAGCATATTTTTCATCAAAAATCTTTAAAAAAAAGAAAAAGGTTTTCCCCAGATCACAATTTTTATGATGCGCGCGGTGATGAGAAACCAATTTATTTTTTTGAGTGCCATAAGTGTAACAATTTTATTTTATGTGATAATAATTTTAAACTTTCTTGAAACTGTCATAATAGTGAATATCTGCCACTCAGGATCAACAATGCTCAACACATTGTGTAGGCGGATATATATGGACCACAAGCATATTATATCGAATGTCATTATGTATGATGTAAGATTAGACTTTTTTTTCATGGTGAACTGGTGAATACGGCACTCCCATTGACTTAACCAAGGAAGGCTGTATTTAACACCCCTTTGAAATAACCCTTGCCCGTATTTAACGGCCTCTCAAATCATCGAAATTGTTGATCTAACCACTGTGAATGAGCTTTTTCAGAGCAAATAAGTGGAATTCTAAAGAAAAAAATGCTAATAAGGATATGAAATAAACACAAAGGAGCACTCGTAGAGGTCCTCACTGAGGGTTATTTCACTCGGCTTTGCCTCGTGAAATAACCCTCGGTGAGGACCTCTACTCGTGTACCTTTGTCTATAAGTATACTAGTTATAAAATGTAGATTGATTATGATAAGTATTGACACTAAGCCTGATTTGATGCTGGCAATGGGATAAACAATTATATTTGAAGAAAGAAAAACGAACGAGTGTGTTTAGTACAGTACTTTATTTACAATTCATTGGAAATTGCAATATTGACATAATTATTATCTTCTGTACATGAAGTGCAATCTCTTTAAACCAAGAAGTTTACTTGTATTACCGAGGGTTGGTCAGCCCAGTATTGAGACTGAATAACATGTTTTGATGTACTCAATAACATCTTACTAAACTTGAACTTAAACTTCAACTTGAACAGTCTATATGAAGCAATACTGGCCCTAAGCCTGATGTAAGGTATATGGCTAGGGTGTTACTGATGCATTACTCGACAATTGCCTATTGTAAAATTAAGCAATAGAGCCGCATCTCAAACTTGATATCATTGAAACTCAGTATGGATCTATAATGAGGGTACGTGTTTTTGTGATAGGTTCATTGACCGTAACTCATGTAAAGGGTAAACACGTTCCCCCACAACAGTCAGTAAAATATATACAGGTATAATACAATTATAATTCATCGAAACTAATTAATTAGTTCACTATTGTGAGATGAGCACTTTTTAAAACTCAAACTAAACATGCATGTATGCATCATAAAGATGTAGGGTTTGAGTACAAATGAGACAGTTGTCCTTCTTAGCATAATGTCTCTAGTTATCCTCAAAGGTATTCAGCTTGTAATTCGACCCAATACTGACATCCATCTAGCTTACTGTATCCATGTAATTCAACCTGATCGGAAACAGAAGCATTAAGCTGGGACTCCACTACCCGATTTTCTGCTCTGATCGGACCTATTCTTACAAATTCGACGCAAACAGATGTAAATATAAACAAACCCTAAAGCATAGTGTTGTTTATATTTACATCTTTTTTGGTCCGATTTGTGAGAATAGGTCCGATCTGACGACAAAATCGGGTAGTGGAGTCCCAGCTTCACAGAAAAAATCCAGAGTCGGCAAACCTGGCACTGCCTTGTCAATTTGACAAGGAGAGGGGCTGGCAACCAAAACCCTTCAGTAAGAACCCAGTTAACACATATACGTGATAAATACGTAGTTTCCCTGTAGATATTTCAGGAGAAATACGTATATACTGAACGTAGATAAACGTATAAACGTTAATGTAGATCTACGTATATTAAACGTTTTTGTAGATTTTACGTAGTAATTCGTCTTTTCAACGTAGAAATTCAATTAGAAAATACATCAAAAGATGTAGAAAATATGTGTTTTATCATTGTATAAACGTTTCTTTTCAGATATTTAGGTAGAAGAATGAAAACCTATAGAATACACAGAGAGAAAATATTTGATTCTCCACTCAAATTATTTTAGTTTTATCCCGTTGTACACATCCAATGCTACAGGGATAGGCAAACCCTTCAGTTCATCATTATAGGACAGCCATCAGATGTCACCAGGGCTCATGTATTTATTCATAGTGGTACCTGGAACAGGTTGGATATATATATCCTTCAATGCCATGAAATGGGTGTGCAGCATGCTACACATTGTAATACAGGCACCATATAATTATCTAAAGAAATATTTTGTCTAAACATAATCAAACATTTAAATGCAGATGCCAGATTGGGTGAAGTATTTATACATCAGCATTATTGATGCATATTTTAGAAGAATATTACTATGAAACTACCAGCATAGTACTATCACATGCTAAACTGCCACCTGGTGAGATCAGCCAGAAACACAAAAACATTTCAACATTATAGATACGTAAATTATTACCAGAAATATACGTAAAATATATACGTAGATCCACGTAATTTACTAACTTTCTTATCTACGTTTAATGTACGTTTATCAAATGTCTGGTAGAAAACCAACATAATCCTACTTAAAGTCTACATAGAAGATACGTAGTGTGTTTATTGGGAAGACCCATCTAGAGCTACCTGGCATATGCCAGCCCTAAACTTGTCTAGAAGTGATTCACCATTCTCCCTGCAGGTGGCCATTACCTAGCATAAATATGTACCCTTGGGAACAAATTGATTAATTCCTATGTTGATACAATAGTGAGTATTACAATACATAAATGTTAATATGGAGGATTATGTGAAGTATCTAGGGAAAAAGTAAAATAATGTAAAGAATGCATACTTTAGACAACATTTAAAAAATAGAGCACATGTATAGAAGGAAGACACCTCTTTTGTGTTTTTCACCAGGGCACAAGTAGGTGCATGCACCTTATATTGGTATTATACACACACAAGCCTACAGTCCATTGCTGGAGAGTAGCCTATTCTCAGTAAAGACTTGGTGATACATTATGTGAATCCTTGGTGGCACTAGTGTATTAAATGTCACTTCTATATGTGGTTATGTATTTAAACAAATTGATAAAATAATCTTGTCATCTGGAACCAGACCAAACTCATACATTTGAAACCCTAGACCTACCACCATTATGCAATGATGAGCCCCAGCTGTGATTATTCTAGGCCTGCATCAACTTTCCTAGTTTGACGACCTTGACAAGTCTAGGGTCGTCTTGTGGGATGGTAACCTGGCAGGTTGTCAATTTGACGAGTTGAAGCTAGTTGATTCTATGCTGTTCACTTAGAAGACCCTAGGGTCGTCCTGTAAGACGACCTTACAGACTCCAGAGCTGTCCAGAGTTTTTCAGTGTTTATGACTAAACCTTTCTAAACAATCGTTCAGGTCTGCAACTTAGCGACCATCTTATACACCTACACAAAATATCTTTACTGTATCTAATTTTATACAGGTCCAGGATGTGCGAGATGTGACAGGTTTGGTGAAAACACATCTCATTATCACGATAAAAGATCAATATAAATACAAAATGCACCGTCTATCATTTCACTAAAAGATACTGTCCAATCTCAACCTAGGCCAAAAAAAAAGTTTGTTTCCGGTCACCCGACCGGGTCTAGCAAAACAATGCCGGGTTCCTTTCTTTTTTTTCTTCACCTTTTCACTTTTTATTTGCTACATACCAGTTTTTACGGATTGCAAATCGGACACTTTTTGAGGGTTTTAGAGGGGGAAAAAGCTGAAACTAGCCCTACAATGGGGAAATGCAAAAAAAAGAAAAATCGGCCGGCCGGGTCTGCCTTGTCAGACCATGTTAAACATAGATAGATGTGTTATACATTCACCTGGGGTCTCTTTCAGAACAACTGCCATATCTGCCGGGCCGTCAAATATTTTGGTGACAGCTCCCGGCAGCGGCAAATCAATGCATATTGTCTATTCTGAAACACTTTATTTATCGTCAAACCCGAAATTTGTGCCCCCGGACGATACGGCAGTTGTTTTGAAAGAGACCCCAGTTGTGTTATACGCCCACCTGTCCTGATGATCAGTGCACTACGTTCATCTGAAGCGAACATTAAGGGGAGATAAACTTTCCTGTCGTTATTCAACTTACACATACTTCAGAGTTGACAATACTTATGTATCCTCCGCACCCATTAGCATCCTCAGAGAGGATCGCGCCGTCTTCACGAATACTGTATCTGTATAGGTGTACAGAGAAGTTGCTCTCTATCCATTAGCATCATTATACAGGAGCTCAGCATCAGCACCTTCATCCTATAATGAGAGCAAAGCAATTACCTACTATATAGCCAAACCTCTGACAATGATTCTCAGCATATTCCTCTCCTTCCCCGGTAATCACGGCACTTTTATTGAATATCTATCATATATGTTTCGCTTTCATGCCTTGTGACAAATTGTTGAAAATAGAAAAGTTCAAATCGGAACTCTAATCCAAGTTGTGTTTCATCTTCTTCATCCCTCGAGATCATCTTCATCATCATGAGCACTACAATGTATACAATTTGATTTACAGAGGAGCGTTGGACAAGCAATAATCCCAGCCCTAGAGTAACCTGGCCACATTATGGGAAGTCTTGTAGGCAAACAAGCCAATCCAAGGCACTTGGGGACCATACTGAATGCAATCCCTCATATCTGTTATCTCAGGGGACCGATAGAGGCGCAAAATGTATCATCATTAGTTCTTACTGAGTAGACAATAGTTCATCTCTTAGTCTCCATTAGTCCTCGTGCCCTGATGCCCTCTTGGTCATAATATTATGTTGTAGCCTGTTATATAAAAAAACCCATGAATATTTGTAACTTGATGTCTCTTTTATGTGGAGAGGTCTTGTCTTTAACTGATACCTCGGCTTTTTAGGTTGACCTGATGGCCAATATCTTGTAAAATAACGGATATGACAAAAACAGGGAATTGGGGAGAAAAAGTTTAATATTTATCTTCATGGAGAATTGCTTCATATTTTGCAGTGAACTTTGGTCGTTTATTTGCTACTTCTTTGTTCGTCACGATCGTTTATTTGTTTTTTAGTGGAGCAAACAGTTCAAAGCAGACTTTGTGCATGCTAAAGCTTAACCATTTTACTAGAAGGCAGATTCAAATGGGAAAATAAAAAGTGGGAAAAATAAATTGTTCTTAAATATTGTTTTAATTTTCGCATTTCTTTTTCTTTTTAACTATAAAGAAATATAAGTAGCAATATTACATTGTACAGATTAAAATCATAGTTAAACCATCTTACCATCTTTTTACTATTTGTGATGTACTGAGGTTTTTATCCTTACCCTAGGGGGTCCAGTACCACCCATAGATCTGGGTTTAATGATGACTGGGGAGGTCCTTAGGGAGCTGCAAGCTACCCAGCCTTGTTAGAGCAGGAAACCACCGTAGGTAGGGTACCCCTCTAACTGTCCACGTCAATTACACTAGTTAACCCTCTAAGGGCAGCATACTGTTAGTGCACTGTGCCGTTTTGTCATCATGGTGCATTATTACATGCATCATTGGTTGTTCAGCAGGACTGTATTCAGGCATCATGTAAACCCTATGGAGTAGATACATTATAAAGCTGGCTCGATAGACCAACAATACTCGTCAGTCCTGCATCGGCGAATTGATGACAAATGAACAAGACATTCTCCATCCCATGAAGGGTTAAGTTCATGCCTGCTGGCAATGGAGACTGCTGGACTTCAGAAGTCGGCCACGCCCCATCATTGTTCACTCAGCTGTCCACTGGTTGGTCACTGTGATGTCCTCTTGTGGTCAATTCCCATCCCCATCCCTCACCATTGCAGCCATGCAGTACCAGCACTGGCCATTCCTGGCCATTCCCCCGTGGAGCTTTTGGGCCCTACCGCTCCAGGGTGAGCCTTACGATGCAAAAATGAACGGTCTCAGCAAGCCTAATATGAGCTTGGATACCTCCATCAGGGTGTCACAATTGTCATCATAAGAAATCATCCCTTTAATGAAAACAGGAATAGTATTAGTATATCTATCCGATATGGTATACATGGACCTCAGTGTTCATGGGGTGCAACTAGTACAGTCACAACCTTTAATTGGCATTTTATATTGTGAATTTAGGAACAGTTCCACACTGATTGTAAGTGATCAGTAAATAATGTACAATATACTGGGAGAGCTGAGGGGGTAACTGACCGTCCCTGCTTTTTCATATGGAGGGACCACCATCCCTAAACAGGCCAAATCAAATCTAAGCCCCCTATTTGCTTCCCATCTGAGCATCTGTGCTAGACACAACAAAGCCAAACTTATCAAGTAGCACTTTATAACAATAATTATTTTAGAAACATGTTTGTGCTCCAATTTTGCTGTATAAATACCAGAAACCGTCATTAAGCCCCCTACTTTAAAGGGGGCGATGGTCGCCACCCGTCCCTTTAATTCTAAGAAGGGCTGACCACCCCTACTTTTCATCCTCTCTGTCAACCCACCGCTACCGTTCTTAGGAGACGTGCGGCAGTCGTTTTCCAAAACATACCTCAGTGCCCCCTCCTACCAGATGAATATCAACTATATACTAACATAGTGTCAACCGGCGGGACTGATAATCTCATAGGGGTTTCCATGGTTTGAATATATACCTAATTTTGTTACCAACAAAATCAGAAACATCTTATGAATAATGCATGCACTACAGAATAGATCAATCCTTTTGAAACACTTACTATTGTGCTAGGATTACACTCCAAAACCATCACTCTTAAACAACACCTTACTTGCTTACTAGTGGGGCTGCAGACACACGAATAAAAAAAGGCATGTAGTATGATGTAAATGAAAAATTAAAAAGAATGTGTGGGCGCAGCGATATGATATCCTTATTGACCCTTCAGTTTATTAAAACTAAAGAAAATGACAATTTAGTTTTTGTGCTTCTGCATCAAATAAGTTGATTAACTGCAATTAAAGGTGAGGCGACACAGGAACAATTTATCACTTTTACTATATTTTTTACTCGAGAAATTCTGATGAGTCGCGAGTTGATCTGGTAATTCGCAACTCATTAATTGTACTCCCGAGATGTAAAAAAGAAAAAAAAATCCGACCTACTTACCCTGAAATTTCGGACGGTGTTGCCTGAAACACACCTTTTTCTTGGCCCTATCTATAAAAATATTAACATAATTGAATAACAACAATTGTAATGATAGGAAAATAATAGTAAGAAAAAATGACAGCAGTTCAAGTTTGTTCTACCCGTGAAGGTGAGGCGACATAGGAAGTAAACATCTTCACAAATAAGTCATGTAGAGCACATCATCACATTAACAAGTTATAGGACGCTGGTTTCCCCAGAAGAAGCAGGTCCTCGGCAGTCTGGTCACAAAGACCTAGCAATATAAGCAAAGAAATATAAGTCAAAGCACACCCGTGTGGTGCGACGCCTCCAAGCGCATAGCTCCAGACACCATATTGTCCATCATGATCCTGTTACTGAATGGTTCCAACAAATAAACTAGGGCTGCCATGCTAGACCAATCTTCATACTGTCTCATGTCATCTAACAACAGACCGAAGTGGTACATATAAAGGGATCTTGATCTTTGCAGTATTTATCATACTATAATATGTCTATTAACCTACCAACGACAAAGGAATTTATAAATGTATTGTAACCGGACAACTTTTAAAGCCCTAACCCGCCAAGGACCCTGGTTGCAATTCAATAAGGGAATTTGAATTGAATCGCGTGGTCGAGGAGTGACCTAAGGAAGGCTAGTAGTTTGTTATACTCCGCCTGGGTGTTTGGTCCATTGTTCTTACTGTAGGTTATATGGCATATTCTCCTCTCTCAGACCCCTTTGTGATGTTTAACAGCCTGAGGAAAGTGACCTAGTTCACATAACCTCCTCAGGATGTTATGTGTATAACCTCCTGAGGAGGTTATATGAACTAGGTCAAGTCTGGGAGGAGGTTATCACATAAATGGGAGGTGTTTCAGGTCACTTCCACACTGCCAGAAGTAACTGTAGCTGCACAGTAAGTTATACTGTACAGGTATTTTTTGTATTGAATCCAAAAATACCTCCTAAAAATACCTCCTTTTATACTTACATTCTACAGTATAACTCACTGTGCAACTACAGTTACTTCTGACAGTGCAGATAGCTTGGAGCTGGACAACCTAGCGTCTAATATTACCCCATTGTGTGAACACCACCGCTCATAGCCTTGGTGTGCGACTGAATCAGGCGCAAAATTACTGGTAACATTATAATGATTTGATCGACATGCACGTTTGATATGCTTTATAAGTCTATAATAGTGGAACTAATTTGATACATTATGAACATGTAGTGTTATAATTATATCATATTTGTGGTTTTCATGGTAACTATTGAATTATTATGTTATTGACACATATTGTGGATGACCATTTGGTTATTAGTGTGTTAGAAAGTGTTACCATAGAGTTCGAGGACGATGACTTGCCATTCCGGATCCTAGGTGTTATTAATTTGATTTTCTATATTTTCTATAATGTTATTAACATACTTATAGTGATTTATTTGTGATGCATAGCATAATGGTGTGTGAGATTGTGTTTGGATACAAATAGCTGATTATGACTGGAAACTCTGATTTTCACCCGCTGCATTGTATTGCTGCAGTGATGGATTGATTGATATTATGTGATTCTATTTGTACCGTACGAATGAATAGATCATGTGATCTGTTCATTTTTTTGCCTAATATAATCAGTTGTATACATCATGTTAGGATGAATCGCAAAGTTTTCTAAAGCGATTTTCTGGATACTGTGACATTTTTGATATTGAAAGCTGCATCTGATACTTGGCTGTAATCTAAAGGTGTAACTTGTTATGGACTCGTGCCAATACAGAATGTTCATAACTCAAAAACTCTTTCGATTTGTGTTATCTTACTCTTCTTGAAGCTCATTAGCCAAACATATTTACCCAAATAAAACAAATAAAAAAAGGAAAAAAGTGGATGACCGGCTTAAGATCATCAGGTGAATCTTTTGTTTGTCTATGACAAGGACGGTGTTATCCAAAGATTTAAAGACAAATGCTAGTGGCTGATGCTCTACTGATTTTTTCTTGTAACTCTGGATTATATTACTTTGATATATTACGAAATAGAAAATGCCCAAAATGCATATGTCATGGTGATAACGTTTGTGCTATGGCCCTCCAAAGAAAATATGCCTTAACTATGGAAATGAATGGTAAAACAGTATATTTTCACATTATCTATGATAAGTAATCACCTTCTACTGATTTATGTACTAAACCTTGCAGGTGCGTAGAGGACATCTTTGTGAACATTTAGAAGAAGAAGATTAGGGGTCACGGTTGAAATGAAAAAGTTATGAATTTGTTCAAAATAACTAGGGCCTATAGGGATCTCGACCTATAGACACTCAGACAACTAATAAAGATGACAAAAATGGGTATATTTGTAACAAATTGCTTAAATATTATGTATTCTGGATACTATAGTCCATGTAGGGATGCAAATTGAGTGGAAATTTGAGAATTTAGTAGGTCTGATTTTTTGCCACCAGGTGCCCACCAGCAATTCACTTTAAAATGCCATAGGATCACACTATGGCAATACATCCCATAAATACAGAAAATATGAAAACAGGCACAGCTGAGCACTGGAGCTGAAGGAGTAGTGGAGTCCATTAGTGCCAAATAAGGTGTGTATATAAATCAGCCGACTATGTTGTCTAATGGGATGGACCTGTCGTATGGTGCTGAGGCCTACACAACAATGGGAAGAGGATGCTGACCTATGAACAGGACATACACTGTATCATTGCTGTTACTACATGCCCCTGTCATAATAATATCATAAGATGGAAAGCGAAATAATCATCCACCCTAGTTATTCTATATGTTATAATGCATCATATTTATCATAATTAAGAGAGGGAAGTATGGCAATTTACCGAATTCGTGTTATGGTGGATGAGAATGCAGGACCTTTGCCTATGCAGTACAAGCATCGTGCATCCTAACTCAGTATACCTGTATGACACTAATTTGCTCGCAATAGTGGGCAGGGATTTTGGCCGATTATTACTGTCTCGTAAATGATTATATGCCAGACAAGACTTGGGATCGTTGGTTAACTTTGAAACAATTCACCTAAGTACATTGAACGTGCAATTTCTCATATAGGAAACAATGCTTGTCCGAAGGGTATGCTTCTATCCCCAGCGTTTTGCATACTGTAACATCTATGGGCAGCTGATTTGGCTAAGTGTTAAACAAAGGGGTGAGCAGCTAGAATGGATGGGAGACACACTAGCTCTGCCATCAGTAACATGGTCGTGGCCTATCCCTTAAGCCGCAGTCTGTTACCTTTGCAGACACTCATTGTTAATAGTGTATAGTGTCCGAAAGATGAAGCAGCCATCCTGACCCCACTCCATCGTGTAGCCTACTCCTCCTCGAATAACTGATAATGAGTAATGCAGAACAGGTGAGGTGTCGGGTGTACTGTGTGAATTCACCTGTTGTCTTCAATATCTGTGTAGTCTCTTTACAGTGATGCCTATGTGTACAATATGTTGCAATATACATGTAAGCCCTCGTACTGTCAGGAACTAGATAATGCATACTTCACAGAGACAGCTGAGATATTGTTGCAATACCTCACACAATAGAAAATGGAGTCATTTATCTATGCATGGGGAGAGGGGGAATGGTTATTTTGTCAAAATGGGGTAAGGCATGTGCTACTCATCATAGAATGTTATACATTTAATGAAAAACGTGACTATGGCAATGCCATTTGAAATTGAAAACTATAAATGTGGATCAACAAGGGAAAAGGGACCTCCGCGAGGGATTTTTAGTACCAACTTTGGCCACCAGGGGGCTCCATATAGCCAATAATGTTCAAAATATCATAACAATTGTTCTATACTACTTTTTGATGGAGAATACAATAAGCTACTTTAGAAAATTCCAACTTTAGTGAAAACCTTCCATATTTGGAATGTAAAAAGAACGTTTTTGGGCCTAAATAGATGTTTTTGCGCTTCTTGGTTGCCATGGAAACATAATTTTCATTCTAAATTGAGTTTTTCAATAAACTAATGATTACAGGCCCCACAAAGATTTCTATGCTGAAAACGGAATGTAAATCCCATTTTAAGATCAAAAGCCGTGACCAAATGTTTGAAAAAGTTTGAATATTTGTGAATTTTCATAATTATGCTAATTAGATAGAGATATCTCTAAAACAAAGTAAGATAGAGCTTATTGGCATTTGAGATCGGACAGTGCCCACACATATTCAAGGAGCCAGTTCTCAAAAACTAGAAGTGGCACCTGCTAAAGAAATATATCACTGGAAAGCTGATGACCTCAATTTTATTATTGAGTTTAACCTTTGGAGGACCCTTTTCCCTCGACTGTCCACAAATCCTTTCCCCAATATTCGCTCTCCAAGGATATAAAGTTATATAACGACCAATTTCGTATCGATGCCATTATTATGGTATGAATAAAATAAAATAAACATGAGCCCACAGTGAAGTATGAAAATTTAGTATGCCATACTGATAATATGCTCCCCTATTATTTATGTTTTAAGAAATACTGGAACTGTAGCGGTCAGATTAAAGTTAGTCTTTTTTAACCTATTCCCAATCTGAAAGGTCATGAACAACGAATAAAGCTACTAATGGGTAACATGAGCTAACTAGAAATAAAAGTTGCGCTTTCAGAGGACTAAAGACATGAAATTAATCATAACTTTCTATACAGCGGCAAACAACTGATATAATAAAAAGGCTTGGACTAGCCATAGAAGAACAGGATATGAGATGAACATGCACAGATAAAGTTAAGTGGTGCATTACCTTTGTGAAGATTTTTTTGGTCAATGGATTTTGGCAATGGGAAAGTGAAGTGAGCGACAATTTTTTATTATCATTATTTTTCACAAAAGTCTGACAAAAGTTTCAAGTAAACCGACAGCAAAAAATATTCAAGTAGTTGATCTGTGGGAATCAAGAGAAAAAAGGAAGTAAATAACTATTAATCTCAATTTTTTTTTAAATGAGGTGAGCGAAATCCATTGACAATTTCTTTCACACAAAATAAATTCCTTTACCGAAAATTAAGTGTGCGAAATCCATTGACCAACTTTTCTTTTTGGTCTGACCTTATATCCAGATATCTGCCTTATTACCATTGCAGGAAATACCATTAGAAGAATTGATTAGAAGGATCAGCAACTTATTACATCTATGTAGTACAGTGGCCCAGGAGGGTCAAAAAGTGAAATTCCATTTCACAAATGAAAATTGAAATGAAAATTCATTTTTTGAAAATTGAAATGAAAATTCACTTTACAATATGAGAATTCATTTTTCAAAACGAGAATTGAAATGAAAATTCACTTTTCAAAGTGAAAATTGAAATGGAAATTCACTTTCACATCTTAACTTCAATTTTACTATCACATTTGCAAGTGAGAAATCACTACTGTCAAGGTGTCAACTGTCAACACACAGTCAATTGTAGAGTTGAAGTGAATTTTCATTTCAGAAATGGGTGCTGTCAATCTGTCAACTGTCAAGAACAGATTGTGACAGGTATCCTTTAGGCTTTAACATTGATATGAAGCCCTACAAGGAGTGTAGTGTGGGGGCATTGGTGGGAATATAGGGGAATGGGTTAATATTTGTTAAAAAAGAGCTTATTTAGGAAGAAAAAGTTCAAAATGCAAGAAAGTGAAAAAAATTTAAATTTTCCCAAAAAGGCCCAATTTGGCGAGAAAAAAGGTCAAAAATGGAAAAAAGTGAAAATTCCCCATAAAGGCCGAATTTGGTGAGAAAATGGGTCAAAAAGGGAAAAAAGTGAAATTTGTCCAAAAAGACCCAATTTGGCGAGAAATTGGGTCAAAAATGGAAAAAAGTGAAATTTCCTCAAAAAGGCCCAATTTGGCGAGAAAATGGGTCAAAAAAATGGAAAAAAGTGAAATTGCTCCACAAACACCCAATTTGGCGAGAAAATGGGTCAAAAATGGAAAAAAGTGAAATTGCTCCACAAACACCCAATTTGGCGAGAAAATGGATCAAAAATGGAAAAAATTGAAATTGCTCCACAAACACCCAATTTGGCGAGAAAATGGGTCAAAAACGGAAAAAAGTGAAATTGCTCAACAAACACCCAATTTGGCGAGAAAATGGGTCAAAAATGGAAAAAAGTGAAATTGCTCCACAAACAATTTGGCGAGAAAATGGGTCAAAAATGGAAAAAAATGAAATCTCCCCCAAAAAGGCCCAATTTGGAGAGAAAATGGGTTAAAAACGAAAAGAAGGGGAAATTGCTCAAAAAAGGCCCGATTTGGCGAGAAAATGGGTCAAACATGGAAAAAAAGTGAAATTTGTCCAAAAAGGCCCAATTTGGCGAGAAAATGGGTCAAAAACGGAAAGCAGGGAAATTTCTTTTTTTTTCAATTTTGACCCATTTTCTTGCCAAATTGGGCCTTTTTGGACAAATTTCCCTTCTTTTCCATGTTTGACCCATTTTCTCGCCAAATCGGGCCTTTTTGGACAAAATTCACTTTTCCTCCATTTTTTTTGACCCATTTTTTTGCCAAATTGGGCCTTTTTGGAGCAATTTTACTTTTTTCCGTTTTTAACCCATTTTACCGCCAAATCGGGCGTTTTTGGGGAAATTTCATTTTTTTCCGTGCTTGACCTTTTTTCTCGCCAAATTGGGCCTTCTTGGGGAAATTTCACTTTTTTCCATTTTTGACCCATTTTCTTGCCTAATTGGGTGTTTGTGGAGCAATTTCACTTTTTTCCATTTTTGACCCATTTTCTCGCCAAATTGGGTGTTTGTGGAGCCATTTCACTTTTTTCCATTTTTGACCCATTTTCTCGCCAAATTGGGTGTTTGTGGAGCAATTTCACTTTTTTCCCTTTTTGACCCATTTTCTCGCCAAATTGGGTGTTTGTGGAGCAATTTCACTTTTTTCCCTTTTTGACCCATTTTCTCGCCAAATTGGGCCTTTTTTGGGAAATTTCACTTTTTTCCGTTTTTGACCCAAATTCTCGCCAAATTGGGCTTTTTTGGACAAATTTCACTTTTTTCCCTTTTTGACCCATTTTCTCACCAAATTCGGCCTATATGGGGAAATTTCACTTTTTTCCATTTTTGACCTTTTTTCTCGCCAAATTGGGCCTTTTTGGGAAAATTTAAATTTTTTCACTTTCTTGCATTTTTGAACTTTTTCTTCCTAAATAAGCTCTTTTTTTAAACAAATATTAACCCATTCCCCTATATTCCCACCAATGCCCCCACACTACACTCCTTGTAGGGCTTCATATCAATGTTAAAGCCTAAAGGATACCTGTCACAATCTGTTCTTGACAGTTGACAGATTGACAGCACCCATTTCTGAAATGAAAATTCACTTCAACTCTACAATTGACTGTGTGTTGACAGTTGACACCTTGACAGTAGTGATTTCTCACTTGCAAATGTGATAGTAAAATTGAAGTTAAGATGTGAAAGTGAATTTCCATTTCAATTTTCACTTTGAAAAGTGAATTTTCATTTCAATTTTCGTTTTGGAAAATGAATTCTCATATTGTAAAGTGAATTTTCATTTCAATTTTCAAAAAATGAATTTTCATTTCAATTTTCATTTGTGAAATGGAATTTCACTTTTTGACCCTCCTGGGCCACTGTAGTTACATTTACTGCAATACTCCATTCACTTCAAATCTGAAAGTCATTTCCAAGATGGAGGAAATTGATGACTAGAGTGAGGAATGTTTGATGTTTTTTTGTTTAAAAAAAAAAGAAGTAATATTTATTCTGGAGGTATCAGGCTAGGTTCTAAATTCAAATGCAATGTAATCCAAATTCTAAATGTTATTTTGTTCTTAATTTTTCTATATGAACTAAAACATCAAAATCATATTTACCTGGGACAAGCTGGCTAGGTGGTTATGCCTAGTAGCGCGAGAAAACCATGCACTATCTCGGGATTTCTCTGAAGGGGTGAGCACAGAGGGCCAATCTGTGATTTCTTATCCAGGTAGGTGAACACCTAGTGTGTACTCTACCTAGTGTGTACTCCCTGTATTATAGACTACGTATACATGTGTCTAGCCAAATCTTGTTTATAGACGTGGAGGAGGCAAGAGCAGAGGGGTCCATTAGTCTCAATGATGGTATAACATATATATAATGTGTCAGCTGCCTTTGATGTCTAATGGAATGGACCTGTCTAATGGAAGGAGGGCCTAGACAGAAAAGTATGGGGAGTGTTTGGATTTTGATATACACCATGTCAGTACCCATTACACTGTCATGAGAATGCTACATTAATCACAGTCTCATTCAATGCTCATGTTATTGTTACCATATTAGTCACTGCTGCGAGGGAATCATATGGGTCAAACTGTATAAAAATATTCTGTATAGTGAAAACATTAAAACCCAAAATAACTGAAAACAACTTTATTCCATTGAAAGCCTAGTACTTTGACTCCCTCAATGTGTCTCTGGGTTAACTTTTTGCCTTCTTTGAACACAACCTAAAGTAAAAGTTGCAGACATTACACTCTTTGGTTATAATTATGGCAGGCAAAAGACGTAAGAGGGTTGTATTATGTCTTTTATTGTTTATACACAGTCTAGCCTAGCTACTACACGTATAAACCAAAGTGGGCGTGGCAGGTGGTTCCGTTATAAGCCGCCGCTGGCGCATAGCCGTAGTTCCCTCCGCCGCCGTAATACGGCGCCACCACATGACGTCACGGTTGTCATGTAACTAGGGCAGTTGTTGACGCATGACTTCATAAGGCCACTCCGGTCGTTCCATCGTCAGTTGGCTGAAAGCACTTGTAGTGAACGGATACCCTGCGCCATTTTTGACCAGGATTCGCCCACTTTCAAAATTTTCTATCAGGATTCTAGGGCTGCAACAATGGCTCCCAAGAGTTCCAAGGGAAAGAAGTCCCCTTCCAAGGCGGCGAAGGGCAAGTCAACTCAAGCTGAGAGCCAGGGAGGAGTCAGCGACTCCTCTGGACCATCCGTTTCAGGTCTGGCATCTGGTGACTCAGCAACTTCCGGATCTAGGGCTACCGATTCTAGGGCTACGCGAACCGAGGGTAGGCTTTCCAAGGTTGAGGCGGGTTTCCAGCAGCTGGCGGCTATGATGGGCGGAATTCAGGCTACTCTGGATCGTCAGGAGGCAGGTCGTGAGGCTGAACATCCCCCCAGATCCAGGAAGAGGCACCAATCTCCCCCGTGGGCTCCTAGAGACCGCAGCCCATCTTCATCGTCGGGCTCGTCGTCAGGATGGTCTTCATCGTCCAGAATAGGGTCCAAGCCAAAGAGTAAGCATGACAAGACCCCATTCTCCCAGCGAAATTATCTGGATAAATCAGTTAGTATTGACACTTTAGATGCACTGTACCTGATCAATGTTAGGACTGTCCGGATCATGCTCGAACAAGGGCAGGATTTAGAGGAGGTTTTGGGGGTCCTTGATCATTTTGAGCACCTTTGTGAGAAGGCCATGACGAAAGTATACCGTCCTGCAGCCCTGATTAGTTATGACAGCTCGGTCAGATCTAGGGCCAATGAACTAGGGCCCAAGGCTTTTGCCTCTGTAAAAAATGTTGATGTTCTGAGATTCTTTAGTTATGATAACACTGTTGTAGCTAATGCCAAGAAGGGCTCCGAGGGCAGAAAAAACCCCTCGGCAACCCAAGAGAAGAGGGCTTGCTTTGCATTTAATAAGCCCGAGGGATGTAAACTAACAGGCTGCAAATATGCACATTTGTGCATGTTCTGCAAAGCTGCTAACCACGGATCCTCCTCGTGCCCTACCACTTCTAAGGCTAAGTAGGATTCTAGGGTTAATTATGGGGCCCTAGGTGCCAAGGTTAAATGTATTCCCCATAGTAAACCAATTGATTACAGTGTTAAGCCTCCTGCCTGTTGGGCAGAGGCCCCCTTGTTTGAATGTAAAAATGCTGATTCAGCATGTGGTAGTGGCACCATGTTGAACCCTATGAGTAGGGTTTTTGTTCCCTCCCACCCGCCCGCTGTAGCATGTAATCAGTCTCTCTGCGGCGGTGTGAGTAGTATAGGGAGGGTAGCAGTACATGAAATTGAACCTTTGTATCAGGTTGACTATATTGAGCCAGCCCCCCCACCCACCACGGCTGGGGAGGAGAGCTCTTTCTTGTATACTATTGACGGTGTCAATGGACTGCCGTCTATTGACGTCTATGATCGGTGCCTGCTAGGCACTTGTGCCTGTAGGCACCTCGTTGGTGGTCACCCCACCCAGTTAATGCCCTGCAGATTCGCAAGTTTTATCTCAGGGTCAGGTAATGTTTTTCAGGGTAGGCCTGGCAGTGCTGAGTTTATATGGGAAGGCGTGGTCCAGGGATTCAAGATTGTTGATGACCAGTGTCCCACCTCTTATAGCTGTCCCAATTATAAATCAATCCTTGAGGGTGATTTCTTTGAAGAAATGGGAGAAATTATTGCCCAGGAGGTTGATGAGGGTTTGGTGTCCGTGGTGCCACGCCCCCCCCCCCCGGTGTGTACATGCCATGGGGGGTGTGGAGAAATCCAATGGTAAATTAAGGCCCATAACTGATTGTTCAATGCCTGAATCTAGGGCCATTAATAATTTCATGGCCACCACCTACCGCCCCTTCTCCTATAACTCAGTATCGTCAGTGGCAGATAAATTAGAGCCAGGCATGTTTATGTCGGTGGTTGACCTCCAGTCAGCTTTTAGGTCTGTTAATATCTATGCCCCCCACGCTGAGTACCAGGGTTTTGCCTGGGATAGGGGTAATGGCCTGGAATATTTCGTCAACCACAGGCTCAGTTTTGGCCTCAGGTGTGCTCCAACCATTTTTAATGACCTATCTAATTTCATTGTTCTTGTTGCCAAGAGTTATGGTGTGGTTAACCTTACTAACTATCTGGACGATTTTATCGTCCTGGCTCCTACTGAGTCAGAATGCTTACGTCAGCAAAAATTATTGATTGAGGTGATAGAATATTTAGGCTTCTCAATCTCATATAAAAAGGTAACCCCCCCTAGTAAAGTCACCACCTTCTTGGGTATCACAATCGATTCAGACAGAATGGAGCTGTCCCTCCCCCAGGGTAAATTAGATAAACTTAGAGTGGCCCTGGAGGAGTGCGTCGGCATGAGGTATGTTCACAAGAAGAGACTGCAGAGGGTTGGGGGCTTGATATCCTTCTGCTCCCAAATCGTTAGGGGTGGTAGGACCTACAGCAGGCGCCTTTTCGACCTCTGCGCCAAGGCTCGCCCGGGCAGAGCAATTTTTCTTAGTGATGATACCAGGGAGGATCTAAAATGGTGGTTGCAGTTTTGTGCTATCTTTAATTGTAAAACCCTAATTAGAAAAAATATGCATCACATACCTATGATATCAAAGAGAGAATGGCCGCCCAGTAGACGACACGCGTGCACAAAGGCTCCGTGCATTATCGCTATTTCTACTGATCCATGTACTTTATAACCTGTTCCTATTGGGACTACTGCTACATGAAGGTGTTGTGACTCTAATAGAATATCCAACATGGCAGAAGGAGGAGGATTCATACCTTTTAAACCAGAATTACCTGCAGACGCAGACGGTGAGGAGAACCCACCACCATTGGAGTCAACCCCGGTAAGGCCTCTACCTGTACTAGATGTACCTGATCCCATCCCTCAGATCTCGGGTATCAAATGGTCCCCAGACCAGCAACAGACTAAGTCAAGGTCTAAAAAAGACAAATCCCCTGAAGATTTCGAGGTTAGTTTCCTTTCAAAGCTAAAAAAGGTAACAGATAACTTAGTAGAAATCTCCTCGAGCCTCAACACAGCATCGACCCTTACACATGCCAATGCTACTCAACTTGCTCAGGTCATAGCTCAGTCTAATTCCAACCAGCAAAAAATCTCAGAATTAGAGGACAAATTAATGGATTATGAGCAGCTAAAAGAGGACATGGAACTTCTAAAAATGAAAGTAACTAAGCATGATGCATCAATTAGTCAGATCTGTGAAAAGGGAGAGAAAGATGAGATTGATAAACGCCGCTCACATTTGGTTATAAGGGGAATTAGTGAAGAGACCTATGCAAATCCAAAAGCAGCGGTTACGAAACTTCTCTCTGACCTTGGCACAGGCTTAACCGCCGCAGACTGCAGTGCTGTGTACCGACAAGGGTTTAAGACCGAGAGGGGGACGCGCCCAATTATGATTCATTTCAAGGAGAATGGCCACAAAGGCAAGGTGTTTGCAAATGTAAAAAAGCTAAAACACATGAAAGACACTTGGGATGGTATTCAGGTGGCTGATGACCTCACCCCTACTCAATCATCTGAAAATAGGGATCTCAGGCTAATTGTGAAACAAGCCAAGGCACTTGATAAGACTGCTACAATTAAGGGTAAAACAATTACCATAGATGGTGAGAAATTCTCCCATGACACAATCGAGCTTCTCCCTGAAGACCTCCGCCCTGGTTCAAGCAAGACCTTAGTGTTCAAATGTGGAATTGGATTCCAAAGTCATCATTCCATTCTCTCCAACATGTATATGGTCTACTTTAAATACAATGGGCAATATTATCATAGCGCGGAACAGGCATATACCCACCAGCTCTCGGTGTTATGTAAGGCTACAAAAATAGCAGGCAAAATACTAATAGCTACCGACGGCTATGCATGTATGCGCCTAGCTAGACCTCTCAAGGACCACCCGGTGTGGAAAGCCAACCAATTAGCGGTTATGCGGGCAGTTCTGCTAGCGAAATTCTCATTCAACAAGGAATGTGGAGATTACCTGAAGGGAACAGGAAATAAACCACTGCTGGAATGTTCACATGATAAGCTCTACGGTACTGGTAGGACACTAGAACAAGGAGAACTCAACGGTGCAGACGATAGGCCGGGGCAGAACATGTGTGGTGTTATATTAGAAGAGACAAGGGACGCACTTTTCAAGCAGTAGCATAACCAACATGCCACTACAGGTACTGTTGACGGCGGACAGCCGGGGTCGGGGGCTCCAGTCTAAGGTGGACACTGCTCTAACTGACCTACACGCTATGGACATTAGCATTAAAATTGAACCACATAGAGGAGCCACACTCGAATCCTTATTAGAACCTACTTTAGCTCTACTATCAGAACGCTCGTATGATGTATTAATTGTCATGGCGGGAGTAAATGATATGAGCAATATCCATTGGATTAATGAGAATTCGTCAAGAATCTCTCCCAAATATTATGAAGTGGGTAACCTAGTGGAACAACTCATAGCGAAATATGAACACTTCAAGCATATGGTTCAATCTGTTACACATGGAACAGTAAGAGTCATATTTGCAGAGTTGGTCGGGCTCAGCTTTGAGCAATGGAATCAGTCCCCTGGTGATTATCCAGTTGAGCAGGATGTTATAAATAATTCTGTCGAGCTAATAAATCAAATCCTATGGGACATGAACAAACAGACAGGCTTCCCTGGTCCCCACCTTCAAAACTCCGTCCATGAGCTGAAGAAAGGTCGACGGCGACACAAGTATAAGAGGATACCTGACGGTCTACACGCAGACACCACCACTGCAAAGATATGGGCGCGGTTAATAGCCAAAAACCTCATAACACTACAGCAGATGATTAGAGCGAACTTTGTCACACAGACGGCATACCTTTAGTTCTACCCTATTCTAAACCAGGTCAGACCATCTTGTTAAGCTTCATAAATTAATTTTCCCGAAAATCATAATAATTCCCACCAGGGCATATGGTTCATACAGATGTTAATATGCCTGAGTGGGACTCAAGCTGGTCTACACCTGAAACTTTTTACAATTAAAATTTCCTCCAACACTGGTTAATAGTTCCCCCTAAGCCCTTTATATTGAATTGATTATTAGAAGTTATTTTAACGACCCTAGCCTGACGGATGACCATACAGATAGTATCATGATGTCTAGGGTCACCCCCACACTCAAAATTGGGCAAAACATATTTTGTACACCATAATAATATGTCAGAATACTCTGTAATTAATTATGAAAGACTCTATGCAGAACCTGACTACACAGTATAGACCTTAAGTCTACCCTGACGAGGCTCAACCCCTACCCGGTAATGTCCTATGTTCCGTCTCTTCATGTCTTAACCTGACCGACCCTGGACAATGAACTTGATTATGTTATGGGTTTGCTTAACATGCTCCCAGCCAGGCACCACAAGAATTATTATATTGACTTGTAGTAATTTAACATCGAGTGGATTCAGTTGTCCATATTGAATTACGGTACAATTGTCTAGCCTACCGGTACTATTTTTCTTATAGATAGACGCTGATAGTACTTACCGGTACTCATTAAATTGATATATTACATATTATGACTCCTGTTTACATGTATTAATGTGGCAATTCTATTATTCAGATGCACATAACTCTACTAAATCTATACTTGTGATGACACCAGGAACCAAACTTGGAGCCCTCCTCCAGCCACAACTGTGTCGACATCTATAAGTGAATCATCCCCCCCCCTCCTCATGCCTACACATCTCATTGTCATTCATCTAGATAAGGTAATGGATATCATTTACTAATAAAATATAATTAAGATAATGCACGGAAGCCACAGTGATCATACTTGAAGTCTACAGGGTTGTATATGAGATTATACTATGATGTATACAAATAGCATTGATTGCGCATATTTGCATACTATGAAAATAGGATTTACCCTTAAGTCGGCTGGCACTGATTGTATGGGACCGCTGGTTATGTTCAACTTGTCTAAGGGCTGTTGCTTATATACATTTTAATGACTGTCAACCTAAATTTTTCTGGGGAAAAAGGCATACATTTTGTACATTTTAATTGCCGAAGCCTAAATGGTTGTATTAAATCTCTTAGAGAATATATTGAGGGATCCAATATTGATTGTGTAACATTGTCTGAAACATGGCTTACAGATGAGAGTAATAGTAACCAACTTATAATAGAGGGTTATACTTTAGTCAGACAGGATAGAGCTATTCAAGGTCTAAGACCAAGCGGGGGGGTAGCCACTTATGTTAAGAATGGCGTTACTGTCTCCTTCTCCGAGTTGAGTAGATATAATAAAAATGACCTTGACTTAGAAGTTCAATGGATGGTAGTATATAAACCTAATGTAAGACGTATTGTTATAGCAAACATATATAGGCCTCCTGAAGCCAAGGGCAAACCAGGATTGGATCATCTAAGGGATAGTTTTAATGCAATAGATTCCCAAAAATATCAGGAAATTTTTATGGTAGGTGATTATAACATTAATATTGCCCCTCTTAAGCCAGGCCAAAGAGCACATCCAGATTTACAATTATTAAAAAATATGATAGGGCACTTAGGCTGTAAGCAATTGATAAAAAATTACACTAGAATGAACCCAACCACAGGTAATCACACAACATTAGATTTAATAATAACTAACTCTTATAATATAACAGGATCTGGTACTAAGGCTATAAGCCTAAGCGACCATGAACTAATTTATGTAACACGTCAACATGTCTGTGTCCCTAAAGAGAGACTGGCATTTACAGGTCGTTCGTATAGATATTATAATCCCATTGACTTTAAAAATCAATTACTTCAGCTAGATTGGAACAATTTTTTTACATGTGACTCAGCTCATGATGCATGGGAAATGTTTATAGCTGCATTGCATTACAGATTGGATATTAATTGTCCTATTAAGGATTTCAACTTTAAGCAAGCTAAAAAGCCTTGGATCACAAGGGAAATGATCTATCTCATGAAAGATAAGGATGAGGCTTGGAGGTACTATTGCCATACAAAAAATGATGATGATTATGAAATTGCTAGGTTCCTAAGAAATAGGTCAAAAATCATTAATAGGGAAGCAGAAAGGAAATTCCATAGGGATAAGATAGAGGCTAACAAGGATAAGCCAAAGGACTACTGGAGATCTATTAATAAAGTAGTCAACCCTAAGCCCTCTTCACCCACCTTTTCTCTCATTGACAAGGATTCTGATGAGCCAGTTCCCCATGAGGAGACGGCTACATTCATTAATGAATATTTTGCTAACATAGGGAATAAATTAGCTCAAAATATGAATACTCCCTGGACATATAATGGTAAAACTGTTGATTCTAATTTTTCTTTTGAGGAAATCACCCTGGAAGAACTGGAGCCTTTATTGAGGAAAATTAATGTTTCCAAGTCATCTGGTGTAGATAATATCTCAACACAGGTTCTCAAGGATGCACTCACTAGTCTCCCTAACCATGCTCTACATATATTCAATTTAGTTATTGCTCAATCAGTTTTTCCTGATACATGGAAACTTGCTAAGGTTTCACCCCTACCTAAAGGAGGTGATATCACAGATGTAAATAATCTTAGACCTATATCCATCCTACCCCTACCTGCCAAGATAATGGAAAAACTATTACACAAACAAATAATGCTTCATATAAATAATAATGAAATCCTCACAGAACACCAAGATGGTTTTAGACCAAAGAGATCAACTTTAGACAGCCTTTCAAAACTCACAAACTCTATCCACTCATCAGTTAATAAAGAACTCATCACATCTGCCATCTTTTTAGACTTTAAAAAAGCTTTTGATACAATAAATCACACAATTTTAATTAATAAACTTTCGGAATTAGGCTTTTCAAATTCTTCTAAAAATCTAATTAGTAATTATTTAACCAATAGATCTCAACAAACCAAAGCTAATAGCTACACTTCTAGACCTGCTCCTATCACTTGTGGTGTTCCCCAGGGAAGTGTCCTGGGCCCCCTGTTGTTTCTCCTTTATATAAATGACTTAAACCATATTCTACAAAATTTAAAATGTCAACATTACGCAGACGACACTGTAATTTATTTCCCACATAATTCTCTTAGCATAGATGTACAAAATGTTATTAATAGTGATCTTGATAAAGTAAATATATGGTGCAAAGGCAATAAATTATCTCTAAATACTAAGAAAACTAAAGTAGTACATTTTGGCACACAATCACTTCTAAAGCATACCCCAAAACCTGTTCTAACTATTGATAATGATATAATTGAACCAGCAGTAACATATAGATATTTAGGTTTAATATTAGATAATTTATTAAGTTATAAACAGCAAGTGCAAAACCTCACTAGGAATGTTAATTTTAAAAATAGCTTATTCAGGAAAATTAGGCTAAGTCTAACCCAAAAATCAGCTGAAGATGTACTAAAGCTAATGATACTACCTGCTATTGATTATGGGGATATCATATATGCCTCAGCCATACAGACAGAGTTAGACCATCTGCAGAGTGCTTTCGACAGGGGGCTAAGGACAACTTACCTTAATGAGGATACAATAAATGCAAAGAAACTAACCAAAACAGCTAAGCTTAGTAGGCTAGAGGATAGAAGAAAATTTCATGTTGAGATCTCAGCCTTTAATTTAACCCAAATAAATTCCAATTTAGATATAAGACAAATATTTACAAGACTCCATGACGGCAAATTATTACATACAACATGGCCTAAAAATCCCCATTACAGGAAGAGTTTAAGGTATCGACAGTCCATGACATGGAACTCCTTTGACACAAACATAAGAAACATTGACGATAAAAACAAGTTTATTTCAAAAAGGAAGGAGTTTTATACAACTAAACTGATGCTTGACCCTACGACATGACCTAGTTGTCATGTCAATGACATAGAACCTCTCCCTCTATATGAGGGGGACCCAGCATTATCTCCCTCCTTCAGTGCCAGCCACCAAAGACTTTATTATTATTATGTAACTAACACTTCTCATTTCCATCTCTCTTAACAATCCAACTAATTGCATAAGTAGGCCATAATGGCCATAACCTTTTTATTCTAAATTTCCAAATTCCAACCACTCTCTCAAATGCCAATTACCATCAGGCATGTGTCATAACATCAGACACACTGTTTTAGGACCTTTAATTAAATGTAACATAACCTGTCCATAAGGACTAACTATGTCTACTATATGTCTACTATACACTATTATATTAATGTATGTTCATGCTTGAACACAGGAGCTGGATTATTATTAAAACATGCCCTAGGCTAATGTAATTTTCCAGGATAAATAAAAGAAATTTCAACTTCAACTTCAACTTCGGATGCTTCAAAGAGGGGTTTTGGTGCCTGGATGGGCTCAGATTATTTCTATGGCTCCTGGGAGGGGTTTTCCTCAGGTATTGACTGCCCCTCTCACGAGGAGGCCCCCCCAGAGATGGACAACATAAGGGTTCATAAGGGCAATATCAATGTCTATGAGCTCTGGCCAGTGGTGGTTGGTCTGAGACGCTGGTCTCACCTCTATGCTAACTCCAAGGTTAATATCATAACAGACAATATGCAGGTTCTGGCAATGGTCAATACGGGACGCAGCAAGAACAAACTCTGCATGAGCTGGTTAAGGGAGTTGTATTGGGTCTGTTTTATTCATAATATCGATCTCCATGCCTCCTACATAAGGTCTGAGGATAACGTTTTGGCAGACCAGCTCTCTAGGCTCCCCTATAAGGGGTATTTAAAGAAATGTAAAACCACCTTATTGAATCATAATATGTGTTGTTCTTTCAGTGAATGCCCTAGCTAAGCTTATGGCTGAGCAGGCGGAATTAGCTGGTGAGGGGGTGGCTCCCTCTACAAAGAAGGCTAGGGTGAGCCAGTTGAAAAGGTATATGTCTTTTTGTAAAAAATTTAATTTTCAACCTTTTCCGTGTAATTCACATAGGGCATGTATTTATGCTACCTATCTGTCTTCGGATCTATCCCCGGTATCTATCCGTAATTATCTATCAGCTGTTTGGTACACCCAGAAAATGAGGGGTTATGCTGACTTTTCCGATAATTTTCTTTTAAAGCAAACCCTTTTCGGTATTGAAAGGGTCTCAGGTAACTCATCCCATACTGTCCGTTACCCCTTGTCTTCTCTTGACATGTTGCACATGTACAATTTACTTGACATGACCTTACATGATGACCGTATTTTTTGGCTTGCAGCCCTGATCTGCTTCAGGGGCCTACTGAGAGCCTGCCATGTTACCTCGGGGCCTCACAGTATAGGTGCGTCCAGTGTGGAAGTTTTTCCAGGGTTTATTTCCATTAGGGTTTTGACTTCCAAAACCGACCAGTTTGGGAAAAGCCCATTTTCAGTCTTTTTCCCAGACATCCCAGGGTCCCCCTTCTGCTTGTCAGCCTTAATTGAGGAGGCTTTGTCAGCCTCAGGCCCGGGGGACAAATTGTTATCTCATAGGGTGGGGGTTGTTTCTTTCCCACTCCAGTATGAATTTTTCAACCAGAAATTGAAATTTTTAGCGGGCCTACTGGGCCTACCAGTGGCCAGGGTTTCTACGCATTCCTTCAGGCACGGTGGTACCACCCTCCTCCAGTCATTAGGGGTACCGGTGGCTTCCATTATGAGGAAGGGAAATTGGTCCTCCTCAGCAGTAAAGAGGTATCTCCACCAGTCTACCAATGAGATGCTCTCTATTGAATCCCATGCTCTAACCCACTTTTCCTCTTTTTAATTGCATTCGTGTTTGGCGGGTGGTTGGACTGTTTAAGTGCTAATTTCCACCAAACTAATGCCTTGTGTCTTCCTTCATGCTATGTCTAATTATAGAATTAATTAATTAATTATATAGCATGTACCGGTAACTATTTTACTACATGTATTATCAAATTGTTGGAACCAGAATCTAGACTATCAGATGTGTAATTAATATCTAAAGTACCGGTAACTCATTGTAGACTACAGTATCCTTGGTAACTCATCATATTTATTGGCATGACCTAAATTATTGGTAACCATGGTAACTTATGTCTTTGCACCCAACCCCACGTTTATACACAGTCTAGCCTAGCTACTACACGTATAAACCAAAGTGGGCGTGGCAGGTGGTTCCGTTATAAGCCGCTGCTGGCGCATAGCCGTAGTTCCCTCCGCCGCAGTAATACGGCGCCACCACATGACGTCACGGTTGTCATGTAACTAGGGCAGTTGTTGACGCATGACTTCATAAGGCCACTCCGGTCGTTCCATCGTCAGTTGGCTGAAAGCACTTGTAGTGAACGGATACCCTGCGCCATTTTTGACCAGGATTCGCCCACTTTCAAAATTTTTAATTTTTATTTTTAGGAATTTTGTTAGGAATTTTTATGATATTTCTATGTATTGCGCGCGAGTAATTGTTCTCTGTCTTGCGATTTATTGCTCAATTATATTGTTAGGCTTAAGGTTTTGACTCAGGGCACTGAGAGAAAAAAGTGACCCTTTTGTATCTGTCTATGAACTGCACTTGTCTAATAAAAAGGACTGTTTAAGTGCTAATTTCCACCAAACTAATGCCTTGTGTCTTCCTTCATGCTATGTCTAATTATAGAATTAATTAATTAATTATATAGCATGTACCGGTAACTATTTTACTACATGTATTATCAAATTGTTGGAACCAGAATCTAGACTATCAGATGTGTAATTAATATCTAAAGTACCGGTAACTCATTGTAGACTACAGTATCCTTGGTAACTCATCATATTTATTGGCATGACCTAAATTATTGGTAACCATGGTAACTTATGTCTTTGCACCCAACCCCACGTTTATATTGGGATGGTGGGTGGGAAGTTGTCTGCTGCTGCCGCTTGGATGACTGCTGTCCACTGGGGCTGCACTGCTAATTAATTATAGCCCCCCTCGGGGTCGTGCCATCAGGCCGACGGGTGCAGTCCTGGGTGCTGCATAGGGTCTGATCTATAGCATTGTTCAGTGGTGCCCTCTGTCCATGGGTGTAAAACATTATAGAGGCTCTGGCTAGACTAGCCAGAGCCTCTATAATGTTGTTATTTAAGAAATGTGTATAGACAAGTATTGCCCATGTATAGAGTAGAACGCTTTTACTTGGCCAAAATAATAATAATTCCGATTATATAATATTCATAATGTAAAGTGTCTGAACGATAAAGCAGCCAACCGCAAACCCCCTCAAAATCTTACAAGAAATGTCAATCTCAAAAATAGCCCTTTTAGGAAAATTTGAATGAGCTTAACTCAAAAGTCAGCAGAAGACGTCCTAAAATTAATGATCTTACCAGCCATTGACTATGGTGATATAATATGCACATCAGCTATAAAAACAACTAACACCTCCCATCTCCATCTCTCTTAACAACTGAACTAATGCTAATGTAGGCCAGAATGCCATAACATTTATGTATTTAAGATTTCAGAATTCACCACTCTCTCTATATGCCTACACCATCAGGCATGTGTCACACCACCAGACACACCCTTTTAGGAACTCTCCTTAAATGTAACATAACTCGTCCAGGAGGACCTACTATGTACTTATACTATATATCATGTATGTTCATGTTGGACATTGGAACTGGATTATTAGTAAGACATGCCCTAGGCTAATGTAATTCTCCAGTATAAATAAAAGAAATTTCAACTTCAACTTCAACTTCCCCTCCATTGTGGACGCTTCTGCCTTCGAAATCTGCTTACCTTTGATAACACCGTAAATAAACTATCAATAACTATGCAAGAAGCCACACTATGGCCATTACATTTAAACTTTATCAGACACTTGAAATTAATCAAACAGTAGTAGTCTGATAAGGTGAGTTTGGTAATTATTCACAATTCAAAGCCGACTGAGGGAAATCAAAAAGGGAAGGCTATCATATCAAATAAACGTGCTTTAATCAGGTATAGATGATGAACTATTGACAATGGATATAATTAGTGCAGTAATCTGACCCAAGACTGAGCTGACATGAATACGAAAGGTAATATAAATGAATCACAGTCATCGACACATTTTATGTCAAGTAACTCAGAACGACGCACATTATAGCTAGTTCCCTCCTGGAGTTCATCCATGGCGAAATTCATAAATGCAAGCTCAAAAAATGACATGCAATGTATTTTAAAAAGTCCAAGACCTTACCTCGGGCATATTAGAACTAGTCTGCTAGTCAGTGACCAGATTTTAGTTTTTCTTAAAATGTACCTTGCAATATATATTGCCAAGGCTATATAACACGATTTAGATCCCGATTTAGGTCCCGATTTTGCATCTCTGGCCGCTTTTGGATCCCGATCTCATATCAAACTGGTTTGATTTTTATTTGTCTGAACAGTGCGATCTCCAGGCCTATGTTTATACCTGATCAGACTGTATACCTATAGTGAGATGTAAATATAAACATACCTTCAAATTATCCTGATCGCACAAACCGTCACATTTTGGCTGATGGCCAACACAAATTTGGGCCAACGCACATTTTCCCCGTACAAGTATAAAGAAAATGATCATCACTAAATCTTTTCACTATTTACAAGAAACACTCGGAAACATTCAACCAACATGGTTTCTCTTTCTATCAAGGTAGCATCAGTTGATTTAATTTGTGGGCTTTGGTCGAACCTAGCTTCAATCAAGACAAAGGCTATAATGCAGTATCAGCAAATAGAAGAAACACTGTTGTTTTAAGCACTTTACATTGAATAACATTGAGTTAATCAATTTAACTCTCTTGACATAATCTTCCGAATTTTCTTTTATCCTATAGCGTCTAATGCAATGCAGGTCTTTTTGCCTCTAATTACGTTTCAGCGTATTTTATTCCTGTTGTGCCATCCATAGATGGGCAACAAATAAAAGCTTACTAATGTATAAGATGGGCGTATTTAGGAGTGCATGTTACAGGATTAAATACTATGGAATATATGATAATTTCCTACATAGGGGTGTACAGCTGATGCCATGAAAATACTAGAACTCACCCTAGAAGCGCAGGATATAAGAAATATAGAAAACATTTAAAAAAAGTGAGATTTTGTATTAAAGATTATATCGAATTTGGCGTACATCTTTATTACCACTATAAAGGAAATAACAGTAGAAGAGTGGAAAAGAATGATCAGCAACTTATTACCTCTATCAAGTTTTTATCAAAATGCATCGATCTCCAACTTGTTCTGAAGGTCATCAGTTTCTAATAATCATCAAAGATGTATTAATCTCCATATTCATTCGGAGGGTGTACTTTCCAAAGTAACTTCTCATGCATGATTGAGAAGGAATGAAGATTTGAGTACAACTATCGAGGGCTATTCAGATTTACTACAGTATCCTTTTAAGGTATCACTGGTGAAATATGGAGTGTAAAGTGATAAAGGTGAGAGGCGGATATAGCCATTTCCAAGATAGAAGTAATTGACTAGTGTGAGCATTGATTGATGTGCTCCAAATTTTAAATTTAGTTTTGTTCATAGTATTTGTATGTGATTTCAAACATCAGTCCTGTATTTATCTGTGACCAGTTTATTGTGCCTAGAATCCTCAAATTGTCTGGCAGGTCCATGTAAGTATCTATTTAGGGAAATCCTATCACTTTGCAGGGTAATTACATGTCTCAAAAGGGGTGTGCACAGAGGGCTATCTATCATTCTATTGACAGGGGACATAGGCATACCTATCACTATGGCTGCTTGTCCATAGACTATACATACCCGAGCATTTATGGCTCCATCCAGTGTGTACTGCCTGTACCATAGACTAAACATGGGTCTATCTAAAACTCCTTTACATACAAGGAGGAGACCAGAGTAGTGGAGTCCATTAGTGTTGATGATGCTATGTAATGTGTCAGCTGCCTTTGATGTCTGATGGAATGAACTAATTGAATGGAAGGAGGTCCTATAGACATAGAACTATAGGAAGGGTCTTGAGAAATATGTTTGCATTATGACATACACCATGCCAGTACCCATTTCCATTGGTACTCATGCTGTAGCTATCATATTGATTACTTCTGTCGGGAATCATGTGAACCTTCTATTCTCTTCCCTGTATTGTTTACAACAGCAAGGCACATTATCAATTCAAGAGTTGACTATTTTCTAACTCGGCCACATTTGGTACGTCCAACGTAGGTCCAAACACTTCAGTCAACATTTAATACAGTTATTCTTTAACCCTTACCAACCAATCCGTTCTATCATTAGCAAGTTTACTGCAGTTTCGTTTTAGATAATAAACTATTGGTTAATTGGATACAAGTCTTATGGGATAAAGCTCAAGGGAGTAGATGTTTGAGGGGCAAACGTCCGAGGAGGTCAATTAATAGAAAATGGGTAAACGCCCACAGGGCAGCTGCCTAACTCATGTAGTCAATGAGATAAGGCCCCTTCACCAGATCCAGATCAAGCAATGATCGCCTGCAAAAGGTCTCCCACTACCCGGGAATATCCCCGCTAGCTATAATTATACATTGCCCCCCACCTGCCATGTATTCAAACGCAATTGAGAAGATGACTTTTGAAATACTGGGGAGGGTGTAGGTAAGGTTAGCTCCTACCTGTATGGAAGGATGATAGGATGGCAAAACCTACAGCATACCATCTGTGTATAATCTCAATGGACTTCATTAATATCCTTGGATTCCTGTATAGGCTACTGTCATCTACGTCAAGGATTTCAATTTAGAGCTAGTAAAATATTAATGAATAATGACATTTTCTTGTAAATTCTTTAACATACCTAGACAGACAAGCTTGGATCTTAACACATCCAGGGAAAGAGGAGGAGCTGAACCTACACTCCTGTGTATACCACCTGAAATAGTAAACTCTGAGTGTCTCCTGGGAAGCCTGGCCGATGTGATGCACATGTGAGCTGACTCTGCTAGCCTGCCCTATGCTGCTCCCAGTTGGTGGGATAGCCCATTTAACTCTACTTAACACACACCAGTCCTACTCCAGGTAGCTGTCATAGGTCATCTATTGCAATATATTTCTACTTCTAACGAATGTATTAGCAGACTGGGGATATGTCTAGCAAACATGGGCCAATGTTTCCGTCTATGACCGGGTGCAATCTATGACCTGGTGCAATCTATGACTGGGTGCAATCTATGACCGGGTGCAATCTATGACCGGCTTGAAAGAAAACGGTTTATTTAGGGCAGATGTAGATATAAATTGAAATAAAATGAGTGACATAAAGTCTTGAAACACCCATTGACATATTCTACCATTTATATATTCATCTGCCCTAAATAAAGCAGTTTTTTTCCAAGCCGGTCATAGATTGCACCCAATCATAGATTACACCCGGCCATAGACGACAACAATGGCCCGATCTCATGAGACACAGCCTGAAGCATATCAGAGACTGTGATAATTGATAAATGCTCTATCATTTATACTCACTTATCATTTTAATTACTGTTAATGTTAAACTACTAGAAAGCACTTATGTTCCTAAAATGGTTTTGTGGTTACCAAATTTATAACTAGCTTCAGTCACAGCAGAGGAACCCTGAAGAATGCCCTCCAAAATGTATTTTACCTGCCATACCTGGTGAACCTAAAATGTTTCCATTGTGATATTTCAGCCAAGATGAAATTCTGAAGGGATAATTGTTATTTATGTTACAAGTTTGTCAATTATGTACAGGTAAATCGTATTTTCTGTACCTCATATGAAGGTAATACTATAGGTAGGTCGTGTGTATTGGGCAGAAACCCACACCGTAGGTATATATCAGGCAACCTGGCTGCTTCCTATCTAATTACAGCTCTCTGAGCTGGTCAACAGCATTGATTGACCCTGACTTCCCATCGTTCCGTATTGACAAGTGCTGCCGGATAGTTTATGAGCAGCTTGTGGGGTGTCTCAGGATGTAGATAAGAATGGCAAGTGAGCAACAGAACATACATATTCTATCACAGGATAACCATTAACTAATGCCCTGTTTGTTTGGGAAATCGAGTCAAGCTGCTCAGGGCAAAGAGCTTGTGATGGTTTGGGTCTTTATATTATGCTTCTGATAAATCATATGTGATGTATGTTTACAAACCCAGGCACGTATTAACTAGAACCTAGATAGTTGAGCCAAAAGAATAGTGATTTTTATAATTTTGCTAAGAATTATATTGATGATCTTAATCAAAATAAATATCATGTACAGATATTTACCTGCGATTAAATAGCTTCCTATAGCCCAACATGGTCTCCTTGATACATGAGCAAAATATACAAAGAGCGGTTACTATAGTTATGTATGTTAAATATAACCAGATAACTGATAACAAATCTTTCTCTCTCTGCTTCTCTCTGTTAAAAAGATTGTACAGCGATGGCTCCAGATGTTGTGTCTTAGCAACACAGTAATTGCAAAACTGCATTGGAGTCTACCGTATATACCTAGATCTACACTAAGATTGTCATTAGTGCTTTCCATCAAGATCGATGAAAACCAAGAATACCCAGGTCCGGGACTACCCCAGGAGCAAGGGCCGCAACTGACACGGGACCGTGACCTACTTACTATTAATAGAAGAAGGGTGCGTCACTCTGGGCCCTACACTGGCCACCTGTGATTGGTTCTCTGCATTCTTTTGCTCCCCTACTGTGCTGTGGCTATGGAGGTCAGCCCCACAGCAATACTGGTGCAAGGCAGAGGGGGGACTTTATTAAAAGGGGCTGTATCATTAGTTTAATATTCATTGGCATATTATGGATACCAGGAACACTATTTATTATGCCTATTAACAAATATGTGACCTTTCGCTGCATTTAATTGCATGTACTTTCATCAGAATGGGATGCTCAAAGGAGAGGGGGGACTTCTAGTGACGTACCCGTCTTCTACTAACCATACAACCACCAAGACAGTGCTTGGAGAGTGGGATAGGTTCACGCCCTTGCCCAGGAGAGAGTACAGACTCACAAAATGCCCCCGTGGCCAATTCTGTTCCCTCCGCTGGAATAGATTGAACTCTGTCCTTAGATCTGTACTGGGCTGATATGTACATTTTATACTAGATTTTCTGTGAATGCATGTCGGATTTTTATCTTACATTTCCCAAAATCAAAATTATGTGTAGCCTATTGACTCATCCACATATTTATGTCGAGTTTTTCATTAGGGTTTTCTGGTTGTTGAGATATTATAACTTTGCAAAGTTGAAATGTAAGCCTTCGACTCTCCCCGCAGAGTAGGGGTTGTGTAAAGCTCCCTAGAGGGAGAGTGGAGTGTGGCTCTAACACCCTGGCCTAGGGAAGGTGTGAAGGTGTTGGGAGGATTTCTATAGAGGATACCATAGCTTTAACACCTGCACAGAACAGAAACGATGACGGCAATGGCTATGTCTCAGACCTGATACCATACAAATTAAGAATACCATGACAACAGCTGCATGCAAATCTCTGCTATTTGAATGTAGGTCATGGAGACAGGTCTCTTTTACAGAAGCTTTTTGAGTTTCAAAAATGAACATGACTCTAACATTTTTTACTGCCCAGATTATGTATTGTGTATGAGCAGGTACTCCATTTGGATTGGTTTGAATTGATGCTGTGACAATACCATGCATCAGGTGCATCCATACATTAAAAGCCATGGAATCCATTAGTAATCCCAAGAGGAGTATCTGCTTTTGGTTGAAAATCTAAATATTGTTAATGACATAATTGGATGACAAAACCTAAGTTCATGTGATAATCTAAAGCGGTGGATAAGGAAAGATGTGTGCATCATTCAGTAATTTACCATAGTTATCTGGTTCACTTGATTAACAAAGTAAGTAGCTACAGGATCAATCTGAACATTTACATAGTCTTTTGCCATCAAAAGCAGGCAAACATTGCAAAAGAGAAGTGGCAGTGGTGGATAGATGGATTTTGGTGAGAACATGTGATCTTTTTGCAACTCACATTAACAATGGAAATGGAAATAGTGATTTAGAGAGGGAGCAGGCAAGGTTTAAAATAAAGAAACCCCAATAGGTTTATTGAAATGTTCATGTTTTGTCATGGGGAGACAAGCCAGCAGAGTATCTTCTTCACACTGTAAATTGCACTAGGGTCCTCAGGAACAAAATGAGCAATTATCAAATTTCTTTAAATGCAATATCATTTTTTGTCTGTCTCATAAACCGAGAGTCCTATGGGAAATAAAAGTAAAATAGTTTCGATTCGACTCCACTCAGAAATAAAAGAAATGCTAATGAAATGACTAAGTGGTTCAATATCTTTGAGAGCGAGAGTCCTAATAGGCACTTTTAGTGTCCGCTAAGGATACCACTTTTCTTACTGAATGAAACTAACTCATTTATATGGAACTATAGACCCCAGGAGGAAGACTTAAATGAGCTGCTATAGTAGTGGGATGTATTGTCTAATGAAAGTAATCCAGGAGTCGGCAACTGTTTAGCTACTTTGTCTAGTAGCCTATAATGACTCAGGGGCTCTCTATACGGTTAAGTTGCTCTAATCTGTTAGAATGCCCTGATACTTTTCATTAGATCCGTGCTCTGGAGGGTCTTTCAGAACGAATTCCTCAGTCGTCATAATTGAATTTTCGTCAAAACATGTCAAAAGTGTAAATTAGGGTGCTGACGACCATGGCAGATTTATGGATCTCAAGTGGTCGTCAAACAAAATTTGGGATCATTTCAGAAACTATACATGTACTTATATATATGTATGCATAAATGCATGTTATTACATATGTTATGCATGTATAATACATTTGATTTCCCAGCAGACATGAACAATTATGTATTTTGACTATTCCATCTTCTGAAAGAGTTTTTACTAGTGGTAGTCAAACAGCATTTGTCACGTCACCAGCTCCTTACGACCACGTCAGTTGTTCTGAATGAGCCTCCTGGTATGGAAGACCTTCAAATTTCAATAACACCCCTTGCTCCACACTTTGACTCTTTAGGGGAGGGACAGTAACAATTGGTCATGATCAACAGTGCTGGTATATATTTACAATATTCGGACATACTTTTCTACTTAAAGCTTTGCAACATACTTATACCATTCAATGTATAAGGTCCAATACATCCTTATATATCACTGTAAGAAGCTCCTTGTAAGTGTGTCTCGACACTGCTTGTATATCTACTTTAATATTTCAAACACTAGATGACCCCAAGCATGGTGCAGAAGTGAAGGTATTCATATTGCAGTAAAACCACTGGCCAACAGATTGGTTTTTGTTGGCCGGCTTTTTATTTTGTTTTAAATTTTATTCAGGTAAATAATAAAATCGTAAATACAAAAACAATGCATATGTGCTAGGTTTAAAGCAGTCATGACCTTGTACTGATAATTGTATCATTTACCAATATCTAAAACAAAAGAAAATCAGCTTGACCACTTTAAATTATTCCATTGGTCAGTGGATGACCAACTGATGCCTACCTTAGAAAATGGGGAAAAAAATCACATGGCAACCCAGAATACCATTCGAAAGATTCAATAAAAAAGCATGTCTTCAGGTATTTAATTTGCCAGATGGAAATGGTAAACATTTTCTAAGGCTTTCATTCTGATGCTTTGTAAAGCTTGGATCGTATACAAATGGGTTTGCCAGGAAATCCATGAGGGAGGAAATGCAATTAACAACTAATGCCCTCTTCTTTGAGTGGGCCTGTACAGGAAATAACCGGGACTTCCACCCCTGTGTTAAATTAAACAGTAAGATTCAACCTGCTTAAGCACAATGAAAAATTTCAATACTGTCCACATTCTGTAAAAGGTCAAAAAGAAAATGAGGAATTCATTTGCAATTATGCCCTCACCTAAGGCCAAGAAATTATTGCCTTGGCACACGGGTACCTGCTTTTTTCTGATTTTATTCTTCATCACCATATCTAAGCCTACAGGTGTTTGCCTAGGCTTTCTTTCCGAATTATCATTTCTATAATTGCCATTGCTGACATACCCACATTATACACACATGCACTAGAGTTCTGAAGTCACTTTGGGGAAAATACATTCATCTTCCTTCCATGGTCTTGGAATAAAGAGAACACAGACAATGCAAAATCCAAAACTTATGGTATCTCTTACTGAAGCTTATCACAGTGGGGTCATTTGTCTTCTTTCATCCGAGGAACTTGTATGACACAGTAAACCACAAGGTCATTGTGACTTGTATTGGTTGCAGCAGAGCTATTATATGCAGGTTTAGAAGGTACCCTGGTGATAGATATCACAATTCTATAGTAGATGGACTTGCATCTACGTGTAGATCAATAGATAACATCAAAGGGTACAGTCTAAATCAGTTAGGAAATACCAGGAGGAGACACGTAACATATAAGGTCAAATCCCACAACGCGAGAAAGGGTCAGAAAATGTTGTGCATTGGTCTTATTGCCGATTTTGAGCCCTATTTTAGCTAAGACAGGCCCAAATCGGTGAGAAAGGGTTGCCTTTGCCTTGTGATTTGGGAAATCACAAGGATCAAATGAGTTAGATATTTGCCCCCGGAAGGCCTAGAAAAAGTTGCTTATTGAAATATGTCAATGATTTGGCTTATATAGGGGGGACACTCCAAATATCTTTAGGCTAATTGTGAGGGAATAGTGAGGACAAATCATACTGTGAAGTAACTCCCCTCAAACAGATCCATTAACCAGTCCTGCACGCAACACTTTGCTTGCCTATTATTGACCACTGTGGGATTTGGAGAGGCATAAGATCATGGGACAAGTGTTGTGATTTACAATATTGGCAACAGTTGCCCCTTGTTTTTATGTCAATAATCAACACTTTCTGGCCCATTTTTCGCGTTGTGGGATTTGACCTATAGAGAGAAAACCAATGTGTACATTTGTACAACTCTGCTGGTGATTAGGATATAGACAGAGCTGCACGCTAAAGTGACTGAGTCAGTGGTTATTGCAGTGGTTATTGCACGCTGGCCACAGGCCTAGTGCAATACAGGCAGGCAGCTTGAGTGCAATAACCAATGAATAGGTGACTTCCACGTGAGGCATTTCAATGAAAAGTTGACAAAACTATCTAGAATTACATAAAAATAGATAAATTAATCTTACCTGGGGTCACATGACCCTCAGAGCATGCAATATGGCTACCCTCAGGAAAGGCCCTTCCATCTGTTTAACATTGATAGACCGCATTCACCATGAAATAAATAAAATTAACCCTATGCTACCCCAATGCCAACTCTTAATGCTCTTAGTAGTTCTGCCCTTTCTGTACGCAATCCAACAGTCGTAGGCTTCAATACACAATCATCACTGTGTGGCTAGATTTTGATCGAACAATGGGTAAAACAATGTCAATGAAGAGCAACGATGTTCAATCTATTGGCACCCACCTGCTCTACCGAAAGACAGCAGATAAAGACAAATAAATATTGACATTCAAGTTTACTTTTTGAAAAGCCCTTTCGGGTCTATCCCCCTCGATTGCTGCACAGGGGCCTTGACTAAGCAGCTTGCCAAAAGTACGTTGGGGAAGTAATTTGAAGTACTGTAACGCTAAAATGTCTGACATTCATTGACTCATCAGCATTCTTGTCTTCATTGTCTCGTTGTAAATACCTAGAGACTTGTAATTCAATACCCCCTTAGGGCTTTTGTTTTAACCTGCTACACTGCTTAATGCATTACCAGGCTATGCAGAAAAATGCCATACCTAAACCACGCACACAGTAGAAGTTATATAGATCTATGTGCAAGATATAATGAATTATGTCTGCCCTTGGTGTTTTATCCATCAATACGCAGATGGCAGAGGAGATAGGGACAGGTCAGAGTGAAAGTCCTTGTCCTGCCAGCTGGTGTTATCTGCATGAATAGGTGTGGGTGGTATAGGGATAACAAGAATCCAGATGTCCTCTATGTATACATCACAATCCCCTTGTCTGTCACCCAATTAGATTCATGCCGCGTTACCGGCATATCTTACATGTGGAAGAGGACCAACACCATGCTCGGAATGCTCTGGTAGGTATATATTTTTATTAATTAATTGATTAAACAATGATAGAACCATGTTTACACATGTCTTTGTCGTGTTGGTTCCCCTGACCAACCCATGAGGCCTTGATGGCGAAACGTAGATGAATACTTTATACACCAGGGAATGGTACAAAGTCTTGGTTGATAGTCGTCATAAAATATTCCAACTCATTTAAGTTGCATGCAGTTTTGATGCTTCAGTCCTTGCAAATTGGCAGCAACAAAAGCAATAACCAAATCGGAATAATACTTTCTGCTGGGACCTATAGTATTATATGGTCATAGACATCCCTTTCTCATTCATTCACTCTTTCCCACACCCCCATACCTCTCTAAACCTGATGAGCTACATGGTCATACAACACCCTCACTGCAATCCCTTGTTAATTGCTGACAATCAATCGCCCTGCCTGACTGGTCAGCTCCAATGTCACTTTAAATTTTAATATGGCATCATGTATCTGACATTGAACGGTCAACCACACTTCTTTGACATGCAGGGCCAGGATTTTGAATCCCTAGGAAGTATTTTTACCTGTTTCTAGGGTTCACCCCATTGTTCTTATAACAATTTCGGTATTGACCCTAGAAAATGTGAGCCCCCACAGCCTTCTTCTGTCAGAGGCCCTGTACTTTACCAACGATTCTGACCTCAAACTATCGGCGATTCTGACAGCAAAGTATCGGCGATTCTGACAACAAATTATCAGGGATTCTGATGGCAAACTATAGCTGGGACTCCACTACCCGATTTTCTCATCTGATCGGACCTATTCTCACAAATCGGACCCAAACAAAATGTAAATATCAACAGACCTGAAGCATAGGGTTGATATATTTACATCTGTTTTGTGTCCGATTTGTGAGAATGGGTCCGATCTGACCAGAAAATCGGGTAGTGGAGTCCCAGCTTATCGGCGATTCTGACGGCAAACTATCGGCGATTCTGATAGCAAACCATCGGCGATTCTGATGGCAAAATACCGCCGATACTGATGGTAAACGTCACTGCTAAGTGACATGGTAATGTCGCTAGGTAACGTAGCGAGGTTGCTTGGTGACGTAGCAACGTCACTATGACTGTGACGTCACTGGTGTTGTGACGTCACTGATTGTGCCACTCTCCATCCAGAGGTTTAGTCGAGTTACCTGAACCTGTAGTGGTGTTTTTGTCTGTGTTTGGAGTAACGATTAACCCTTAGAAGCTCTCATTGACAGTGCTGCAAAAAATTGTTTTATATTTTTTATGTTGCAATGCCACACCGACAATTTTTGATTTTTCCATCATGACCATGTTTCGAATACTAAGGTCATAACTGATATTTAAAAGAAATCAATGATGCTGTATGATAACACACAATTTTCAGATCTTTCTTCAAAAAATATGATCCAAGCCCATTCCCTCTTTAGAATAGACAATGCAAATAAAAGTTATTTTGGCATATTCTCTGAGCTATGTATTTGGGATGTTTCTTTCTTCCACCCAAAGTCATATACCTAGAAGCAGTGCAGGTTAAGGGCTCGGTATATCTGCCTTTGTAAGACCAGCACAGCTGCCACTGGCACTGCTTCCCATTGCATTCAGCCGCGGTTGTTTGGATTACAGCGCTAACCACCTGCTTACTCTTAGACACATACCCTACTTGTAATCACAAGGGTCTAAATGTCTAATGACAGGCATTTCTCTTGTCTGGATAAATCACCTAAACAGCCCATTGCGGAGAGAAGTACCCTGGAGAGCTGCACCTATAACCCACAGGAGGCACTTCGTCTGGAACTATGCTCATTAAATAAACCATTCTACAATGGCCCCTGGGGCCTATACAATGCTGTGTAAGTTTATGGAACACATAATATCCTTCTCCAAAACCATCCCTAGTTTCCCTATCTAGAAGCAGGTGGATATAATGTGTTGGCCCCTGGGGATGCTTTAGGGAACTGCCCATCAGGAGGTACCACATTCGCTATTTCCCATTTCACTCTGGCTTCTCACTGTAGCAACTTAGGAGCTATGGTGCTGGAATGAGGTTACTTGGGCAGACACTGTTTTGATCCTCCGCTCATGACCTTAAGTAGAGAAACAAGTAAAATTCCAGGGAAACAGTATCATGGTCTTCAGACTGGCAGACGGAGATCTCAGGTCACTCTAATATTGTCAACTGAAAAGCAATTGAATTTATTTTAAAGCAAATGATGTTACCATATGGTGACTATTCTGGCTTTGCTCTAGATAGAACAATACCAGATTCTTTAATTACAGACAATTTTAAATAGAGCACAACGTTCCAAAATGTTCCATTTAGAAAAAAGGGGAATGGTTTCCATGGCAACCAGAAAGAGCATTATTTGTCAATCTTCCCATAGAAAACGTTCCATTTTCTTTCTAAAGTTGGCACCAGAGATAATAACTCCCAGGCGACTACTGAAACCTCCATAAAGAACTACCCTGAAACATTCTTTGGTCTATCTTTCACTATTTAGTAATTTTGATGCCCTGGCCAGTCAACAAATAACGTCATACACCATTTTATAACGTTATATAACGTTATATGTCAACGTTTTTCTAAGGCTCTGCAATATGGCATAACGTTATGTAAAGTTTAAAACGTTATTTTGACGTACAATAACGTTTTTTTGTTATCTGGGGGAAGCTGTTTCACAAAGAGATCATGAATCTTTAAGGCACATTCATTTCAATAATTGCACATAAGTGACTAACGATGCTGGTTATTTTAACCGAAATAAAGAGTATCGTACCCCGTTAACATTACTGAATCAGCAGAAAGAGACCTCCGCGAGGAAATATAACAAAAAATGACCTATCCTACTTTTTGATATAGAATACAATGAGCCACCTTAAAAAAAATCAATCTTTGGTGGAAATCTTCCATATTTGGAATTCAAAAGAACGTTTTGGAGCTTCAATTAATGTTGTTGCACATGCTGGTTGCCATGGGAACATGATTTTACTTTTGAAGGAAGGCCTCAAACGGATTTCTATGACGGAAACAGAGTGTAAATACCATTTTGAGATCAAAAGCTGTGACCAAATATTTGAAAAATGTATTATCCCGTTAACAAAGAAAGCTTGTTTGGCATCTGGGATTAGGCAGTGCCCACACACATTCAACGAGCCATTTCTCAAAAAAGAAGTGGTACGTACAGACTAATGAAATATATTACTGGAAAGCTAATGACTCCAAAAAAATACAATTAAGTGGTGAATCTTTGAGTTAAGAATATCGAATAGAGGTGTTCCATTTTATGTTCATTGGTTTGTTACATTCATGAATGCTTTATGGACTGACATACTTCATAATTGTCGCTTCTGTTTGTTGTTACCAGCTGGTCATCCTCGAAGGAGTACACTTGGTAAATGTGACTGCTTTATGAAAATGGAAACTGCTGACTAGCATATCAAATTTGTCCTATGCAGATATGGGGACAAACCAACAACAAAACAAAAAGATGTAACTTCTTTAGAAAATAAAATACATAACTTTAACTTGTGATATTCAGGAAATAAGCGAAAATGAAACTCCCGCAAGAAAAAAGGAAAATGGCAGTGACATGACTCAATATCTTCAGGAGGGAGATTCATAATAGGCATTGTCAGGGTCCACTAAGGATGCATGCACCCTTTCCTATTGAGGTGAAGCTATGGTAAATGAAGCTCCTTGGCACAGGTATGCACTGTTCCCACTGGGAGATTAGAGATGCTATAAACTATTGTAACTAAAATCCCTTCACCCAGCAATACGTTAGTTACTTAGATGCACCAACCTTGAGGTCCAATACTTACAAATTAACGAGGGCCCCTATTTAATGCCTTAACATTCAACTGGGACTGGACAGGACATGACAGTGATCTCCTTCAACCCCATATTAATGGAGCTGCCAGAGCTCGGCCCCTATCGATATCACATCAAGTGTTTATTACTGAACAATAGAACTTAAGCATTTTACATTCATTGTTTCAAACATAATATGTATCTTTTGTAAAAGGCTAGCTGCTTCACAGTCAACAAAGTGTTGGGATAATCTAGGCAACCTGAGACCAACATTTCTTGACAAGGTCAGAGTATGACAGTTTCCGTGTGGGTCATGACCCCTAAAACTGCCGATTTTGGACATGCAAGGAACCAGCTTCAGGATCTCTATCAGCATGTATGTTGTTAATTAACAAATACTGTATCTTATGTTAACTCATGCATCATTCATCCGAGGTAGTAATGAAATGTAATGGTTCTTTCCAAGCTTCAACTTAAAATGCGTTTAAGGTGGATGTCTTTTTGTCCTTAATCATCTTATTGGATTAAGTCTCAATTTCCCATTCATTCCATGAGGATGGGAATTAATCTGCTTAACATTTGCATCGTGCATCATCCTAATAGAAAAGGGTATTCCAGCATTGATGCATTGATATTTAACTCATACTAAAGATGAAGCAAATATCAAAGAAATCTACTACAATGATAAGAGTGTGTAGGCAGATCTGCATAGACACGTTTTGTGTGGTACGTTCTTTTATACATACTTTTGTATATCATACTGTAATAGTCATGGGAGGAGAGCTCCAACAGGAGTGCCTCCTGGAGAGCTACCGTGAACCACAGCGAGTTGTGACGTCAGTCGTGATGTCATGAACGAACGTCACGTTTCCTGGGACTTAAAAATGGCACGGAGGTGGGGTTAGATTGGGATTGGACCTCAGAGAGGCAACACACAATATCCATGCATTGAGAATTTTTGTTCGATTCTTCTGACTGAAATAACGTGTTGAGATTATATTTGAATGTCTCTTTGTGTTCCTTTCCATATGCCATATGCCATATGCCATATTACATTGTTGAGAAGCGGTTCATGGTCAGTTTGGTTCATGGTCACTGGCCATGAAGGAGGAGAACTCGGTCATGGAGGGCAGGAGGAGGGAGCAAAGATAAGGACTAGTTCTGGCGACTGGAGAACAGATCACACTGATAATAAAATCTATAGTCAATACTGACTATACCACCATATTTTGACCCCCGTAATCAGATGGTTATATATGTTAGTCACATATTAGTCATAAAGATAGTCAGTAGTGACTCAGTAGTGGATCACACAAATTGATGATGCCACAGGAATTAATGTGTGCACAGGAAACAGCTAGGATTCAAAATTGAATGCTCAACTGACTTCAGGTAGGCACATCTTGTTCTATCTATTAAAACCACTCTATTAAAACCACTCCTTTACACATTTCCCTGTGCATTAGCTCTTGTGTTAGTGTTGAGTATGTTTAATTAAGGCATCATAGGACACATGCATTCTCAATTTTGATTGAAGTATCACGTTTTGTTCTGATCATGTAACTGTGGATCTCTTCCAGACTAGAATATACAGAAGTTGACTGTGTGAAGGGTTATAGTGTGCCAGGCATATGGCCCATGCTCATCTACTTCATCCAATGGTGCCCCCGGACATCTACCCCCAGACATCTACCCCTGGACACCTACCACCGGAGAATCTACCCCTAGGACATAAAGTCGAGGGGATGGATGTCCTGGGGGTACCTGGACGGATTGGACGGACGGAGTCCGTCCATCAATCCGTCCATCAATCCATCCATTTCGTCCATCGCAGGTCACCAGAAAGTGGACGGATTCTGTAGAAAAATGGATGGACGGAAATATCAAAAAAGTTTGATATTTCCGTCGGTCCACTTTTCTATCAGAAAACAGAATTTTCCGTCCATATGTGATGGATGGAATGGACGGATTGATGGACAGATTGATGGACGGAATCCGTCCGTCCATTCGGACATGGATGGTCGTTGGTGGAGGCACCCCTTAAGTACTCACAGTGCCGGTCCTCGCTCTATTCTGATTGTTACTGGATGGGTATCAAGAATTGTGCCTTTTAATTTGGTTCATACAAAGAGGAAGAGGATCCAATTACCAATTAATACCCTGACATTCAAATGGGTTGATCTGTACAGGAAACGACTGTGACCTCGAATCCCCTTGTGAGTTATAATGAAAACAGGAATCTGCACTGAAATAAGGCATGCAATTACCTTTAGCAAGCAGGTAATAATAAAGATATTGTTCCAATACAAACAGTGCTATTGGGCCACATGATTTCTCTGATTGAATGATCTAGGCCGTTGGGGATGGTCAGGTTATGATGTACATCCATATTAATCAATTACTAAATACAAAAAGAAACACTGAACTGTATACCTTAAGACTGTTTCCATTCCATGTTCATAGTGATGTAACTTCCTAATTCCTTCTGCATGTACATACTTTAAATTCCTAAAAGTGTAAATCATTCCATTTAATTCCTAAAAATGGAAATAAAATCTGCTTAAAATTTAAAAAAAGATCATAATTCTCTGCTTGTTTCTTGCCCAACTGGGATTGATGCATTAATATGGAATGAAGAACTTTTCAAGTAACCAAGTTATGCAGCCCATGACGATCTCTCCTATAATCAAAGACAAATTCACATCAGTGGTGCTTTTCAATGATCAATCTGTATAAGATAAAACCCTACCTGAAACTCACTTCCCCTACATTACTACAGTGGTCGTTTCTAACAACATAAAGCGCTCCCAATGTCCATGTAATATAGGAGATGGACTGCCAGCAATAGCAAACACACATGTGGTCACACTATTTATGATATGGTAGCTGAGCAGCGAACTGCATTGCCCTTTCTGATAGAGCCATATTATAGTTTAATCCAATAAGCAGACAGTCATCATCATTTTCAGGAATCGATAGTTTTTGGGTCATGCGGATGTAGTGATGGCAAGAGTCTTCCATTTATCCATCTAGGTTCCCTCTGGCTGAATAGTCCATTAGATATGCCTCCCATGACTGACATATCATACATGTGGTAGTCATAGGGATTTGGTGGAGAGAGTGGGCATGACAGATGAGCTACAAATTGCTTACTGGCATGTAAACATGGAAATAGGCCCTCCTGGCAGGTAAATCGAGAACCAATTTCCCAAAAATGTCATTCGTTTTTGTAAGCAGTCTTCACCATCTACCATGAGTTTAGCAGGGATGCCTTGCAGGGACAGGGGTAAAGGCTCTGGTTAAGACTGTCATTCAGTAGGAGTATTAGGGATGCTTTTGGATGAGTGTGGAACTAAAAACTGTCAACTGGATTCTTTGGGGCAACGGCACCATGCATGACTGTGGTAATGAAGTTGAACTGCAAGCCCACCTGGTAGTATTAGCCAACTCCAGTTGACTATGCCTTGGTGAATGGTGTAGGATAGACATATATGGGTATCAACGTATCTATAGTTAACAAGCCTAGTCAAATATGATTATACAACTGATATATTATTAGGCTAGCACTCACATCCTGTCTATGTTTCACGTGGTAAGAATAGATGAACAAGTTATGTCTCTATGCTCTTTTAAAAAGATATAGTGAGGACTTATAGGACTATAATGAGCAATCTAAGTTGTTTGTCCTGCTAGATGATTTATTTGCTAACCTTTGCCCATGATCCAGCATTAATCAAATTATAGCCAAAATTTACATGTTCTTCTTTCCCATGCTTTATATGTGGTCCTATAGCTGATTCTATCATTTCAATAAGGGACGGTAATTAGTCTTAATCTTATTTCTGTACTTTCAATAGGATATTTCATGTTGGTAAAGTACTCAGAAGTCATTGCGTACAGCAAGTGAAAAAATGTATTAACTTCCGACTTGAACTTATCTACACAGACAATAACAAAACATGTTTTCCAATTCTCCTTGAGTTTCCAGGAGGCCTACGAGGGACCTGCCTCACACAGCAGTTTACAGAGCCACATCCATCAAATTAGATGGTAATAACATATATTATGTAGAAGCCATCATTGCAATACATTATACCTTAGGCAGTTAATACCCAGCATTTAGATTATTTCCTTTTATTGCCATTGTCATATTTTGTTCCATGTTATTAGTGATGCATAGTATTGATATCCTGTACAGTGCAAAGGCCCCAAACAAGAATTGAGGCATTTTTATACGCGGCAACAACCACAATTCTTGCATTTGAAGGAACATAATGTCTACATGGTTGCTATGTTTGAAGGGGACCCATTCAAGACACAAAAAAAGCAAGGGGGGAGGGGTTATCAGTTGGAAGGATGATATTACTTCAAATATGGTAGTTCCTATGAATTCCTTTGGTCCATATTAGGGGGGGGGGGGCTACTTATGATTGTAATCAACATCAGGGCCATGGAAATGTGTGTTGCTAGGCAGATAAACAATTAGAATATATTTTGCTAGGTAACCAACTGTATAAGCAAAAGACCAATAGAACCATTGAATTCCTTGGGTCCATGTTAGGGGGGTAGGTATGATTATAATCAACCTCAGGACCTATCAAAGGTTGATTTATATTATTGTTATCACATAGCATAAATTTGTGTTGTAACTCCTTAATCCAAGATGGTGGCACAATCCAAGATGGTGGCACAATCCAAGATGGCGGCGCCTGTTCTGACTTTTGATTAAGTGCAAACATCACATATACCTCGTCCTGGTAGTGCTTGGCGGCACCACCAGGTGGCTACACCACCACTTCGGCATAAAAAAACAGAAGGTTTGTTTCAGGTAACCCTAATCGACACTATCTAAACAGGGCCGACCCTACGTTTTTTTATGCAATTTTGAAGAATTTTCCATATTTTTACCCTTTTTTTGGTCAATTTTGGGGTATGCAGAGAGGCTGGCTGGTACATTCATGTAAAAAGATAAAAGAAAAAGAAATTGCGACCTACCGACCCTGAATTTTTCTCCCATGTTACCTGAAACAAACCTTTTTTCTTTTTTTGGCCCAATGTCAATGTGAATGTTTGACTCCTAGGATTCTCCAAAGTTATCGTTGTGGGGCTTATACGCAAGCATTTGCAGTACTACCCAGATCGTTCCAAAAGTCCTCTTACTTTCCTGTTCTAGATAATGTTTACTACCTTTTACAGCTGTGTGCTGCTGCATTATATATAATGACCAAGAAAACTAACTTTCAAAACTATTGATCATATTATAAGAATTATTATATCCATGTCAGATATAGCCAGTGCAGACTTCTTCTAGCAGGTGGTTGCAATGGTCATTGAATCTGATTGGTTTGTGATCTGAAAGCTCGTTGTGACTTAAGTGCGTTTGTTACCTAACAGCTTTTGTGTTTTAATTAAGAGATGTTTTGTGAGATAAGAGCCGACAAAGTACACTACCTAACAAAAGGGTACCCTTTTATGAGGCTTTTTGTTAGATAAGAGCCCCACAGAGTGTCCTCTGAGGAGGTGAGTATTATACCTTACACTTATGCTTGGTTATTACAAATGATTTAACCAGGGAATCTACAAGAAAGGAAATGGAATTAACAATCAAATCCTTGGCATTGAACTGCATCTGTAAGGAAATAACCGTGACCTTCATCCGCCTTTGTGAATTAAGATGGAAATAGGAACCTGCCCTTGAATTAACAATGTCTTAACTTCTTGTGACTTACTTCAAGGATGTTCTTGAGTTCCCTTATTGAATGGATTGATTATTAAAACCAATCTCGTTATTTCGCCTTTTGTTGGGCCCCCTTTCTGAGTTTAGATTTTCATTTCCATTTAAGGTGGATGTTATATATTGGGCTTGACCTTCATAGTATTGTATCAGCAGTATTAACGTTCCATTCATGATATTATACAAAAATAATCAAAATTAATGTAGGTTGTTATTACCAGTAGAAGGCATTCTGGAAGTACATACATTAACTCGACGTTCACTACGTTTCCAATAAAGACATCTCTGCCAAAACCAGAATTTTCCATATCAAATTCGAATGGAATGACCTCACTTTCATGAATCTGAAAGAATTTAGTTAATATTCGGACTATAAGTAAATCTATGACAACGATTAATGAACAGTATTGAATAACAAAAAAATAACCCACCCCTCCCTATAATGTGCCTCTACATGGGTAAAATTCGACACGTGCGACACGGCGACACGGGGGGTTTAAAAATCGACACGTGCGACACAGGGGGTTTAAAAATCGATGGACACAGACATTCTTATCAGGGCCTAGTCTATTCTATAAGTGTAAAAATCGACACGGCGACACGGCTCTCCTGCTAAAAATCGACACGGCGACACGGTTAAAAAAACGGGTACCCATGTAGAGGCACTATAATACTATGTGCTGATTAGGGAGATATCTGACGCCTAATTGATTTAGCATCCAGATATTTAGATTGGATAATGCCCTCATATTTCAGATTTCTATGTATCTAAGAAGGACATCTCAATAAATATAGCCTATTTAAGTTATATCTTGCCATGGCAACTCATATTTAGGTCATAGTGCATCAAAATAGACTAAATGTCTGTCACCATCTTTTTCAGTATTAAAAACACTAAAACTATTTTCATCCCAACCATATTATCTAACGTTTTTCATGACTTTTGCTTTGAATTATGCTTAAATCATATTTAGAAATACGTTAGATGATTGTTATTTAAGTTGATGCCCAGCATTTCCCTCATAATGACTGCAGGATTGAAGAGATTCAGATATGCAAAGACATGCAAAGACATGCAAAGACAATTCATTACCATCACACGAATTTTATCATTTTTTAGGCAAACCACAGAGGGTAAACAGCTGTCCATAAATAGGTCAAAATCGGCCAGAAAGTCGTAATATGTAATATGCGCAAATGCTTGATCAGTAAAGAGAGTAAATTATAAATGCGCATATGGCAAATGAAGGGTTAATTAACTATTCCACATTGCCCTGTGGACTAAACTATGTAAATATCTAACTATAGGCTACATAGATTATAATATACCACACATATATTTCATGTCAAAAGGCGAGTCAAGGGGGTCGATTCATAGCATTGTACTACAGCTCAGAAAAGCTACGACCATAAAAAAAATATGTCTGTAGGGAAAAGAGAGCAAATCATATTTTTTCTACTGGTCGTAGTGAAAGAGTCATGCAAGAAAATGTGGTACATTTTACAATGATAATCATAGGACACATTTCCTTTACTTGATCGTATCACTAGCCATTAGAAATTTGTTGTTAAAGCAATTATGCTAAAAACTAAAGTTTTTATTACAGAGAATCACAAGAATATAACACACACTAAGATAAATTGGGGTAAATTGTTAGATGATCATTTTCAAAAAATGGGTAATATTGTGAATTTATGAGGCACTCATTCTTACAAGGTAATGTACATGTAGATAGCAGTAATTATATCTTGGTTTTGTACAGAACAAACCATTATTAAAGATTTTTTAGATGGTTGAGATGACTTTAGAGGCTGTCTCAGCCGTCTGTTGTGCAATGGGCATTTTCCTGCTTACAACCACCATATACAGGTATTCTGCGAAATAGGAAAATTGGGAAATTTGCTACAATTTTCTCTTGAAATGCACCCCTTTTTTTGTACGACAGCATTCTATGATTTTCTAGAGATAAGCTAGTCGTATGAGATAAGCTGGTCGTAAGTGTGGTTATTTTTCTCCACCCTTACAACTGTTATACAGGTGTCGTAGGTATGGCATAAAACGACACCTGGACGATCAGCAATGGTCGTAGCAGTAAAATGGCCCTCTGTGTTGTAAACTTATGAATCGAGCCCCAGTGCATCCAGCTCGATGGAGGCGAATTACAGCCCTTCGAACTGCCTTTCAGGATCCATATACAGAACTACCCTCCAATTCAATCAGCGCCATGTTGGCTAATTCCCTTTCTGTGTCTACTGACTAGCTAGAATGACATGAAAAGGGATTTTCCATCCTAAGACCGTGTATAGACGGAAACCAATTGTTTGATATAATATTTCTGACCATAAGAAGACTATCAATAAATTATCTTCTAGGAAAACTTGTGATGAACAATATATCATAGTTATGATTCTGCTTTATATAAATCACTAACCTAACGGAGGCACTACAGTAACATTATGGGCTCCCAGGTGTTCTGCTCACCTGTTGCAGCTTATGGATGTGACCTTTATCTTGGTGGCTATCTGATCTGATAACACTCTTGAGTCTCATAGTATAAAGGCCACAAGGCTATATATAGTGTAGGAAATCTGATGCTATTCACATTAAAGCATTGTTAATGCATGTATGCAAAGAAAGTTCCTGTAGGTAATATAATCATAGAGGTATATCATGTATACACAGAGCTGGACGCTAAAGAGACCTAGTCAGTTGTTATTTCACAAGTGGAGCATGGGTCGTTTTGCATGCTGGCTACAGTAGGTGCAGAACTACCAAGGCTCCATGACCTGTAAACGAGGGCACTTTTAAGCGATCCTCTGTATTCATGAAAGGGTTTATTGGTCTAAAATAAAAATTATATTTATTTACATGCAGATGCCTTGTTTTTGTCCCCGATAATCGAATTACACTCAGAGCATGCTGTGTGACCAGAGCGTGCAGAACGGCCGAGGTTAGGCACGCTGTCTTAGAGCATCTTATTATACATATGTCCATTATCTAAGAAGGCTATGTGAAACCTTAGGAGTAAACGTAGAAATTACATGGTAGTGAATTATACATACGCTGCTTAACAAGAATCATTATCGTCAAAATAATAGAGATATACACATATGGGATGGTAACATATGGAACACAGCAAGTACAGCCGACCAACTACTTCAATACACCCTGGAGCACCCTTATCTAATTGCATTACCCTTTTTATTGGGATATACTCTATGCTAACAAACAACATAGTATCAGAGCTGGGACAGCAGTTATCAATTACAAATAATGCTGCCTTGTAGTCCGAATGATTTGATATAAAATATATCACAAAAAAGCTACCCCTTATCCCCAAAAAGCAACTCGTTTATCCACGATCCAAGATTTCTTGTCACTATGTTTGAGGAGTTTGGTTCCAAAAAGCAATAAGCGCCAAAATACAAAATCGGAAGAAAATGGGTCAGGGGTATTGGGTAAGGTAAATTGAAAAAAAATTGTGGAAAAAAAAGTGAAAACGTTTATTCATTTAGTAGATAGGGCCTGTAGAAAATTCAGGTTTTCTTTTGCAAAACGCAATAAATCCACCTAACCAAAGATTGTTTTTATATAGGCCTATTCTTATATGTTTATGGTCTAAATAAGGCTTTATTAAATTCAATCTTGGTCTATGTTGTTAATAGCATTATTTGAAAACTAAAAAACGATTTTATTTAGAAGGCATTTGAAATATGGACACAAAAACCATGTTTCATGAGTTTTGTGCATTTATTGTGTTTTGCAAAAAAACTGCTTTTGGATTTATTGCATTTTGCAAAAAAACTAAATTAAGCAAATTAAATCCTCTTTCTGAATCAAAGAAAAATGATGCGTTGATTTTTAAAAGCTACTTGTTGGTGTTTCATGTATGTCCCACTATACCAATAAAATGAATTATAGAAATAAAAATGGCTATTACTGATTTTATGGATATATGCAGAAAAACTAATTTTGGTATTTTAGGTATTTTATTTTATTTATGGCACATTAATCATTAGTGTATTCATCAAGGACACGTTTTGATCCCTATCCATTGCTGGGGATCCCGGCTCCTCCGTCTTGCGCAACTCGAATGCTTCGTCTTCTTCCTCGTCCAACCCACCTTTAGAGTGTGTGGGTGTAGAACATTGAGGACACGCCGATTTACGATGGTCATAAACAAAAGCACAGCTCCTGCAGGGCTGCATGGTTAATAATTACCAAAAAATTAACTAACCACGATAAATATGACACAAAGCAAGCGAGCATTGAGCTGTCCCACCTCTCTGGGCGGCGCTCTGGCGTAAACAAAGGCGGTAACCAACGTACACACTCCGCCTAGATACAAGACATAGGGGGCGCCCCTTACCGGGTAACAGAGGTTTGGCGCGCTCGAATGACCTGACCAATAGCGGAGACAAGAGACTCGTCTCCAACCATTAAAGAAAAATGCTTTCTATTCACCAATTCGTCAAAATCAAAAATACACCATTATCTCAAAACTTATGAAATGAATTTGTTGCGTTTTGCAACGAAACACATTTGTTCTGCTTGCTTTTTGGAGTTTCAATTATATTCAACCACCTGCTACTGACTTAGTTATCTTTCTGGCTGAAAGTGTAGTAAATTTGATTTCTAATCCAGTTTTTTTTCTTACTCAGAAACCGTGGTCACGTCATTCTGCTGAGTAAGTTTTTCGATAAGGAGACAACAACTACAGTCTTGAACTAATTAAAACTTTATTGTACTTGGACAAAGTATTCAGTAATTTCTTTTTGTGGAAAGAATGAATTGGCTTCTTACTTAAACGTATCTATACGTTAATTTGTGTATGCATTGTAAACCTATCCCCACCCACACATATGTACTTATAACTAGTTCTGCCTAGCTTTGGCTCTACAGTGGCATTGCAGACCTGTAAATCATGCTTTACAGTTGTACATTGCCCAGGCCGCTCAGGCCAAATGCAATGAGAATAGAAGTTACATGAAAGATGTATATAGGCACGTAGGATTTTTCATTTAGATACAACTCTAGGAATTTTTATATTGACTCATGGACCAAAGACTGCAGATATTTTTTTCTTTCTGTAATTTTAGGTTCACTTTTCTTTGCAAATTGCCTGTCGAAAATGTATGAATTTCCTTGGGAATTATGTGTGCTTCTTTGGTTAACCCACACCTCATCGCTCACAGATCCCCAGGTTGACTGTAATAATTTTGCTCTACACTTTAATAAAATTGTTCTACATAACTGTAAAAGTTAAATAAATGTATGATTATCCTCTCCGAGGCTTCAACACTAGTATGAGTGCAGAATACTGGTGGCAGGACAGGCTTTGGCCTAGACGTTGCTTCTCTACATGGACACGAACCAAAGTTATGTCTTAAGAAATCAAGACACATGAACAACTTACCAGATAGCAAGATAGGTGGACGTAGAAAGATAAAAACAGGCAGCCATACAGAAACAAATAGAGAAAACTCATTAAACTGTTATCGAGTCAAGGTGTTAAAATTAAAGGGATGGTCTCTGGTAAGAAAACGCAATTAAAGCATATACGTAAATCTGTGGACCGTAGTCTGAGCTTGCTTGTGTACAAACAGATGATTCGTCCACTAATGGAGTATAGTAGCTTTTTGATTGACGGTGCACTAGAATGGGTCCCACGACGCTTACAAATCCTGCAGAATGACTGCCTACGTATCTGTGAGAACATAGGTAGTGCTCGTGATATTGATTTGAATCTATTGCACGAAAACTGTGATATTGAATGGCTTGCTGACAGACGTGAAACCTTCTTGCTCGCACTCATGTACAAACGTGCACAAAATGACCACCACACAGTTAAGCCTGCTCGTGACTTAAGGAGCTCTAGTAAGATAAAGCTAAAAACGCAACGACCAAAAACTGAGATTTACAGGCGGAGCCCTTTGTTCAGAGGCACTTCCCTGTGGGATGAACTGAGTGCAGCACAGCAACATAAACCTACAAGAAATTTATTTCTAGCAGGTTTAAGAACCTAATGTGAAAGTTCGTATTAAATTTGCAATTGTCAAATTGTGATCGAAGAATATATGTATCGATCTAATTAAGATGATACTGCTTGGCTATAAGAAATTGTAGCACCTCCCTCATGGAACGGCCGTGGTTGTCCTTATACTTCCTCATACTCTGACGACATTTGATTCTCGCATTGTGTAATGTAATCTATTATGTATTATGTGTATACAACATTGGCGTATATGAAAAACTAATTGTAAATTTGACTGTACTATGCCAATAAAAATATTCAAAACTGAAACAAACTGAAACTGAACCTTCATAACCCCCAACCGTAGAAACTCTCAAGGCAATATTGCCAGAGACCCATGCTCATGAATTCCCTTCAGGCAATACTTAGATACTTATATAACGTACCTGCGGTTAATCTTTTTCTAGTTTCATTTACTTTGAATTGCCATGATAAACATCACTGTGTTCATCACCGATTATATTACAATATCTTTATGCCCTATAATATGCTAAAACATCGTAGCTATTGATTGTAAGAATAATGACGAACATTCAATGCTTGGGTTATATATATATATATATATATAAGGGTCGGATCGAAAAAAGATGCTGATCTGGGTTTTGGGGGATTTTCTGCTTTGCAAGAGCCACAGAATAAAAATACATACACCAGTATGGTCTTTGTTGGTTTTTCATAAGAGGGCATACTCTAGGCTTTCGGAAAAAATTATAATTTTGCATATACGATGATTTTTTGCTGATTTATGAGCCTCCAAAGTTGAAAAATGGCTAAAATCCATGTTTTTTAGCTAATTATCCATGTTTAACAAGGCCCTCATGTCAACTGACACATCAAAAACTATCACTAAACAGCATTTCCTAGTAGCTATATATGTTATGTGAACAAATCAGCTCGTTACACTTTCATATCCCACGCAAATTTGTCAACAGTGACCTTCAAATGTAGCAACTACATGTTTCGGAGGCGTCTGTGACGTTAATAAAAGGGCCTATATCTTTATTAATAGTATTCACTAAATATCCTTACTACCAGCAATCTAGAGCCTCCCAATGGGTGAGCTCATGGCAAAAAAAAATTTGAGCCACGCCCACTTTTACTCTCCCTTATGGGCAATATAGTGTATTGGAACTCGAGTTATCGTCACAGACGCCTCCAAGCATTATAGCCTTTCCAGCGTTTAATTATGTTTTTATATATATTTCTTGTACCCTGTGTACTCTATTGGGTTGTATTTGAGGATCCTCAACAGCATTTGATTCGATATGTACCGAACAGGCACCGCAGGAGGGGTATTTATACTTTGCGGAGGCGTCTGTGACGTTAACCCAAAATTTGGCGTGGGAACGAGGTCGGCGTTTCTGTTGCCCACCGGAAGTGGCGCACATCCGGGTACCGTTTCTGCGAGCAAAGAAGCGTCTGATCTTGCTGGAGCGACTCCCAAACCAACAATTCAGAGTTCTTTTTCAGCTATTTCCACCGAGAAAGGTAAGGGATCGGACTAAAATATGTTATATTTTTATTCATTTTGCACCAAGGCCCGCGCTGATACATTTATTTTCGTTTAGAACGGTCTATTTCAGGTAGACTTGATCGTTTATTTTCGTTCGAGTGCTCCCCTATTATTGTCATGGACGCCGCCATGTTAGTTTTCGCAATTTCTAACCGGTGCACCCTCGGCGGAGGCGTCTGTGACGTTAATGCGGGCTAGGCGAAAAATCATTCTGGCTATCGTTCTATCTTTCCCTGAGGGTACATATCAACTTGATTCAATAGAATAGATGTTGCTCTATGCCTCTATGCAGTTTAGTAGCAATCCCATGTATCTAAGGCTATGTTTCATGCCTTTTAAAAACATATTTTGGAAAATTTTTGGATTTTCAGTCAGAAAATGTACTCTCACTCAGCTGAAAGCTATCTGAACTTAATATATTATGGTTAATTCTCTTCCTACTAAGTCCCCTCATCATGTTGGTGGGCTATATTTACGCTGGTACTCCTTTTCTGGCCACTGCAAGCCAATTTATGCATTTTCGGGTTAACGTCACAGACGCCTCCGACGAAAATGAAATTGTCACTGTACAGTGACTATTTGATCGATTTGAACAATGTAACTTCGTACCATGCGTCAGGGGCATGTAAGCTAATGCCCTGACCAAGAAATGTTTTTATTTATCAAAGTTTACATATATTTATAGGTCATTTCATTAACGTCACAGATGCCTCGAAAGCAGTTAATCGAATGGAAATAGTAGTTCCCCTGCACCCAACTTCTCCATATTTTTAGACAGCATGCCCCTACTATATATCTAAAGAGCCAGTAAGGTGTATTGGCAGTAGTTAAAACTTTTTTTTCCAACTTCTGTGTCCCCTGGCTGTTTTTCCTTAAATGCTGGGGCAGACCCACTTCTGTTTGTCTGATGTGCTCAAAATCCTCCATGCTTTTGCTATACACCTGTGTCTAATTATACAATCAACTTAAGTGAACATTTGCCAATAATTAGCAATTATTATTCATGTTGCAAATTTATTTAAAAGGTCTGAAATTCCCTTATATAATCATAAATTGTTGTCTACTTTGCAGTATGGTACGAACGAAGCTGCCGCCTGGAATGGTAAAGACGGGCGCACAGCGCAAGGCGGAAAGTAGGGCCCACAAGAAGAGAGAAGACAAGGAGGCCTATAACACTTCTGATGGCCGTGTGACCGTTCTAGTAAAGTACTGTTATAGTAGAGATATCCGAGGCGTCTGTGACGTTAACCTAGTAAATGTATGGGTTTAGCCAGACAGCTAGTATGGCCCTGCTATTGCTAGAAGGGTCTTTATTACTGTTTTAAATGGTTGTAAACAGGTAAACTTGCCTTGTAGAATAGAGCCCAGGAGGTTCCATTGTAATGTAAATATTTTGATGGTGTGGTGCTGCGCGTGCCGACACACGGTAAGAAAGTGAATTTTTTTGTTTAAAGACTGAGCGCATACTCAAAAAATTGTAAAAATGTTTCCATTAAGGTTCTAAACAATGCACCAACCTGTTCTGTACATGTGTGTAAGGTATTAAGATGTTCTAAACACTTTTAATGATTCTGTAACCAATCTAGTTTATTACTGTGAAACTCGAGGCGTCTGTGACGTTAACTGGGTACTTGGTACCATGTTGCACACACTAGTGTGACCAATCGGTCGGAAACTCACACCTAAAACCTTTTGCTTTGGCAACTAGATGTACTAAAGGCATTAGACAGTAATTTTAATGGTAAACGAAGCAAGATTATGGAAACTAGGATTAAGTTGGTAAAGTGTTATAGAATGCTTTGGATTTTTCTATTTTCTACATAATTGAAAGTGCCACAATTTTTTTAATTTACGACTTACAGCTATGAAATTTCCCAGGATTAATGGTACCTAGTCAGCCAACTAGGAGCCAAAATTTGGACTACCTAGGTCACTTTAAAAGAGTTTCTTGCAGTGCACTATTCATTAACGTCACAGACGCCTCGGGATTAGGGTAGCATGTGGTCTACGGTGAATAAAAACTGCATTCTTGGGCGAAACAGAGTTCCACGGCGGTTTCAGGGAGTCAAGATGCTACCCTTTCAGGAAAATAAAATTGTTAAGTGAAATTGTGAATTTTGTGTTTTGTCCTTATGTACCCCCAGATCAGCATTTTTTTTCGATCCGACCCATATATATATATATATATATATATATATATATATATATATATATATATATATCAATATAAAGAAAGGTAGGATCTCATCATCTTACTTGTACTTGTAATTGTATTTCAGTAAAACATTCTTATAAAATCAAATGTTCGATTTCCTTTTTACTTTGTATATATAGTTACCCAGTATTGAACAGGGTTTCCCTACATCACCCGAGCAGTAGCCTTAAGCTTTTTCTTTTTATTAAAAGGAAGTGAATTGGATTTTAATATATCCATCGTATTGATACAATGATAGGGGCCTATAGTCAAGTCGGTGTTCTATTACCACAATGATATCCGTAGCATATTTGAAATGCAATATGACCTTGTTTTGCACCTCTTGCAAACTTCACTTTAAGTCGACAACTTCAAATTGAGAAGTCCCATGGGTTAGAGATTATGATTTCTTTTTCTTTTTACTTTAACCTCAAAGGTTTCAACCAATTGATTCACGAACTCAGGTAGGGTTTGGTGACCTGAAACACACCTTTTATTTCTTTTGGCCTATCCATTAATTGTAGAACTTGAATCAGACAAAAGCAGTAGAAATGGCTTTTACAGCTTAAATAATTGTTACTATAAGCAACCACTGGTTCTGCCAATATACAAATCAGATTAATTTGATCCCCCGCATTACATTTACAGGGTAGACATGGTTAACCTTTGTCTCGGGCCAAAAACGAAAAGGAAAATAGCTATTGCAAAGCAGCTAATAGCAACGAGTGCTGGGAAAAGGGACCTCAAGGTACCCTGCATTAAGGTCCCCTTTTGCAGATTGTGTCGCATATGGAACAATTAAGATCTTTAGGCTCACATTATAGGGCATATATATATCCTAAGAATTAAGCTAGATACCACATAAACCAACTTTGCGAGGCAAATAAACACTTAAAGTTCCTAATATTGCTAAACAATTTATTCGCATCAAATAATTCCTAAGGTCAAATTTCGGTGGTTTCCCACTGCTTAAGAATTGTAGTGACCTTGTTTCTGGACATTCCATCGACGTTTCTCAGGCTGTTGTAATTTGTGGTAGGTATATTTCTATAACAACTTGAGTAATTGAGCAGCAGCAGGGGAGCCACGCCACTGGTCAACAAGGAATCCTGACACTGGGTCGGTCAGCCATTACTCAGCAACAGTCCGGTTGGCACTATGCTCAAGGAGTCTGGATGCATCTACTCTTCTTGCTATGCTATTAAAATCCTGTTGTTATGACTCCTCAGCCCTGGATAATATGGCCAAACACTAGCATGATTCACTACACCTTACTGATTATATTTGCTGGGCATTTTGATGGACAATTGTAAAGGAGAATATATACTTTAGTGATAATAATGTATATTATACCACTGACATTCTGGGGCAAAGACATTCCACAGTTGTTGAATAACCCAGACCACTTACACATCTTACAAAGAAAGTAATGATGGGGTTCATCCATCACAAATACATGGATAGGAGAAAGAGTTTAAGATGGCCTGCAATGAATCTTAGGATGTTACATGAGAAGCTCAAAATATGTCTTGGGAACCGAATTGAGCAGATGACTGTTGAAATACCGGAAAGGGTAAAGGTAAGACTAGCTCCCACCAGCATGGAAACGCTGTAAGATAGCAATACCTACAACAGACCATCTGCTTGCTATTTATCCTCTTTAGGGGAGTCATTATTGGCCTCGATTTCCTATGCTACTGCCACCTAGCTGCACTCAAATGTGTAGGGGATGGATTTTACTTTAGAAGCCGGCAAAAATTAATCTTATTTTAGTTATACATTTTCTAATAAATCGTTGAACATGGCTAGACAGACAGACATAAAGACAGACAAGGTTATATCGGGAAAGAGGAACTGCATCTACACTCCTATATATACCTCCTGAGGTCAGTAAGCTCTCAGTGTCCCCTGAGAGGCCTAGCAGATGCACATGTGAGCTGACTCTGTCAGCCTGCCTTATGCTGCTCCCAGTTGATGGGATACCCCATTAAACCCCTCTCAACACACGTCAGCTCTACTCCCAGCAACTGTCACAGGTGATCTATCACAATAAATTGCTCATTATAATGAATACATTAGCAGACTAGGCATATCACCACTAGGCATACAGTGCTGGATAAACCTGGTGAAAATATGTTACCTGACATGCCAAGCCTTATCAGTGAGTGATAGTTATGCTCTACATTATTTATGTAATAGATAGACAATGGTTATGAAAAGGTATGTAGAATTAACCACAGCTTGCTGGTGGGGGCCAGACGAGGGCGAAGCCCAAGTCGCCCTACCAGCAAGCTGTGGTTAATCTACATACCTTTTCATAACCATTGTCTATCTGTTTTAAACCAGGGTATGCTATATAACCAAGGTGCGAAGTCTATTGTTCTGCCCTACCACCGTGGTTTTAATTCACATATCATGATCAGCCTGCGTCCAACAAAGAACACTCAGTTATGGGTCTAAACTTACCATCAGATTTTCAACCCTCTCTGGTGTTTACAAACAATCTTTAAACCATGCAGAATGCCTTCCCAGATGCAATTTACCATCAAATATCTGAATTATCTCCAGAAATTATGGCAAACCGGCAATTTTCAATTGTGACCACTCAACCATCTATGCCAATAGAATGAAGGAGACTCCGAATCACAACACTGCCCCATTTGTAAGCTACAGGTGGGTGGGGGCTTGATAATGTTTAGATCATACTTGCTTTACTACATTATACAACTCGAAGCAGTGTAAACTTTCGCACCTGATGCAAATAACCAATGTTGTATACTACCGACCGTTCAACATAGCTCTCTCCCTTATCATTTAATAGCAACATGATTTATTCATGCTGCTTGAACTGTTCCATGACCCACACACATTTTAACCAACTATTTCGTCTACGCCAAATCTAGAACACCTCCGTTCTTAACTTTGCAGAAAGCAATTGTCTAGATTGTCAACAGAAGCCCTCACAGCTTTGCCGCACTTAACCAGATATGACGACCTGTAAAACTAATTGTAGTCAGAGCATTTTCCATATTGATTCAAAGTGATTGACTAGTCTAGAATAGTTACTAGGGTCAAAAGGCCTGTTTATACCTCTACCCCAAGGTTTGCTGGTGGCAATCTCCTCCACTCCTACGCTCATCCATGTGGTGGGGTCGGGCGGGGGTCGGGGAAGGGCATGCATTTACAACAGTATGTGTACAACTGATGTAAAAATGTATCTGTGTAATAAATTTCAAAAACTTTAACAGTTATTTATCTTACAATTTAAGTCTGTCAACTCTGTACAGGAAAATCACAATTTCGGTACTCCATATAAAAGCAATGTGTGGTGTTGTCATAATCATAATTATGTCTAGTTTTAATAACCAGGGAGTTTCTTTTTAGAGGGGAGTTTATGACACAAGTACTACATTATGGCTTAGTTTAAGACCTAGGAAACAGGAGCGGGAAAAAGCTTGACCTTTTTATCTGCGATTCTATAGTCACCTAGTCGCATTCAAATGTAAAATAAAGGCTGTCGTCAACTGGCTGATGGAATAAGTTTTGCCCATATATGTTGTTGTATATTGCCTAATTTGGGTAAATAATACAATTATTGTCACCTCTTGACACCTACTTCACATTGATATAATGGCATTGTGTGATGTGTGGCAATTTGTGATTGGTCATTCGATTATCATTATTCAAGATAGTATCCATATTCAACTTTCCAATAAAAATGGACATTCATGTCTCATTGTACTTCTCATTGAAAGCAGTTAAGTATTATTTGCTTGGACAATCTCATGTAAAATGCATATAATAATAATAACAATCTACGGTAATATGGAAAGGGTTGCACGTAATGGGAAAAATAAGATTCAATCTGCCAGTTGAATTGTCGTTTCACTCCCCTTAGAGAGCAGTGCTATAGACTGATTGTATATTACAGCTAAGTGACTGATCGGTAATAAGGCATTTACGACACATAAACTTTGAGATTGAATCAAATATTTGATTCTGCGTTTCAGTATAGGAAGGGCTCACCAGTCAATTGTCATGGAGATACTAAACCAGTCTGTAAACGTACAAAGGGACTGAGGAACGATAAAGTCATACTTTCCCGATGTCCAACGCAAAGATGATATACCCAACTTGGTGTTCAATTTCTCATGAGAACCTGAAAAGAACACTCCAGTACTGCAACGAATGGTTTGAGAGGTTCTATATAACTTTCAATTCATCAGTTGTGAATGTGGGATAGTATAACTCAGGCTGGAAAAGAAGTGGGCAATGCCCAATTGTTATGGTAAAGGGAAGTATCTGCAACTCTGTACAGCATTTTATTTCTCTGTACACTATTAAGCTTTCTCTGAAGTTAAGCTGTATCACATGTGCAGTCACTTTCGCATCTAGATATTAAAATGGTATTATTATGAAGAGTTTCTTTGCAACAAAAACGCATAGAATCCATTCTAGAACTTTTTCTTTTTGAATTCTTGATATTTATTTTAAGAGAAACCAGTCGAATTCATTTCATTTTTGCAAAAGGCAATAAATCCAATTTAAGCTCTTGTATCCAATGAATCGGTGGCAGGCCTAGGCCTTTTTATATATTTCATTTTCTTGGTTGAATTGGACATCAATAATAAAAAAAAAGGTTTTTAGGTGAGTTTTTTTCCTTAGCAATGTTTATTATCAATCGGGGTTTTCAGATCTAGAAGCATCCCGATGCTGATTCGGTGTGGGAAAAAATGATGTGGCTTTTAGATTTTGACCTATAACCATAGCGGCTCTCCGGGATTTTCATCCGTGTAGGTACCATCGTTTTTAAACGATCTATCCACGAAAATGTTCTCAGTTTTGTTCCCCTCTTTGATTGGGGTGTTCATATAATATTATGAAGTCTAGGATGTAGACTTTTATGTCCTTTGTGCCAAGCAAACTAGACATGTGTAATTGGTAAACCAAACTGGTCACAAAGAGGAGAATAATTTATTCGTAAATGCGAACAAAAGAAATTCTCCATAAATATGAAATTTATTCCACCCCTAGATTACACCTGATGAGTCCACTAGATGGCCGAAACATACCTAAGCAGTGCTAAGATACTAAACTGGGCACACACCAAATCATTGATATGACAACATATCACCAAGGACCAATCAGAGATTGAGTAACTATTTATTCCAAATGTATTTAAAGTAAATAGATTATTCTATTCATTCAGGAGTTTCACAGAAAACTCTATTTAACAAATATACACTAAAATGGTGATAAAACAAACAAAACATATGCTTGGAGAGCTTGACCAGCATCCAGGCAGCCAATCAAATTACCCTGAAGGTATCACATGACCAGCATGAGCCAAAATTTGATCTTACCTTGATCAGATTGATATATAGTGTTGGGAGGAACAGAACGCCACGTACACACACATAAAAGGTTTTTAGAAATCCTAAGGGTTCTTGAATGCAAGAGAAAACAGACACAGTTAGTTACAATTATGTCGGATTTTATTTCTGAGAATATGAACAGGACAGTAGAGAAGTAAAAATGAGTTGGTAGTTTAAGTACTGCAATGCTTCAAAGATTTGATTTAGTCTGTATTTCCATTACTTTTTTTATTTCAAAGGGCCAAACCTTATAAAGCTGCATATCAAAATTACTCTTATTCATCAGCAAATGATCTAAGCAATCTATTCGGAAGTTTAAAAAAAATCTGAACACTTTTACTACTTTTTTCCTTCGATAACATAGAGAAATAATGAAGGTTTATTCCTATTCTTCTCTGAAAGATGACACTTTTCCACAGAAGGCAAAATGATAAAACTCTGAAACTATTTTTAGAATAAAGGTATATATTCTTGTGTTCATTGTTGAATTCTAAACACCTTGATTCAGTGGGATCGACCCACCTTGAGTCACACATTCATTTAGTCAAAAAACACATCTTAAATCACAAACCAATTAGATTCACTGCGTACCACCTGCTTGGAGAGGTCTGCACTGGCCATATAGAGATATCTGACATAGAGCCTTCAATCCTTGATGCGTTGCTGAGGTAACACGCATCTCATGTATGACCCTCACCCTGACTTTGAAAATATCCTATATCCCATTTCTGTTGATTGGCTTATTGAAAAAAATCTCATATCAATTAACAGGCTCCTCTGGCCAAGCCACATGACAACTAAAGACAGAACTTTCGAGTTTAACTACTTGTGAATTAACTGTTTAAACTGTGTGAGCTGCGTAATTGTGGAAAAACAGAGGTCTGCATAACATTCCTCATCTGAAGGAAATATTTAACAAAACAAAACTTTGTTGATAAATAAAATGTCCAGTTTAATTGAGTTGTCTTGAAATTTAATTATGGCTTTGAAGTCTTTATGGTTTAACTGGAGTTACCTAACTTCATTTTATTTCATTAAGAATTAGCTGTACTTCTTGAAAAATCTTGACCACAGACAAATCTTTAAAAATAGTTATGGCTATGAAGTCTTTATCACAGAATGGTTTGATTGCAGATAATAAACTTCATCTGATTTCATTAAGAATACGGTATTCAACTGTCCCTAAAATGTGTCAAATTTTGAGCCCTATTTAACTATGCGATCATCATACAAGAGGAGAGCATTTAAGATTAATGCTACATGGTTATTAAGATCGACTTACTTTTACCAAATGTAAGTCTTAAGTTGGTGTTTCACAAGCTGCATTATTATCTACAATTGTACCTAGGTATATAACCATAGATACAATTGAAACTTGTGTAGCACCAAGTTAAGATTAACATTGAGTGCTAGTAAGTTGGTCTTAGAAAACATAAACAAATTTAATGTATCTATTTTCCGCTTGTGAAACACCCCACTGGTATATCTAATATTCATTGAAGGAGCACATTTGTAGATCGTTGTTCCGCAGTTTTCTCTCAATCCAGGCAGGTCCTCGGTCTATCATGAATTGACAATAGTCCATGATTGGCTTGATCACTGCTAATCATTTAGACGTATACCAGACCAATTGTTTCAGAATCTGTATGCCTCCTGACGTCTTCTCCACACCATCGAGGACCTGTTTGTTCTAGTGCTGGTAGCTCCAGAACATGTTTGCTTCGACTTTGAACAGTCGTGTTCCAATCTGACAGGCACAACCATCAGTGCCATATTATTGGTGTACATACTTATAGAAGTGCTCTTTTTCATGTCATCTTATACACTATTTATATAGGATAAGAATAGCAGGGGCCCTGAGACAGAGCCCTAGGGGCACGCCACTTGGTACAGTCATTAGCGATGGTCACCTGCCCTCTTTGATGGCCATATCTGGTCTACCAGGTGAAGGCTTCCACTCTGACTCTCTCAGCAGTTTATGTAGCAACAACAGATGCACACAGAAAAGCCAAGGTGTCAACTGTGTCTCCCACGTGGCTCTGGTAAAATAGAGAGTCAAACTGCTAATGACATTATGTTTTTTGTTGTTGTTTGGATTTATCATAGCATCAGGAATATAAGGCTGATTCTCTATTCCCTGATTACGTGTTTTTGCATATTAATGTTTACTTAAATTTCCCTCTCGGGATACTCATAAGGATAGGGTGCAATCGAAGATTCAAAACAGCCTAGAATATTCTTCAATATAGTATATTCCTTTCATATGATGTGATTGTGTTGCCCGTGGGATATCGGGAGGAATCCTGGGCAGTTAGAGAAAGTAAGCAAATAAAAAGAACATGTCTCATCTAACACATGTGATTGGAGATGCCAGAAGAGGTTTATTACATATTTCACAAGTGATGGTGAATAGTATAACAATATCAATGGCAATGCACTATTCTTGTAGCCAGCAATATACATCCAGCTACTTAGTATATTTACACTGTGCTATAGGGTTCCAGCCACTAACTACATGCAGAACCTTCCGACGTGAAATAATTCAATTGTCCATATATCATATCATAATAAAATATGTACGACATAAACTGTTACTTAACAAATAAGTAGAAGATTGATATATTATGGGTATATACAATAATGGTTTACAATTGTAACAGCCACAATTCATAGATACCCCACTGATACTCAACTAGTTTAACCGTACCCGATTAACGAACTCTTGGGTCTGTTTGTTGGTCATTGCGACCAACATCAGAGACATACCAGAACGTCATTTGTACAATGTCATGTTAATGACTGTAATGTGACGTCATGGCGTCGATTATTGACGTCATAATGGGGTGTTTGATACATAGGACCCCAGACAATGTAATTGTTACCTATATGTATATGTGATATGAGGTTGCCAAATGCTAAGGGCTTGCAACGTATATATCATAAGAATTCAGAGGAAAAGGTACAGTAGATCTACATGGAAATGTGAGAATCACATCTTGATGGTGCACACATTTCTGGAAGTCCACATCTCACGGCTTTACTTCACTTTGACATACACTTTGCAAGAACTATTAACGAGATAAAACTAGATTTATAATGTGAAGTTTTTTTCTAGGAAGGTTCATAGTCATTGCAATAGATGGCGCTAGAGGAGAATAACTATAGATATGTTATTGGGGCTACAGTCAGGGTAAAGAGAATTCCATCAAGATATTTTGGGTCTGGGTGAATGCTAAATAAACCATTGTAGCAAAACATACTAGAAATACTAGAAAAGTAGTAAAACTCTCTGAATATAAAAAATGATAATCTTGTAGTAAACCCTGCCTTGAACCTTTCTGCTCAATTAACACAAGAGTACACCAGTATAAGTCATGCCTGTAAATAAAGGGCAGAAACCCACACTGTAGGTATATATCACGCAACCTGAGCTGCTCCCTCTCTAATTAGAGTTCTCTGAGCTGCTCAACAGCATTGATTGGCTCTGACTTCCCATCGTTCGTTACTGACGAGTGTTGCCGGATAGGTTGCGAGCAGCTTGTGGGGTTTCTCAGGATGTAGTTAAGGGTGGCGAGTGAGCGACACGACATACATATTCCATCAGGGGATAACCATTAACTACTGCCCTGTTTGTTTGGGTAATTGGGCCGAGCTGCTCAGGGCAAATGAGCTTCTGGTGCATGCTAGGTAAATGGCCCATATATTACTCACATAGTAATTTTCACATTTGTGAATTCCATTGATGATCTTAGAACGCTAGAAAATGAAATACAATAGGGATGCCATTATTACACGTATTATTGAATCAAAAGAATCACCAGAACATTATTATTCATTACTTCTTATATCTTGCGACTAAAGGATCGGGATGTGTCTGTCAGGAGAATTCAATTATCTCAATGACTTTCTGACTTACAGTTTGAAAGCCCTGTAATGAAATTATCAATAGGACTCGACAAACACTTTCCATTAAGAAGGCCTACATTACTGAGCTTCTATAAGTATTGGTATACCATAAGGCATACCATACATAGTTTGCACGTGGCGTATTATTTCAATATTTACAAATAACCATATTCTTCCCAAAATATGTTACAACATAATACAAAATTATTGTACATTATAACTACAGTCACAAAATTTGCACACAAGCGAAATGAATAACTACCACTACTATTTCTAGTCAATATACATATCAAGAATCCTCTTTGAACTAGCGCGGCGATTGATAAAAAGGCCATTGCAAGAGAGGATCTACGTACCCTGATGATCATTATGGACAAAGAATGTGAGTGTCATGTGTTTCATTTCCTTTCTCTGCAATGATAGAAAGGAAGTTAACATTTGGAATAATAAGTAGTGCTTATAGAGTGCAGCTCTGGTAAAGGTAAGTTACTGAGTAAAGCAGTTTACCCTCGAGCCAACTTTCCGTTTTAGACTGTTATAGTTCGGTAAATAATACAAATATCAATAGCCTAATAGGACAATAACGCATTCCCATTGATGATTGTATTCTTTTCCCAAATAACACTAGTTATAACAGAAGAAACGGCTGATAAACCCATTGCATCAGCTAGTGGACGACCAGCTTAACCCAACAGTTCTGTATTCATGCATCTTCCATGCAGAATTCCAGACAGGGTTGATGCACTCTTGAAGGTTACACACGATGCCTCATCGTGTAGATGCCAAAAAGAATATGACCCTTGAGGAAATCTTCCAGTCTTTAAAGGAAAAAATGAGTGCTAAATCAAACTCATATGTTGACCTTGGAGCAGCAGGACTTGCTCTTGAGCACAGCTAAGATGCCTTTTCTGAACTGTTCACTGAAGTAGCAATAGATGAGTGGGTTCACACAACTATTGAAGGAACCCAGCCACTGAGCCAGTGGTACGATAACTCGCAAAACCTTCTTCTCGGGTTCCTCCACGATGCCCCCGAAAAGAGTTCGCATGCGCAGCGAGTACAGGGGAAGCCAGGAGAAGGCAAAGACTGCGGCAACAACGATGAGCATACGAACTATTCTGATCTTGGAGCGGTGGATGTTCCTCTCTGTCTTGGTGCCCCTGATGCCAGCGACGTTGCGTTTCCAGACCTTGATACCAATGAAGGAGTAGCATATGCTGATGAAACAGAGGGGCACCAGGTAACAAGTGAGGAAAACCACACCGAGGAAGAAGCCCCGCTCCACATCTTTGTTGTTCCAGACGGGGGCGCAGAGGTAGATGGGCGGGGAAGTGGGACGGGAGCGCCACTGGATATGTTGGTTGAAGATTGCCCATGGGACATGGATGCACATGGGAATCATCCATATGACAGCCACGATCACTGCAGCATACTCTGGGCGGATGATCATCTTTTGTGGGTAGAATATTGCAAAGTACCTGAAAATATAGGAAAATTATAATGTTATACAGACAGTCATGTAATAGGGAGCATCTTTGATGCACACACAGAAAAGAAGTAGAATCACTGTGACTCCTGACTTGATCACTGAGGTAACTCTCCCCAGGACTCTAACGTGACTCCTTAACATTAGCAGGACTCTAAAATAACTCTATAATGACTCAGTTCTAAGACTCCCTGATGATTGGGAGTCACTTTAGAGTTGTGGAGAGAGTTACCTCAGTGATCGGGGCTGGACTCCCATTTGAGAGTTTGAGAGTGATTCTACTTCTTCTCTCTGTGCAACTGATAACATAAATGTAAAAAGAATGTTTTGCACAATAAATCAAGTGACATCAACTCGTTAAAATAGTCTTTCAATAAGTTTGGGATAACTTTTGATGATGCTGAAAACTAAATTAATTTTAATCGTTATCTCTCTGCTTCTGTCTGGCGAAAACATTGTGTCGTGTTGGAGATATTGTATACTACCAGTCAAATGCTGTCCATTATGTGGTGACATTTAATAGTAAGACAATTTCACATATGGAAGGAATTGTCATTCATGTAAACACCTTCACACTGTAAATAGTTACCCGGAACTATATCAGCTTTACAGTAGAACCTTAGAAATGTAGTAGATTCTATTGTGTATCTACACAGAAACTGAGCAACTACATCGGGTTCTATCATATACCTACACTAAGATTGCAAATAGCGCTTTCTACCTTGAAAGGTCTATGAAAACATAATCAAGGATGCAATAGAAAACAGCTGCAATGCGAATCTCTGATATTCAAATAAAGACAAATGTAGGTCATAATATTATAGGTAGGTCTCTTTTGCTGATGTCTTCTCCCTGCTGACTTAAACATGACTCCAGCCTTTTTGACTGCCAAAATTCTGTGTCGTGCATGCACAGGTGCTCCATTTGGTGAGGTTCAAATTGATGCGGTGACAATAGTATGCAGCAGGTGCATTCAGAGGCTAAAAGCCATGAAATCCATTAGTAATCCCAAGAGGGGCACCCGCCTTTGGATTAAAATGTGTTTTCGAATTCAAGAGAAAATCTGGATACTAATCATGACATGTAGAAAGTTAATGTATGTACCAATGTAGTGAAGGAGGAAAGATGTGTGTGTGTCTCTCAGTGAAACTTGAATTCTCCATATAGTTATGAGGGTGACTTGATTAACATAGTGAGTAGCTATAGGATCAATCTGAATAATTTCTCAATTGTTTGGTGAGAAGATGAGATCTATTTGCCAGCCACATTAACAGTTAAACAGTTGAAAAACAAAATAGTGAGTGAGAAAGTGAGCAGGCGGGACATACAGTTGGAAGCTGTGACTCATTAAGAATATTTAAAAAAGAAAGCCCAATAGGTTAATTGACTTTTTAGCTTTTTGTCATGGGGAGACAAGCAGAGTAGCTTCTTCACGTGGTAAAGTGCCCCACGGTCATCAGCAACAAAATAAGCAATAATCTCTTTAAATGAAACCTCAACTTTGATTGACCATTAAGTCCTTCAAGAAATAAAAGTAAAATAGTTTCGATTGGACTTGACCAAGAAACAAAAGAAATGCTAGTGACATGACTAAGTGGTTCAATAATGGGAACTGTCAGTGTCCACTAAGGATACAAGACATGTGGAAGAAAGAACAAGAGGAACAAGAAGAAAGAGAAAGAATAAGGGGTGCAAGGGCAGAGCACCTGATAAATTTGTGTGTCAAACCATCAATTAAACTGCATTATGATATAATATTATTAAGACTATGTGTAATATGTTCAGTCTTTCAGTAAGTATGTCAAAGGGTTCATTTCTCTCTGGTACTCAATTCTCCAAGGGATGCAATTTTCCACAGTACCCACTTCTTCCTGTGGTCACTTCACAGAGATACTCATCTCTCCAGTATTCAATTGTAAAATCATTTATAGGAATGTAACACACATATGCTAGGTTGAATACTATTAACAATTGTATCATTTACCCAAACACAGATTTGGCAGGCAAAAACCATTTCCATTAGCCAGTGGACTTGAAAAGGGGAAAAAACATGGTGGCCCATAAGACTTTCATCCACAAAGTAAAATAAAGATGCATGTCTTCAGGTATTCAATTTGCCAGAAGGCTTTCAAGCTGATGTTTTGTGAGGCTTGCCTCGTATACAAATTAATGGCTTAGTCAGGAAATCCATGAGGAAAGAAACACAATTAACAACTAATGCCTTCTTCGTCAACTGGATCTGTACAGGAAATAACTGGGACTTCCATCCCTGTGTTAAATTAAGCAGTACGGGAATACGGTACAACCTGATTTAGCATAATAAGTGTAAGCACTCTCTTTTTATGAAAGGTCAAAGGAAAATGAATAACTAATTTGAAATGATCTCCTCATCTAAAGTTGCTGTTTTCCCTAAGGAAATAACTAAACATCATTTTGACTGCCTAACGGGTGAAATTGCTTAACACCTTTCTGATTGAAGCACAATTCTGGGGCAAAGAAATGATAGAGTTGGCACAAACACCTACTCTTTTTCATTTTATTTTATTGCACTCTTGTTATGAGGTCACTGTAGGTCACTCAGTTGTAGCAAAGCTATCTGCGTGATATCTATCACTAGTCTGTGATAAATGGACTTTATAGTATGTAACTCTAAGTGTAGATCAATAGGTTGTATCATACCAAAGGATCTGACATGAAACAGATTGACAGAAACCCAATGTATAGATTTGTACAGCCCTACTAGTGATTAGCCCGGAGCTGTCGCAATGCCACATACTAGGGGTCACCCTTGATGCTCTTTGTAATGTTGCTATTTCTGCACGCAATCCAACAGTCATAGCCTTCCATCTAATGGACCATCATCACCATGTGGCTAGACTTTACAACCTACAACAGGTAAAGCAAGGTCAAACAAGGCCAATCATGCCCAAACCTAGACTAGCGAAGCACAGTAGATAAGTAAGGAAAATTATGAAGAGGCAGAAGAAGAAGAAATGTGTCGACAAGGCAAATCATGACATTCCCGTTTACTTTTTGAAAAAAGCCCTATGGGTCTATTAAAAAGTAAAAGACTATAAGACAATTTTCTCATAAGACATCCCTGGTGATTGTTGCATATGGCCCTTATTCAGCAGCTTGGCAAAAGTGCTTTTGGGCAATAACTTGAAGTACTGCAAGGCTCAAATGTCTGACTTTTTCCCCTTCATGGTCTTGCCGTGAGAGCCCAGACTCAAGGCTTGTAATTCAATACATCTTCAGGCTCTTTTCTTTTAAACTGCTTCACTGATTAACTGCATTATAAGGCAGGAGAATACTATGTGTGAACCACCCACACTGTGTGGATTAGACCCACGCAAAATAAACTTAACCCCAAAAAAGGAATTATCCTTAAGAGATGACTAATCCTCGGTGATTCTATCTGCCCTGGATGTTTTTCTCCGTCAAGCAGATGACCCAAGTCGTCGATTTACGGCACAAAGCTATGACGTGCTCCCATGCGGGAGATCCACGTTGGGTGCATATCTGTTTCTGCGTATCCACTTTGGGATCCGATTGGGTTTAAGATATCCTAGGTGTTCCTAATCAACCCAACCAAGGCGCAACCATGATGGTGTCTATGATTGATTACTCCTAAGAGAACCTCATTTTCATCATTCAATTGTGTAATCTACGTTATTTATAAATTGTGAGAAGTTCTGTCTATTGTTTTTTATTATATATCGCCTTAACCTATTCTTGTAGTTTTTCTATGAAGGTTAATTCATCTGGTTCAATTGGAAAACTCTACTCATGGTATAGTAGGAGCATCCCTATGTAGTATTATTTGAGTTGCCAATCCTAAGGCCACTGTGGTTTCCCAATCAACATTTTATAATAAAATTAACATGACTGTATGTAAACACAAAAATATGAAATTCCCCCCGCGTGGGCTTGCTATCAGAGTACTGAGGAGATAAACACATGTCAGACTTAAATCCCTTGTCCTGTCAACTGCCAGTGTTATCTGCATGAATCAGTGTGGGCGTTATAGGGATTGCAAGAATCTAGATGTGTGGTGTATCCATCTCAGTCCCCTTATCTGCTTAGGCCAAAAAAAAGAAGGTTTGTTTCAGGTAACATGGGCAGAAAATGTAGGGTCGGTAGGTAGGATTCTCTTTTTTAAAACCTTTTCTTTAAAATGAAAGTACTAGCTGGCCGGTCCGAAGACCCTAAAATGGACCAAATAATTGTAAAAATACGGAAATTTCTTCAAAATTGCATAAAAAACGGAGGGTCGGCCCTGTTGTGATAGGGTCGGTCGGGTGACCTGAAACAAAATTCCGCATGACAGACATAGCGTACATGTGGTACAGACCGGAGGATTACATACAGGCCGTGAACATGCTATGATGAGCTAGGAATTGCTTGTAGGCATGTGAATAAATGGAAATAGGTCTCCTTGACAGCTAGTTGAGAACTGATTCCCTGAGACGCCATCTGCCTATAGCAGGTTGTCACAACATCGTATGAACCTGTCAGTATCATCCTGTTAAGGCATAGGGGTCCAAAATGAGGTTGGATTGCTATGGGTGTAATTGGGGTTGGTTAAAAGATTGTCCAATTAGAACTGTCAAAGGAATATAATATATCATTAAAATAGGATATAGTTCCGGGGTCATTGCTAGGTGCAGTAGATATCTCGGTAAACAGGGGTGGTAAAACTAGGTATGTTGATTAAATTGCCCATGCTCCTTCCTAGAATTATGATTTTGTGTTTCATGGGCACATACCTCATTCCCCATAGATCTTTCAGAGCACCCTCTGTCTATGCCCTGTAATACATCTAAAAAAAAGGCCAATGTAATCGGCGCCCTATGCCAAAAGAATTTAATTGAATCTGATTATTTCGCTCTTTGAACAGAGGTACGGGTATTCAACTCTATGCAAAAAGAAAGCAATCCCATTTGAACAGAGGCCTTTTCCGGACTGGTTTGATTGATGCAGGAGATGGTTATTGGAAGAACATTTACACAAAGGGAATGGTAACTTGAAGTTCTTTGTGGATTGTAGTCACAAATATGATATAACTCAATCGTTTAAGTTTTGGCCTGACATGTCAGTCCTGGACAGCAACAAAGGCAATGGGACGCTGCACGCTATGGTCACACCTCACACTCCGAGTGTCACTCCCGAGGGTCATGTGATCGACCCTCGGGGGAAAACATGGTTTCTGCCACACTGTCATTCAGCGACTGCTTCTGGCTGTGGTGGTATCAGCATAGGCTTCTGCATGTAAGTAAAGGTATGTATTGTCTATTTAAGATCGATAACTCTGAAATCAATACCGAGCGTCACTTAGACATTATCTCGACAAATGTTGTTGCAATCCTAGAGCCTAGACTCTGCTCATGCAATAGCAACTGTCTCGGTTATTTCAGCGTGCAGCTCTGTGTATATACATTCCCTCCCTTCCCATCTACTCCTCATGTCCACACCTCTCTATTAAAACAGGATGGTCTAAATCTCCATACTACACCTTCAGTATGTATACATCCCTCATTAGTAGTTGCCAGCCTTCAGGCGCTCTTCCTGATGACTGCCTTTCACTTCACAACTCATAGAAATACCAGGTGATATCCATTCTCACAGGGTTAGTGACTGGTCAGTAGCAATACCATCTTAGATCATGTATCTGATACCATAATTATACTTATTTACATATTTAGTGGTACAAGTGTGATTGATTGTTGGATTGGTACAAATCATGTATTGCTGGTGCTATTAGACAATATGCATAGGTATGTCATTGATTGCCCTCACCTTGACATTCACTCACCTGACATGGAATAGTCTGGTGTCTTGTGTCTAGCACACTTTATAACACGACTTGCTACGATCTAGCCAATACATTAAAAACAGAGCTCCTCCCTGATTGGTTGAGAGTCCGTGATTGGCAGCTTTGACCAATCAGAGACGTCCTTAGCTACTGTGGGGTGAGTGGCTAGACACTGTGGTATATCTAGATGGATATACCACTAGTAGCAGTGAAAGATTTATTTTGAATGGCCGACATGCATCGATTCACATGTATTTAACTGTTTAATCACATTTTGGGGCCAGTTTGTTCACGTTTTTGGTGTGTTTATTCACGTTTCTACCCTGTTTACTTATATTCCTTGTGTTTATGTGCTTTTTTGGCGTGTTTAAGTTACGTTGTTGTCAGAGTTTGTTCAAGCTTTATTCAATAAACAAATTCCTATGTTTGAGCGATTTTGAAGGGTCTAATCGTCTGCTGCCGTCTTTATGTCTGCCCCCTTTGAGTGGGTACTCCACTGCCTTGATTGGGTACCGTCCTGCATTGATGGGGTAGTCACCAATTCGTGATTGCCAGTTGTACATTTCATGTAGGCCTACTATGAATGGAAGTCGTTTGGGCAGTAATCACCTTGCGTTTCTAATTTGTGTTTAATCTTAAATAATTTTAAATTATACTACTGTGTCATAACGTGAATAGGGCACTTGTACATCGACATGTGTGCCATCTAGACTGGATAGAGACATCTCGGAAGGCTCAGCAGATGGCTCCGCCATCCTCTGAGCCTTCCTCGACGTCTCTATCCAGTCTAGATGGCACACATGTCGATGTACCGTGCCCTATTCCCTAATTATACATAATGATAGGGCCCGGGTTCGAATCCAAGAGAAAACATTTCTACCCAAATGACCTCATTGATGTTATGCTTGAAATGCTTGATACCCAAACCTCATGCCTGAGTAAAATGCATGAAACCCTTGGTTGGCATCCCATTTCTGAGGCTCTGAAGGCGCCTACTACAGGTACTAACCAGGCCTCCACAATTCCAGATGATAAGGAAGTCCAGTACACCACTCCGTCCCACATATCGCCATGTGCCCATCATACTCATTGTCAAAGGGGAGGACTGCCTTCAATAAGTCCTAATGAGTTATTCACCTAACCAAACAAAGGTCAATTTACAAGGCAATGAGAGTCATCTGGTGGTGTTGAGGCGCCACATTATTGATGACAACTGTAAGTGGTTATTTTATGTCCCCATCCTCTTTCGTCACTATTTCTGTGATTTTGGATGAAATAAATATATATATGTAGTGGCTTAGGTTTTCAGCTTACCCTAGTGTACAGTAATTAGGATGCATGTAATGTTACTACAGTGCTTGTGCTATATTGGAATTTCTTTCAAATTATAAATTCTACTTAGATGTGTTCCAAACACTTAAATTATAAAATATGCAGGGAATGGGGGAAAACAGAACGTCATCCATGAACTGTAAGAGCTCGGAAAGTGGGTAGGTTAGGGCTAAGCCATGTCATTTTACCGTGTATTTTCAATGTATTCAATTGAAGTGTGCGCTCCAAAAGTCATGCATTGGCCATACTTCTCACAGTTATGTTAGATTATAGCGTAGCCTATGAGAGTTAAGTACAACTCAAGTATGGTCTTCGTGAACACCCTCGTTCATTTTATAGAAGATCTGTTCTTCAGCTCTAATCATCCGATATACCCATTTCAATAAAGCCTCAAATTACAAGCAATACCAACTTAATGTCAATTTAATTGAAGCAGTTTAAAGAATAGATATGAATTATGGGTTATTTCCTCATAAAATAATTCTTATTCTCTCTTTAGTATAGACAATGCAATAATAGATATCTATTCCCTGCACAGAACAGACAATGCAATTAATTGTTACTTATAAATATTCTCACACCACATATTTGTAATGTTCTTTTCTTCCAATGTAAGTCATATGCAAAGAAGACGTACAGGATAAGGGCTTGGTATGTCTGCCTTGGTGAGACAATGCATAAAATCAAGTCCACATAATTGTATTTTGATAGGTGACCGCTCAGTGAGAAATGGGAGGCTCTTGGAATTAATCCTGAAATATTAGCTCACTATTGCTGAGAGAGGTACCCTATGGAGCTGTACATGATTATTACCCACAGGTGGCACTTTGTCTGCACATTAAATATACCATTCTCCCAAGGCCCCTGGGGACTATACAATACTGTTGATGTGTGTTTGTGGCACACATAATATCCTTCACTGAAACCAAACTAGTTCCCCTATCTAACAGCAGGAGGGGGTAGTGTGCAGCCCCCTGGGGAGGCTTTAGGAAACTACCCATCAGGAGGTGCCACATTTGCTACTTCCCATTTTCCCTTTGTTTCTTTCTGGCTTTTCACTGTAGCAACTAAAGAGCTGTCATTCTGGGATGAGGCTACTTTGGTGTATGATGTTTCGATCCTGCCTCAGTGACCAGGGTAACATTATAGACTCAAGACTGGCAAACAGGAGACTCATATCATGGGTCTGAGTCTGGGGTCAGAATAAAACACTCCGATGGCCAAATGTAAACGATATCATCTCTAACCCCATATATAGTATCTCGACGTGGAGATTGATGATTGAAGAAAGACATCAGTTATGCCCATTGAACTGTAATGTTGCATTCCTATCAATAATTGTATCATTATACCCAATATCGCCATCTGACAGATAATCTTGCAAATATTACCAAAATAGTAGTATACAAGTCTGCAAGTCCTTTGATTTCCTGCTGACTGTGTTATATTATGTGACCGACTTGTGCTAGATGCAGGGCCCAGCTTATGGATGTGACCTTTATCATGGTGGCTATCTGATCTTATGACAGTGATAGAGGTGTACTTTAGGCTCCCATCATTCTATATTATACTCCAGGGCCAGATACCTTTCACCTCACCCTCCTAAGTTCTACTAAAATGCCGCTCCCAAAGTATGGTTTATTCCTCTAATGCGGCCAATGTCAGGTCAATATATATATAAATACTGCGGTAGTCTATACCGGTACCCGAAATAATAACAAGTCAATACAATATAGTCTATATGAGGTTTGGCGTTTTAATTGCATGTTTGCATCACATGCATTGCATAATCCAGCTTACAAAAAGAAAAAATATCACAATACACGTCCGTCTATGTCTGTTACATGGAGGCTTCTGGCAATCCTTTGTCCTCGCTCAAGTTTGGCGCGAGCGAGTACCACCCTCCCTCACTAGGTGGCGACAGTCTCTTGCATTTATAGCACCATAATGCGTGCATTCATGGATACAATAAATACTGCGGTAGTCTATACCGGTACCCGAAATAATAACAAGTCAATACAATATAGTCTATATGAGGTTTGGCGTTTTAATTGCATGTTTGCATCACATGCATTGCATAATCCAGCCAACCAAGCCAAACCGAAGGTAGACTGTGATGATTTAGTCCACCAGATAAGCCTTATCATTGAGAAATATGTCCATGGCTATCTTTTTGTCCAAGACTATCTTTGAGTCCAGAGAACGTGTCAGGTAGAATAAGACACTCATCGATTTCCAATCACCTAAGTTTTTGATGTCAATCAAGGAAATACCATTCTCAGCCAGCAAGCTGGCCCCCCCTCTACGCATGGAATGAGAGGACATTTTGATCAATTTACACACATTGCACAGATTTGTCAACCTTTTACTATACCACTTATAAGAGCCCCTGACAAAGACTCCTTGAGTCATATACCCCACTAACTGAGAGTCTGGTGACGGGTGAGTAACCCTACTCAAGAATAACATAAGAAATGTATACACACAGAAAATGGACCCTTTTATAGGAACAAAGGGGATGAACAGAACCCTTTCTTGAAAACAAATGGTTTTTGTCCTGCGGACTGACAGTCCTACTCCCCATGATTCCCAACTTAAGTCACCCAATGTGACTCCCATATCTGACTCCAGAATATTTGATTTACGCAACAGTCCCCTGAAACCTAGCAAAATTGCTAACCAGAAAGCCAGATCCTGATCCAGATTCATATCTAAGGCATTGAATATGGTAACTAAATCCCCTAAGGTGGCCGGCCTAGCCTGGACCGTCACATCCCCCAGGGTACGCTTCACCCCCCTAAGTGTTATAACCAGCTCAAATTGACTCGGATCTACATGAGGTAACCCACACATATCATGTAATAACCATACTGCGCCCAGGTATTGGGTGATTGATTTATAGCATAATCTATCTGATAGATGAATTATATACAGGAGAATCATCTCTAATGATGCTGGCAGGGGATCCCTATACTCATATCCTTCACAAAAATCAAAATATGACCTCCATTGCGACGATCTAGTGGATTTTGAGTTGTCTGACATCCACCTAGACTGCATTACCCTGAGCTTCCTTCTCAATGCCTCACCTGAAACAGCACAACCACTCATTAAATGAAGGTGGGAGTGTTCCGAGACTCCTAGAGTCAGATAATCTAGAGAGATAATCAGCAACAGTATTTTCTTTAGTACTAATCCACTTTGACACTACCTGAATATTATATAAGCAACATCTCCAGAAAAGCTCCCTGAGCCACCACATAGCCTTGACACTTTTTGACCTGCCTGTCCTAATCATCCACTTCACCTGTGTGTTATCGGTCCATACTGTCACCTTTGAATCTCTCCATCTCTCACCCCATCTATCAATTGCTGCTAGAACGGGCCACAGCTCAAGGAGGTTGATATCATCCACCGGGTCATATTCAATGGGCTCCTTAGACCAATGATGATCCAAGTATGTCTGACTCGCCCCTTCTAATTCTTCAACCCAGAAGCCTGCAAGCCAATCCCCGTCCCATCTAGCTCCAAACCCCGACATAGAAGAATCTGTTTCTAATTTGATTTTTGGACCATTTTTGGACTTGATAATTTTTGCCTTACCATTGAAAATTTCGCAAAAATTTTTCCACCAGACTAGGTCTTCCTTCATCCACCCTGGGATATGAACTATCTTCTCACCATCTGGTAAGTAACGAATTAAATTAATGATCCGTCTGGAGAATGTTCTCCCCCCCCTCACCACCTGACTGGCATGTGCTAGGTGCCCTGCCAAGACCTGGAGGTCTTTTTTTGTACAACATGTCTTTTGTTTGAACTCTTCAACAAGACTTAAGGTCTTTTTCACTTTGTCTGCCGGTAGTCTCAGTTCCATAGCAACACTGTCGAACTCTATACCTAAGTATCTGACGACACGACTGGCCGTAGCTACTTTTTTCCATGCAATATGGAATCCCAGGCTACGCAAGATCTCAATCAGGACAGCCTGATTCCTCCTGCACTCCTCCCTAGTATCACCTATGACCAGGAAGTCATCTAGGTAACCAAATACCCTATGTATCTTCCTACGCTTGAGGCACCTGATAACAAATTCCGTCAATTTTGAGAAAATGAAGGGGGCACATTTAAGCCCAAATGATAACGAACAATCCACAAAATATTCGTCCCTGCCTTCCAGATTCCAGGAAAACCCCTGTTTCTGTCTATCCCCAGGGAAAATTGGGACCGACCTGTACGCTGCACTAACATCCACTACAGAAAAATAGCAACCAGGGGTAATATCTTCCACAATATCGTCCACTTTCACATACTGGAATTTTTCACAAGTGGAGCTCATGTGGTCATTTATGCTCTCATTTTCAGGACCTGGTAACCCCCTACTACAGTCAGTTATCGGCCTGATTGACCCATCAGGCTTATAAATAGCCCCCATGGAATGTACACACGTAGGCTTATCCTTTACTCTGCATACCTTACCACACAATAACTCCTGTCTGACCAGATTGTCCATTTTTACCTTGGCCTTACCCTTGGTAATAGAGTCATAATTTGACCTGCAGTATGATTTGTCAAATTCAGGGTCAACAATCCTAAATCCTTCACTAACCCCTGTGAATATAAATTCTGCCTCTCGATCAACCTCCTCGTGGTTGAAACATTCATCGAAAAAAACACAAGGATTGAGCTGAACTTGCGAACCTGCCAGCCTATGGCTACCACAACATTTCGACCCACAAGGACGAGAAAAATAACTATCATTGTATTTAACAGACGCCTTTACCTTAGGTAGACGCGTTGTCACTGGTGGGCGATAAACGGGAACGTCGCTTGAATTGTCACTGCTAGACCACAATTGAACGTAATCTTCCGTATAATCATAGTCTGAGTCCATCTCCACCTCCTCACAATAAATACAATTGTCACTGCCATGTATACTGCAAGAATTAAACGATAATTCCACACCCGAATCACAACTCTCGAGATCTTCGCCTTGCTGGTAGCCATTTTGAATGATGACGTCATCGGTCTCCGCCGACCTCTCGTCCAACCTCTCGCGCCCGCCGAGATCCAAGATGGCGGCGCCCACAAAAGGGGCGTGACCGCCCAAACACACGTCTTTACCAACCGAATTTATGGAATTACCTACGTTACAAGCCAGATCCCGACCGACAGAACTCAGGTCAAGTTCCTCGGTCGAGACACCACCAGAAAAAATTGAAAAAAGGGGATGCTCTGCCCCACAACCTTCAGGAACAGTGAATTTCGGGCGTCCCAACCCCCGAAAGGGGCCACCCTCGATGCAACCAGACTGACCTGCCACGCCCCCTTCCTCGCTGAGGCACGCGGTACCAACTCGTATGTTATTCAATTCCTCCAATTCCACCAATTCAATACCCTTGACTGCCTGTCTGGGAACTAATACCTCTATGCCTGCCTGGCTACATTCTAACACCCCTACCTTAGATCTGGAAGGAGCTGCCCTATCCTATTCTTTTTTCTTTTGAGGACACGCCATGATGGGGTGACCCCCCCTGCACTCCTGGCAGACATGAGGAAATCTGCAGTCATGAGGAAATCTACACCCCGATTCTTTGTTAAAATCGAAGCAGTAATCATTCCTTCTACCGCTACCGCTACCGTAGCTTCCCTCACCATAGCCTTCACCATAGCCATAACCCTGCCTACCTGGACCAAAGCCTCTGCTTCTAAACCTGCCTCTACCGCCCCTACTTCTGCCTCTGCCTGATTGGCGGTGAAAATCTCTGGCCTCTCTAGGGAGAACCCCCTCTGGTCCAATCCACCTGGTAAACAACCTTTCATCCCCGTAACAAAAGGTGTGGATGCCAAATTCCTCCCCCCTTTCCCTCATAGCTAAATCGTAATCCATGAGAGATTTTTCTTCATAAATCCTGACCTTATCAGTGAGATATTTTACATGTTGGGCAAAACAATGTGCATCATCTACCCCATGAATCATAAAGCTCTCCACAAGACTCATGCTAGCTGAAATAATGTCATGGATACTAGGACTCTTTGACCTGTCACTGTGCATATGTGGTAAAAGATCAAAAGTGACCAACTCACGTTTTGCAGATCTTTCAGAGAGGAAGACCAGCTGCTGCCCTTTGACTCCCTGGACTCCCGTGACTCCCTGAACGATTGATCTCGAAGGTCCTCCTCTGATCAAGTCTGCTGGGATGAACCTCTGGCCCTTCAGCGGGTTTGGACTCTCCTTCTTCCTGCCCAACAACGACTGAAGCAAGGCTGCGTATCCACTGCTGCCCAATCCACTGCTGCCCACCTCCTCGGAGTCACCGGCGTCACCTGACTCCCCGCCGGCGCCATCTTGCCCGACGTCTTCCTCGCCTGGATTCCACTGAGATTGTAGATAGGCTGACATGCCCGACGTATCCGGAACCTGCTTGGCTGACTTGGCTGATGCTAGTAACTTTGCCTGGGCTTTTTCCTGGGATTTCGTCATGATCTGGGCTGCCGCGGCGTCGCCCACTCCCAGCCCCTGCATTAAGCCCGTTAATACTAGCATTTGACCCTCCATGAGTCTGCGGGACGCCTGCATTTCCGCCAACATGGCTCCTATTGTGCTCTCATCCAACTGCACCCGTTCCTGAGACTCTCCTGACTGACTCTTGCCCAAGTACTCCTCTGAGTCATCAGACATCTGTTGTGAGTCCACATACAGTCTCCAGCCTTCACCGTCCGCGTCTTTGGCCTTGCACAAAATGGCCTTTTTCTTAGCCTCAATCACGTATGGACATGGTTTACCACCCTTTGGTACGTGTGATTCCCTGCATTCGCTGCACTTTTGTAACTTCTTATCCATGGTTGGAAGTACCGGTAACTTCTAAACCATATCACAATACACGTCCGTCTATGTCTGTTACATGGAGGCTTCTGGCAATCCTTTGTCCTCGCTCAAGTTTGGCGCGAGCGAGTACCACCCTCCCTCACTAGGTGGCGACAGTCTCTTGCATTTATAGCACCATAATGCGTGCATTCATGGATACAATTATATGAGAGTAACCCCAAATATTAGAGCATCCCCTCCCCCCTCCAGGCCTGTACTGACCTGCTCTATCAGAAACATCTTGCACTTGAACAGTGTTAACACGTGACGTGGACAGAAGCCACTGGTCGCAGATCAGAGGACCAGAAGCCATGCACCCCCCCCCCCCCCCCGCTCCCAATCACTCACTCCACTGACCAGTGGTCGGCACAGACCTGAGGTGCAGAAGCCCTAGCTTCACCTGTCTAGTGGCTGCCGTAACCGGTCGATTGGTCAGAGATCAGAGGGACAGAATCATTGTTATAAGAGCCTGGCTTCATATGTATGTAACTGTTAAATATATGGTACACGTATATGGTTCAGGAACTGGCATAGTTCAACTCAACACGTCCTGCCTCAAATTTGATATTATCCATAAGGCCACTCAAAGAAGGGGGTTTCTCGTCACCAAGCACCGAAACATATGACGAGGGCACTTTTTATTTATATTTCTCATTGTTTCGGGATGTGAGCAGGGAACTGATAATATTCGGTTTACAGGTCTAGACTTGGGGAAAGTCATAGTGAAGTGTGGTTGATATGTACCACTGGCAGAATGTACCAGTAATAAGGTACGACCTGGGTAGTCGAAATGTACAACCAGGATGTACACATGTAGTACATATCCAATATATTTTGTACATCTGAATATGTTTAGCATTAGCACCTGGGGTCCAACACTACTGTGTTCTATTATTCACCATTGTTTCGGGTTGTGGGCAGGGAGCAAGGTAGACATACCAACCCTTTGCAGCCTCCTCCTAGACTTGCTCCAGTAAATGTTATTAACTAGGAGGCAGGTCTGGGCGGACTTGCTGACGAAGTGGGAAGGACCCTTGCTTGACCGAATGTGACACAAAACCAGGGGATAGATTTCCCTGTACAACTCACAGAGTGCCATGTGACCAACCCAGAGCCAATCCAGGTCAGTGTTTACTTTGTTGCTGAGGTGTGTCCCAAAACTAGGCCTATGATAGGTCTATATGTGTTGGGTCAAGGTCAGTGCTTGGTGGGAGACCTACCAGCTGTAGACTTGACTAAGTCTCAGTTAAGACTTATTTATTATGGACTGAATGTTATTCAGTGTATTTCTACACCTCAGTCTAGTTTAAGAGGTTAGTGTCCACCCCATGTTTATAGGCCTATATATAGGCTGATATCCCCATGGGGTGTCTATAGGTAGAACAACCCAATAGTGTGATACAGGTGACTTAGTAGACTGGTGAAAGCAAAAAATTATAATTATTTATTGCATTTCAGTGGTAGCAGCTAGCAGGATCGGTTTCGTCAATTGAGGGTGAGAGAATTTCACCAAGAAAGTGATACCAAATGTTATTAACTAAGCTATAAAAACAATGGTTATCACTGAATGAGTATGTATTTGGTAGATGTGACTGCTTTATGAATGTTTTTATTGTTAAGTAGCATTCAAAACATTAGCATACAGAGACAGTTCAACAGCACATCGAAAGGAGTTTAAGATTATAATTTCCCCTTTTGAGCTTCAAGAAATTATAAGCCAATCGGACAGCTGCAAGAAAAGGGGAAATGGCAGTGACATGACTTATTTTTTTAATATCTTTGAAAGGGAGAGTTGTTATAGCCATTGTCAGTGTCCACTAAGGATGCAGCCTTCCCTATTCAATAGGTACCTATTTACTTGGAGCTATGGTAAATGAAGTTCCTTGGCGCAGGTGTGCACTGTTAGATTCTGTTCCCACTGGGATATTAGAGAAGCTTTAAATAATTATAAGTAAAAATCCTTCGCCTAGGAAAGTATGAATAACTTAGATGCACCAGACTCAAGGTACTTTACTTACAAAATAACCAAGAGAGATGTTTTTGATTGTTATTCTGTTAAGCCTGTATACTAGAGATGATCTAGTCAGGACAACTGTGAGCTAGGACGTCTAGTAAACAATTAAAGATGCAAATTTAGAAGTCTGACAAATAAATTGACAGAATCACATTGGCCTGCTTTCATTTACCATTTGACTATTGATTGACATTAATCTTTATGATTTCTATTGGAAATTTAAGATAGGATGAGCCTGAAGGCAGAACCAATGGTGCTTTGAGTGATAAAAATGCACCCCGAACAGGTCCAGATAACTGTAAGTCAATACTGATTCATGCAACGTTGACCAGTGAGAGGCTGCTTCACAGTCAAACTCTAGTATCTAGATAAGGCAGCCTGAGACTGTAATTTCTTGCAAGGCCAGAGTATGACAGTTGCCATGTGGACAATGTAGTATTTTAAGGTAGTGAGTGAGAATCCACTGTACCCTTGTTGGAACAGTCAGGAACCCATTCAGCGCTAATTCTTGAAAACCTGCATTGTGCCACCACATATTTGAATCACGGGAGGGGGGCTAAATCCTCACCATTTCCATATTCCAATTACATTCACTGAAAGGTTGGGAGGAGTAGGGTATACAAAGCATATAAATCACTTGCTATGATACCTTTCAGATTCTCCATAACAAAATAGTTACTCAGTCATTATATTATAAATCAACTAATATTGTAACTGATGTTGATGAAACCAGATTATGTATCATTCACCTGCCTTTTCCAAATAGGCAGGTACATAAGCATATTCATGATTTGTGTGGTGCATTCTTTTCATATAGACACTATTCATCCAACATCTTCCTAACCATGATACACTTGGCTATTATTTTCTCTTTGGCTATGCTGGGAGCCCCATTACATAATCAAATATCTAAACTCAAACTCGACATATTACTTTTAATCTCTATTTTGTTGAACACAACTGCACTTCCTTCATGGGTTGAAATGATCAATCTATACATAATATGACGATTATAATACAGATAGAGGGGCTTATCCAAGTAAACACTCCACATAGTTCCAACGTAGCTCAGAGGTAGTTGTCCAACCATAAGGTTTGGGATCGGTAATTTTGGAAGGTCTGTAGACGTCAAAACGTGAAGGTTATTTACATTCAACAGACGTAGATGTCTGATTTAGGTTTCATTCAGATGTAACTACATTTCATTCAGATGTAACTATACATAATATATCTACGTAGATCTACCTTAAAAGAAGTAACTTTTCAACTTCAATTGGGTAGATGACTTCTCAGTGTCACACTGGGTGGTAGCACTCTCAATTATGGAAAGAATACTACAGCTCTTTAAGAAATCCACCACATTCAAGCAGTAAATTCTCAATAATTATGAATTCAATATCATGCAAATAAACTGTGTTCAATAGAATATTTATATATAAAGGACAGTACATTAAAATATTGTGCATGAATATATTATGTGCTGTGCAACACTTTACTGAGCGGACACCACATTGGTGGTAATGGAAGAAATACAAAGCCTCTCTGCAGCCAAGACTATTCACTTATTGATACTGTCAGGCTGTTCAGTTGAACTACAAGAAAATACTATAGAGAATGAGATTAGATTGAAAATTATAATGGTTATTTCATATGAATATTGTTTGTTAATGTAAAATTTGTCTGCAATATTACACAAGTCTTTGTCTGAATCCCACTATATAGAATTATATATAATGTGTTTACACCCCAGTTGAACGTAGATTTATGTCTGGTTTAATACCTAAGTCAGACCTACAGGTTTGAGAGTGGTAAATAACCCTTAACGTTTTGACGTTCATAAACCTCCTAAAATGACGTAGTTCAGACAAAAAAAAATCAATGTAGATTTACGTCTGACCTAGATAGTTGTGTTTTACTGGGATATTGATCCCTGTGTTGTGTCCTAAGATAGGACTTATGGGTAAACGTAGTTCTTGACTGATAATTACATGGGTCTACATATGTAATCACGGGAATTGTTCTAGTCTTAGTTTTGAATAATTTAAACAGCTGATTTGAGAAAAGGGCACACAGGGGCTACCCCTTTAGCTAGGACCAACATGCTTCATCTTTTCTGCACAATAAACATACCAAGAAGGCTATTCTTTGTTGGTATCTGGGGAGCTATACCATACAATTTTTATAAGTTTATGGCATACATTATATCCTTAGTTTCCCGATATACAATCAGGTGGAGACATTGCAGTGCCCCCAGGGAGGCTATAGAGAACTACCCAGCATTGCCATATTCCATACTTCCTTCTCTCTAGCTTATCCCTTGAGCAATAAATGGATGTTATGCTGGAATGAGGTTACTTAGGTCTGCAATGTTTTCCTTTTCCTTCCTGACCTTTGAGCCCGGTGACAAGCTAAAAGAATATTTGGTATACACCCATGTTGAACACCAGGGAGACTGAAGATTCACTTTATATGGAACTTTTGCGCGCTGAGGATAAACATATGTCATATTATGTTGTTTTTTGGCGCATCTATATGCAACTACTGGTGCATCATTGCCCATGTAACAATGGACTACAATTTAGAATCATTCGGAGATGATTTATCTAGGGTATAATACATCCACTGCAAATTGACTAGAGAATCTCATGACACATTCTTGCCAACATTACAATCTTGTTATATATAGAATAAGCATGACTACTTGCATATCTACTGGGATTGCCAATCCCTCCTGACAGAATCCCTCATCGTAGGGATCCCTCCATGTTCTGATCAAGTTGTATGTCTCTTGTCCTAAATCTTATGCACCATAAGTACATCTAGCGTGCTTGCCACAAGGCTATAATTATGCAAGGCATGGCAAACATTTACATAATCTACTTACCCTTAGTTCATATTTAGTTTTATTTGTTATGTGCCTGTAACTAATTAAATCACCTAGTAAACTGCTTTTGGGAAATCTTGCTGAGTTGTAATGTAGGAGATTATATTAACCTTTGGATATTCTATTATGGTAAATTATTCAGAAAGGCTTTGTAGAAACTAAGGAGAACATTGTATTGATTTCATCCTTGCCACTAGCTTGGCACTTCAGTAAATCAAAAGCACATTGGTAGTAGATCATGTTTCACACTTGAGTATTCCTCATCCCGATTGGGATGATCCACTTATGGTCTGAACAAGCCATACATTTTAACTTGTATGGTTGACGTTCGTGCTCTAAGGATGACACTTGTGACATCTTTGCATGCTGAATTTTGTGCTCAATATAACACAAAACAGACTCTTATAAGGCGGTAGGGATAACCCCTCATCATAATAGGGTTTTTCTAGCCGGTCCATTAACTATGGCTGCATGTCAGCTAATGGCAGCAGAAAAACTTTCCCCTGAGGAGGTACATAAAGCATTTGGCAATTTGCATAATCAAGCAGCAACAACATTCATATTTGGTGTTGCTATTTTTGAATAGACTTGAATTCCCCCAAACAGGAGTGTAGTGATTAAGAAGTCAGGGTATTATACTTTAAATGTGAGGACGAGGTTGAGAGATGTTTTATCACTTTAAACTTGGTGCTCTGCTAGTTCGGAGTGTCTAGAGTGCTGGCCTTTGCTTTGTTCCGACTTCTACTGAACGGGTAACAACAGATTTGTTTATATAATGACCTAACCAGGAAATCTATGAGGAAAGAGATCTGATTACCAATAAATACCATGTCATTCAAGTTCGTTTGTACAGATAATGGCTGAGACCTCCATTCCCCCTTGTGAATTGTAATGAGAATAGGAATCTGCACTGGAATATGGCATACATATATTTAAAATTGAAAAAAGAAGTTTATAAAGGAAAACATTTTCAAAGCCATCAATCAGTAATGTCTTTATGACTATCAGACCATTTCATTCATTTGAAACAGTAATGCAATTTTAGGATTCCTTTTGTGTGTAAACACTTTGAAATCCATTAGAACAATGAAGCTGTAAAGCTGTATGTGATATATGTGAGTTTGAGACTTACTTATTGTATTAACAATTCTTGAAGATGGAAGTTAATCCACTTAAAATGAATTCAGCAGCACTTTTACTATTAGCTTAGTTCTTGTCCAATTTGGATTGATGCATTAAGATGTATTTCAACAGATTATGCAATAAAGAAAATGTTCAATTAGGCAGATATGCAGATTCATGATGATCTGTCCTTGTTAAATAAAGATGTACATCATGGAGGCTTTTTAAATGATCAATCTGTATAACAAGATACCCCTTAATTTAAGTGCCTGAAATCCCTTCCTCTAAATTAAAGCCATTGAGTATAGCTACATATAAATACCTGCACAGCAGCTACTGCAGCTCTCCACACCTATTGTATTCAAACACATTTGTTAGGATATGACTGACAAGTAAACCCCGACTTGTAAATGCAACTGTCTAAATCCCGTTCATTTTTCTGGTAATGATATTACGTTAAATACTGATTGCATGAAGAGGGCGTACACATGGCAGTTATAGTATCGGTGCAGTTTTCGAAAAACTAACTTGCATTCAAATCTAATATAATCAGTAGAGGAACTCTTGACATATTGCATCAAGGAACCAGCACAGTCACCCTCCCCATTGCCTTAGTACAATCATGTTCAGAAAATCACTTCAAAAACTCTGTGCAAAACAGCGATCAAAGCCCTATCCATAATTGTCCTCTGATCACAGCTCTTACTCCTCAGCAATAGCCTACACTGACGTTCTGTTTTACTATCATTATTCAGGTGATCTATACCATCATGAGATTTTTCTCATTTCCAAGTGAAAGCATAGATTGCTATGTTCACCATCGTAAAATGACCTCTTGATGAATGTGAGGCATATGTGTGTGTGTGCTGAAAAACAGTCCAGTGTGGAACGATTCAATAAGTAATCAATTGACCAATAATCCAAGTATAGTCAATGCTACCAAATATTTTCTCTGTGGTCTGTGTGATCATTATGTTTCCAAGAATCTTTTCAATCTCATGAAGTTGAAATTACCAAAACAAAAATAAAGAGAAGCTAGGAATGGCAATAATACATAGTTATACAGCTTACTCATGGGGCTCTTTTTTTAAAAAAATGGATGGAGATGAACTGCCAGCAATACCAAATACACATGTGGTCATACTATTTATGACATGACAGGTCAGCAGTGGACTGCATGGCCTTTTCTGATAACACAATACCAGATTTTATTTCAATATCCTGACACTCAGCATAACTATAGTTTAAAATGTTCCATTTGGATGATTTATTGGTTAGATATCTATTTTCTTATAATGGAAATACAATGGTAACCTGCTATTTTGATGTATCACAGAATGAATGTCTCCAATTAATGACTGGGTCTGATGAAGAGGCAATTTCCCATTCTTAGCAAATGTCATGTCAATAGGACAGAACTCTCTCATTTCAAATTTAAAGATTTACATTTTGTGGAAAGTTGAAGTTTCAATATTGAAATCACTTCCATATATTGGCCTGGGCATTGATCATAAATAATGCAGAAAATAAACTGCAAAACGTCTCAAGGGATTTGCATACCATCTTGAGATACCATGAATCAAACTTAACTCGGTCAATGTTAATCTACCTGCCAACCGCTTCTCATAATCACTCGCGACAGTGTAATAAAGGATGCTGTAATAGAAGCACAAACGTTTTTGTTCAACATTTTTGAACTTTATCAAAAATTGACCAATGATATCCCAACCAAATTTCTTAGATGTTTAGATGTCATAAGTGAAGCCAATAGAGCATGACTGATATAGGTAAAACATTTTGCAATACAAAACATAAGTTGCCATCAATTTGCCACCAAAACGTTAGCCAAAATGTTTGGTTCTATAACTGATAACTTTCAATTTGACTTAATCCCCTGTTGACCAAATGTAATATTTTGTTGAGCCTCAATGTATCAGATATTTTTCATATTATTTTGGCTGAGGATTTGAGCATTTCAATAAGGGGATAATAATTAAAGTCTAAATCCCATTTTTGTACTTGAAATAAGATACTTCATGTCGGCACAGGATCATTGTTTATGACAAGAAAACTAATGTAACTAATGTAAACTTGAACATTTAATCTACACGATGGTGTCAATAACATGACATGTTTTTAAGTCCACCAATTATCATTGTGTGAAAGTCTAAGTAGGACCTGCCAGCACTCAATTTTGCAGACCAATAGCAACATCCACAAAATTAGATGGTAATTACACAGGCCTATATGCCGAAGCCACCAATGCAACATATCATCATACCTCACATAGTTAGTACTCAGCCACTTGATCATGACCCTCAAATAAATATGGTGAATAAGCTCTATTGTCTAAAATCCATATTGTATAGTTCATCACCACATTTATTATAGGTAAGCTAAACTATGAGACAATGGTAAATTTCACTTGACTCTGCACTAAAGGAAGAGTCATGTTGCACATTAGGGGTGTGACTAGAGTTAATGTGCCCTTTCTCCCAGAGACAACTAGTGTTGACTCTGGTAGAAGAGTCATGGCGATGCATTTACTCTTGTCTGTGTACCTCTATCCCGGACTTCTATCCACCCACATACCTTTCTTTACAAAATCTATGCAGTAGGGTAGATTCACCCTGAGTCGGACACATACCCTGAGACGGACAGTTAAATTTGAGGTTATTTATGTACCCTACTACATACTTCTAGTGCTTTTAGGAAAAAATGACACTTTAACTTTACTATTGTTCACAAATAATGGGCTTAAAATGTTTGAATAACCACAAAATCATGTGTCCGTCTCAAGGTATGTGTCCGACTCCAGGTGAATCTACCCTAAGTGTATGTGTAGCTTAGGAGTACACTTTGCTGTCACACTTGTGCATTGCTCATCCCAAGGCTATAATCTACTCATAGAAGTGACTAGTCTGAGCATCTCCTACATCATGTGTGATTGGTTGTTGTGCTGTGAGGCTGACAGGAGACAACACACAGTTGTGGGGTTCTGCATACTAACGCTCTGCTCAATAGAATAGGAGACCGTGTCAGTGCAAGAATAGTAAAACTGATTGATTCTCATTATATGATTCATCTCTGAAGGATTCATCCAAAGGGCTGAGTAGGACATTATCTTAAAATACAATGCATTATATGATACCCCCCCCCCCATCCTACGTGAGCAACTATTGTTGGAATGCCAGATTTTGTCGAGCTAAATGTAATGTGAATATTTGAACTATATATAGCATTGCAAGGCGTCACATATATCCCCATACAGCCTGTAGGTATAAATAGTTCACATAATTTATGTGAACTTGATACATCATAATATGATGTATCAATGTTATGAGAGATATCCTTGCAGGCCGATCTGAGCTGTCTGTGCTACTGGATAATGGGTAAACACTATACACACTGCTTCTCAACACTCTGTCAATCTCAAATTATCCTACTCCAGACAATTGGATTCCTGGACCGCTCTTTTCTATCCCCTCTGCCACCCTCCTCTCTGCTTCTTTCATGAACTAAACTGAGTGAAAAGTGAGAGCGTACAGGCAGACATTGATACCATCATCAAGGATACTGAGACATGAGAATCTCAGCAAGTTCAGCATCAACTCTGAGTTCTGATACTGCAGCCTTTTTCCTTGACACAGTTATTATGATTTTATGCGTTGTCTGTTTAAATGATTCATGTAGCAGACAGATTGGTACAAGTGGTAAGTGACAATGCACATATATGTAGAGAGAGCGATGGTTCAATGCTAATTCAGTTATATCGAAAGCCCATAACGGCATCTTTGTACAACCAAATCTACTAGATAGTCTGGCCAATTCATCCCACTTCGCCTATGCTACTTCCTCAATGTCAGAACCAAATAGGTCTTTGGTCCTATGCAGAATGACCTAACACTAGACATCATTTCAATGTCCTCTTTCTTTCCTGTTCTACATAATGTTCACCCCCTAATTTTACAGCTTATTCGATGTATGACGTTACATTATCACCCGTTTCGTTTCAACGCTGCATAGAGGGAAGGTATATACATTGTACTGTGAAGTGGAATGTCAAATTTTGGAATTGGACACAAAGGGGGCCATTTACAATGACCCTCAAAACTAACTTTCATAATTACTTTGATTGTAATATATTGTGTGAATTATTCAGGTCTTGATCTAACCATTATACTGTGACCGACTATTTGTTATTGGTCGTAGCCGCAAGAGATATTGTCCTTCGAGGAGGCGGATGAAGCATTGTGTACGTAGTTTTATCTAAAATATTCATGCTTCCACACAAACCTAAAGGTAGTATGCCATAGATAATAAGAATGGAACTGTAATTTATTGATTTTAATTTTGTGTTAAATTTGCGCTTGGTTCTTAAAGATGATTTATCCAGGGAACCTACCAGAAAGGAAAGGGAATTAACAATTAAACCCATGGCATTTAAACGGGTCTACAAGGAAATGACGATGACCTCCATCCAGCTTGTGCATCACGATGGAAATAGGAATCCGCACTTGAATAATGTTTAAAACATCGTGTCTTAACTTCTTATGCATTCCCTCAAGGATGTGCTTCACATCCCGTTTTTAGTGGGATGATTGTTGTATCACCCATCCCATTATCTCGTCTTTTTCTTGTAGGGCCCCCTGTTTGGTGCTATAAGAAATATTTGTATTAAATCAAACTATGATGAGGACATTTAAACCCTCACGATGATAATGCAAATCCATGTTCAGGAATGTTATGTATGTTATGAACCAATGATAATGCCTTGTTACCACTGTTAATAACAAGCATAATTATCATGCTTGTTCGTGTGAGAAAAATACTGCAACTTACAGGTTCCTTTTGACTTCAAGTTTTCAATTCCATTTAAGATAATTGTGCGCGGGTTTCCCTTTACAGTATTGTAATAACAGTGTGAATAGTTCACTTATATAATTACCAACAGGGGGAATTTAATCTTGAAGTTACAGACATTAAATGAACTATACCACATTGGCCCATGTAAACTAATCGATGTAAAGTGTGTAAGTATATGGATTATAATCCTTTTCTAAATCATCCCTATTTCCCATATCTACCAATTTGCACAGGTATTTCATGTCACATAATGAACATCTTACATTCAACTGGATACAGGGGAATAACATTCCTTCAACCTGCCGTTCAGTATGAATAAACACATTTACAATGGAACCGATAGGGATATTGTGCTGCCCCCGTAAGGCTCGGTACAGAACTACAACCCCCCAATAGGTGCCATATTTGCTTCTTCTTCCTCTGTGGCTTCTCACTTGAGCAACTAAAGAGGTGTTCGGTGGGAATGAGATTACTTGGGTTGGCAATGTTTTCACTCCCCTTTCCCGACCTTTGACACCAAAGGAGCCTACAGACAAGATGGAAGACAGGGGCTGTAGACACAAACCTGACACAGGGGAGGATGGGGTATCAGAAGCTAGCAGTCTGACACACACACTTGTTTGATGCTTTATTTCTCATTATAGGAAGACTACCACTATGTGTTGTTTTCTTCAGGAAGATTATATAATCACTTGAGACAAATATCATGTCACAATGATGATTCTGTTTTACATAAAACAATAATCAGAAACTGACAGAACAAAAGGACAGAAACTGAAAAAGATTCATAGCTCCCCAGATATTGGATTTGCAATAATTATGGCATATGATTAACATAAACTTTGTGCACTAAAGGCACATACCAATTATGTTATGACAGCTCAGCAGGGGACAGTGTGGCCATTTGCTATAGAGCCATGTTAGATTTTAATCCAATACTTTGACAGTTGGCGTCATTTCAGCAATCTAGTTCTTCAGTTGGGCAGGCAAAGTGATGGCATTGGTCTTTAGAATTATTCGTCTAGATTCCACTTCCCTGCATGCACAATTATAGATAGGCCCTCCTTGACATGTATAATTATACCCATTTGGTGGTGATGGAGATTAGATAGAGACAGTGAGCATGATAAATATAAAGAGTTGGAAATGGTTTTCGATAATGTTTGAATCTAAATTCATTTGGATGTGTTTAGTGCTTTAATCTAATGGAGTTAAATATTAAATGTAAAAAACAGTATGACCTTGCCAGGGATCCTCTTTCAGGGTATGTGCTTGAGCTTGGCATTAGATAGGAGAATTAGGAGTTGCTTTATATACTGGTATGGAAAGAGTAGTGTCAGAGACAGAGTGAATCCTCCGCTGGAACCTCCATACATTACCCATTCAAATCTATGAACACTCTCTGATGGCCCATGACGAAGATTTAAAATGGCATGGCTGTCCCCAAGCTGTCCAATGCAGAAACTGAGAAGATGATAAGACATTTTTAAGAGGAATTACCCGATCGAATTGATCTCCCTGGTCTAGACATGTCAGATCTGCTTGAGCTACCTCGTAAAGTGTCCATGTCGATTTTTATCTAATGCCCAGGGATTACAAACGATTTGGCATTTATCTCATCGTATCCCGTCTCAGAAATTGACTGAGAGAAAGAAAGAAGGAGGGAAGGAATAAAAGAAACATTGAAAGAAATTTATAGATTGAAAGAAAAAAAGAAAAGAAAGTGTAAGAGAATGAGAAGAAAGAGAAGAAAACTGACAGAACCAAAGAGCAAAACATCCAGTGTCAGCTCCCTCTCTTTCTTCAACAAGTCTTGCTTCTAGTGTCAGTAGAATTGGTCTCTCTACACTCTGTATCCTATTGGCATAGGACTTGTCGTCCATCGATAGGGGAGCTGGATCGAGTAGAGAACTGGAGAGGTGGAGGCTCTGTTTTAAACTGTTCCCCGGTGTCAGCTGTGACAGCAGTGGGGTCTAAAATCTGGTCCCATTTCTGGAGTCTTGTTGTTTGTTGTCTTCCCGCTGCTCATTTCTCTTGTAGTAAGGTGAATGGGCGTTGACGTTGGCGCACCTGGTGTTATTTCCATGGTAACCATTACCATGTATATAGCCTTTTTCCTAGTACATTTCACCATTCCAGGCAGCATGTTCTCAGAATACAACTGACAACCCACAGCCGACTGCTAGGGTCAGCAAGTCCCTATATATATGTTTTCAGCATAACACCTATCAACATAATATGTCATGGCAGGAGTCTGGTTCTAGTTGTCAATGGTCTCTCGACTATGTCAACTTTAATATAGCAACCCCACATATAACAGACCTTAACAATGCCTGACAATGCACCCTTGATATAGCATTTACCATTCAAAAACTATTAATGTTATATTAATAAACTCAGTAATTGATCAACCATCACATCGGTTCCAAGCTCCAATTCCATTTTCCACCACAAGGGCTACAAGAGGGACTGGACAAACTGCTTTACCATATTTGGAATGTGACTTCCTGCCAGGCTGTGCACAGGGACTGGTGTACAAGATTTGATTGGTCAAATCCTGTACACCACGTGTACTACAAGGACCAGTCAGAATCCCCAGCCTTTTCCTCGTAACTCATGAGGGACCAGGATGTATTAAAGACCCCTACACCAATGACAAAACCATTACCCCTATGGTTGTGTTTTAACACCGATTTATCATTGTAGTGAATACAATAGCTCTTGGTATTGCAAGTACTTCATTACCACATTAAATTTGATGTAACAAACGCACAGTGTATTTAACATGTAATGAACATTTTAATATTTTACAGTTCAATTCAGAACACAAAACTGACATTTGTTTTTGATAATTATTTCACAGTTTCAAATTTGGTCCTCAACACGAGTGTGTGCTTATTACAAGTAGGAAAAGCCTGGGATATTATTGTAGGCCACAATTTGTGCTGCTTGTATTTTTCAGCAATATGTAACCAGCCTCACTGTTCGTTATGCCCGCCGCAGCTACTTCCCCTAGTTTTCCTGTAGATAATTGGAATCCCGGAGAGCACTGTAGCATCTCGAGGTTCTTCAGTCAGGCTTCTTGTGTCGACTCTTTTCTTCTTGCTACATCATTCTATATGGGCTGGCAAAGTAGGGTGGTTAGGTAAGATAGAGGTACACAGTGCGGCTCAACTCTGTGCAGGGACGATGAGGAACGGGGACTTCAGCCTTAATTGAGTCTTAAGTTTGCACGCAAGGTGAGGAAAAGTAACTTCTGGCTCTAAATCCGGTAGTGATCAAGCCAGAGAATCTGAGAAAGGCATTTTCTATGACTGTGTGATATTATCTTTACACCACACAGTCTGTCTAGAATACAATGTTGGTTGCTTTAGATATCAAATTATTGCATGCAAGTGAGATATAGCACTTGTGGGACTGCTATAGGAAATATTGCTTCCAGACGGTGTGATTACCTAGTGGGCGTACAGTGACAGTCCCAGACGTCGTATATCCACCAGGTATAATGAGTGTAGTAGTAATCAGAAAAGCTTGTTCGAAGTTTGACTAATGCTACACATGGATGGGATTGGATATCAGGCATCCCTCACTGAAAAAGTAAACTCGCCCCCAGACTCGTCTAAGTGACTGTCATAAAATAAATGAGTCAAAAGTTGTCTAACATATCAGGTTACCATCCCACAAATAGAATCTGGAGCTGACAAATGTCGGGTTTTGGGCTGGCACATACCAAGTGGGTCTTCTATCTCCAGCTAGAAGACCCGCTTCCTTGTCACTTAGACAAGTTATTGACTCGTTTATTTTATGACCGTCACTTTGAAGAGTCTGGAGACAAGTTTATTTTTTGAGTGCTGTTGGTGGGTGAAATGTTAGACATTAAGGAGGCTTCCTGTACGGTCCACTCATGATCAGGAAATCGAACTCAGTTAGTACAACTTTATGAGTGTTACTCACTGACAATGTGAACAGGTCAAACAATCATATTTTGTTGTTAAATTGTGTGCTTCATCTCCCCACCCAATCAGTCATTAGCTTCCCTCGGAGACACCAATCTGGTCTCTGTCAATATTAATCATGTCCCCAAGGCGGAAATAGGAACTACTCCGGAATTGAATTCCATAGGGAAGATAAAAATCACCAGGAGGATGGCTATTCCAATTGGAATCTCATTCCATACAGATTGGCCTATTCCCAGCCGCATGTGCCAACAATCCACAACCCTCCTAGAATGAAATGTTTGTGTGTGTTCAGTTCCAGCTGATCATTAATTTTTCTCTCCAAGCAAGCAATACTAAGCCTAATATCTACATGGCTGAATGGGAATATTTTGCCGATTGGGCCATAGAAATCCAATGTAGAACTCCGCACTTAGAGCCCATTTAGCTGCTGAGAACTTTGGCCAATACTAATCTCAGGCCCATTTCGAAATATTTGAGCAGCTTTGGTACACCTTAAACAATACAGGTACTTTGTCCCAGATTCTGCCATCATCTCACTATGAGGTTATTTTTATCCATTTCTGCTGCCATTGCTATAACCCTAGCGGGTGATACCGATCTAATTAGGCAATTATGTAAATAATGAGGGGAATCATCACCGTCAGACGAGGCGAGCGAATGGTGTTTCCACCACTAAGCGCTAGCTACCCCGCTGCTGCCTTAAGGGAAAATGCGGAAGGCAGTTCTCAAGTGGGACCCATCTACCACGTATCAGGCTCTGCTCAGACTTATTAACAGGAAATTGATTTTTAATCACACGCCAGGAAATTGCTCTTTAGAGCACTACTTACTTCATTCTATCTTAAACAAGGGGAACCGCAGTAGCTGGGAAACTGCACGAAATTGCTGTTTTGGATGGGCAGGATGTTGAGAAAAACCATCTGGGTATGGTGGGCGAACATAATGACAGGATAAATTAGATGCCTCTATGTTGTGACATGTTGTGGAAAAAAGGATCTTACAAAGGTCCCTTTTCGCAGATCATGGCACAAATCCAGGTTGACACCCAATGGGCACAAAATTCTGTTTGACGTTGAAACAATATTGAATCAACATTTAATCAGCATTGACAACCATTTATCAATGTTGATTCAATGTTCCGTGTCCACTGGGCAGTTCCTACTTCCAGTCTCCCTGGATTAAAGCATCATCATTACCGCACACCTGGATGAAGCCATTATTGATAGTTCAAAACACCCTCCAGGTCCCTCTGTTGAATCAATAAAGTGGCAAATATGAATACTATATCATACATATGGAGACCTAAGACATACAATAAGGCAGTAGACTTTGGATGTGTATCAAAAATCAAACATATTTGATATTGTCAACTGTCTTAAACTGGTGTATTCTTATCGAGCGTATAAATAGCAACGTGTAACGCCTTTCACTAAAAAGCGGCGAAATTATTTTGATTCCCCCTTCCGGATATCCACCGACCCCCATCCCCACTCCCAGCTGTCCCTGTCCTTGAAAGAAAAACTCCCGACAGGCCTGCGTGCGTTTTTACTTGATCTCGAGGAGATGTTTAATGGCAAAGACTCCAACAGGATTATAATAGGAATGGGACAGATTCCAACTGTCTTTATTGACAATTCTATTCGGACTATCAAATGGTTCAAATGCAGATCTTGCCCCATTTCAGCGATAAGAAAGCTTGCTGGTCAAAGACGTCACCCAGTCCACAATATCACCCGGTCAAAGACGTCACCAGGCCAAAGACTATTAAATTGTATCATAAGACACCGCCTCTAGTAGATCAATTCTGTACATAAACAGCATCCCATATTCATGAACATTTTTTAAAGCCTAGAAGGGATGTCAGCAACTATTATACGTCATTAGAAAGCTTATGACGTCAATGTTAAACAGTATATTATTTTTTATCCTTCGTCTCCCGCTGCCCACATGTTAATAATTGAACTCATTCCAGGAATGAACTGTCATCCCAGGCTCAGTTTGCCCACGTATGCCGCCATAGAGCATGGATGCACCCAATTTATATGCCTGTTTAATGTCACTGAAAACATAATGCATAATATCATATGTAATCTACTGCTCACAATATCTTTTCTCTCACACCTGGACAACAAACAATATGTTAGGTAATAATAATATACGCCACTATGTTATATGAGGTGTCTTTTATAGAATTCGTGTGGGTGAATCTTATAAGGTGGCTATATTACTGATGTAAAACATTTTCATCAAAGTATCACACACACTGGAGAGGATATGGATAGTTTAAAGTAAAACTTAAAGTGCATAGGGGCATAATAGGCTTAAAAGAGATCCCCGATCGATGATAAATCTACTTTTCCTTTGGGACAGACTTGGTATGAGGCCGTGATGTGTTTTTGTATTATATATCTGAAAGTCTAAATATGGATTTTTTGACGATACGGATGATTTGAGATAAGACCCAAAACTTTAAAGTATAAACCTATACACCTTAAACTGTTTCACAATGTAACCTATTTAACACCCTCACCTCTCATCCAAGTGGGCGCGGAAGCTCAGCATTAGCTGACCCTCACTAATTTAATGATTGACCCTGGTCAAGTGTGTTGCTTTACTGAGACTTAAGCTGGTGGTCCACTTTATATAATAGAGTCAATGGACTGGGTTATGTCGGCAGACTTCTTGTTTTACAATGTAACCTATTTAACACCCTCACCTCTCATCCAAGTGGGCGCGGAAGCTCAGCATTAGCTGACCCTCACTAATTTAATGATTGACCCTGGTCAAGTGTGTTGCTTTACTGAGACTTAAGCTGGTGGTCCACTTTATATAATAGAGTCAATGGACTGGGTTATGTCGGCAGACTTCTTGTTTTACCCAAATAAAACGATTTGAAACATGATATCGGCCAACAAAACCCATTCCATCAGCTAGTGTACATATGACTGGCAAACCCAAGCACCAGGCTGACATAGATGAAACAGCGTCAAAAGGGAGTCCAGGTTGCCTCCAGAATGCTTCCTCTGTTTGGGGGGAGTCCATGTCGCCTAAGGGAGCCTAGGTGACTCTCTGGTTGACCTAAGGGAAGCACCTGGGGTCCCAAGTGATATCACCCAGAGAGCTATTATGACTCCCCCGGGTGACTCCTTTAGGTCAACCAGACCCTTGTGCGATCTGGACTCCCCCAGTGAGGGGAGTCCTTCTGGAGGCAACCTGGACTCCCATTTGACGCTGTTTCTTTTCTCTGTGTACCCTTTTCTCTGCGTTGGTACTCACCGTTCTACAGCTACAGCTGCTAAGGTGTTGACACTGGCGGATACTACCACGGCCTGCATGTAGGGAATGGCTTTACACAGGAAGGCCCCGAACATCCACTCTGCAAAAGAAAAAAGGGCACATGGTGAGACTCTGTCAATTAGTTTTCTTCGCTTCCTAAAATCTGTGGTCATAAAACGCTTGTTGCGATAGCGGTAGGGCTTTATTTGGCTAAATGTATAGGCCAAAATAAGGTGTTATGGCCAAATATTTTTATATTATTAGTCAACATTAGGTTCAGTTGTTTGTCCACTGAAATTCGCCTGATTAAAACCACCGGTTTCAGACGGCCGAGTATATGAAATAAAATATCGATGTTCTCATCCAAAATTGGCTTATCACATATATATATATGGCATTTTTACGTCCCGTATTTTTAGTCTGACCAGGGGCATCTATATATTTCCCAGATCATAGAACTAACCCTGTGGGCTATATCTGCTGAAGGTGACCTTATTTCAGGGTGTTCCCTTTCCTAATGTATATACATGTTTAGATCCACCTGTTCAGTTGGATGTGGTCCATTGACTAGAATAGTTATGACATGAGACACAGCTTCAAAATACACAATTTCTTAACTCACAATAATCGAAGAAAGTGTAATCAGGGTGCAAGTTTGATTATTGATACTTCTAACATCAATAGAAGGCCATCATTGTATTGCCCTTTTTGGAAGTCATAATGCACTAGAGCTCCCAATGAAGTAACCAGAAGGTGAATGACTACCCCTCAAAGTTAAGGAACGTCCTCAGCATGCTCCCCACATCGGGGACAAATCACTCCTACCTCACCCGACCCCCTTAACCTCATTGCTCCCACTTCAAAATCAGATTCACTTGCCCAGGCAGCTAGGGAGGTATGCACTGGTGATATGCCAATAAAGATCGCCTCCAATTACTCTGGGTGCCAATCGCTTGCCAAGGGGGACACCCTTGTTTGGGCATTAATCCGCATTCCTGACGAGCGACTGACAGTTACTGTGTGCCTCCCTTGGGAGAGGAGGAGCAGCTCAGGGCCTGGATCCCCTATCAGTGAGCTAGTCAGAGCTGCTCACGGGGACACCTGGCGGCACATAGTGTGTCTAGGGACTGCCAGGGGTTACTTTGAGTGCTGGATACTATGCCAAGACGTCAAATATAGAGAGTGAGGGTAGTATTGTGGGGAGTGGGAATGGATGAGATGAGAATGACTTGGATTCTGAGTGGGGAGTTATATCTTTATGGTTAAACTTATACATTGGTATAATCATGTTTATAACTTTATATGTGGGCAATGGGAACAAAAAGAATGCATTTAAACTTCATCTAATACAACATATCGATGTAATATTCAGGATTACAGCAAAACATTATTTAAAGGCGTAAATTTATCAAGCAGATCTTCATGGGGCGGGGACTCCACCTACAATTAAGCGTTGACTTTTACGTATGATAAGCACACATACATTCTCATATTGAATTGTATTTAGAAAAGTATATTGGTTGAATTTCCTTTAATTCTGATTAGGGGCCCAACCACGTCCTCTGCTCCACCTTTCCCCATGAAGGAGAGGCAAGGTTTGGCAACTATGTGTATTATTCCATAGGGCATTGAGATTCTTGCCTATATGCCATTTTTTACGGCTTGTAAATCGGACCATTATTAAGGTTTCTACAGCTTAAGCAGAAAGTGTATAAATTTTCCGTAATGTTCTTCAATGATTTACATATTAAATGGTTAATATAATTGTAACATGCAGGGAAACCCTATTTATTATCATTGCCAGTACAAACACTTGGTTTATATTTCATTTTTAAATAGCAAGATTGTACTCCAATGTCCAGGCCTGCAAAAATTCAGCCGGGCCTGCAAAGAAAAAAATCTACAGGACTGAATGTCCTGCATGGTGAAAAAGTTTTCGTGTAGACTGGTAATAGTCTATGAAATAATCACAATGAATACAAATAGATCCAGAGGATACAATATACATAGATCCCAACCTATTACCAAAAGAAACTGTATTGCAATATTTAATATTCCATGAAGTTTTATAAATACAAATGGAGGATACAACGTCCCAGATCTGCACATACATTCGTGAGAATTTTTCATCTGACATGTCTCATTACTTTCCGTAGAGGAGGTACCCACAGTGCTATATCTGACATGACTGCTGAGGAGAATCTTCCCCAATTAGGCTCCTTTCCAGTAGTTTCCTAATGAATTGTATCTTGCCAATGTCGGCTGAGATCATGGCTAAGCGAAATGCTATTTTTAAGATAGCTGGATATCGTGCAATGAGGTTCTTGAAAGGTGAATATACAGGTATACACTGATATTCCTAGGCTCCCTATACGACCAATCTCTCAGTCACTAGTACCTAACCTAGTTAGTCATCTTCTGGCTCCCTATACGAACAACCTAGGTAAGTTATTATTGTCAGGTTGGTCAGTACTGACCAACCCACCTTAGTCTTTTAATTTCCAGGGGGAGCCACTGAGTGGTCATTATAGTATCCTACAGGTGGCACCAACTAGTGGTATACAAATACAATACACCAATGATGAACCTAGGTTAGCCATTACTGACTGGCCCCTCAGTCATTTTTGAATATAAATTTGCCATTATGACTAACACACATAGGACGAACCTAGGATAGTCTGTACCGACTAATCCTTTCAACTTATGGATTTTCAGTGTACGGACACATTTCATAATTCTATATATCAGGTTCTATATATGTAGCCCTGGAGCCTTCCGCTCATTCCCTTCTTAGGGATAGTATAATGTTAGATAAGGCCAAAAAAAAAAAGGTGTGTTTCAGGCAACATGGTCAGAATGTCTAGGGTAGGTAGGTCGGATTTTTTCTTTTTTTCTTTTTACATAGAGAGAGTACTAGGAATGAGTCGCAAATCGACAAATCAACGCGTGACTCTCCAGAATGACTCCACAATTCCTCCATTGACTAGGAATATCAAGAAGTTGTTGGATATACCTCTTAGAAAGCCATTTCCTGATGTAAATTAATTTTTCAGGCCTCTGAGGTTACTGGGAGCTTGTTATTCTTGAAAGAAAAAAAAATCTCCAAAATTGGGAAAAAAATGCTAGGGTCGGCCCTTTTTTGAATCTAGGGTCGGGTTGCCTGAAACACACCCTTTTTTTTTTGGCCAAACTGTATGTGGTATAGTATTCTAATGGTTAATGGATATTTTAATAATAATGGCTAGTGATATGGATGCATAGCTCCAGGTATATTATTATACTATTATAACAAAGTAAGCGTAATGCTGCTTTCAACAAAGGCCAAAACTAATAATTTAGATATTAAGTCCCACACAGAAAGGTAATGTCCTTCATGATTTAAAACTAGTCCACTGCAGCTTACGGAAAACTATGCAATTTTAATGACAACGGATGTGTTATACTAAAAGTGTAAACATGAGTAGACAAGGACGGAGTGGCTGGGATGAATCTCACACAAGGAAAGTAAAAAGAGGAGGGTGTCATATTGTTATCTTAATTCAAAGCAAATCTAATTTGATTAATGAGATTTAAAGTGAGGGTTTTCTGCCTTCTGCACCCAAGGTCATGTAGTTCACAATTAGTATTGATTATCATATTATGCTCTTACTACAAAACATGTTGTGGATATGACGACACTAGTATTTAAACCACTATTGGCTTGTTAGTGTGCAGTATACATTTATGTTTAGGACCATTCTCTGAACACGTAGAACTAATTAAAGCAGGTTGCAGTTGCGTTTTCCCGAAGAACCGAGTTTGTATTTGTTCAAATATTATTTTACTGTAATGTTTCCTCTTCCGAACCCCTTTGGAAGTGAGGAGCAATATGGCGACTGCGGGAGTTATAGTTATATTTAATTGTTCTCAACCATTCTGATACCAAAACACTGGAGTACTACAGCAGTAAGCTGTTCATCTGTTCATCTGTCCTAACAAATGGACGAGAATCTGAAGGCCTTAGAAGGTGAAGGCAAAAGCGAGCATATCACCATACATGTGTGTCCATGCTCTGTATCTGACGCTGGCATTCCGCCTCATCAGTTCTCAAAACAACATGACAACTGATTCGGGTAAATATGAGGGTCAGCTCCTGACAGATGCTAATTCATTATCATAATAATTATAGTTGTCTCTGAATGATTTCAATCCAATAACATGGATTTCAACCTGTCAGTTTACATTCCCTTCTTGAACCATCAACAAATGGTTCCGTTACTGATCAGACAGGCAAGAAAGAAAACTTGGCTTCCTCTGTGGATAAAAAGGGTGATTTGTCCATCCAGTCGCTTCCCTTGTTTAACGCCTGTTGAGATCGTTTGGGCAGGTGTCAAGGCTTATTATCTATATCAGTTGCACCTGTTTCCTCTTTGGGACAGTTCCCAGTACAGTGTGTGGAGGACACGATAGTTTTTGTGAAGGGTCTTGAATGACCCTTTCTGGGGCTCTCCGTTTCTGTTGAATTATTCTGCTGCTTTTCTGCCTTTTTGAGGAGGGAAACAAGAGGAGTCTCACACTTTTTCTGGGGGGGGGGGGGGAGGGGGAAGTAGAAGAAACAGTCAAACAACATTCAAAAAAAGAAAAGATCCCTGGCGAATTGAGATTTCCTTACAGAATCATGAAATTTGTTTTCCCGTATCAACCCTGAACGAGATATCACTGCATATTTAGTATCAGTCATAAGTAATCAGTAATTGATGAAAGCATTGGCCTGGGAATCAGCTCCACGCTTAAAGTGATCAACATTATCCTATGACCATAACCACAATAACATACTGAAAGAACAGAAAATTTAAATTTGAAGCAACACAAAGCAGTCATTCTTGCTCGCTTGGAACAATAAAACCATTTCCAGGCAACCGCAGGGTGTGAATCATGTTGATTTTTGCCGACTTTGCTCTTTCGTTACAATATGTAATGCATTTAAATCATAATGATGTATAACTCGTTTCTCTAAATGAAAGACATCGAATACAATGCCATTTCAATATTCAAATGTTTATATATCTCAGTTTTAACGTTTTCCAGAAATATCATTAAAAAATAACCCTTTTCAACCTTAAATACCTGAAAACTGGACCAACAAGATAAAACTACCTCCACGAGTTTTTTTTGTACCAGATGTAGACACCAGAAGGTACAATATGGCCATACATGTCTAAAATGTACGCACAGATTGATCTAGACTTTATGATGAAGAATACAATAGACCTCATTAGAAAACTCCACTAAAATTTGTACTGTAAATGCTTCCATATTTGCAATAGAAAAGAGGATTTTGGTAATTGGCATTCTTGCATCTAATGACTGCAATGGCAACAGGAAGCTGGGTCATTGTCCTATGCACGTGTTAGCCTAGGATGGTTCGCCAAATTATTGCTGACTAAGGTGTTTGTGGTATATATCCAGGCAGATCCGGGGTCAAAAGTATCAGGCCCAAACCAATTACTTGGCTTTATACTATATGATACAGCTCGTGTGACCCTACTCCATGCCATGTAAGGGGAACAGTGTGCCACACCATTAACATTCTGCAAATACGAGAGGGGCAGTCATTTGTAAAAGTAGGGCGTTTGTTAGAGATAGCCCAAGTCAATTAGCAATAGGACTCCGTTGCTAGGAACTGCAAATTTGCCAAAGCTGAGCCTTATCTCTCATGACGTCTATACCCAGGTTGAGATGTATACCGGAAAGATACATGGCATTCCAGACCTGAGTCATGAGACAGAGTGATATTAAGAGAGGCCGACAGAACGCGGAATTTAGGGAGCTTGATATATCTGAGGACAATTTCAACTTACACTAATCGAACCCAAGCTGACATTACATGAGAGGAAATGGATAGTTTAGTACAAAATTGAGATTAAAGAAGAGGTAATGATTAACAAATGGCGCAATACCACAGAGTGGACTGAGGAGGAGTGTTGAAAGACCAAACAAGCCAGGTTATTGTAATTGTAAAGTTTATTCAACGATCACCGATGAAACATGAGAAATGGAAATTATGCCCCTTTGGGTCAGATAAAATCAAGACCTTTTTATACTGACATTTGAAGTAGCAGCCGAGACGGCCGTAGACAGTATCAACATGGTGTGTGCAGTGCTGCATGAGGGAATTTGTTAATGGCCATACTGTCCCCTTAGCATCTGCTCTATTTGGACTAATTAGCAGTTCTTAGAACGCCCTAAAAGGACATGCACAGTCGAGGGAGCAGGAAAGAGCACAGCACAGGACAAGGGTCGGGTGAACAAGGCCAGAGACAGTTCCCCTTAGGACTGACTAGACAATGAACTGCAATCCCTCAAGGCTCAATAGAAATATTACATAGAATTAACTGTCTGCACGAAATGCTGAGCAGGCATAAGGATTCACCAGCCTGTTCACTGTCTATTGCATGATTTATCCCAATAAACAATGTTACAAAAAAGATACATAGTAGTAAGTTTACAACATGTCAAAAGGTAATGGTGCAGCTAAAACAGAGGGAACTGAATACTTCACAATAATATTCTACTCTTTATAGACAACAACCCTTAATCTGATTAGCAGTTTCTGATATCGCATTCTGAGTATTGGTAGAGTAGATTATGACTGTGCTCATGCATTATATTGAAGCATTATTGCAAATACTTTGTGTGGCAGATTTTTCATGATGTGTTATACCCTAAATAGGGAACTAGAATATTTTTAAGAGCCCGAGTGGTGAAATCAGACATACTGACGTTTTATTATATTCATGGTAGTAGATATGTCTGACTATTATTATTCCCAAAGTCTCGTAAGAACAGGTTACCTCCAAAAGTGACTGGGTTTTCATCCTTTGTGTCTAATAGTTGTCAACGCTACGTCTCGGGATTCTTTCCTCTTTCACTTTTCGGGGAGCAAAACAAATGCTGTCTATTGTGTTCACGCTGCTTTACCGATTAACTGTCAGTCTTACAAGATATGATTTGATACTAAACCACCGGTCCTTAATGGTAATCTGCGCCAACTGTTAGGTAGGCAGCAGAATGTGTATATATGTATAGGCCGGACTCCACTAGGGCGACACTAGTGCCTGCAAAACGAGGCATTCTTTTAATCTATTGTTCTAGAAAATATCGCTCCATTTTGCTGCAGTGTCGCCCTGAGTGTCACCCTGTTGCTAGCGACACTCAGAACAACCCTGCGGCGAAATTAAGCGAAATGGAGCAAGGTTTTCTAGAATAAAGGATCAAAAGAACACAATGTTTCGCAGGCATTAGTGTCGCCCTAGTGGAGTCCGGCCTTATTGGTGCTGCCCTAAACAAGCAGCTAATGAGTATAACGGTTTTATCGTAAGCTTAGTTTTACACGTTGCTGACAATGGTACATTGATATTTATGTAAACATATTTTTTATAGCTTCAAAAATATCAGCTATAGAGATAGGAGTCATTCGGTAGTGGTGCTGTCGTTATGCAACTGGAAACTGATGCTGCCTCGGGGGAAGCAGCGGGTTTTCACCCCTATTTTAGCAGGGCGATAGGACCGGCCTTTAATTGGTTAAACAGTTAAAGACGATGGAAAAGGTAGCTGGAGCTTTCCATTTTCTTTCTATTGTTACTCCTCAGTCAGAATTATAACTACAGAATACTGTGCAGAATACGCAATAAGGTCAGAATTATTACTACCTAACAATTGATATCGTATCTATGATTGTCTATCATATCATTATCTATCATATCGAGCTGTGATTGAAATCCCACAAAAGAAAACATTACCAAATGTAATAAATGTATTAGCTATAGACCACGATATATAATGTCATGGGAGTATCACCTCCCTTACTAAATCGTATTTTGATCACGAAATTGTTTCCCAGGTATCATGATATCGTGACCTTCATTAATATAGGATATGCAAAACAAGAATGCTCCTTCAATCTCATCATTCATTATTGTAGATGTCAAGTAATAATAACTTTTACTTTCTCATATGGAATACAATATGAAGCAGTCCCTGCATTAGCACGTACATCCATTCTTTTTACTAGCACGATATAATTATTTGACCAGCATCACGGAATATGCGGCCTATTGCACCTGTGCATGACTAAATATTCAAGTCTCTTATCAAACTACGTATTGCCTTCTCCGTGAGGCATAACACTTCACAGATACTAATTGCTTTCTGGGCACGCCATTGATGTTTATTTCACCCCGCAACAAAGTGTATATATATTTCTTTGTTTGAGGGACATTATGTATTGTTTGGCATGGAAAATAACACCACGACTATAGTGTCTAATTATGCCATGGAATGGAATATCGAGGTAACTTGTTGCAAATGAAGAGCATGTGTGAACTTGAACTGTTTTATGATGCAGGTACCTCGAAGCCCACGTTGCTAGTGTTATTATAACAAAGATGAATGTCTCAATACAGCGCTATCTACAATTTAAATGGGTTTTGATGACCAGAATGGGATGTCTAATTTACATTGCAATTACGAGTACACAATTGCTTTTACATGATTTCTTGCTCTACACACTTTTAAAGATTAGTTATTGACGATTATTTAACAGCTCACATTGCTATGTATCAATCCAGTCTTGTAATTGTAAATAAAGATAAACTGAAATGGGCTTATTCAGATGGAGATAATTATGTATTCTGTGCATTCACCCTATTAACCATAATATCAGCTGTTCTTGCATGAACTCTTGATCAGCTGTTTAATGAATCTATTTCACAGAGCCTGAAACAGAATCAATTTCACAAAGCCTCGTCATGTTGCGAAAGGGAAACATCTTCGATGTTTCGGAACTGATACCTAGCATGAGTGCTGTCTACTCTGAGCTGGCTTTTAAAGATACAATTTATATAAGTGTTACACACAGATGAAATGATTTCCACTTCTAAATACAAAATAATATCATTCTCAAGATATCAGCCCATCAGTCAAAACGGCAATTAATATTGCACACTAATCACCTTCTGAGCACTGACTGTACCAAGCGGTATTCTAGCGAGAGAGATTATCGACTGAAATTTGAATTTCTTTCTGGGATGGACTGATTGAATGGCTGGTTGTTCAAATGACAATAATTATGTTGCTCAGCATTTCAGGGGTTTATTTCTGATGGGGAGTTGTCTCATTTTGTTTCTATAGCTAGGGGCTGTGTTTGCAATATCTCCCTGGGAGAGAAGATGGATTGGAACCATGTAGCCCCCACCCCTACCCCACCAACCACACCAACCATCCATCCCACCATATTATAGTCCCTCTATCATGCCATAGGAAGTCGTTGTTGTTTTCTATAGAGGATGTTTCTCACTTTATAGAGAAATCCATGGACCTGCACACATGATGTGCGGGCCTCTATACCAATATGTTGTGGTTATTTACGAACGATTTTGCCTGTAGTGCTATGTAGCTAAGGGGCGCTTCTACTGTGGATTTATGGAGTATTTTCCTCATAAACGTTTTTAAAACTTCAGGGAGCGCCAAAAATGCCTTACCTGTTCAGATCTATATGCGTGTAGTAGCGGAGGCAAACACACCGTCCACCCCAACCTTTTTAAAACTTTCATAATCCATTTCTTATATAATTCTTCAATAGCTTCAATGTAGGCTAGGACGAGAGCACAGTTTTTGCATGGAGAAGTATGACCCATCCTGCATTATCTCCATAGCAATGTTTATGACATCATATAGTCATGCATTTTCATAGCTATTATTGAAAAGTACATAGTCCATACATAAACTCACGCATTCCATAACTTTCATAGGGCAGTCAATAAGTCACCATCGTAAACGAGAAGGGCAGTCCTTCCTGAACGGTTTAGAAGGTCGAGGGAAACAATTTCTGGCGACTCCAAAACAGAGAAACATCATATTAAGCAAAATGGCAACGTATTTATAAATGTCAGGTCCACAAGTTCCCTCCAATTAAGTCAGAAACACTGACATGATATAGCGCCGTATTGACAGCAGATTTCCTTCATAGATTATTCAGAGTTTTGCGTGACATCATGCCATATATGGGCAGCAGCACATACTATGTGACAGACGTGAGAATGAAGGATGCTGCTTTTGAAAATGGTATCCAGCAATTAGGAGATCTGCCTTTGGGGCGTGATGTGGAAAATAATGGAATCATTAGAAGATAATGTATCTATGTTTAGTGCAATATGCAGACGTCCAAGGGCAGAATTCTATTATCTAAAGAGAATTGGCATGCGACATGGAAACTAGTTAACACCCAATAAGTGCCCCTATTTCAAACATGCTGATATTTCAGTCCGCTTCCTTCTGCTGGAAAACACAGCTAACATCAACATCAAACACCAATATCATTAGTTCAGTAAGGGAAGGTTCATGGCCCCTCTTGCCTTACCGATGATGACATGGTTGGGAGATGTTTAAGCAGGTTCAAGTTATCCACCCTCCGTATACCACAATACTTATACTATGGCGTGGTTCTAGGACAAGTACCCCCCTGGACATCTACCCCCTGGATATCTACCCCCTGCCAAGTACCCCTTTGGACATCTACCCCCTAGGACATTTACCCCCTAGGACCTTTACCCCCTTGGACATCTACCCCCTGGACTTTTACCCCCTTAGGACTTTTACCCCCTAGGACGTCTACCCCTTAGGACATCCACCCCCTTGGACATCTACCCCCTTGGATGTTTACCCTCTAGGACATTTACTCCTGGGGACATCCACCCCCTCCAGATGTCCATATGGTTGAATCATATCATATGAGGGGGTAGATGTCCCCAGGGGTAGAAGTTCTAGAGGGTAAAAGTCCAAGGGGGTAGATATCCAAGGGGGTGGATGTCTTAGAGGGTAGAAGTCCTAGGGGGTGGATGACCTAGGGGGTAGAAGTCCTAGGGGTGGATGTCCTAGGGGGTAAAAGTCCTAAGGGGTAGATGTCCAAGGGGGTACATGGCAGGGGGTAGATGTCCTGGGGTACTTGTCCTGATACCCTATGGGTTGGTTATTATATGTTTTATTCAATTATGATTTCATGTTAATTAACTAACTATGTCACTCATTCAGCTTTGCATTCTACATGGGTCACAACGTGATAAATAAGTACCCTATTAGGGCTGAATGTGTAAATAGTTTGAGGTTTAGAATTACACATCTGAACTCTCTTATCATCATTTATACACTGGGGTTGGGATAGGAACCGGCTGCTGCATTGGTAGATGTACAGCCATGCTCAGCGGATGTGGTCTACATTATCTAATATTATGTGATATAATAGACCATAGCCACTATAAGAGTGTGTGATATACACCTATGTCAAATGACAAACAATGATCGTAGGCCCAATTCAGGTCTGATCAGTTTTAATCAGGCTTAGTATAACACAACCACATACCAAAACAATGTTTCCTGAATATTATAATTGTTCATTATCACAGTCATTTATATTGTCCTCCCAGTCAACAGTGACATAAACTTGTTTAAACATATTTAACTGCCAGACAGAAGTGCTTAGGACAGTCCCAAAACGAGTTTCCGCGTGTTTACTTCCCATCCGTATGACACTAAAAGTTTTTGACAAGGGGAAAAGTTGCGAGTCAGGAAAAACAAAATGCAAGAAATGGGCTAAAAGTGCCAATAATTCTTTCTTTTTCTTATGGTATGGTGATTAAACTCTAAATGGGACTCTTTAACTTGTTAATTGGCACGTTCTTGAATTTAAATGTCGTCGGGGAACGACAAGTATTTCTTAGAGGAGGCTGGGTCGAAGAACCTGTTCGTTTTAATTGAGGATATCGATGAAGGTGCTGTGGACAAATGAACATGAAGACTTGGGTTAAGGTAAACATGCCCTCCGTAAAGGATTAACGAAGCTAGGCAAAAGTCACAGACAGCAGGTGAGACATTGTAATGGACACACAAAATCTGATGGAGTCTCCCTCCCTTCCTGACAGCCTGTTATAGAATTATAAAACCATCTGGAATATAAAAACTTGACGTCTGCAGACCTTGAAAGATAAAAAAGCCCATGCATTGTTCAAGGGCACACAGAGAAATATGAATTCCTAATTACGATTGTAGTCCAAAAATAATACCGTTCAATCCTGAAGCCAATATTGATTCAAACTTAGTTTAACTCTTTCTCCTATTTCCTAATATGTATTGAGTGTCTGAAATGTTATGGAATAGCGTCACTTGGGTTTTACATACTAATTGAGGTGCATTGAGTTGAATTTACACAATATTTTGGCTAAATATCCACATACACAGGGAGCCGTTCAGCAAAGCTAAAAATAAACAATTCAGGCGAAAATGTTGAGACTTAAAGAAACGAGTACTCAAATCTCACTCTAAATACTGCAGTGATAAACAAAGTCACTTTGGGGCTTTTAGGGCTTTTAGGAGCGCTTCAGTTCTGTCTAAGTGCTGAGCAACAGCAGCGTATTTTCCCTCCTATAATTAAGGGGCTGAACTAGCACAGCCAGTTAAGCCTTAAGGCTATGATTAACAAGTCATTAATGAGGGACCAACAATGGGCCTGCTATTTTGACCATTTTAATTATTTCTTTTGAGCATAATTAGTTGGTATTTTCTAATTACACGAGGCAATTATAGGCCATAGAGGTCAGGGTGTTGAATTAGAAGTGAATATTTGCAACTTGCACTTTGCCAGGAATAAACTGCTAAAAGCTCAAGATGCCAGGGTCCATTAGCTAATTTTAAAATGTGGGGGTTGTAGTTGAATGAACTTTAAAATGTGATGATTTTGATGACACCATTCCTACTATTCCCATACGCATTCTCTAGGGAATTCAATGGTCAAATAATATTCATCCCTTGGTTGTTTCTTTAGATGTGTAGCAACTCCCGTATCAGAACAGTCCCTATCTAGATTTGCTATCCACATAGAAGATTAAAGCAGACAACACGATCCTTTAAGAGAAAGTAGATAATATTGAAGCTAGCCAATAGATTATAACACTACAATGATAATATGTAGAAGGTAAGTATAAAGTTCTGTGTATTGTGAGGGGAAAAGAGAAGGTAGCCCTGCTCCTATCTTACTCTACAGTATCTAGCATATACTATTTTCTCAAAGGAAGCTTTACTAAGTGTCTGCTCCATAATGTATGTCTTCCTTGTCCCACACCTCTTGCTGCAGAGTCCATTAGGTGGTGTGACATTAGGTCTAAGTAGACCTGTGGAGATCTCACAGATACTGAGAGGGGTCACCCATGTCGTCAGAGGCCGACACCTACATAGCATATGACCTTTTGGGTGATGCTGACAGACATCTTCGTTGCTATTATGGTAAATGGCTGCTACTGGATCTCACTTAAAACTTAAATCTAGCTTATGTTTACTTTAAATACCAAGGCCAGCAATACCCATGCTTTCCTGTAGTGTAAACAGTATTGCTTTATACATGGAGGATCGCATGGGTTATCATATATATCCATGTGGCGTGAGCAGACGATAACATTACTGAGAAAATGCTTAGCTTCAGAGAAATTGGATTCATTGAAGCGAATTGGGCATTACACAAAGTGTGTGAAGTAGCGGTTGGATCTAAACATGATAACGTGTCATGGAGAGTAACATCTGGTCACATTATGCATGTATGTATAGCCTATGGTCTGTGGCCTCTTCACTGGAGAAAGGACATCTGATATAGACATTGTAGCCTTATCGGTAGGGTATTGCATTTATCATATATTTGAGAGGATGTAACTTTCAATGTAATCATTGGAATAAGGATAGCCGTTGCAGTAATCATCATAATCTACAGTGGTCGAAGGCACTTTACTCTTATATTGGATGTGTAAAGCACAACATATCTTCAGCAATATAATTTAACCTACGTTATCATGTCTTTTGATTATGCGGTAGGGTGTTCAGATGGTTTTTAGTGAGTGCAGAAAGGTTGGGTTTTTCATAGAGGATAGATAGACGGAATCTCAACTAAGATAATCCTGGAAGAATTGTAGCTCTAGCACTATTAGAACCATTTTAAAATGAATTTTCCTTTCAGAAAGTAAGGGGTTTTGACAGGACAGGAGGACCTTCTTTTAATATGCAGTGGATTGGGTCAGAAATAGCCCTCCCCTGCCAGAGTGTAGCTGGTGGTGATCAAGGTGCAGTGGAGGGTGACTTACATAGGGAATGTACTACCTCTCAGACAGGATAGCTCCACATATCTGTGTATTATGCTGCCTTATTTTCATCGGTTTATTTTGGTTCTCGGACAGTAGATACTAGACACATATATCCCTCCTAAAGTTTAAAGGTGATTTGATATACTTTTAGAAAAGATTTTACTGTAGCTCTGATTCTATGAGTCTGAGGAAAGGGTGTGACATGATGAAATGTAGGCCTATATCATGGCTTTCCAAATCAGTCATTTACAAAAGTATGCAGTTAACCCCGCATAATAGGCATTCTCCTACATAGTGTTTCTGGAGAGCTATAAATTTGCAGTGCCAAAAGTGGGTACTCCACAGGCAGCTCACACTTCCCAGTCCCCACTTACTCATTCAAATAGAATCACTACTCAACATGTACAAATCATTGCAGAAACTTCATATTGTGTAGACTGATAGCATAGCTTTCCAACAGTATAAGGATATCTATGTTTATTGGGGTCAATTAGCCATAGATAGGGCATAAGTGCAAAGAGAGGGGAAATGAGGGGAGAGAGCTTGTTGTCCGCGCTGTGTGAGACCACTGTGAACGGCCTATATGCGGCATAATGGTATATAATAGTATTGCCCTGGTTCTAACATAACTCTTAAAGTAACAAAATCTGGTTCGCTCAGTTTTATTTTTCAAACGTAAGTAGTATGGTGAAATTTCATGTATGCCAAGGCACGGTTGAGGCGATGAAAATGCCAGCTGTTCAAAGAGCCGAAGGGTCCTATCCAGAATTGCTGTATATACCTAAAGACTCAGGAAAAGTAGAAAATTCCATGGTAACCAAATAATGGGTACTTTACTGGATATAAGTCAAACTAGTGATTAGCAACTGGCCCATGACATTTTAGCTTCTGGACTAATTTAACAACGCCGAAATCAACCGGTCTGACGTGGTGAAAATGTAAATTTGAAAAGTACCTAAAAAGTAAGGCAAATCAGAATAATTATTCTTTTAAGACATTTCTTCGTCCATTAGTTATGTTTCTCCATCAGATGTTTATTACTTGTCACTCAAGAGGGGAATACTACAATTTCCCCAAGCTGTTGTTATCTCCATCTGACCCAAGCAGGAGGAAATTAGTACATGTTGCACCTAGGGTCTGGATTTAAATATTAACAAGATCCTTGTTAGAGACTTCGGGAGAAGGAGAGAAGTGTTTGTGTCTAATGGCGAGAATCATCTTCACTGGGATACGCCTCGGGAGAGGGATCAAGCAGTGCACGTGAGGCCACTGAGCTCCGCCTCAAATTACCCGATTCCTAGGGGATTTAGGATAGGATTAACCCTTTAGGGACAACATGATGCCTCAACTTTCAGTTTCTCTGGTCATGGCACCAGTGAGTAATTGGCCGTCTCTACATTGGTGCATCGTTGCGACCATTTGGGAGTGTTTCAGTCCGCTTCGGTCGAGATGATGCATGGATTCAGCCTTGACATATATGCGACTCGCCAGGGCTGCATTCATGCATCATGACAACAGCATTCAAACACTATGCAGCCCTTAAATGGTCAAACCATGGGGAGTGGGCTCTATGGTACTATCTGGATACCCTTCCTTTCTGCAGTGTATACAGATGTAACCATGTTTGGTCTAAGGGTGTGTTTTTTGCTTTCAAGACGGGTATGACAGAACCACAAGAAGGGGGAAAACTGAAAATGAAGGTGTTGCTTGCTGTGGCTGAGCCTGCCAAATGCTACTTTGTCTGCGTGATCGATCTCCCTATTTGGTTTCAGGCCTGGTGCAATACATTGTTTTGTTCTCTCCATGCTGCCACAGCAAGAGGCCTATCCCTCTCCCTGCGAGCCTTAGCCTCCAGCAGGGGTTGGCTGAGTACATGGTGGTGATTTATTACTAGCTTACATGTGTGAAGACTGTAGTAAGTCTCATTATATTTAGGCCCACTTTTCCCACTCTTCCACGGTGCATGGCAAATGGTGGAGTCGTGGGTTGTTCAACGGGGCAGCAAAATATGGCTTCCCTTGTTGAAACCAATAGCCCTGTAGTATATATATGGTGAAACCAGATATATGTTTAAAGGGGTGGTGCACCACATTACATTTCAATAAAGATAATTTCAACGATTATATATGGTATATATCTGTTATCAAATGTCCTGGTGAGGCATAATTTCAGGATCACCGCTTGTTGCCTTTCTATTGTGTCCTCTCAATATGTGAGTAATCTGATTTGGCTTAACTCGATGCAGTCAGGCCCGACTCAACTTGACAGTGTAAAGAGTTTAGCATGTAAAACTCAATCAGACCGGACATACCTGTAAGCCCCAGTGATGCTCTTGATCGCATCGGGTCTGATTAAAATGGTGTAGTGTGGCCAGAGCTTAAACAATTGGGGTAGAACCAGAATTGTACTAAACTGACTGTGTGTGGACTTCATCTTATCAGCGGTTTATATGGCTGTTTAATCCACTCATGTACACCCTATAGCTGGTGAAAGCTTTTGCGAACATTCTTTGTTTTTATGTTGGAGGATACTATATCCAAACATATACCATTAAACCGCTTCATCTAGCTTTATCGATATGTATAATGCTCGGGTTAAAAGCAAAGCACTTTGCTATAATGCTATCATTGCTTTAAAAGAATTATTACGATATAAATAAAAAGAAGTACTGCCTGATTCTAATCATACATTTTACAGTGGCTTAGGTACTCTGCACCCAACCATTCTGCGCTGGGGGTAAGCCTGGGGGATTTCCTCAGCTCGTAAAAAAACACGCTCGGTTTGGGCACTTTAGCGTGCAGCTCTGTCTGTGTACTACGTACATCTGAACTGTTCAAGCTATTTAGATGCCAACTGATATAGGTTAGAAGGGAGATCTCCTGATAAACTGTGTATTTCAATAAAATGCAGCAATAAATGTGGCTAGGGCATCCATAGGTTCCTAGGTGATAATTATGGTGACCTTCCACAAGGAGGGTATTTTCTGTGAGAAATTAATCAAAGAGAGCACACTCTGTTTCTCCTGTACCTAATCCCTACCCTCTACTATGGCTATTATTCATCCCCTGGTCATTGACCCCAATTATGATGAACACTAATCTAAGCATGGCTATGCTGTCGTCGATGCCCACGTAGAATCACCCTTAAAGTGTCTGCGTTACCTCCAGGCAGATAATTAACCTCATGGGGTATGCCTCTGAATTGCAAGCATGCCTCAGTCACAATATCAACTCCATTGCGATTGTTTATAGTTTAATTAGCACTGAGATATTTAATTCTCATATGGTTTGTCGTATTTTTTGCACTATAATAATGAGTTAATTGCAGAATTCTCAGCATATAGCATACTGTATATAATCATACTAGTATCATATGTACCCACAAGTTCACAGAAGTGTGTGCATGTCCTTTCGGGCGGCAGTAGGCTGCTTGTGTGGGTCTTGGGGTCTAGAGGTATGTTTATGAGTGGTATTACTCCAGGCTGTATGAATACAGGCTGGCCACCCATTGTAGGTGCTGGCTGTTCGGGCACTTTCGCCTGATCACCAGAGGCAAAATAGTACTCCCTCTGATAGTTATAAGAATTTTCCAAATATATTGCTATTTCCAAAATTGCCCCTTTATTCTGACTATCCCCAAGAGAATCCTCCATCCCACTTATCCCCACCTGCTACCTCTATCTTTCAGAATGTTAGGGTTAGATTTAGGCCCTGAGGTCAGGGTCAGCCTCAATCTCTTTACATTGATAATAAATACACTATTACTATTCTCTTGTAAGAGGTTCGCATCATTGTCATCTCACTCCTTAATGGTCAGCACAGGGTCTCCCAAGTCACAGTCATGTTTGGATTTCCAGCTTTCAGAAACTGGTCGACTTTGTCACCACCTTTATGAACATAGCCTGCACGTACCTGTTCAAATGGGGAATACTTTCCATGGAGGTTTTTCCAAAGGCTGTCTCGTTTATTCTGAATGATGTAACCTATGAAGGGCGCATTGACTCCACGTGCACTAGTTCTACCATTTGCGGGAGGGGGCATCTTGAAGCCCGGTGAAAAGGAGGATCGGCATGGTAATCATTGCCCTTACTGAACTGTCAACTGGGATACTTTCCTTTTTTTCAATCGGGCCAGTCTTTCAGCAAAGCTAGGTTGTCTTCTCAACCTCATCACCATTGGGAGACATGTTATATTAAAGTACTCCGTACTCAGTCTGTGTACGTAACCCTTTCTTAATCTATGCACAACCATAGCTGATAATATACAGTACTCCAGAAGCATGTTTTCAGGCGACGGGGTCAGTTCCTCTTCCTTTTTACCCTTGTATATATCAGAGGCGTATACATGTACCCAGTTAGATACCTAGCTGTCATTTTATACTTGGTATGCTGGTGATATCTGCCTGCCTTTTCTGAACAGCCCCGCCAGCTGAACCTAGATGCTGAGGGGAGGTGGGGGGGGGGGGGGTGTTGAGGTTGCCTGTGCTTTGATACCTTCCGTGACCTTGTAGTCTAACGACTCGATCAGCTCTATATATGAGCAGCCAGTGCTCCATCGTGCAGTCTTGCTCTAGTAGTTCATCCTGTTCTCGTTTTAGGTTTGGGCTAGTATTGTTTCTCATTTTATGTCTTTCCTGACTTATAAATAGGAATAATCTACACGTCGTCTACGTTCAAAACAGCCAACTTACCCCTTCATTTTAGTCACCTATACGGTTTATCCTCTTATGAATGAATGGTTTATATCACATTTGGGTGGTACAAGATAGACGTTTAAATAGTTGTTTTTGTCAGGAAGCTAAGATGGCATTGGGAGGGGGATTCAATCTTTCTAGTACTCAAGCATAGCCCTATGTAGGTCTTCATCTCACGGGCGGGCACCTGCTCCTCAGGATCTACCGATCCCCTGTCACCTGCCATCTTTAATTTGTGTTTCCTTCCCCCTGGGGTGGGATATGTGGAACTGGATATATAGATGTATTTGCCATGGTATGTTGTTGGCTATGGTTCTCTTAATCCCATTACTCATAGATCTAGCCCTAGATTCCTGTCTCATAACTGGGTGAGAGTTCCCATGCATGCGCAGGTCAGTATTCTGATCATTGGATCGATCCAAGGCAGTGCAGCTCAGACAACAGCGGTCACTCCCCGATCGCACTGCATGCATGTTTGTATTTAAGCAAATTTAAGATGCCTTAAAGGAGCACTTTAGGGAGTATTACGTTCAGCAATGCAATGCAAATGTCCCGGAAAGACTTTAAGTGGCATTTAATCGAATTGAAAATGCTCCTTTTAATGCATTTCTTTAAGCATATATAATTGATTTAAATTCATGCAGTGTTAAGTAACCATGGTCTCCTGCTTTTTAAATCCAATCCGGGTAGCTGCCTTATGCTTTGTAGGCATATTGTTATGTATTGTATGATATGTAGTCCAATAGATCATTGGTATATGGACAATAACCCCGGAGCTCCACTTCCCATGTATTGTGTCCAGACCGCCATGATATTGGACCTCTGTGAATTTGGCGAACACCTATATATGATATATACCCACCAAACATATCTTACCTCGGGCATATCCTTGTATATTTGTATACAAAGTCATAGAGAAATGAGGAGAGTGTAACTGTAAGGAGAAAGAAGTCAAAGTAAGTTTTTATTCTTGCACGGAACAACCGTGATGTTTTGGCACAACTTATTTTAATCTTAACGTTTTACCGGACACCTCTGTGCATGGGCATTGGATATTCATAAAAAGACATTTCAAGGACGACACCCAATATTTCTATTGTAAAATATTTCAATGTGGCTTTGAGGCCGCTGCAAACTCCACATTACGCTCATGTTCAGAACGTCAGGTTATAATCTTTTTTTTGTGGCTGAAAACAAGTGTCAGGTTCATGACAATCAGATGAGAGAACAGTATTGCGATAATCCTTCCCAGACACAAGGGTTTACGTGTTGTTTAATTAATTTTGGAACCCCGTTTGTTTTTACCACTGTAGCGGCTTTCTTTTATTTGCAGCACATTTCCTAGTAAATGACAACTGTACGGCTTTGCCCTTCTTATGGGGCCCGCGGGATCGATTAGATTCCTTTTAAGGCGGCAGGAATGCAAAAAAAGGCTTCTCCCCAGGGGGGGAGTGAGTCTTGGTTGTGGATGGAAGGTAGTGGTGGGAGTCACACTGGAGACTTTTATAGAAGGGAGTATTTACAGAGGGAGGACTGAAGCAATCTGTTTAGTTCCCGAGGCGTTGTTTTACTCTTGCGGAAGCCTGAAAGCAAGATGTTACATCTGTATCGTCTTGAAGGTACGCACCATCTATAAAAAGAATATCCTATACAAATGGCATGGTTCCCATATGTGCATAGAGAAACACATATGCAGACATAAAGTTCTATCCAACTGTTAGGAAGATGTTTACAAATTGTTGTGTTGGTGGGTGTATTTAACCCCCAACTCCCTTATATATCAGCCTAATATACCGGTCCTCGCTCCTCCCCGACTCTTGTTGGAAGGGCAGAAAGAATTGGACACATCATTGAAGCTGATTGTTACTTGGTTATTAGGCCGCAAACTTCGAGTCGGACTAAAAGGCATAGACAGCTAATAATTACATACTTCTTCTATTCATGATAGATTACTGAGCCACATTTCCTACTTATCATTTCATAATTCATCAGATCTGATTGTTGACATACGGCAAAGGTTTTGCATAATTAGCTGTCAATTACGGTAGTTATTTTTTGTCAATTATCTTCGCTTTATGCAAGGCAACTGTCGGGATGGTCTTTTGGGAGCTGGTGCTATTCAACTTTGAAGACAGTTTAGTCTTGTCAAAATCAATTCACGCGACAGGCCTGCTTCCTTAAAGTGTCTACCAAAGACAACACTGTGGAGGAAAAGTCTGGGCTAATCTGCTCTTCTGAATTGTCCTTAAAGGAATCGGCGTGTAGCTAACCACAAACAACAGCCTCTAGTGATAGTGAAGTTGCGCCTCAGTCAAAAAGCTTTTATATCGGTTTTACTCAACAGCCTTGGGATTATCACTACAGTGTAAGCGCGATCGAGTAATGGCTCTTGGTCCATACTCGTCAGGCCTTTAATGGACACCTTAAAACTAAATTAGACCGCAGAGATATCTGCTGATCTACTGCTCCCTGTCTTCGCCGGTGAAAAACATTGTCACATAATTAATATACCATAAGGGTAGGATTAGAATAAGGGAAACAAAATACACAACGTCTGGGTATTGTATTCTAACTCAAAGGAAACCTATGCTTTTTTAAAGAAGAAATCTGTATGATAAAGTCTCTCAGACATTGCTTGCCATTCACTTGTTCCTCTGGCCAGAATCACCGGTTGTCCATCTCATTTCGCCATTTTACAGCAGCTTGTAAATTTGCCAGACTCCATAGAAATTCTTCTTAGATCTGGCCATTGCTTACGAGATGTAGTCAGCAACGAATTAGGTAAGCTCAAAGACATGGCGACAGGTTTGGCAATTGCTTCCCCTTTTAACTATTCATAGCCCCTTCACATCCTACAGATCACATTAAATCAGGGGAGTCCTATTTAAGAAGGAAGTGGGTAAGGTAACCATTCGAGCTGATTGAATACCCCTTTCAAGTTCTATGACGGTCATTAAATGAACAAAGGGTGACATCTGACAACTGAAATCCCACCCTCTTTTTTACCACTATTGCGCAAAAGCAATTAACGCTTATCCCCATTGCATGACATTGCAAATAAACAAACAAATACTTCAACAAAATCTTCTGGATTGAATATTAATGTCCCCCTGGATAACTTAAATATTTCAGTTTTGATTATTTTCACTAACAATTCCCTCTCTGTGTAAGAAGGGCGGCTACACATAGCCATTATGTTTTCATCCTAGTACATTACTAGTGAATGGGACATTGTGGACCAGCCTAATGCTGGTACAGGGTGATATAAGGGTGGCCATTATAGTCCACTATGATGCTTTAAGATCATAAATGCTTTACGACCATGGTCTATGGGGAACACCCTGTACCATTGACCAACGGGCACTGTAAGCAGATAAGGAGATTTAACTGATATATATATATATACATGTCAGTATCTTGCCGAGGTAAGTGATAAAGGTTCTATGCGGCTCTTCTTATCTTCCCTCTTCATGATTCTGGTTCTAGGGCAATTGATATAAAAAAGATAATAACTTCTTTATTTATTATCAATATTCGATATGCCTGGGGCCAAGTAACCATCAATCTTTTTGGCTTCGCCTTATTTTTCTGTAGATCATTCCCAGTGACCAGCTGGTGACCACCTAGGTTTTATCTTCTGTCCTTATGTCATAAAATGTTGTCCACGTTACTCAGCTTTAGGGCCATAACCCATTACCCGATTTGGAGGCATTATCGGCCGATACATGGACAAAATTATACTACAAAGTACTGCATTGGGTCTGTTTTTTGAGGGTGTATCGGCCGATAATGCCTCCAAATCGGGTAATGGGTTATGGCCCTAAGACCCCATGTATTTCGGGTATCATTGTGATATATTGATATTTTCAAAATAGTTAGTTCTTACTATAGTTAGAAAGTATGTACTTCCTTTCCCTCCCTTTTTTCCTCGAGGGTATTTACATTGGGTCCAGAAAGACATTCGCCGATAGGAAATTTACTTGTTACAAATTACAAACACAACTAGGGTTTGCCAAAGTGACTCTGCCCCGCAAATGTCAGGTGGTGTGCACTTGTGTGGCATCCCAAGTCTGGGGTGTGACAAATTAATTCGTTGTGCCTACACTAATGCCCAGTGTTGCACTTGTTGGTCAAGGCTTATCAAAAAGATTCTTTAGGCTTCTCTGCCTGACCTCCTGTCCTTAGGCAGTGCTTGCTTGCTGCAAAACAGAGAAGTTCTTGACAGTGGTAAAATAATAGTATAGAACTACTATCCACATTCGTGCCCAACGCGTCTGATAATGAAACTCAAGCCTGGAGCCTGTGAAGAGTCTTTCTCATCAGTAGGGCTGACTGACAGTTGCCTGATTAGCTCACTTTGCAGTAAGTTTGCTTCTAGATTTGATGGTCGTAGGTTCAAGACTCTCTACTTACTAAATAACTGTTTCTAAAAATGGAAATTGAACCAACGCACACCAAGGAGTAGTTGGTGAGCCTCTAAAGGCTCTACATACACATAAAATCTTGAAACTCACCCACAAGGAGAACCCTTACCAGTGATTGTCACTGATGTCATGGGTTTCATTTTACACTAAGAAAGCATTTAGTACCTCCAGCATGGGCAGTCCATCTGGTTTTAGGGGGCCATCTTATCTTAATCAGCTAGTTTCTTGATTCTCTCTCTCACCTCTTTTTTCTCTTATCTGCCCTTATTGGCAGTGTCTCATCCTGGGCTCTGTATCTATTTGGGTAATAGATCCATCTCACTGATCAAGATGCTATCAGGGCTTGGCTGTAGTGGGAAGTGATTCCAACCTTGGAAGGACCATTCAATATTCAGAGGGTGTGGTGTCAGGGGACGTGACCAGGAGAGCTTATAGGACTAACTGACAGAGAGCCACACAGGACATGTTGGGCTCGGCATTAGCACTTTTCCACGCAAAGCCCCTCCGTTCTGTTTACCCTACCATTCAGTATTTTTAAATCTCAATCGCACTTGGTTATCATCACCATGACGACCTTAGGTCATTTTTGATTACGTCTCCCTTTGGTTGTCAAAACGAAGGCGTTAGGTTGTTTCTTCAGGTATTGTTAATTTGAAGACATAATATATAGTCATCACTAATAACACTCATCCATAGTCATATAATCATCGCTAATAACAATAACATCAGTCCAGATATGCCTCAAACCCCAAAGTTGTCACACATAAGGGCGCATACTGGTACATAGCTGCTACCCAATCTCAACTGAATGAACTCTCTGCATATCTCTTTTTGATCATGACCCATAAGTGATAATGGGGGTAATTAATTTCCAACAAGTTACATACTTTCCCTGCTAAAAGTTTAGCAGGTTAAGTAGAAAATGCCTCTGTTAAATCTTCTGCGGGAATACCAGGACAATACAAAAACAGTATTAAGGACAAAAGCCTTGTGATACAGACCCTAAACAGGCAGACCAGTAGACACAAACACAAGTGGCAGTATGATGCTGGACATCCGTTCAATCATTGCTGTTTGCCTGAAGGTGGGCTGTGTACTTCCAGTGGCCCCTGTGACATGCCATGGGTGACTATATTTAGCGCCAGCCTCTACCTTGGTAAAACGATGCATGAGTTTAGTATCAAGGTGTACACTGCATGGAAGTGCGTCCAAGCACAAACAAGATACCCAGATAGTCCCTCCTACTAGTAATAGGATGTAAATCAAAATGTATATCTGACTTTTTAATACACTCCACATACAAGTGGCCAACATCGATTAAAGGTCGGTATAAATCTCTTTTTGAGTGTGAGTACAGCGGTTGATATAATAATTTAAGTAAAGTGTTTCACAAATTCAATAACTATTCAATTAGCAAACGTTACTTACATATTTACATAATTAGTGACACGTTTAGGAAATAATGAAAGTGTGAGACAGAATTCAAGGAAGATTGATTTGGAACATGAATAATGAAAACAAAATGGCAAAATGTATTGGACATGTCAAAAGTGAATGGATATGGACTTAGACACTGGCAGTACTGTCTAGCCCCAAGTAGATTCATCATCTTTTCCCTTTATCTTCTTCTTTAATCCACGTACCTTCAAGGTGTCCATTAAGATGGATAGCAGGAGGCTAGCAGCACAAGACTTTCTAGTCACTTCATCGGTAGGTCCTGTACAGAAAATGAGAGCCAGCTTTTGCCGCTAAATGACCTGTAGGTGGTCTCCCATCCATCTTATATAATCCACTTACTTACCTGCCTCTCCACCACTACATACCCCACTATCTTCTCCCCCTCTTAAGCCCTCACTCCACCAAAAGTCCTAGTCAATAAACACTTATGAACCTATTGACCAAGAGGCCGGATGATTGTGCCGATCATCTCTCCTTTTAAGTGTCCCAAATATCTGTCAATGTAATCAGATTCTATCCCATAGGCCATCCCACTAGGTCAACAGCTCTTTTGAAGTTAATAGATGGCCCACAGAACATTTATCATGGTGACATCACAGTTGTATTCCTCACCTATATGTATATAGCAAAGTTATCAATATCTGTAATTAGGTAGGGTGCAATATGTTTGGATACAAAATATCATTGGAAATTCCTCTGTCCTAAAACTAGTAACGATTTGATGCAATCAAAGCTTTATAGGTTGGTGCAGGCGGGGTGGATGGGAAAATGAACACCCGAGGAGGTGTTTTGCAGGTGTGATCCAAACAGACCCTACAGCATGACAGGTCTGAAGGGTGGGTGGGCGTCTAGCGAGTTGGCTAGGTGGGTCGTGCTTACCAGGCACTGACAGGGGTATTGACCTGATAGTGGGAGCAGACTGTTTGTCTGATAGAGGGGGCAGATGTTGACTGGACGGGGAAGTGGATCCATATATTGTATTGGATTAATTAACTATGATTAACACCTGCCTAAGTTATGATACATAGATATGATAAGTATTGCCTGGATCGCAAAAGCTGTTTCATACATTATTTATTTGAATTAATCAAATGATCCTGCAAACGACTTCCATGACCACATTATGCACATCCTAGAATCTCTAGAAAAACTTTCTCACATTGATATGTCCCATTAAAAATGCATACTTAACAGTTATGTTTATCATATGATATATATATATATATATATATATATATATATATATATATATATATATATATATATATATATATATATATCCCTGTCATCCCATGTAATGCAGCTTCTCCTGTCCGGCCCCATCACATGCAGTTTCCTCTGGCTCTCCTTCTGTTGTCAACACATGGTCTTTTTCCGAGCTCCATAGGTCTTTACAGTTTACTCACCGGGTAGCCAGAGGGAAGGGCACACAGAGAAGTGAGTTGTGGGGCTTCCCAGGCCTAGTGCATGGTATGGCACTGCGTATCTTACACTGCTTGACATGCCACCTTCATCAGTATCATATAACATGGTCAGAGGGGAGAAATATTGGCTGGTTGGCTTGGCTTGCCCTCACAACAACTAAGCCTCTGGCAACTGTAACGGATCAATGCAATGCCTTAACAGATTAACCTGCAATCCTAGCACATATATTCCTATACTTCTCACAACTCTTAAGACTAAAGAAAGATATCTTGAGTATATGTGAGTATGTGATCTATTTATGATATATTGGTTGATCAAACCCTTTGGTAGCCTATATAAACTACAAGGACACCACAGGACAACACACCGAATACCAGAGCTGCAACCAGGTACCTTATTATTTAATCACCATTTAGAGTATGCAGGGCACATTGCGATTTAAGAAACTTACTTGGTTTTAGCTCTGCTCTGCAAATCGGTTTTTCTCTCAATAAGTAATTCCTGAACTCAAACAATCACCCCATGGAATCCAACTTATTCTCATGGAACAGACGCTGTCTATAGATGTAAAATTTTATATGACTTCTCACAACTCTTCATCTCATCAGTCAATATCATCTTTACCATCCTTGGCTCATTAGCAATAACCCTTGATCATCTTCAGATAATACATGTCCTTATTTATAGCTCATGTGGAGCTTGCATGATGCACAATCAGTGTCTATACAAGGTACATCATGATATGGAAACCCCATAGTAAGCTTGTAAAAGGTTCTCACATGAAGGCCATCTTTATACAGGTATCAGAATATATGTTGGTGTGTTTATATTAGTCTAGGAATGGCCAAAATACAGTCACATGCACAACTTGTGCCTTTGTCTCTCAACTGACAAAGGAATATCTCCAAACAGACCATGAATCACATTGTTGTAAATGTTGTAGACAGGATATGTTTGCCAAAACTTTCATCCCTCCATATTGTGTCTGATATATATATGTTATCCTAAGGTGTTTGCCCACACCAGGCAGACTAGAAAGCAGAAAGCACAGGTGACACTAAAATGCTGGACGGCCTTCCAATCAGTGCCCCCAGCCTGAAGCGGGGCCATGGACCCACAGTGGTCCATGATGCATGCCATAGGTGGCTGTGTTGGGTATATATAGCCCAAGCCTATACATCAGTAAGGGGATGCAGGTAATCACTTTCCATCATGATGTAGCCCCATTATAGTGCATCAACCCAGATACTCCTACATACCAGCTACTTTACTCTCCTAAGATACTCAGGAAGAAGTGTTTGACTCAGATTTAATAGCCAGCTTCAATGATCTTTCCAGTGTTTTATTTTCTTATTAATCTTTTGCATGTTCAATTGCATTGGTACAATGTTTTTACTCCTTTTAAGAGAATGATATATTGTAAGAAAAAACTGAGTGGTAAATTATTCCATGTCATAAAGGTGACATGAGGCGACGTCGTGGAATTGAAAATAAATTATGTCCTAAATATTCACCATCCGTTATTTTCTTCTTTTATCCTCGTACTTGAAAGTGTCCACTTAGTTTAGTTGAAGAGGATTTCGTTTTGTATTGTGTAGTAAATGTATTACCTGCCTTGCCAATACATGTACACTACTACCTGGTGTGTCCTCTATAGCTATATGGAGAAATTGTGCGATTCTCACTTTGTACATGTAGTTGCAAAGCTAAACAATATGTCATCACACTACTTTTTCATCGACCGTTACTCTATTTATCTGATTGTGACTATAAATAGGGATGATTTTATACATCCAATAAAATGGTATTGAGAAAAATAAATTTGTGAGAACTCATCATCATTTGCTCAAGGAAATTAATATGCATAGTGATGTATCACGTCATTAGCTTTTAGATGTGAGTTGCCTCAACAGCAAAATATTGATGTGTATTTAATGAATAAAACAGCTTGATCATTGTAATTCCACCACTATAGTCTACATATACTATCATTGGAGTTTCTATCAGGGGAGAGAAAATAGCTCCACAATATAGTCTGACAACGAAACGATTTCCCACCCCCCTACAGAATAGACCGTTCTTGCGCTTTGCCACTACGACATGAGAAACTCAGATATCCCAGCTGCTTAAGCTTGCAGTACACAGAAGTGCTTTCCATGAGTGTTGGGTTAGGGAAAGATCCGAAGGATTTGGGTGAGCTGAGAGGCACACCATTTCATATGTATTCATTGTTATTTATGTATCTAATGTTATTATTATTCGTGCCTAAGACTACTAACATTTCGCAAAACATACTTCACCTTGCCTGTGTTGTGCTCTTTAATCTCACTGAGGTGGAGCATGTGCGATGAGGAAACAGGAAAGCAGGCGCCTGTGCCTGAATAGATGCAGAGAGGTGGTTCTAAAGGCCCAGAGGCTGGGCATTCTAACATGAATAATCTAGAACACCCTAAAGGTGAAACATTTCACATCATATGTAGGGTATAATGTTGTTATCCCCCTCTACCTGCTATCCTGGAGGGACACAGGGGTAGACAAAGACCTAGAATCTAATACAAATCCAAATAGGAGGTTGAACATCAGGAATGACTGTTAACAACAATATAAAAAGCAAGGTTTCAGACACTACCTCTTGACATATCACTGCTTCCAGCACCTACACTGCCTTTGACAAGCATCTTACAAAGCATCCTATGGCTGCCACTCCACCTTTCCCTTTCTTTTATTCCCTTCCTATCAGTTCCTGAAGCAAAGATGCTCCTGTCACTTAATCCACCTTATTAATAGGCCTTAACATCTTCCGGATGTCTATCTGGTCTATGTGCCTGTCAACCTATGTGAGGAGGTTCTCTGCTGCCTGCCTCTATACAGATAGTCTCCTGCTGGCATTATTCCTATTGCCAGCATGGTGTTGTTCAAGAGGCATCTGCATCCTGTTGCCTTTAGCAATCTAGCCTGCAGGTGGGCCGAGGAAGGGCAAGCCAGCAGTGAATTGTTAGGTTGAGTGGCTTGCTATACATTGAGTGGCATGGAGAGGCTGTCACGGCCTGGCTTGCCCCTACCAGAAGCTGACAGAAGTACATGGTTTTATTGAGAAGAATGGGTGGAGGTAGTAGACTCTTGGCATCCCCTAGCCTTAGGTGAGCTTCTAGATATGGTAAGAGATCCATGCAGTTGACTATATCCAGGTAGTGAAAACCTCAGAATGATTAAGCCCTTATCCTCTGTCACCCACCTCCATCCAAATTGAAATGCAAACCAAAATGATTTACCCTACTATGTGCTAGTATAAAGTTGAACACTATAATATTATTATAACATTCTTCTAGGATAAATCTAAAATCGATGGAAAGTATTACATGGTTTTGCTGGTGCGTATTTGTTTGTATGGTATAGCTCAGACGACAGAGGTGTCCTTTGCAGTTCCCTGTTACTGGCTACTTCGAATTCATTACTGTCTGGATGATAATGCTATGTGATGATGCCACGTTGGAAAGGTATAAAATATGGCAGACTTGTCATTTTTGCTCCAAAGGAGTATGTAAGATTTCCTTTATCCCCCCATTCAGATATATAGATTATGCATTAGAAAGCAGACTTAAGTATATTTACAAATTACAATAACATGATCTTATAAGTAATGAAAACAATAATACGTGAATGGTAGTGAGTCCTTTAATTAGTGTGTTATGATTTAAAAAATTGTATCTAAAAAATGGGCTTACATATGACCATGGTGTGCATCACTTCATGGTATGGGGCATTACCCATCATGGCGTGGTGGCCTATACTGTGTATTTAGCTTCACATCCTAGTTCAATTAGCACCTTTATCTACACTATGGTTGTCAGTCTTACCAACTTTTCATTTTGTAAACAACCCAGAAATAACCTCAATTCAACAGCTGTTGCCATCATTGATGCCCTCTCCCCATGTCCAGTGCCTAGACGGTGCCAGTATAAAAATATTGAGAATGGGACATAATTGTATGAGCAGATGTACAAAAATGGTCATCCAAGGTTAAATATACTTAAATTGGGGGTCTCAGCATTCAAATGAGGTATAGCAGACTTGGACATCCCTTCTAGTTTGTGAGAAATGGCTTCACAAATATGGCATTGCTCTGCCCCAACCCCCCAAAAACACTGTTTCGGTGATTATATCTCATAAGCACAGTTAAGTAAACTATAGACAGCCACTGGCCAAACCTTTCGTCAAAGCATTGGATATAGAATTGATAAAATTCATGTTGCCATGCCAACATCCTTTTAGAGGAGCCCCTATCTAGGCTTTAAAAGATGCCATTTACATTTGGAATATAAGTGTGCACCAATAAAGAAAACATACATCAAAACGTGCATTCATTGAACACGTTTGGTCTATTTCTGCCACTGTTATGCCCTTCTAGTGACTGTTTAAAAGCTAGTTTCAAAACCGTTTGGACTAACTACCCAAGGTTTCTTCTCTGCTGCCCATGTATGGCTTGTACGTTCATTTTATGAAGCAAATACATCTCAGGTTTCATGTGGAGGTTTGAGGTCGCAGCTGTTACATTTTACAGCATAATTTGTTTGAAATGTCAGCAAGTTTAGTCAGGCTGTTAAGATTAAGCTATCCTTATTTCACATTTATTTGAGGAAATGAACCACACATATAAACTGGGAATTACGATGTCTATGCTCATAGTGGTGAATTTAACTATTTGTAGAAACATTGTATGGGAGCATCTAAATGTCCAAATTCGGAATTATCAGCAATACGGTTCAAGACTATTGTTGGATGTTAACAAGTTTTGAATGGGGTTTTATTATGAGTCATTTTATTTTAATCATTGGATCACATGTGCAGACTTACATGGTCAATATCCCATTAAAAAGACGAATCACGACAAGGGCTTTCCAGCGAACCTCAGATTTACCTATCGTTCATGAGAATTGTCGGATTTAGTGTGCAAAATAAGCTGTTTTGTGCCTATTTCTATATGATGTTTCTTTTTCTCAAACATTACTGCCTGGGAACTGAACGTTTTTCCTGAAGTGTGCCCAAATCTTTTGTGAATTTTATGAGCATTAGAAGAATGGCTTGTGGTTAAGCTTTAGTGCAATAGACCATGGGCAGCAAAAAACACCTCAAAATCAAAGAATGGAAATACACAAAAATGTCAAATTAGCATCAGGTATATAAAGCATTAGCGAATAAAATAGGTCCATCTTAACAGCAAAAGGTCAATGTAGCTGCTGTAAGCGACCGTTGGCAGTAGACTCTCAATAAGATGTAGTTAGAAAGATAGTTAACATGTATCATTTCTTAGTTAGTCTTTTTAAGTTGAAAAGACCAGAAAACTAAATCATATTCAAATTTATTGATGTATCATTTGGGTTATCTATAAAATATCAGAGAGTTAGCACATCAATCAGCTTATCATCTAAGCAACCATGTGCAATAGAATTGGGCATTAAATTACCCTAAATCTGCATACCCTCAGGTCTTTGTATGTTAACCTTTACAAAGAGAACTCCACACCTATAAATTTTATCCATCAGAAGAACCACAATCTATGATTCCCACTTAAGGCACTTAAAGATAACTTTCAATAGCTCCAGTATAGGCAGTCAATCTGGTCTAAGGGCATTCATATCAACTGATATCTGGATTATCTCTCTCTTAACTCTCTCATATCGTAGCTGCCGTTATTAGCATGGCTTCATCCTGGGTGCTATATCGGTTTGGGTGATAGATCCATCTCACTGATCAAGCTGCGTTCAAGGCTTGGCTGTAGTGAGAAGGGACTCAGTTCTTGGAAGGACCATTCAATATTCAATGGGTGTGGTGTGAGGGAACATGACCAGGAGAGCTTATAGGACTAACGGACTGTAAGCCACTTTGGGCTTGGCATTAGCACTTTTCCACCCAGACCTCCCTTCATTCTGTTTACGCTACCTTTTCTGTATATCCAAGAGCCTAATTACACTTGGTTATCTATCTCATAGTCTTGGTTATCTATTTTACTGTCAATATAGGTCTTTAAAAGGAGGGTTCAGCAAAGACTGATCAAATCATCGTGCATACTGGATACCTATATGATATAGCCAACACGTTTTGTTTTGTGTTTATTGAAGTGATGGACAGCTGTTCTTGCTTACACCTTTCTTAAAGTCCCACTAAAAGTTAAGACATTAATGTGCAGAAGGCCATAAAATACTGCATAAAATGTAGATTCATCCTATGGTGGGACTACAAATCGATATAATGCCGAAAGCTACTGCATATCTTCAATCTGTATGAGCAACACGACCTTTAGCTCATCACTATTGTATTACACTATTACCCTTATTTGTCTCTTTGATCTCCCTCTCTAGACTACATATCCATCTTATCAGGGTATATCCTGCATGGTGAACACTCAATGGCCATACAAGGTATTTAGCTAGTTGATGATGATATTTGCAAAAATGACATGCAATACACCTATTAGGCCAGACATGTGTGTACAACCTACAATTAATGTTATAAACCTATAGCACATGGGATGATTTTTCTGAGAATGAAATGGTGCTACAGTAAATTCTGACAGTCAGTTTCGCCTTATTCCCCTTTATGCGTTTGAGAAGTTATTAATTTCCAATAACTAACATATTTTCCCGTGAAAGGTTTAGCAACATCAGCAGAAATTGCCTCTGAAATCCTCATCTGTGAGGAAAATAAGCACAGTACAAATCCAATTATTATCATTGATTCAATAAGCCTTGTGATACATACACTACATAGGCAGACCCAAACACACTTCCCCATATAGTGATAAAAGTATATCCAGTTAGTGCTGTTCACATTAAGACTGTGTACTTCCAGTAATCCATGAAACATACCATGGATGACTATTATAGCTCCAGCCTATACCTTGTTAAAGGGATGCAGGTAGCAGGGTTGGTATCAAGGTGTAGTGTCTCCATACCGTGATATTGTTTTTGATACCATGTGGCAATCTCAATTATACTGAAAGTGTGAGAAAGAATGCAAGGAAGATTAAATGAGAACCTTAATTATGAAAACAAGATGGCAAAATGGAAACCATTCTGAAAAAAAACTGGATTTTCTATTGTCTTCTGAGAATTATTCCAATTTTGATGTGAACATTTTATATTCGGAGTCTGGAAATTGGCACACATACCACTCTTTGGTTGCCATGGAAACCATTCCATTATCCTAAATTGAACATTTAAGTCTTTATCTCTTGAGAATTACACCAGTAACTCAAATTAAAAACCGACCTCAAAACCAAATCTTCATTAAAAAGACACGTTTTTAATGTTATTTTTGATGTATCTGATTTGACTCTATTTGAGTATCTATTATGGGATATAGTGCAGTTAGAGATTATCTAATACTCATGTTCTTAATACGATTCCCGCAAGAGTACCAGTAGTATCTTAGCCTACGATATATCATTTTAAGGATCTTGACACAAACTTTAATTGTTATTTCCCTACTATTCACTGGCCTGGTCACAAATGTCTTCGGAGATGTGAAAAGTATTTGGACTACATCTATAGATGGACTTGGACAAAGGCAGTACTGTTTTGCACTAAGTTTATTCATCAACTTCTTTCTTTTTCTTCTTCTTTAATCCATATACCTTTTAGGCGTCTATTAAGAAGGCTAGCAGCATAAGGCTTACTAGTCATGTTATTGACAGGTCCTGGAGAGAAAGAAAATGAGAGCCAGCCTTTGCAGCTAAAGGACCTGTAGGCGGTCTCATCTTATATAATCCACTTACTTACCTGCCTCTCCACCACAACCTGCCCACTATCTTAAATACCCCTTTAAGCCTTCATTCCACCAAAAGGTCTACTTGATTAACACAGAATATTGTACGAATGAACCCAATGACCTTAACCAGATCTCCTACAGGAAGCCCCTTTTTTTCTGTCCTGTCACTACTTACCAGACAGTACACAGAATGTTATGTGATATACCTCACCTATAGCTACGGTATTTGTGTCCGTAGTAAGGTAGGGTGCAGTGTATTGGGATACTAAATGTCTACCATGGGGGGTTACCTGCATTGCCTTACTGGGCTATATACCCACCAAGAAAATGTCAACTCCTAGCTGTTAAACGAATTAGTGTTCGATGCAATCACCCCTTTATTTAGCTGTTCCAGTCGGGGTGTATGGGAAAATGACCACCAGAGGAGGTGTCTTTGGAGGTGTGAGCCAAACAAGGTATAGAGCATGACAGGTATAAAGGGTGGGCGTACCGTAGGGTGTGTCGTGCTTACAACACACTGACAGGCGAGTTGACCTTATGGTGGGAGCAGACAGTTTGGAGAATAGAGGCGACAAACGATGCATGGAAGGGTAAGTGGATCTCTTGAATTGGACTAATTAATTATGACTAAGACCTGCATAAGTTATGGCAGATAGATGCGATAAATATTGTCTGTATTCCAAATGAAAGCTGTTGTATATATCATTTTAATTTGAATCCTTTTAAATGATCCTAAGGAAGACTTAGATAACCATATCCTCCCATATATATATATATATATATATATATATATATATATATATATATATATATATATATATATATATATATATATATATATATACACACACTCCTCCCAGAACCCCTAGAAAATGTATCCTAGCATACAATAATAATCATGCCTCATCAATAATACATAAATAATATGTGTATCATATCCAGATATTATGCTCTATGTTCCTGTCAGCCTATGTAAGGGAGCTCATCCCATACGACCCCATCACTCAGTTTCCCGTAGATTTTCTTGCCAACACATGGTCTTTCACTAAGGTATATAGGCATCCTGTGACCTTTTACACTTTACTCTGCGTGTGGCCAGAGCTTGCAGAGGTAAGGGCACACAGTGAATGGAATTGTGGAGCTTCACTGGCCTAGTGCTGGGTACATTGTGCATGACACTGGATATCTTAGACTACCTGACATGCCATCTCCACCAGTGGAAAGTGACAGGGTGGCTGTATCACATTGTGAGAGATGTTGGCTCGGCTTCCCCTTGCAACAACTAAGTCTCTAGGAACTGTGCTGTTGGCTTTAGCCTGGTAGTGACAACGTCCACTTCCCTATTCACTATGGATCAAAATAAGCCCTTCTGCTTACCTGGTAAGCATAGCATACCATTCACCAACCCACCTCTTTCAGGCAGGTATGCAACGAAACAATATGAGGTGTGATGTTCTAGGGAAAATGTTAATAGCTGTGGAACATGCAGCAACTTATCTTCATCAGCAAACATATCCCCTCATTTTCTATTATTTATCTTTATGGCCAAGTCTATCTGAATATTTCTCTTTTTTGGTAATAGACCAGGAAAGCCTACATTCTATAGTCTTAGGTGTGGACCAGAGGTATTTCGAATTCATTCTGGATTGGACCATTCAGTATTCAAAGGGAGGTGACTAGGTGAGGTAAATTCACCAGGACTGGCTGTGAGCAGTCTTGCAGGACACTTTAGTCACTGCATCAGCACTTCTCCACACTAGGCCCACCTGCGGTACTCTACAATTGCTTTCCTTTTAACAGCCCAATAACATTGGCCAATTCTGGATTTAGCGTCTAAAGTAAGCATTCCACCAACACCGGATACACATTTATTTGTTTGATATAGACGTTTTTTCACAAGTCCTGTTGAAGTGTAATTAAGACAAGTATAAATCCATTATTGTCAAATGGAACAAAATAACATAATATCACATGATTTCAGTGTTCTGTATTTTGCAACTGCAAGAAAAAGCCCAGGGTTGTGTTTGAATAATCATTCACCACCATATATGTATATCACATTTCATTTGGTGTCAAAAAGCTTTATTCTTGTAATGAATGAACACAACAGGTCATTACATTCTCATAACAGATCAACATGCAATCCCAGCACATATTTTCCCTACTCTTTCCATGTCCCCTCACCCCATCAATCGATACCATCATCACCATCCTTGGCTCACTGCCAAACATCCTTGTCTTTCCAACGTTCATCAGGTAATGGCTGTCCTCCATCAGGGTCCATGTGGAGCTCGTATGATGCAAAATCAGTGTCAGACAGTCTGTACAAAGTATATTGTGACAGGGAAATCCCATAATAAACTTGTTAAAAGTATGCACTTGAACATCATCTCTGTACCTGCATGATCTTATTTGAGGATGTTTAGATTAGTCTAAAAATGGCCAAAATATATTGTCAAATTAACAACTTATGGCAAATGCTGAACAGCCATCCAATCAGTGTCCAAGGTGTGTGGTGGGTATATAACCCCAGCCTATACATCAGTAAGGAGATGCAGGTGATCGAAATTTCATTGTGAGTACATCCACCAAGATACTCCTGCATACCACACAAAATTTAAGATAGTAATTATAACCTACCTTAGGCAAAATAGTCACCCAGATGACGAGAAACACATCGTTTTACATGCCAATGATGTAACTCAGATGCTTAGTCAAAAAGTAACTAACTTGTGGTAGGGACTAGCTCCATCCCCCTAGTCCCCAGCAAAGCAAAGTCATGTTCCGCATTCTAGTTGTTTTTCTTATAAAGGTAAGGCGGGATAACGTCATGGAATGAGATTCTCTCCTCTAGCATTCATCATCTGTTATTTCTGTTTTAACTTCAGGGCTATTGACAACAGTTTAAAGAGGAAGTGTTTTAAATAAATGCACACTACCCCTTGAACTATCACTGCTCCCACCACCTGCACTGCCTTTTACAATCATCTTATAAAGCATCTTAAGACTGTCACCCACCCTTCCTCTTTTTTTTATCCCCTTCCTTCAGTTCTTGAAGCAAAGATTCTCCTGTCACTTAATCCACCTTAATAATAAGGCCTTAACATCTTCCTGAGACTGCCTGCTCCATATGTCTGTCAACCGATATGAGTAGGCTCTGCTGCCAGCCTCTTCACTGAGTTTCTCCTGCTGGCATTCTTTCTGTTGCCAGCATGGTGTTCCCTTTCTCCAGGAGATATCTGCATCCTGTTGCCTTTAGAAATTTAGCCTGAAGGTTGGCTGAGGGAAGACAAGCCAGTAGTGAATTGTTTGGTTGAGTGGTTTACTATACATCGAATGACATGGGGAGGATGCCACTGCCTGGCTTGCCCCTACCAGCAGCTGACAGAAATACATGATTTTATTGAGAAGAATGGGTGGAGGGAGTAGGCTCTAGGCACCTCGTAGCTTCGGGTGAACCTCCAGATATGGTAAGAGATCAATTCCACTGACTACATCCAGGTAATGAAAACCTCCACAGGCTTATCATCTACATAGGATTAATATAAACCCTTCGTCTGATCACTCACTCATGATCCACCCACATCCAAATTGAAATGCAAATAGCAACATAGTTACCATGTAATGTAGAATTAGAAAGGTTGATAGCCATGGTAGCCGAAACACTATTATGACAGCACAATATGATGACACTGTCCTATATAATTATCTAACTAGATGATTGCCAAAATATTGGAAAGGGAAGGTCGATATAGAAAGGATGTTATGGGTTTGCTGGTGCCCAGTGTCCAAATGGTATAGTTAAGACACCATAGGTGTCCTTTGCAGCTTCATCTAAAAGGCTACTCCATCACTGCCTGAAAGACAATGCATTGTAAACATAGAGGGGGATCAAATATGACAGGGTTATGGGAACAGTAGACCATAGGTGGATATTGTATACATATTTAACAGGCCTACAATGATGTGGTCAGTGGGGTGTTTCACAAGGAGAAAATAGATACAATTGATTTTACATGTTTTCTAAGACCAACTTAATATCACCCAATGTTAATTCTATCTTGGTGTTTCACAAGTTTCAATTGTATCTATGGTCATATACTTAGATACAATTGAAGATAATAATGCGGCTTGTGAAACACCAACATAAGACTAACATTTAGTAAAAGTAGGTCAACCTTAATAACCATGTAACATTAATCTTAAATACGCTCACCTTGTGTATAACCAGTTTTTTTTCATCCTGAACAAACGAATATTTGCAGGGATTCTTGTGTGTAGTATGAGACATATATTGCATGACAAAAACGTGAAAAAATATGTAAGGAAAATATTAGCGGGCATGGTATGAGCTCCACGCTAATATGCATTGTGAAACACTAATACATTTGTTGTATCTCAATTCTGGGCCAAAGACCCTGACTTAACATCTTGGTTGCAGACCTTTGTGAAACACTTTTTAGAGGCAGTATACAATTAATACAATTAAACCAAATGTCGGTCTTACTGGTTATATACAATTAAGTCCTCCTATAGAAACACTTATTCTACAATTAATTGTATATGGCCTTGTGAAACACCCCACAGGGTACGTATCACATCGAAGTGTTAGTGGGCAGTTACTACAACACCCTAATTCGTGGTATGAGACCTTATCTCCAAACTGTGGGAACATCTGTTTATTGTTTCCTATTCTACAGCACTTTAATCTTTTCTACTAGACTAGTTGCCCTGTCCAAACCCAACCTCAGCCCACTTCGAGCAGCCTGCTTTGAAACATTATACATCCGATCCATCCACCAACAGCACAGTGCCACTACCTCTATATGGCCTGTACCATTATCTTGGTGCCTAACTCTCTCCCTACCCATAGTATAACCATCCCTGTCACTGTCTAGACCTATGGTTTCCTACTCAGAGGTGTCAATGAAGGTACCTTGCGTTGAACGACTATCCTGAACTTAGTCCCACCAACTTAGTTCCAATCACGACGTTCTAGATTAGGAACCAGTAACCAGTAACATCAGATAAAACGGATTGTGGATTGCACTTTAGTGCATCTGTTTCTATGGCCACCAGCATTTTCGTCAGATGAAAATTTAATGCACCTATTAGAATGAAAAAGTGTCCAAAGTTGTTTTTCGTTAAAATAAATCATATTGCCTGAGGCTTGTTATGGTTTTACCTTAAAATCAATAGATCTGGATAAATAATTCGAGATAATTGAAAGGCAATCAAGTCAGATTTTAAGAAGGCAATATACCAATGTTTACAATACTTTAAGTAAAAGGCTCAGCAAGATAGTACAGTTTTGCCGGACTTTCTTTCAAAAGGGAGTTAGACAAGGCTGGATTCTCTCATAAGGGTGGTCATTCGGATTATTATTTTTAATGAATGTGACTTCCTTTCTTTTCTCTGTGTACATTTTATGCAAACCAACCCTAGTTGCAAGCCCGCACTGAGCCAATTTGGTTTTAGCTCGTTTTGGCTGTTTAAAGTTGGGCAAAACTCAGCTTGGTTTCATGTTGGGCAAATGGCTGGGCTGAGGTGTGGCCCTGACCAGGCTGCCCGCTTTGGGCTCAGATCGGTTTCAAAGTGGGTTGCCCAATTTGGGCTCAGGTCGGTTTCAAAGCAGGCTGCCCATTTTGGTTTCATGTTGGGCAGATGGCTGGGCTTAAGTGTGGCCCCAATCGGGCTCCCCATTTCAGGCTCAGATCAGTTTTAAAGCGGGCTGTCTGATGTGGAGTGAGGTTGGATTTGGACAGGGCAAACTGGTCAGTTACACTAGATGTCACTACTATACAATATAATAGTTTTCCAACAAAGACAGATGAAATTTATTTTATACAATAATACAAGAAAAGGTTAAAGTGCTGTAGAATAGGAAACAATAAACAGATGTTTGGAGATACGGTAGACTATTATATTTGAATGATGAAGAGAGGATTCTCTAAGCAGCTATCCACAGCTGATCCAGTGTAGACACTATTTCTGTGGCATTACAATTTGCTTAACACAGTCTCATAAACATAGGGAATGACAGTTGACAACTGTAAGAGAGGAAGTACACAACCTCTTGTATTTCCACTGCTTCCAGTACATACCCTACCTTTGACAAACATCGTATCCTCTGCAAAGACCTTACTGCAGCCTTCCTCCTATTTATCCCCTTCTTAGCAGCCCCTAAGGCAAAGGCTCGCCTGTCCCTTAATCTGCCTTATTAATACAGCTTAAGACCCTCCTGGTGTCTATCTGCTCTATGTGCCTGTCAACCTACACAAGGAGGCTACCCCACTGCCAGCACCTTCACAGAGTCTCTCCTTCTCGCAATATTCCTATTGCCAGCAAGATGTTCTTTTTGTCCTGCAACATGTTGTGTTTAGCTGTGGGTGGTCAGGGAGTGGGCAAGTGATGAAAAGTGGGGTCGAGTGACTTGTCAGACTTTAGTACATAAAGCAGCAGTGCCACCTCTTGGTTTGCCCCTGTCAACAGTGGACAGCAGGACGGTATTTCTTATTTTATTGAAAAGAATAAGTGGGGAAGTAGGCCAAGTATCCACTGGACTTAGCTAAGCCATATATAGTATAATGCTATTATGCTTTTTGACTATTCATATGTAGAGTAGCGACAATTTTCACTTACATACTAATTCTTTAAATAATAGTCTACCTTTTCCTACTTATACACTACGACCCTCATCCTAAAGTACCTCAGGGCCCTCTATCAAAATGATATTGAGGCTCATTGCTACCCATGCCCAGAGTAGGGTTGCCCTGCCGCCTACGCTGTAACCAGTGACATAACCAATCAGAAGCCGTAAAAACTTTTACATTCTATCATACGCCTAAAAAATCAATTCCATGAATACAGAACCTTAAATAGCAATTAAACTGGACGAACTGGTTCATTTTTGAAAGTCAAAATTACATTCACCCACGTTCCCAAAGTAATATAAGTTGTTTTTGAGCAACAATGTTAGTTGGCCCCATATGGATTTTATCTGCGCAGGCTGGGTAACACAGATGGGATCCCATTTAGCAGCCCACCTGTGACTCGCATGGGACCCATGAAGCAATGCTCACGGCAAAGTTTGGACCGTCAGCACAGGATTTTGGATTCCCGAGCTGACATTATTTATCATCAACTCGTCATGCAACCTGAGCATCAGCAATCACTGTTTGGGAATTGTGAACAATGATGTAAAGGTATCATTACAAGTAATCAGTGAGGTTTTAGGACGTGTCATCTGTATTTAATCTGATCCTCCTTTCGTCGCTGACCTTTTCCCGCTGTTTTCAATCCAACTGGTATTACGTCAGAATTGGTATTTGACATAAGGTGTTATTGCCCCTTTTCATTAGGCATTGATGCACTAATTGATATACTAGAGAAACAAGGATGTCACAAAGTGGAACCTTTATTTTATCCCCAAAATTCAATGATAATCAATAAAGCTATGATCCAACTTCATATCAATTCGAAATCCTTCTTAGACAAATGTATTAAGATAGGCAAGGGTGAGGCATTATTTTAATTGGTTTACACGAATATGGCCCGTTTTGCCAATAGAAATAGACAATTTCTGTGAGTGAAAATGCATATTTTTGACCAAATAACGACGATCTTGACCTAATGTCATAGCAAGACCATGTTGAGGAGGTCTCTTATGCCACCAAATTGAGGCAGGAAAGAGTGGTAAACGTCAAGCCATGCATGGTGTTGGAAATGAAGAGTTTGGATGCAAAACGACATATATCCATTTTGAGAGTTTTGAGATAACAGCACATTTTTAATTTAGAAGAAATGGTGAATAGAAAATATTTTTTTCAATCACTTATGATTAATGGACAATAAATAAAATATCTAGAAATCGATTATTGAAATCCTTGATTATTATTGAAAGAGAAAATAGCTGATTAAATGTGATTTTTCAGTTTTTTTGCAAAACGACATAAATCCAAAAGTTGTTTTTCTGTATTTATCCCTAAATTGGTACCAGGCATTAACTTTTTATTTTTTTTACGTTTCTGGTTTGAGTAGGACATCAATGAAACACCAACATGTGATCATTATAGATCCTTGCGTCATATTTCTTTAATTTGAATATAATGCCCAATTATGTTTTTTTGCAAAACGACATAAATCCCAAAACTGATTTTTTGCAAAACAACATTTTTGACATGCACATGCAGGAATTGAGAGCCATACATACAGAAACAATGTCTAGTAAGGTGGTTTTATGTCGTTTTGCAAAAAAATGCTTTTGGATTTATGTCGTTTTGCAAAAAAAACTGCATTTTAGGCAGACTCCATCTACTATTTGAGGACATATTTTGAGAAAAATTTTCCACAATTTTTTTTTATCTTGCCCTAGGCTATAGCTATAAATAGTTTTTTTCCCGTTTTTGTATTCTGGTGCTTATGTCGTTTTGCATCCAAACTCTTCAAATATTCATCATAATTATATAACATATTTAAGGTTGCTTTGTAGTTCTTTCACGTCTGTTTATGCAAACTGATTAGCCTGATATAGATAGTCATATTGACCTATTTGAAAATTCCCTCAAATTATTAGGGATTCTAAAGCTTAAGCTTCATGATAAAGCATACAAAGATTTCAGACTGAGCGTACAATAGCAACACAAAGTGAGTGGATCCATAAACTTGACGCCTTTATACAATTTCATAAACATTCCATCCTGAGGATATCATAGAAAAGTCTACAAGAAATCTGGGTTAGGCCCAGTTCTTTCTTTCATTTGAATACAATAGATATTAACAATATCCTCCACCATCCTGCCATCCCTGCCTCAAATCGAAGCCAGTATACAGGACTTTCTCTTTCCAATGCGTCTGTTTACATTCGTTTACAGCTCTGCTTTGTCTTTTAAAAGACAGGCCTTACACAAACATGTACATACGGCAGCCTCTTTTTCTATGCCTACCAATAGGCTTCACAGTCCACATTCTTCTTGTACTAGAAAGGACATATTGAATTCCATCTTGGGTTCCGCATCATTCTGATGGTTACTGGTGAAATGTCAGAAACACTTCCTTGTTTCAATCAACCCTGAGGCACAAATTACTTCTGAACCTTGGGGGAGGATAATTCATCATACATCTCCTTAAGGGCTTACTGGTTAGCAACGCTAGGTAATGGCCCAGGAGGGCATGATGTGCAGGCAACAGGTTATAATAGCATCAGGGAGTAGCTTCCCTATAGGCTCATTATATAGGCTGCGGTGAAGGTGTATGTTACAACAACATGTAAACAAAAACAGCTGGCCATACATGGATGCATCTGCCCAATAACAAGGGGCTTTGAATTTGAGACAGATTGGTCTGGTAACTTAAGATTCAGATGCTTGAATAGTAAATTCTTTTGGTATTTACAATCTAGTACTTGTTTTTATATATTTGAATCATATATTTAATAAGGTAGCATATTACGTCATCCCTTGATCTGTGGATTGTGGATTGCCTTTGATGATGATACTCCATCTTATCAAATCATTGGGAATTAAATACACTTATGGGTTTAGTTTTAACTGATTTAACTGCTTGACCAGCGTTGCCCTGGCTGGTACAAGCAATATCATGTCAGAATATAATGTAGAAGTATTGATTATTAACTGCATCACAGTCCATTCTCATTCAACCTAATTGGACAAGGACCTTCTCCCCATTTATATGATGGGGTTCCCAGTTTTCTGGTCGGAATTAATAGGCAGCAGATAGATGATAAGTCATTTCAATTACTCTGCCATCTAAGGATGACATAGTATTATTAAAGTATTACTGCATATACGTCGTGTTTAAAATCAGTCGTTAATCTACTCAATGAGCCTTGACAGGAGATAACAGCACACACCCGCATATGCCACAATATTGCCTACATTGGCAAATCGAGAAATCTAATTATTGCCGACCACTGGACTAACTCTCTCATCAGCACTTAATTATGAGTAATTAGTAATCAGTAGCACAACGCCATCAGCATTTTCCTATCGGGTACCTGGTCACGTCCCTTGTAGCAGTGCCAGTATAGATTACTTCATGAGCGTGATAGCCTGTATGTAAATGTGTTCTTTGGTGAATAGTATAATATCATCTAGGGTATCCTCTTCTTAGCTATCACACCCATCTACACGCAGAGTCAGCATAACCTGTTATGCGTGCGTGATGTCTGCCTTGTGTCACACAATGTATTTTTGAGGTTTCCATTCCATAGTCTAGGGTCTTGACATTCTAATTGGAAATGCAGATAAAGATATGACGCTTCTAGAAAGGGGAGAGGATGGCAGAGCAGGGCACGGGGAATTCCTTCAGGAACTTTATTATTTGTCTGCCATAGTAGCAAGGGTGCCCTAGGAAATCCCTTCCCAGCAAGGCAACTGGGCGTGTATATCTATTATTGCAAAGCCTCTGAACCAGTGTACTGATCATGCAGCTACAGCTTGATAGACCTGCACATATATTATGTATATAATTTAAAGATGGATATTTTAAAAAAAAGATGAGAACCCACTCTAACTACATCCTTTTTAAAATCTGTATTTCAATCCAGTTCCTGTCACTTATCATTTGCATCTGGCAACCCGCCCCCGCGCCTTCCAGAATCAAACAGATATTAAAGCTAATTAGTCATAAACATAGACTTGCAAGGTATGCATGCAATACCTGTAGCTATTAGAACTGCAAATTTATTATTTGCTCTTGCTTGGGGGGCGACATAGTCTGAGCTCCTTTTAGGGGTGATGAGAGCTATTCCTGAGCTGCTCACGGTCGCCGACAACCACGTCAACACACCTATCCCACCGCTGTCTGGAGCTGGTCACAATATCAGACCACAGGGCACCAATTTGATATCCTCTATGTCCAAACAGGCCTCTGGTGACTGTCATGATTGGCATCACACCCAAGGCCATCCTAAGTCCTTGAAGGAAAGGTGTCAGCTTAAGCAACCCTCGACAATTCTGGCAGTTCAACTCTGTAAAGGTTTTCATGCAGCACCAATATGCGAAGAGTCTATTTCCAAAATACAACAAATTCATTTCGAAATTGAAGCATGTAGTAATTTCCGAAAGGCTGCCATACTGGCAATTATTTTACCTTGGATATAATTTTAACACCAAAAAGAACCTTGAGACATGAAAACTCAAATTTTTAGGAAATTTTGTTCCAAAATTGTATTTACCTCTCCCTGCCCCATAGGCCTACCTCTGTCATAATTTGGTATCATTTTTCAAAATGGCGCTTATTATGTTTTGGAATTAACCAAACTATTCATCATTACATTAGACTGTCTACACTAACCAATGCATATTGCCTGCCCCTTTTGTCCATATGCATAATAATTCTCTACATTTGGAATAGTGATGAGCAGACTGATATATCAACGAAGGTTCACGAGAAATGTTTACCACTGAGGGTTAATTAATCTCTCGAGCTAAATGTTCCTTTGTTATTCTGCGGCATCTCTAAATTGGTTACAGAAAACGTTTTAACCCCACTTCAACATTTACTTTGACCTTCCCTGTGAGCTCAAATACAGACGATTCGTTGCAAATGAAGGCATTCATTTACGTGAATGAAAAGAGCGTGACTTTTAGCTTGATAACTGCTGAGCACATTAAGTTTCCTCAACTTTGGCAAATTGAACACTTATCCGCAGAACAAGGATCAACAATCATTAATAATACTTTCATCGACATGCAAGGCGAAGCTTGGCAACAATAGGCCAGTGAAGAGTGAAATGTGTGTTTGGTCGGTCACAGTGCACCAGGGGAGGCGTATGCAGATAGCTGAGATCGTGTATGTGGTAGATATGATATACAAGTGACTTGCTGTATGAGCGATATATGCCAAGGGCAGGGTAATTGTCCAATGTGTCAGCCATGGATAATTACCACTGTCCAAGGCCTATAACACTCATGCAGCTAGTCACGCTTATCATATCTGACTTACACCCGCAGTAGGGGAGTGTGCTCAGTGGACTGTGTGATTGGTTGGTTGGTTGTTGGGTTGCTTTTACGCCCTAATTAACAGCTATGGTCATTTCAAGGGCCGTGATGGTGATCGAATCTATGAGGTGACTGAAGATATAAATCACGTCCCTAGACTTTTACCGAGACAATTGTTTTTTTTACATCCCACACTACATAGGCACAGTGTGAGATGTACAGGCCTTTGATATGCTGTAAGTCTACCACATCAGGGGGGAGGTCGCAGCTCATACTGTGTGTATGTAAAATACAGTCAGGCCATTACTTCTTCTCTCAGCCAACTGTGGTGTAAAGTGATTTAAATCTAGAAGTAAGAGCCTCTATGTTTATCAAGATACATAGAGACGTATACATGCACTTTTAAACATGCTAAAATTGATCACCCACAGTAAATAAAGGTGACATGCGATCTATCTTCAAGGCGCAGCTATAACTCGACATGTGCCTCGATTGTATAGGGCACTGTTAACACGAAGTAGATCTATATGGCTGTTATTTACATCATGAGAGTCACTCGGTCTGTGAGGTTGTGCGTGTTGGGCCTGACCTCTCTGCACCTCACACACTCACACTGGAATGAAGGAACTCCTCCATTACATGGTATAACCTTCGTCTAGACTTGATAGAGGGGGTCTGGATCGGGGGTTCCAATGTCATGTCCCACGTCGAATTTAAGAAATACCCTATGTCATGTCACTTAATTTTTACCTCATGTCACTAAGCTCCATGTCGCATGTCGAATTTAAGAAATGGTCATGTTGCCATGTCGAATTTAGTGGTCCACACCCATAATATATGTTGTTCTAGGGTGACACGTGTGACTCTTTCAAGGACGGCATAGTGCTGAATGGGGTGGCCTTTTTTGTCATCATGATGCATGCATGCAGCCCTGCATGCATGGTGAGTGACTCACCAGTGCTCCATGAAAGCATTATGTGGCTAGCTGGTGGCATCTATAGGGTTGATACACACCTAAGGGGCCAGCATGATGCAGTACTGTTAACTTGTTAGTTGGCGCTGCGTCGGTGCCTTAAACAGTTACGCATGCGACTGTACAAATAGCATGGACATGATTATATCAGTTTCCACTATAATCAGTCTTCTATCGATATACACTTGACATGAGAAAGCCTTGGGGTGAAAAAGCGTTGGTGCCTTAAGCATGCGACTGTACAATTGACATGAATATTATGTCAGTTTTCACTCATCAGTCTTCGAAAAATATAGACTTGAAAGAAGAAAATGAAATAGATATATAACCCTCCCATATAAAACCAGACCCTTTAAGGGAATACACACCATATAAAGTGCGTCAAGGCTTTTCTACCCCAGCCGTCTGTGTATATCGTGATGTACTACACTCAGGTGGGTTGTTCCGAGAGGAAAGGGACAAACAAATTGGACGCAATGATGGAAACGCTACCTACGGCCAATGACCTTAAAGCCATTTAAAGACCGCTTTGGGCGGCCAATTGTCAATGTTGCAAGCACTAACTTGGGGGTCGAAGCTTTATGTTAGTCTATAAAGGGTGTCTCCCACAACATAGAATTGAACGCTTCAACCAAGGACAGAAGCCAGTAGTGGCTATCATGACTATTGCTGGTCATGGATACTAATGACAACACGACGAGTTATTGAGTATATATTTGGAGTTTATATACGATTAAACTACATAACAAGTTATATGAATACAGTTTTTGTGGGTACAAAATGACCTTTTAACCATTTAAGGTTTTATCCCTGAGAGTCACAATATAGGGGAATGTCCTTTTACGATGATATGCTTAACTAGGTCAGTGGTATACATAGTACCCAAAAGGTACAACAAGGTAGGATACAAGTGAAACTCGAATAAAACATACATGTTAACGACACAGTCAATCCTCTAAGTGTTTGAGGCAAATAATGTCGCCAGTTTGTTGGCGACGTCGTGTGATGATTGTCTGGGGAGGTATGCCTTCAGTCCTGACATGCTCTTCCATGTTCCGTGCACTGCTATCTCTTTGTCGCTGCATCCAGCTCGAGATGCAGCATTGACCCCCCCTCGTCTCAGGGAGTGTGCAGTCATCTCAAGGGCATTGGGGACATTGGATGCATGCAGTGCAGTCTGTATGGCTTTGACCATGACCGAAGGGGTCAGTGGTTGACCAGCAGGGGTCATGAAGGCTGGGAGGAAGTCAGAGTACATATACTGTGATGAGTAGAGATCCCAGGCAGTTGAAGGGCACACGATGGCACCTGGGATCCTGGGGAGGAACAGGGGCACCGGACGTGTCCCTGCTCTCAAAGTCTTTGAAGAGCGGAGTATTATATACAAGCCTTGAGGCGTGGACAGTACATCCTTTCTCAGCAGCGTGTGAGGTCCTTGCCATAGGGTGGCGGAGGGCGCCAAGAGATTGGATTTTCTAAGAAAAGCAAAGAAACCCATGCTAATGGCCGCCCTCAACACTATACCGGTGGGGGCTTGGCTGAGATAGGTACAAATGAGGTGTAGGTCCATAGGGGTCACTGGAGGAGCCGGTGTGGGAATGTGAGGTCTAAGTAAAGCCGCCCCTTTTGCCACAGCTACTGCCTGGAAGGAGGAGAGCGCAGATGGGTCACCTCCCCTCTCCAGGATCCACATTCTAGCACCTGAGGTATAGCACTTGCGAGTTATTGGGCTTTTAAGACTATTTGCCATGTATTGTTGATAAAGGCAAGCATCGAAGATAGTTGGGTGGAGTGGGTCCACCCCATAGTGTACCGTGAAGGTGAGGTACATTGTAGCCTGGGTCAGCCTGTTCTCCTTCGTTTTGTCACTAACAGAGGCGTTGTATGACGCCAGGGTCTGAGCCCCAAGAGGGGTATCTGGAATGAACACAAGATTATTAGACACCTTAGACTTCTAGATCTTGGTAAAGAAGGGGTGGGGGCTAACAGGGGTGAGTCTCCTAAGGCCCCTAGCCTTGACCTCACTGTCCGCGTATGCCCGTTTGTCAGGGTCACTGTATCTACTCAGAGCATCAGCCAGAGGGATGGACGCTCCCGGCTTATGTCTGATCTCAACGAGCTGGTCACGCAGTGCTGCCTCAAGCCACATCTGCCTGCTGCACGCTCCTAGAATTGGGTCACGTGAGCGGCCAGACTGGAGGGCCTGCTGTGAGCTCATATTGTCCGTGTATATCAGGACCCTCATGCCCACCGTGTAGTGAGGGGTCAAGGTGCGATATGCCACCACGAGGTTCACCGCCTCCCACTGTGTGATATGGGTGCACCGATCCAGAAGGGTCTTTGGGTATGTGTACCGGTAGTAGGCTATGTGGCTGTTACCCCCGCCCGCTGTAGGGGTTGAGTCACATTCAATGTTGTATTCAAGCAGGTCGGGAGAGATGAGGTGCACCCCGTTGGAGAGCTCAGCATATTCGGCAAACCATTTGATGTCAGCCCGGACTGATGTTGACACTGGCGTGGGTCCTGACATAGGGGCTGCTCTCAAGGCCGCCAATATGCGACAGATGAATTTTCTTGCCGGTGTGACGCACCTAGAGATATGTATGAGCTTCCCGACCAGGGACTGCAGGTCCCGCCTGGTAGCCGCGGCCCTGGTAGCCCAGGCAGTGCACTCCTGGAGTATCTCCTTTAGTTTTTCATCAGGGACAGACAGGAGCATGGAGACTGAGTCTACTTGGAAACCCAGCCACTCAATGGTCGTAGCAGGTGGGTGGCACTTCTGAGGGGCGAGTTCGATGCCAAGGTCCGCAACCAGCTTCAGGAATGTTTGGTATGACCTGTTGGCCTCCTCCTGGGTCGCAGCAATGCCACAGAAGTCGTCTAGGTAGACGAGCACTACGAATCCTTGCTTGCGCATGAGGTAGGCCACAGCCATTGTGGTGCGCTGGCAGGCGGACCCAGACAAACGGGATCCAAATGAAGGGCAGAGGTCTATGTAATAGCTGCCCTTGTGTCTGAACCCCAAGAGGGGGGTGTCTGCCGGGTCGGAGCGCAGCTGTCTGTATGCCCTTGCCATGTCCGCCTTCCATATCGTCACCTCAGTGGAGAAAGGTCGTAACTGAAAATCTCTTTTTCTCAGATATTTCCATTTTTAGAAATATAGGTGTATTTGGAACGCTCTCATACATGAAATATTCAAATCATGGCATTTAAACTTCATTTACAAAGTGGTTTCATACCCCTAGATCATATCTAGGAAAATAACATATTACAATAATCATATTACATGGTATCTATAGTCACATGATCAATACAAAGCAGTTACGACCTTTCTCCACTGAGTTGAAAATATTTTCAGTTACGACCTTTCTCCACTGAGGTGACGATATGTAGGCTGACGGGAGGTCTCTGACATATGTGGCGAGGTCCTGGACAGATGGCAGTGTGTACTTGAAGAAGCGCCCTTCCATACAGTTTTTGGTAATCCCGGCATTTACCGAGCGCCCCTCCGGGAAACTGAGATCCAAGATGACCCTACGGTCAGTGGTCCCTTTCTTAGGTTGCGTGAGGAGGGGCGCCGTATTAGTCCAGGGGGAGAAGGGGGGCTCAGGAAAAGGGCCTATAAGAGCTCCGAGCGCCAACTCCTTCTGTATGAACTTGTCAATTTGGTCAGGGAATTTGAGGGCGGAGGCATGGTTCACACTTACATGAGCCGGTGGTGTGGGCGCCGTATAGCCCACTGGCCAGCCAAACTCCAGATAAGAGCACACCTCGTAGTCATGGTAACCCTCCAGGAGTTCACGCCATCTCTCAATATTCAGGCCTGACGGGACTGGGATGCGCGCCTGAAGCCTGTTGGGTAAGCCTGTGTTGCTGACTGCTGTGTACAACTCCTCATGTTTCCTGAAGGGCGCCCACAGTGCTGTGACAGCCACCGGCCAGTAGGATGCTCTGGTGGCTGCAAACTGCTGGGGGGTAGGGCCCAGGTCCACAGGGAGGGTTTCATCAGCATAGGAAGCAGTATGGGATTTTATAGTCGCACATACCGCCACATTGTCAGTATAAGCACTTGGGACATAAAAAGCAAAAGTATCTGGGTGCAGGCACGTGTCTAGTGCTGGCTGCACTATGGATCTTGTATCCGCCAAGGCACCCATGCCCTTTGTTGTTGTAACAGTAGAGACACTGGTGGGGGCGGGGTTAGATCCGCTGGAGATGGGGGCCTGTGCAGAAGGGGGAACCCGCTCCTGTGTGGCCGAGGCATGTCCAGATTTGAATGTGGTCTTAGCAGCAGTAGGGGAAAGTGGCATCTTTAAGGTCTGTGGACGGACACCACTAGGGGGAGCAACAACAGGAAGGCCGGTGACCGGCCTAGTGACGAAAGGACTGGTGCCGGGCCTTGTTCCTGCAGGCTGAGTCGGTGTGGAAATTGATGGAGTTATATGTTTTTCGACAGAACCTGCAGTGGTGACCTTGTGGGACCCCTGACTCCACATGACCATCCGGTTTGTGACACATGGCATCATTCCAGGACGGGCATGGAGTGTCAGCCCGGTGCAGAGGGGGACGGACAACTGGGGCCCTATCCTGGTCCTGGCGGTCCTTCTTAGTTGTGACCTTTACCTGGTCCTTTGGGACATCCAGTCTCCCACCTCTAAACCGGGAAACAGTATTCCTGAGGTCATGTATGTAGGTTGAGGCATGCCATGTGACAACACCGGCAGCGATCTGGGTAATAACATGCTCGGACCACTCCCTTACCTGCCCCCACTCAAAGTCCTTGGCGTCCTGTCACCCACCCCCACCGCCGACATGGGGGGGGGGGGGTTGGGGTGGGCCGACGCCGCCTGGATCAGCAGAGCCGCCGCCTCCGCCGACTGCTGTGTGGACTGCTGTGTAGACTGCTGCACTACAGTTGAGTGTGAAGGGGCAGCAGGCTGAGTGGTGCCCTGCTGGAGGAACATACGGACCTGTGCCTGTATCAGGGGGTCCGGGTGTGCATACTCCGGCATGGCGACGAGTTGGCGGGGCTGCGCCTCAGCAGGCGGTGTCCCCGCAACGGCAGGCTGACTGCTCGCAGTAGGCGGGAGCTGGTTGAGAAGCCCCGGGGTGACAGCCGCGCTGACAGGCGGAGTGGTGGCGGTTGTTGTGGTAGTGACAGCCGTTGACACCGGTGCCGGCACCGCCGCTGTCGGAGGGGTAACATACGGGGCCGGGCGCTCCGACCTCCGCCGTGGTGCCTTGCCGCCGGCCAGATCCTGTGCTGGAGGGTGCTCCAGCACCTGGACCTCCGGCGGGGATAAGGCCTGAAGGAGGGACAGCATCTTATCATTGGAAGATTTGATGTCACCGATCTGACCTTCAAGGGCACCTACCCGGGCGTCCAAAGATGCGAGCTGCGGTCTTGCGGGGTAGGTTGAGTTGGGACCCACGCCTTGTTCCCCGATCTAGTCGTTGCCCGCTTCTCTGCCGGGGCGGCTTTCTTGGCTGCAGGCTCTTTGGAAGGTTGTTTCTTCGCAGGCTGCTTCTTGCCGGCCATCATGCAGGAGAAACGGTCAAAATCCGCCAAACCGGGGAGAAAATATAATTTAACAACAACCCCGTGTGTGACAAGATGAAAAAGGAAAGATACGGTGGAGAGTGATTAGTTTAGCAGTGTCCCGGTGGTGGCGCTGTAGGTCAATTGCCGTGTCGCGCTGCCATTCAGCCACAATCCTTCAGATTATGACCAATGAAATGAAACAAAGGATAAATACTTCTTGGCCATCACTATACGTGAGCAGGCAAGCAGAAAGGGGTATCCCCGCGGGATAAGTACCAATTTTAGCCACCAGGGGGCACCACCATGGCCTAAATTGGCAGAAACAGGCTAATATTTGTTTTTTGGTAATTTTTTCTGGGGAATTCAGTAGTTTCATACAAAACATTCCATTTTGAGTGAAAAGCTTCCTTATTTGGAATGTAAAAAGAACGTTTTAGAGCCTAAATGGGTGTCTTTGTTGATATGTGTTGCCATGGAAACATGATTTTCATTCCAAATACAGAAAATAAAGAATCCCATTGATAGGATGACTCACAAGGATTACTATGGTCAAAACAGAATGAAATTATCATTTCTAGATCAAAAGCTATGGCCTTTAGGAGGAAAATGTATGATCATTTTCTAATTATTCTAATTATGCTAATTAGATAGAGATATCTTGGAAACTATGAGACTTAGAGCTAATTGGGGGTTTGGACAGGGCAATGCCCACCCATATTCATATAGCCATTTCTCAAAAACTAGAAATGATATCGTCTTGTGTAATATATCAATGGAAAGCTTATGATATCAATTTTAAAGTTGACATTTTCGTCGGATATCCCTTTCTCCTTGCCTGTACACATACTATGGTGCAATTGTACCGTATCTGGGGCCTGATAATGGGGAGGGGCCGAGTGGCAAGGAGGCTGCCCCCCCATCCCCACGTCTAAATAATATATATTGTATAAGTAAAACGTCGCAAACGAAAATGGCAAGATATAATATTCTCATTAGCTACAATATAGAAGTAAATTAGCCCCATTCCTTGTATATGATTGAGTTCATATGACAGTAGCCTAGCATTCAATCATACTCATTAACCAGCCTCAATCAAACATTTCAATTACTACAATGACTACATACCGTTTAATGGTCGACTTACTATTCACTTCCTATATTGGCATGAGGAAATAACGATATTAAACTTGAAAGGAGAAAAGAAAACTTGTATACCGTATTATATTTCTAGTATTTCTGGCACCAATCATAATAGTGTCTTCAATAATCAAATGAAAATGCATGTGATGTGAAAGGTGTAGGCTGGTACTGTGAGTCTGTGAGTACGCCCTTTATTATTGACATCTACTTAGAGATTGATTAAACGTCCATGGAACCTAATTGAATCTAATCAGCCGATTGAGCCATACAAATTCCATTAATTATAAAGTCACTGCTTAAAGCCCATTTGCCCATTGTGGACTTTCAGCTCTGAACCACCCTCACCTTTTAACTACAACTAATGGGATGGGTCCCTTTTCGGAAGCATTTACCTCTGCTTTAGTTTAAAAAAAACCCACCTTCATCATGTTATCAAAAAGGAAATGTGCTGCCCTCTACAATTCAGGGAATAAGCTTAACAGATGTAACGGACAGGACACACACAATGTGGAATAGTAGGCCTATCTTTATAGTAGTATTACATGGGGTATTCGGGAATGTCCTATAGTTCCTCCAAACAATGGCTATTTCCGACTTTTCCTAGCATTTTGAACAATGCAATAGTTGTACAAAGGAAAGGTTATAAGTTAACTGTGAAAAGGTTAATCAGTCCACAATGACAAATATGTATTCTTAATGACACAATGAACGACACTTTCTTTCTATACATGAAGGTCAAAAAGCAAAATGTGTCAGGATTATTAAATACTTTTCAACTTGTGCCTAAACATCTAAGGGAAATATAGTGCTCTCATGGGTTATCATAATGGGCCAAAAGCGCTAGAGAGTTACTCACTGATGGTGCATCACTGACAAACAATGGACATGAATTTCTTGAGAATTCCTGCTGCCCTTGAAAGGCTTTCATCAAGGAGATCGTAGATGTCCATTGTAGATGTGAACCCTATTCAATGTGCAGGACCTGTATTACTATCAGGAAGAACAGTTCTTTTATAGTCAGATACAATACATTGTGTGCAGCACTAGATATTTTTAAATCATGCTTCACCCCCCATCTCTATCATTTGCCCGACTTGCAATAGTAATTATGTGAGATAACTGAAAAGTAAAATTACATTTCTTTGTTCTTGATGAGGAAAATTTCGAATTTAGAGACCTCTTAAAGGCCTGTGTTATACTGGCCTTCTGCCACCAGTCGGAGTGGAGAGAGAGCCGGTAGTTACGGCTTCAAGTAGCGAAGCTGGGAGTTTAATTAAAGGCCCAATACTTACTGCCCCTCCGATAAGAGTCCTGGAGTGAGGACCGTTACTCTAGCCCTTCTTAGGGGAGATGGGCGTTTAATAGGCTACTGCAGGGTTGAGCTATGAGAAACTATTAGAAATCAGTACCTATATACAATTAGCTCTGACAAGGCCTTTGCTTTTTAGAGCATTGTAATACCATGCAGGAGGTAATGAATGAAATTGGCAAGATATCCTCATTAACTACAATATGGAAGTTAACTACCCCCATCCTTTATATAAAGTTGAGTTCATATGACAGCATCATTAAAGGCACACTAATTAATAACCCTTAATTAAACAGTATAATTACTCCGATACATATATGGGACCAGTAACCAATATGGGGTAATTGGCTTATGTTCCGCAATGTTGAGCCATAGCTGTTGTTTGTATCCTTCCATCCATCTTACTATGTATAGGCTGGGGATAATAGTTATATACCTTTCGAACCATTCCTAGAGGTAAGTCCCTAAGAAATCAATACGATAGTATGATTATGATAGTATTTAATATTCTGCTGAAATTCAATACCAATATTGTTGTGAAACTGTATAGAGCTGGAAGAGTAATATCTGCCACAACAGACACAATGTGCGTGCGATGCCCCTGATGTGTCATCCAAACCCTTCATCGTTTTGCCATGTGAATCATTTCAAGACGCTGACACTTCAGTGGGAAACTGTATGAATCACCACAGTGCTCCGTGTATCATGGCCTACGGCAATGTCATACTATTATTCACATCATCTCTGACTACTTGGCTAGAAGAGGCCATCCAATTGTTATGGAAGTTAGCAGAGTACGACTCCCTTTAGAGCCTATTTATATCTAAGGTTGTGTTTTGCTGGTGTGTTTTTTACCGTCTTTGGCCTCGGCTTTCCAAATCTAAAATAATTTTTAAGATATTCGGATTAGGATTGAAGCAATCATGCTTTTAGGTTGTGATAATTTAATGGAAAATTCAACAACCTACTTAAACATACTTATATTAATAAAGGAGGTATGACATGATAATCGGGACATCCTAAAGTAGAAAAGTGGTATGCCACATACAATTTCAAGGTGCAATATTTCAGGATTGAAGGTTACAATTGATATAGATTAAAACACGTCTGAAAGATATAACCCAAGGTCAGTCATCTTGTTACACAGAAAGGTTCAGAATCAACCACATTTAAAAATAATAAAAAATCTTTTGATTTATTCAGTGGATTTGAAAACCTATATGTCTGGCCAAAATATGGTCAAGCACACTTTCACTTTTGTCACCATCTGTATTGTCATGAAAGACTACTACAGATTTAAGCTTAAATAATGATCGTAGAGGGGTAAACCTTTGTTGAGCAGTTTCGATTTCCATTGCATGCTCATTCAAATGAGATTTCACACACCATAACATGGACTTAAGGAGGGTATGGAGAATTTGGGTATGGAGAAAAAATAGTCGTGCTGATTGGTCATTGTTTTCAATAAATAATGACAGATTGAATACCTAGCAAAAGAGTCCTACATGTAGGACAGTAGGTGTAATTAAGTGGGTTAAGAAAGTCAGGACCTGCCCATGTTCATCAAGAAAGTCAAAAGGAGGCTGGATTCCCTTTTGACTATGTTTCTTTTCTCGATGCAGACTTTCGATCAACTGTAAATATTACCAGACCTTTTTCTTTTTTCAAATCAAGTGAACAGCAGTATCAAGTTTGGTGATCAAAAACCCACAAGTGAAACCCTACCTTTAGTGTTAACACAAAGATCAGTCCAAAGGGAACATTTAGAACAAAAGAAATAAAAGGTGTGTTTCAGGTTACCAAGAAAAGGTCGACAGTCCTCAAATTGAGACCCTGGTTGGCGAATCAACACCAGAGTTCGGCAGTCACGGGTACTTTATAGCCCTAAGATTATTGCGTGTTTTTTTTCAATTAAAAAAAGAAAGAAAAATTCTACCTACCTATTAAGGCCATGTAACCTGAAACAAACTAATTTTCATCTCGTAGTTACGAAATGCACCTACATGTAGCCTGGGGTGTAAAGACACTGATGTTTACCATGCATGAGAATCTGCCAGAGACTGACAGTTTACTGTGAGGTAGTGATTAGAGACCCTTTTGTTCTGGTTCTGATCTCTGATCTGTGCCTCTTTGTGGGCAATCAGCCGGTTTAATCCGCCTCCACTTCCCGGGGTTCTGATCTGCCTAGACACTGAGAGCCAGCTTAGAAACCCATACTGTTAGGGAGAGACGACAGACGAATTGGTATCACCATAGAAGATGTTCAACTTCCATCCATATTAATATAACTCCTTGGCATCACACTCTGCTTCCTCTTTCCTCAAGAATTATAGTTCTTCTCTGTGATGCAACGGCAATATAGGTGCTTTTATACACATCATCACGTAATTCTCCCTATAATAGATGTCATTTTTCTATGAGCAACTTCCAATGAGCAGTCCTCTTTAATGCTGTTATGAGAGCACACACTTAAAGTTTTTAAATATAGGGGAGAAATCACATTTAATAGAATGTGATGCGTAGCGTTAGTCGACGTTAGGGTAGACATGGTATCGACTGTATTTTTCACTTAGGATTTTTACTTAGGATTGTATATATAGGAATTTAAATAGTTCCGCCCTCCTAGGAGTTAATAATTCTCCATAGCAAGTTGCGTACAGCTGGTCAGGACGGAAAAGGGTATTCGTTTAACCAACTAATGTAGAGCATGCGAAACGCCTATCCCCTTTTGCTGTAGTGGTACCAAGCTTGAGCACCATGATATTGCTTCTAAGCACTGCCATGCACGTTGATTGATTGATTTATTTTCTTATTGACTAAACTGTTCATGACTTCCCAAAGACTTTCAATTTGGACAGTTACCTAATATGATAGGCTACATAAGGTACAAAAAGTATAAAGTCAGTTGGAATACTTCCAGGGTCTGATGGTCTAATGATACACTATTTTTAAGATCATGTTTGGCTCGAGTTATAATTATATTCAATTTCTGCATGGCATTGCTCACGCACTGTACCAAGATATCTAGATTTTAGGATATGACATCTATAGTGTTATCTTTAATGCATCTACTAAAGAGCAGTGATAAGGCGGATAAAGCATGGAGGATAAAGCATGGAGTACAATGCAGCAGTAATGAATGACCTATAACGATGATTTACAAGGCTATTTCTAACAATAACATAAGTCAGTGAGGGGAGTGTTAAGGTGACATTCAAGTTGATATCTAAGCAAAAAACTGAAGTTTTAATTCAACGTTCCAACGTTATGCATATCAACACTGATCATACCCTTTCAAAATTACCTTTATTTTAGAAATAGTTTGATTTCAGGCCAATGACGTTCACTACACAAACAAGGCATACTGTTGTACGTCCTATATATCAACAGCCTGTATTTAATATGGCTTTTCTCTAAATACATTTAATATCCTTAAGTTCCCAGAATACTGCATTCATCTATATTTAAGCTATGCTCTCCAACTAGTTTTTATCCTGTATCATTTCCTCCAAACCCGTTTCCCTGTTCCCAAGGTTAATGCCATATTACATACCAGATAACCTGGAGCTATCCTACCTACATAGACTTCAGAACTGCCTTTCGGTGAACTGCTGTGGATAAGTTGGGTAAACATATAAAGCACTTCCTAGAAGTGTTTTGTATTGGATGTATTTATTTGGCTGAAAAATCTTTTTTTTCATTCATTAACCAAGTCACCTCCTACAGAGAAGGATCTGATAGAAAAAGAGTTCATATGCCAATTCAATCGTGAAAATAGAAAATTAAAGTCACCATTAAATTCTCCAGATAGCCTTTAAAGCTTTCATAAACGTTCGGTGGTTTGTTAGCTTCTGAGTTTCAGGGGGAAGTCCATTCCAGTGTTCCAATCCTCTCTGCAGAGGGATAAGTAAGATCTCAGCCCAGCCTCTCATCTTACTCATTCTATATACAGCAGCTATAAACTACAAAATACAATTATCTAGCATATCTAACCTTATGTAATGCATAAACTGATCCAAGTTTTAAGAAAATAGAATATCACAGCCGAAATTGCTGATCTAAGTAGAGGTAAGAAAACATAATTCGAAAATTGACCAATTAAATGCTACAAAAGAAATTACTAATGACTTTACCCATACCTACGAACTGGAATGGACGTTTCTAATCAGATACATTTACAAATAGAATGTCATTACTGATAATTCAATCATTAAAAAAAGGTTGATGCATCTCATTAAGCCTATCCGTATTAGCATAAATCGGTGAAGACAATAATGAATCAGGCTTCTTCATCTTTTAGCAGTCTGAGATTGTATCTAATTACCTATGGTAGCAAACATAAGTAGAGATGAATAATTGATTCTTGTTGAAATAAAAATTTGTAAAACTCAGTTGGAGTTATCATGACCTACGAGACACTATGATAGCCATCGATCTAGATAAAAGACATAAAGAGTTGCACTTGATGTCTGACAGCTTAATTTAATATGTGAAATGCCGGGAACAGACAGAAGTCTATTTAATTCAACATAATTAATGGACTGTGAGAAATTAGGAAATAGTTGTTTTGACAAGTACTGATGTGCCGCATACTACATTCATGAAATCTGTTAAAATGCCCTCTCTATTACTATACAAATGTTGTTACCATGGTAACCAGAAAGATTCTAGTATCAAACAAATTTACCTCGTGATAATGAATGTGCTTGCCTGGTGTATGTCCAATTGAATTGGTAAAATAAGACCTTCAAGGATGAAATTCAGTCTGGATATTTTTACATTCAATTGTAAACATTTATTTCAAAGCCCATTCTCACCGGCCGGGTCTATGTGTTTAGTATGGTTCAGTTTTGAATGGTTCACCAAAGTCGTCTGCTCCTGCCTACAAAGGCGCCCTTCTTTATTTAACTTTTCCAGACTTCAACATATCTTTTTGAATAAAAGAAAACAAAAAAAACGCTGTCCCTATAATCTTTGGTAAATTAAAGCACATTATGTATTCGTTTTTCAAGCGGATAATCAGCCTGATAGAAGTGAAAGTCTGAGTGAAATGTGGGAGGCAGGAGACAATAGCGGCCTCGCCTGTCTAACTAATGCGGCATAATTGATAAATATTGTCAAAGGTTTGAAAAAACTATCATCATGAGACTCCTACGCATTCTGTACAGCTGTCAAGTCAAGAAACCTGCATGTAGCAAACAGCTAACGATTGCCATTTCTTCGGTTAAAGTAATAAATCATGAGTTATAAGTATGGCAGGGACGTCCACGGAGTGTATTTAATAACAAAATCAAAAATTAATACTCTATAAAAAACTAGCTATTTCTTACAAATGCGATTCCCTTTCCCTTGTACATACCTCCGAACAAATCACGCCGATAGCAATGTTTATCACCATTGCAGCTATAGAAATCCAAAGTAGTGGCAAGGAAGTGGGTATAATCAGGGAAATAATTATGCTATCATCTAGACTAAGCTGGTGGGCTCATTGGTTAATTCAATGCATAAATTTACATCACAGGTTAGTGCTGTTGGTCCGAATCCTGCTGTCTGCAAAAGGGTTTCTGGATAGGAAACTGCACAAACAATCGTTTTAATGAAATGAGCCATGACATGGACATGGCAGCTGAGGAGAAAGGTACATGTTGTATAATTATAGGCGGGATTTTTAGTACTGGGGTTTGGCAACTAAGGGGCATCACAATGAGCACAAATGTGAAAATGGGCCAAAATTGTCTCTATGGGGATTTTTCTACTTAGAAAATGATAGTTTTCTCCAAAACATTCTACTTTGGGGTAATCCTTCCATATTTGGAATGTAAATGAAATGTTTTGAAGCCAATATGAGGCCTAAATAAGTGTTGCCATGGAAACCACAACTTCCTTCCAAATAATAAAGAATGAATTTCAATCAATAGAAAAATTCATAGGGATTACTACACTAAAAACAGGATGTATATTTCATTTCTATATCCAGATTTATGATCAGAAATGTGAAAAATAGTGATTTGGTATTTAAGAGAAATATTGCAAAGTCATGATAATTGGATATAGAAATACAACTAAAACAACAAGAGATAGAGCCTATTGGCTGTTTGGCAAGAGTAGCACCATCCCAGATTCATGAAGCAATTTCTCAACAACTAGAAGGGATATCTCCATCTATGATACCTCATTTGAAAGCTTATGACTTCAATTTTAAGACATACATTTCACATTGGAAGGCCCTTTCTCCTAATCTGTCCACATGTAGTAAATTATAGCTATTGCATAACGAAATACAGAGAGATTATGTTAGACGGTGATTGAATTCAGTGTTTACAATAATGAGATGTTGAACCAATGCATGGTACCACTCCCACGCAGTCCTTGTAATGGATACCCCACGTAGTCAAGCACATAAATAACACCACAACGGCTTTCAGACATGATTGATTGAACCAAAACCTTAAACCACCCATGACCCTTTGCTGCCATTGGAGAATGATTTAATAGTTTTATATGTGACGGATTGATTTAATCAAATGCTGTCAGACATCCTGTTTCAAGCTCTTTGTCTTTTCAGGTATTTAACCTAAACTGAAAAAAGTCCATGCATAAGTGAGATAAGCGAGGATGTCGTGAGCAATTGAGTTTTTTTCCTTTTGGATATCTGAGGATAGGATGAAGAACATTGAGTATCTTCCCCACACTTTAAAATAGTTTTATTTGACACAAGCACTGTAGATGAAAGTGTTCATCTAAAGAAAGAAAACTGCTTTACACTTTGCAATTACTGGGAGCTGTTATTCTTGTAATTTGGATATCAAAAAGCAAATGATAAATAGGCAAAGGGCGTAGGATATATCTGACGTAATCCACGACTGCGGTTTGGGAAACTATCCCACGAAGTCGACTTACAGGGTGTTAAATGAAGGAAAATCAACATTATTTACTTGCACACAGTTTATAAATGTTGTTGTATGTGTTGTCACCATTTTCAAAACCAGTTTGTGTAACGTCACAGTAAAGGTTACGTGACGACAGTTGCCCAGTAACATCCAACAGTTGCCAAACAGCATCCTTTAGCATGATCTTTGACGTCACACACCAATGAGATACCTCCTTCCCAGTGGGCACAGAACATTGAATCAATATTGACAAATGGTTGACAATGTTGTTTCAATGTTAATTCAACGTTGATTCTACGTTGAACTGAAATTTGTGCCCACTGGGTTAGTGTATTCAATGGGTACTGTTGAATATGGGAGGAGTTCTAATACTTATGCATAGTAATGCTAATATCACAAAAAATAAAGGTTTATGCTTAATTTATTGGGAAGATCTCGCCATATAGTATTACAATTACCAGTAATTGGCCAAACTTACTGCTTAATGATAGAGTGTGGCGGGAAAGGTTTACGAACACAACCATCAAAAACTCACGAACGCATCCAGCGTTCCCCTCCCGCTGGTACCCGCAGGAAACCAGCGCCACACCGGGTAAAAACTTTAAGCCTTGAGCTTCGTAGCATAAACTTTAGTTAGTTTTAGATTAGTTATTAGTCAGTTAGCGTCTCATCATGCCTCCTAAAGCCAGGAAGAAGGCAGCTGCTCCTGCGCCTGCGGACACTGTCCTTCAGAAAAGGTTAGGAACCAAGGAACTTACCGATAAAGTCCTGCAGTTGGAGTCTCGCCTCGGCACGCTGGAGACCACTGTCAGCACCGTGTCCTCTACCTCTACCGAGATACTGTCACGCCTCAAGGACGCCTTCCCCACTCCGGCCCAACCTACCACTGCTACTCCTCCAGTGGATGATACAAGGCCTGCGGGTGGGAGGAAGGCCTCTACCCGGTCAACTGCTGCTCGGGGCAAGGCTGCCCCCTACACCGCCTCTGCTTTGGCTCCCGGCGGGGAGACTGATCCCCTCCTCGTGCCCGATGTTGACACCCCGCCGGACCACGCTGCGCTCCCGGCTGTCACCTACGCTGTCCCGGCGGCTGTCAACCCTCCGTCACAGCCGCCCACTGCGGTTTATCAGCAGCCTCTCAACGCCTCCTAGTTCCTACCAGTCTCCATGCAACAGGCTACCAGCCCACTGGTCGGACTACAGGTTCAGGCTCTGCTGGACACGGCACAGCATATCACTCACATGAAAGGTAGGCCTTCTCATCCCCACGGCTATATATTTCGTGGTCCTACCCATGTTAAAACCACCCTCAACTTGCTCGAGGCCCCTGAGTATCTTCATGGCTTACATAGGCTTGCTACCGATGACCGCACCCCCCTTGTTGACCGCACCCACATCACTGCCCACTTTTATGACGTCCTACAGGACGCTAAGGACTACAACTGGGACCAGGTGAGGGAGTGGTCTGAGGAAGTTCTCACTGGGGTGGCTGAGGGTCACATAAGATGGTCTGACCCCTCTCGCCCCGGCTGGACTGACCCTGAGATCGCGTCACTCAGGAATACCACCTCCAGGGTCAGGGCTGGGCGCCTGTTCCCCACACAGGCGTCAGTACAGACGGCCTCTTCTACAGCCTCCTCCAGTACCGCAACTAAGCAGCGACAGGCTCCAGTGCCCCCTAAGTCTCTGCCTGTGGTACCGCAGCACGAGGTGTACTACCCTTCTCAGCAGGCCTCACAACCTGCCCCTCTTCAGCAACAGCCCACATCACGCCCCCGTCAGCGTCGCAAGCCCCCAACTTCAGCGGGCAGGACTGACATAGCGTGTGACCTCTTTAACTCAACTGCAGGCTGCACTAAACAGGATGGTCATATGGAGGCTAATGTACAGCAGGGCCACCACTGCTCCTGGTGCCGCGCTAACCTTCAGGTCATCTATTACCATTCCCTCGCAGCCTGCAACATAAAAACCAACCCCAGGTTTCAGCCCCCCTTTCGCGGCTGAGCCGGCTTACCCCGGCTGTCCCCTACCACCCTTTGTGTCACAAGCCCCCCCGGGTGCTGCTTACACTTGTAGTCTCCCTACAATACACGCTGCACCCCTGGCTGATCCACCTGCCCTTACCGGGGTTCCTAGTGAGAGTGCAGACACCGTAGTGTCTCCCCCCTGGAACCTGTCTGTCACTGGCCCAGGACCTAGATATACTGTGACACAACAGCGTGATGGTAGCATTAAGGTAGAGGATCAGGACTGTCATACTGACCCTGGCCCTCTCCCTCAACCTCTCTCATCTACCCGCTCAGCCCCTAGAGGGCACTTTAAGAACAACACTCCACCTCCTTCAGGAGATCACGACTCTGATGAATTCCACGACCCACTTCTCACTGCCCCATTAAGAATGGGCCCTTCACCCTCAGAGTATGCTGCCGCCAAGTCAGCCTTGTGGCCCAGCCTCAGTGCACCAGTGTGGCAGAACCATGGTGCATATGCCTTACTGTACCAAGCTGTGAAGGACACTCATCTACCCAACTACATGAAGGCTCGTGTCACCGTCCCCTCTGCTCTCAACCTTCAGAAGTGGGACGAGCTACTGGTCAACTACCACGACCAAGACCTCCTTCAGTACCTCAGATTCGGCTGGCCGGTAGGCTTCACTGGGGCTGCTCCTCCCCCACCAGTGTTGGTTAACCACACTTCTGCTACCCGCTACCCGGACCAGATTAACAAGTTTATTACTAAAGAACTGTCTATGGGAGGCCTACTCGGCCCCTTCCCCTCCCCCCCCTTCCTCCCCTGGACGTGTGTAGCCCCCCTCCTCACTACCAAGAAGAGGGACTCTATGGACAGGAGGGTGGTCCTGGACTTATCTTACCCGGACGGCACAGGCATAAATGGCAGTATCACCAAAAACTGCCTGGACGGCAAGTCATGTGCCTACACCTTACCATCGGTCGAGGACTTGGCCACTAGGGTCAAAATACTTGGCCCCTGCTGCTATCTATGGAAGGCCGACCTAGCAAGGGCTTACAGACAGCTCCGGACTGACCCCTATGACCTACCCTTGCTAGGTATGAAATTCCAAGATAGGTATTACCTCGACCTGTGCCCCTCCTTCGGCGCTAGGTTATCTTCAGCCGCCTGTCAGCGTACCACAAACGCTGTGGTTTACCTCATGGGCCTCAGAAACCACTGGACGTTATCATATCTGGACGACTTTTGTTGGGCAGCCTCCACTAAGCATGAGGCTGATCAGGCTTACCAGGCTTTCCTTGGCTTGGCCGAGGACCTAGGCCTACAGCTGTCCACAGCAAAATGTCACCCACCTACACAAGCTATGGAGTGGCTCGGCTTTGAGTTCGACACCATAGACATGACCCTCAGGGTCCCCTCCCCAAAGTTGCAAGAAATAGAGCAGGAGTGTTACCTGTGGACTAAAACACGCTATGCATACAAACCCAAGATCCAGTCCCTGGTTGGTAAAATCATACATGTTTCCAAGTGTATACCTCCTGCTCGCAGATTTGTGTGCCGCATATTAGAGACACTTAGAAAGGCTCCCCCTACTGGGCCCGCCTTCATCACAGACTCTTTTCTGTTGGACGTGAAGTGGTTCTCTAATTATGCCCGCTCAACCAATGGCATCCACTTCCTGACTCCCCCAGCTCAACAGTATGAGATAGAGTGCGACTCAACCCTGGTGTGGGGGGGCGGCAACTCTAGCTCCCACTACTACTCTCTAGAGTATACATCAGACCAGAAGTCTAAGTTCCCACTGATAGTCCACAGAGAGGCGGTCAACCTCGTCATAGCGTATAGGACATTGACCCCCCCTCTCTCTAAGGGACTCAACATTGTGGTATACACTGACAACATGGCCTCCAGCCAGGCCCTGTCCACTGGCCGCACACATGACCACATACTAGCAGCCTGCTCGCGTCAGCTGTGGCTTGACGCAGCCAATAGGGACCATACCATCACTATACGCCACAAGTATGGCAAGGACCTTCCCCTAGCCGACGCCCTTAGCCGCCAACACATCGGTAGCAAGCGCCTCCTAGCCAAGAAGATAGTCAGTCAGAGGGGCCTCCAGGAAGTCCAGCCCTTGGACCCCCTACCTGTCTTTGATCCCATCTGATTTCTGCTTGTTTCCAGATTGCCCCTTAGGCCATTAGGCTACACTATCTTACAAAGCCTCTATCTCTGATGAGACAGCTAGAAATAAACTGAGACAGGCCAGGTACTACCTCACCTTCGCTGTATACTACTCAGTGGACATATTGCACCCCTCTATACAGGACTCGGCCATGTATCAGCAATTTTTGGCCAACTCTTTGACCTCCCCTGCATCTCGACGCAATTACATTTCCTTAAAACATGGATTGACAACAGAGGCGGCGACTCATCCCCCCTGTCAGCCTTCGAATCTATGTCAGTAGCAAAAGGGGCCATCAATCTCAAACCCCATGTTTCTGTACCAGCACCGGCTCTGACACCCCAGGACTTAGTAAAGGTGTGCCAATATTTCGATGGAGTACCACAGGCTATACCCATCAAAGCTGCCTTGTGTATTGGTTTTTTCGCCTTTTTGCGAGCTTCTAACCTATTAACCCCGGTGACTACAATGTGGTCTGGCCCACATACTCTCACCAGGAATGACATCACAGTCACACAATCTGGACTGACCTTAGTCATCAGATCCTCTAAAACAATATCTCTAGGTTCTACCCCGGCAGTCTTATCACTCCCTAGAATCCCAGGGTCCCCGGCTTGTCCAACAAAAGCCTGGGAGACCTATATCTCTGCCATACCGGCACCAACTAACTTTCCGGCCTTCACACTCCCAAATGGCACATCACTGACCCCAGCACACCTGACTAATGTAGCCAGGTTAGCTCTATTCAAACTGAACATTCCCTACGCCGCTACATTCTCCAACCACTCATTACGCAGGGGTGGTTCACAAGCAGCAGCAGCAGCTGGGTCTGATAGACAAGATGTAGCCAAACACGGGACCTGGACTAGTGAAGCCGGAATGAGACCATACATGCCATCTATCCCCTCTCAACGGGTCTCCAACAAGCTGTCAACCCTATTTGCTACTGGACAGTGAATTGATAACACGTATATTTTAACATGTCTTTTAATTCTGTAGTTACCGGTACCAAATCACCTACACATTTATTATATTACTAGGTCAAGGTTAGACCTTCTTCGTCTTTATTCATGTTTATCCTAAACACCATGTACCGTATATAACATGTTGAAAAAGTTTCACAGGATAAACTTTCCAAAATATAATGTTCCGACTCATGACTTATCATTACCAGTAATTGGCCAAACTTACTGCTTAATGATAGAGTGTGGCGGGAAAGGTTTACGAACACAACCATCAAAAACTCACGAACGCATCCAGCGTTCCCCTCCCGCTGGTACCCGCAGGAAACCAGCGCCACACCGGGTAAAAACTTTAAGCCTTGAGCTTCGTAGCATAAACTTTACCCTCCCACCCACACCTACTTCTATGTGTTCAATCTTATATATTGTACCAGGTGTTAATATCTATGTAAACATCATCATTAAACACCTTTATACTGGACAGTGAATTGATAACACGTATATTTTAACATGTCTTTTAATTCTGTAGTTACCGGTACCAACTTGTATCACCTACATATTTATTATATTACTAGGTCAAGGTTAGACCTTCTTTGTCTTTATTCATGTTTATCCTAAACACCATGTTCCGTATATAACATGTTGAAAAAGTTTCACAGGATAAACTTTCCAAAATATAATGTTCCGACTCATGACTTATCATTATAACCCAGAGCCTAACCTTCCCTCCTCCTGTTCTCCTGTTATATGTTCCAAAATATTCCATTTTCGGGATTCAGTGCACATGGTACCCAATAAAAGAAAGGTTGGAAATAAGTCTTACTGGCTAACATAACAGGAGGAGTTGAGAACTCTAACATGAAGTACTGATATAATAGTTGTATTCTATTTATTTATCTAGTTATTTATCCTTATCATTGGAATTCCCTTAAGCCCTAAATCCACGGCGACAGGAACCTGCTTTAAAACGGTATCGCCCATCTGCCGCCGCTATTTCACCACTATTTCGCTGTAACGCGCCTCTGTCGCCCTCATATTGCCTGTTTCGCTGTGGACATGGGCGAAATAGCAGCGAAATAGCGGCGGCAGAGGGGCGATACCGTTTTAACGCAGGTTCCTGTCGCCGTGGAGTTTGAGCTTTAGTAGGGGCAGAGCTGCACCCTACCTGAGCTGCATTGAGTGACACTATTCGAACTGGTTTTCAACACAAACCCTAGATAGTGAACCTTCAATGCATGCGAGGGACATGACAATTATATAAATAAGACCACTATTTACACAAAGATGCTTCAGATTACACATGCTCAGGCTGAAATATTTTGTAAGACTAAAATCACCGGCATCATATAATATGTAAAAGCAATATGTATTATATTGGATCTGTATGATATATAAGTCATACTTTACCTCCTGCCATCTGCTATCTTTATGTCATACCGTACGTACCTGGAAAAAGAGAAAACATATGAAATACTATATCCTTCAGAGAAAGTACCAAGGAAACTATAACACAGGTGACAGTGAGACAAGTCAGTATTATTTTGCAATTTCTTACCAACAGGGATAAACAGTGAAAAGGGGATGATATTCCTAGGGACAAGGAAAGAATACCTTAAAAAGCCTCAGAATATCAAAATCAATTGATCAACAATACAGAAAACTCATTACCTCTTCAAACTCATAATTGAAAAAAGGAAATCGACGCGTTCATCATTCTGCGAATACATCTTCCCAAATCAATGTTCACCTTCTCAATTAAAGTGTCATGAAAACAAACAAGGGTAAGGGATACGGTTCTAATAGTTCGGTTGAGTAATTTGTCAAAAGTATGAGTAACGAAACCTATTCTTTTACATGACAATATTAGAAATAAAACTAATAATGCAATGTAACACCAGCCACAACCAGCGCTGGTTTACAGCAGTTAATAATTATTGATCCTCACTTTATCCAGAGACGTAAACTATAACACCATATTACGGCCTTTCCAAACATTATCAAATGATCCAAACAGCCAAATGACTAGGAAATCCCTATTGACAATGGTTTGGAGGATTTAACCAAAAACTGTAAGGCACCCTGTTTCAACTACTCCCTAACTTTCTCGACACTATAGTTTTTCAAACCTTAACAGTCAAAATAAAAAGCGCTTCAGATTCAGTTACACACATTGAATAAATTATGTGAATCATAATAAATATATTCTCTTCTATCCTCTTTTTTAACATTTCTTTTAGTATTTGAGATTATCTTTACAAGGTCACACTCTTCATCTGGTTACTGTGACATAAGCCTACTATAGGAATTGGTATTACATAATATTATGTGTGCTTAAAGACGAAACGCTTGCTGCCCCACCAGTACCAGTCAGAGCTGATCGGGGAGCGGCACTCTGGCTCTTTATAGAGGGGGAGGGTGACAATAAAAACCCTTTTTTTTTAAAGTTTTTAATGTGTATTTACTCAGCAGTCTTTAAAGAAACGGTTATGCATACAATACCAGATGTTAAGTGTATAACTTATACTTTTGTATCTCTTATGCTTCTAGACATTTCAACGTGTGATGAGATTTTTATCATAGTCTGAGATGCAATCATGTTAGATAAGGAGAAAAGACTCATACAGAACAACAGAGCAGAGAGATAGATAATAAAGTCTGCAAAGATCCTGTTGATGAAACCTGACATAATAGTTTTCCACCCCATTCATCTTTGGCTGAGAAAAAAATAACATGGACTGGTGGTAAATATAGCACACCCGAACCAAACAGACCATCTCATGGAGGTGACAAGTCGACAGCACACAAAGATAGCCTGTCTGCTCCTATTTCTGTCTAGTTAATTAAGGTACACAGCACGAGCAGCTCCTGGTGTAGGAAGTGCAGGCCCCGAGCTCCACAACAACAAGAGCAGCTCACACATTAAGGAAGTGGCAGGGGGACGTTACCCTAATCTGGGAAGGATAATGGGCCCTTTGGTCTTGCTTCATATTGTTGCTGTAATCCCCGCTGTTTCTCAACTTTATTATTGTATTATGTACCTTAATTGGATTTCACCAATCCATAGTGAGGAGAAATACCCTGATCGGAGATGCATAGTTCTCCTGTGCAAACTAATTTTTGAATTGACAATTTGATCGATTAGAGCAGTTTAACCTTTCACGGGCTGTCGAAAGTGATGGCTTTCTTTTCGGGAATCCACCCTAGGGCAAAGTTCTGCTAAATCAGGATAGAAATATGACCATTATAGTTGACATCCATCCCTTCCTGGCGTATTAAATGGCTTACATCAGCCCTGTAGATCGGTGTAGAACTAGATTGACCCACAAGGGGTTGAAAAGGATAAACATCATGTCAGAGAAATGCCTAGGGGTCTCTCTTATGTGCAGATTGAATGCTGATTTTCCTCTCCCATGTCTCTGAACAATCTAATTGTAGATAAGTGTTGTTTGTGAGCCCCAATTGGGAGTTGCACATAACAGGACTTTCAGGGGAATACAAATTGACAAAGCTAGATCTAAGAGGTCCTATTACTGTCCTATTTGGGTCCTTTTTCGTTTAGCCCTGACCCTAGGGAGGAAAGGGTTGGGCCAATCTCACAGTTAACACAATTACCAGAGGGTAGATTAGACATTAGAGCCCTCCTTCCTCTATCGCTGGCTGGATTTGAGAGACAACCTAGCAATATTTGCCTTAAGTCAGATTTCTCCTTACAAATGGAGATCATTGCTAATGAAAGGTTTAGACCTATCACACAAAAGAGAAGAGTACATCAAAAGGGTAATTTCCTGTTAACCCTGCTTTTCCAGTGTGTCAATACTCAGCTGCCCTATCTATAATATTTTATAGCGAGGTTACTGAAATCCATTGGAATTGGCAAGTGATTAAAGCGTAGGCCTATGTGATGGATTTTCAATTGTTCAAAACTTCTCCTTGGCAAGATGAAATGGACATTGATATAACACTGATGTTACTTTTGAATATCTTATTTCTTTAAGCAATGTTATTAAATTTAATCATATTGAGACACATTTCACGAGTTGAAGATGGAGCAGTATTTCACGAGGCCACAGGCAAGAAACCTAAATGAGTGTGCCTTTGTGTTCATTTTTTCAAATTAAACTATTTTAGGGGGGGGGGGCGGCCTCAAGTAACTGAACTAGCATTTTTCTATGCCGTTCAAATGTAAACAAATCGTCATTTTTATGACGTCATAGGGTCGTGAAAAGCGGGAATGGGTTATTTCACTGGGGGTGTGAAACACGGCGTTCTTTGGTTAAACCAATAGCACGGCCGTATTTCATAGAAAATGATGTAAGGATATATCTATTACTGACCATAACTGGTTCCAGGAACCCCCACCTGAGACTCTCACCTCGCCAGCCTCATTCTCAGACGCAGGCGCCATTGTCAGAGGCCATGTTGACTTCAAAGGAATAACAACACTTGGATCGACTTATGAAACTTATATTAGTTGGGCCATCATGCTTTTTGATAGTCGAAACTATTTGTTACTTCATTTGTTGTAATTTGTCTGTCGGTTAAACCGAAATGTCTACTTACTGAAACATGTTTTCGATGAAGGGGGACCCCGCGCCATTTAATCAAGTATTCTTTACAGCCATTTGACTAACTAAATCTTCTCAAGAAAGTGCTGGAAAGTCTCGTTTGAAAAATCTAAATTCAATTTAATGTGACGCCCACCACAACCAATAAATGGATGGTTAACAGCAGTTCATTGATATCCCATCCATTCAGAAACATAAGCAACATCATATCGCCCTTCCAGACACTCGTGGAGAATTCAATAAATTCCAATCTGTTCTGTTTCAATCACTTTCTTGAGCGTTCTACAGTAGTCGGTCTTTAACCTAGAACAGTCGATGGAAAATGCCTATGCACATGTTCATTTCCACACATTGATTAAGTGATTATGTAATACATCCCTTTTTATCATCCTTGTTAGTTGAGATTATTAAAATATATAGAAGGGTAGAATATTTCATTTGATAGACTATTATATGACATACGCATTCTTACAGTTGCCATATGTATGCTCAACACACCCTTGAGATGATGAGATGAAAATCATCTCTGACAGCTTATGGGCGATTATAGCTGAATTATGATTATAGAACGATAGATAAGATGACTCTCGACTTGTTTGCCACCAAATTTTTCGAGACAAACGATGGCTAAGGAGAAAGAGTGGTTGGCAGTTAATATGATACACCTGAACCCCCTGAACCAGACATACATCGCATGGAGGTGTCAAGATACCACATAAAGGTAGCCTGTCTGTTCCTATTGCTGTCCCATCCATCAAGGTACAGGGCATGAGCAGCTCCTGGTGCAGAAAGTGCAACCCCTGAGCATCACATCAACAAGAGTAGCTCAAACCTCAGGAAGGTTACAGCGGGACATAACCCTTATGTTGGAAGGATACTGGGCTATTTGGTCTTGCTTTAAACTGTTGCTGTAAGACACACTCTTTCTATTCTACTATTGTATTATTCAATTCAAAGGGATTTTACCATCTCTAGTGAGGAGTATATCTTTGACAGAAAAGCCCTTGGTCAGAGCCATATAGGTATACTGTGCAAACTATGTTTGAAAATGGCTATTTGATGGATTAGAATAGTTCAACCAAAGTTTTAAGTACAAGCTGTGGGGGCGGAATCTCTTGTGGGAATTTTCTCATGGGAGCAAGGCGTTGCTAAATCCCATACAGTTACACCCACCCACTACTGGTGAAGTAAATAGTCTTCTGCTACAATGCTGCTTGAATTTATTTTGTACTTTCTTAAGTTTAGATTGAATACTGATTTTCCTAAGCGACTTCTGGGTACAAACAAATAATGGGACATGTTTTGCTTGCGAGCCCTATGTGGGATTTCCATTTAGATGGAATTGGAGTGTAAGGGACTACAATAAGTGATGAGAAGGAGAAGTAGAGCTATCGTCCCGTTTTATGGTGGGACAATGAATGATTGTACACATTTACAAGACCAAAAAGACATGACAGAACAAACAACAAAATAACATGAATCCCACTGAGTGTAAGGGTGAAGGCCAATCCCTGTTGGGTGAGAAAAATAGGTGAAAAGTGGCCTAAGCCTATAATGGGTGATGCTTAAAAAGGAGATAAATACTTAATACTTGGGAAAAAAGTAAGGTATTAAAGGACACCCCTTTGGTTTGGTATTAAAAAAGAGTTATATATACTTAATAGCTACTTAAAGACTACTTAACCTAATGAAACCCAAAATGGGACCTCAACCAAGTGGGCACAAAACCTTGATTCAACGTTGACAACTGGTTGATAAAGGGTTACAGGGAAGATCAACATGTTTTCAACATTGATGCAATTTCAACGTTGTCAACCAACACCTGTTTCAACATTGATGCAATGTTTGGATATCAACCTTGAATCAATCATGTGTATCCCGCCTTTCCCACTAGGTGCCTCTACAACCTACTCCTTAGCAAATCTATCTACATGCTACATCTATTTTCCCTAATTGTAAGCTCTTATTCTCTCATCAATGTATGTGATTAATCAAAATCTCATTTATTTTCATTCACAACTATGGTGTGTGCATTTGGTTGACATTTGGAATTAAATGACACGAATAAATGCATGGTTTCAGTAAACCTCTTTATGTTACCAAGAATAATCGATAAAGCCTCAGTCCTGACCAGGCTAGTTTGAAATGAATATGAATACCTCTTAGTGTGATCACCAGAGGTCATTCATGTATCCCTGCCCTAGATGGTGCTAGAATTAGCATTTAATCTAGGACTAATGGGGGGGGGATGTTGTAATGAAAATATATAAATTGCAAGGAATGCGTCTACATGAGAATACTGCATTTAGGTTGAAAACATGACTATATTATTAAATCTCAAATTATCCATCAGCAGTCAATATTAAATCAATGTAAATTATCATTTATTATGTTTATTCGTTGTTGATTCACAATGGCCATATCAATATTGAATCACTGATGAATGATCAACGTTGATGACCTCATCAATATCAACCAAATGAAAACCCTGTATCAACTGTTGATATCATGTCACTACACACGTTGAATCAACATTGAATCAACTAAAATTTGCCCACTGGGAAGTGTCAGGAGTCAGAACGTATATACCCAGTGGGCACAAAATTCTGTTCAATGTTGAATCAATGTTGAATCAACATTGAATCGATGTTGACAACCATTTATCAATGTTGATTCAATGTTCTGTGCCCACTGGGTAGTCTATTATTGTCTGACTGTATGAATGAAGGAGAGTAAAGAAGCCGCCAGCTTCTTCTCACCAGAGAAGCAGCTGGTTGTCTCTGTAGAACATGACAAGAGGCTTGTATTGTTCCTCTGCCACTCTTCTCATAACCTCAGTAGCTCTTATGGTAGATTCACCATGAGTCGGACACATACCCTGAGACGGACAGTAAAATTTGAGGTTATTCATGTACAATACCGCTTCCAGTGTTTGTTATTTGGATAAAGTAACACTTAAACTTTACCCTTATATACAAATACAGAGCTTAAGATGCTTGAATAACCACAAAATCAGGTGTCTGTCTCAAGGTATGTGTCCGACTCTAGGTAAATCTACCCTAGATGTTCTGAGAGGCGAACAATGATATAAACAGGGGCACCCAGATGAGCTATGGACCTTCTGTTTGCCTGTGTACATGATATAAGTATGTGAGCCACAGAGAATGGAGCTTCGCCACAGGCACTGGCAGACATAATATTGGGAATGTCCCCCTATCTCATATCACTGTCCTACTTGACTCTTTTTGCGCTAAGCCCAGACTCTAGTGAGGAAAGGGGTCCGACCAATCGTTGGGTTAACACAATTACCAGGCACAGAGTAGATTCGACATTCGAGCCCTCCTTTCCCTTTCGTTGTCTGGGTTTGAAAGACAACCTAGATATTTTTTCCTCGAGTCAGATTTTCCCTTATGTACCTATGCCAATGAGACATTCAGACAACAAAAACAGTATAGCATGTTAAATGGGTAATTTCCTACTTAGTTACCCCTTCTTACCATGTGTATCAATAATCATAGCTTGCCTGTTGATATTCTTTCATAGTTAGGTTACCCCCACTCAATTTGAATTAGCCAATGGTTAATGAGTATAATGGATTTTCAATTGTTTAAAATTTGCTATTGACAATGAAGAGAATAACATTGATTTATCATTAATGTTACTCTTGATTAAAGAAAAATGTTAATAAATTCAATTAGATTCAATCACAACCCAATAAAGATGTATGTACTTTTTATGGTAAGCGTGCTAATTGTATGCAGAGCCGAGATATTATATAGGAAATTGACCCTGCACTGCTTCAGGATTTATCAACACCAGTGTTAATACTCACAAGACATGTCCCTGTATAACATTACGGTGCTAGAATAAGCAAATATTTTTCTATCAATATGTGCGTCAAGATGATAGCAGTAGCTACAGTTTTGTAAAGTAACTTTGCTGAATTTTATTTCAATACGCTGTGAGATTTATCACTATCATATCCTAGATTAAAGTACCATCTTAAAACATACGTGAACATAAGTAAATGTTTAATGGCATTACCAATGAATCATACATCCACAAGTTAGTCCTATCTCACTATATCTCCCCAACATGCAACATGCCTTATCAGCATCCCAATGGTAACTAGGATAAGAGTCTACTACTGCATTGCAAGAATTCACACTTCCAATTGTTTTGACATTGTGATAATGTAGTATAAAATTCATTAAATATTCTTTCTTTCTGTAATAGGGCAGTGGGCACGGTACAGTAAATCCACGTTGAGAAAAGTTGTCAATGTTGATTCAACGTTGAATCAAAGTTAACTCAACATTGAACTGAATTGTGTGCCCACTGGGTGAAAGGATCATCATCAAAATGTGACAGAGTGCTCTTTGATAGCCGACAGTTTACATTATTAGAAACAGTTCTAGCAGAGCTCGTATACTATGTAATAACAAAAATCACATTCCAAATGGTGCAACGACAGATTCATTGCTCCGACGGCGCTATCTAACTAGATAATGGGGTATAGATCATGACAACATAGTGCCACATGGCTGCCAGTTCAGAAAGGGGAAATACAAACTAGCCAAGAAAGGTATTGGCTCAGCAGAAACCCATCCAACCGATAGTGTCAGTAGAGCGGACCATGTGTTTCTCCCACACCCGTCGATATTTGGATAATAAACGCAACAGCTCAATGAGACAATGTACCTGAGTGGATAACAAAAGTTCCTTCCAGAGCGCGCGAGGAGGGAATTGCAACTCTCTCGGCATGTGTCTGAGGAATACGAAAGGACTTAGAGGAGCTGCTCCGTGAGCTGCTCAGGCATTCTCAGAATGGTGAACTGACCGGGTTTCCACCCTGTTCCTGTGATACCCTGGCCAGATAGCTCCCTGTGAAGCCGACTGCGACTAATTCTTCGCGTCTCTTGTTTGGACGACCGAGAGGACATAAGGGCACAAAATCCAGTTCAACATTGTTAGCTTTTAGTGTAAATTCGGTTCTAGAAGGAATCTTTATGGTCTGTTTTCACTTCTGAGTAACTAATGGGATTCCTAAGAAATTAGAGATGCATGGCAACCAGAAAGTGTTATAATTACGTGCTAACTTCCCATAGAAAACGCATTTTAGCACTACAAATAATAGATGGAATAATTTTGTGAAAGCTCCTGTATTCTACCTAAACAAAGATCATAAAACATGTTATCACGTATTTAGCACTCTTTTACAATGCTGGTGTTCCCTTGTGGTCAAAAACCAGACTTTCCTGCGGATGGGCCTTTTACCTAGCTTGGTGAGGTGGTCTCCAATGTGTGGCAGGTGAGAACTAGGACAGGTGGAGATAAATCATTCTGTGAATGTAGCTATGATAATTATAACTTATCAATGAGATGGCCTGACGCTCTACTGGAAAGGTGTGACAGCAGCCCTACCTAGAAACTTACTATGGCTACGTGTTGTTGCCACTCACTACAACCGAAGGGCTACGCACAAAATAAGGTTTCATGGAAAGTCTAATTAGTGGTCTGCATATCGGCCCATGGTTTTATGGATAGCTTAAAAAACATGGTGGATACAAGGAGCTGTATATATATATATATATATATATATATATATATATATATATATATATATATATATATATATATATATATAATCACCAATGTAGGTAAGAAATGCATAATAACATTACCAGACAATATTTGCAGCAGAACCATGTACTTGTGTGAGATAAATAACAAATTAATTGGTGATATGTACCAGGCTTCTGGCCGTCTGTATTTATAAATAAGCTTTGGGCCTGACAGCCTCGGTCCGACCTTGCGGTATCATGTTCTTTCCAAAACAACTATATAATATTCTAAACAGGAAAGCCGATGATCAAATTTGTTACACTACCCAGACAGCCCAAAAGAGCGTCAGCAACATGCCAGGCCAAGCGCAATGTGTGAGGTCCAGACTCTAACATTCCTGTCTTGCATATAAATGAAGCAGAACCAGTATGATACATACACTCAAAAAGTAAACTTGTCACCAGACTCTTCTAAGTGACGGTCATAAAATAAATGAGTCAAAAACTTGTCTAAGTGACAAGGAAGCGGGTCTTCTAGCTGGAGATGAAAGACCCACTTGCCATGTGCCAGCCCGAAACCCGACATTTGCCAGCTCCAGATTGTCCAGATTCTATTTGTGGGATGGTAACCTGATAGGTTAGACAACTTTTGACTCGTTTATTTTATGATAATCACTTCGACGTGTCTGGAGACAAGTTTACTTTGTCAGTGTAGACCAAGCTTTTTCAATGCTAGCATAAAATATATATGCTCTAATGTACAAGCTGTGTACTCAAGGTATGCTAGGCCAAGCGTCATGCAAGTGGTCCAAACCCTAACATTCCTGTCTTGCATTTAAAAGGAGCAAAACCAGTATGGTGAATAGTAAAGCCCTTTTAGATGCTAGCATATATGTTCGAATGTACAGCATACAAAATGAATGTGCCTCAGGTGTCCTAGGCAGAGCGTCATGCGTGTGGCCCAGACCCTCATTCTTGTCTAGCATACACACGAAGCAAGACCAGCATAATAAATATGCAAAGCCTTTTTATAAAGCCTTTCACTTTATTTCCAGCACCTTTGCTTGTTGCTGCCCTTTAAAAGAAGGCCGCAGGTAGCTGCACTATGACGCCACCATAAGCCACTATATCTTGGCCTTTTCTAGTGTGGAAGGCAGTTTCTACAACACACAATGGTAGTGAGGGCCGGCCTCCTCTCCACACCGGCTTATCCCGCGGGCAATTTGTTCCATTTCCGCTACAGGCTGTCACGTCCTACATGAGTTATTACCAATTGCTCAGGTCTAGCTGACGAGCAAATAGCACGGAGCACACGGCGACTGCACAAGGACTTGTGGCCGGCCGCTGGCACGTGATCCTGTTAGGGGAGCGCGGGAACGTTAAGGGCATTAGTTGGAATTAACGCTGCTCCTGCAATGTTAGACACTGTGAGCAACTCTCTGCCTCTCTCATTGACTCGACACGTGGTGTGAGCCGCTCCATTAAGGTATCAGCTAGCTGTAGACTTGTGCTGGGCCCTGATTGTGCACCTTGCCAGTTGAATGCAATTTCAAATTTGATTTCCCTAGTTTCCTGTGTAGCAACGGGATTAAAGGGGAAGTCGGTCCACAGGTTGAAATGATAGAAGGCTACAACTTATAGTCCCTCTCCCTCAACTCCAGTGGGAAATATATTTGCAATTATTGTTGAACCATTCCAAGAATTTCTAATATATAGACTCAGGCAAGACCACACTCTTCGTGCTGTTGCATGTCTACAATATATACTAGAAATCTTATGTCTGTATTATGTGCAGACATGAGTTTGAGCACAGACGTTTTGTTTCGCATTAAATCATTAAGGTAAACTGTTCCTGCATGCCTATCAGAATCATAATCTGCATATTCATGTCATCTCCCGACCTAACCCCGACAATAGACAAACAGCTTTTACCTCACACATTTTAATGTCACACTTCAAAGAGCTCAGTACTACACATTTCCCGACGGTTGCTGATGCGAAATCAAAGTTGCAAATGGACGAAGGTGCACCTCATACTGCTTTGAGACTGAACGTGACTTCACACAACCCAGTTGATTGATACTAGCAATGTTCTTTTAGTGTATTTATTTTTGGAATTTTAAAATTTTGCATTTAGCTATAAGCAATCATTTGTGTTGAATCTCTACTTGTCAATATATTCTTAAGGCGGTGCCTGCCTCACAACCCCTACATCCCTCCAACATACAATACCTGTTTTGGCAAGGGAGTTGAGCCTGTCTCTGTCAACACCATAATATTATGATTATAGACAAATATAATTTGGATGTATATAGACAGGATAGTAAACGAATATGCATTACGCATTTTCGCCATACTAGGGGATTTTAGTGAGTTCACTTTCTATAGGCCTATGTATAACATTATTCTCATTAAATAATTTGTCATTAACATAATTTAAAGGTTTCAGAAACTCCTGTCAGCACACATTCATTTACAGGTTATCAAGTCCATTAGTCATATTTTGCCAGCTTGCCGAAGCCCGAAGGTAAGGATAGTACGAGTGAGATGTGACCGATGGATCCAATCTGGGTGGTGACATTCATGGTGTTTAATCTTAATGTATCTGCTTTGATTATGCCACATTGGATTGCTTCCCATCCTGCCCTGAGTAGACATTTGGAAATACAGAAATATGTATAGCATCCTAAGTCATTTGGCTCGAGGCACATCTTAAGATGACATATGTTAGATACATACATATCGTGAGTTGGCAGCGCACACTAATGCATCTAAAAGGCCAAAAGCTAATATTGTGAGCTGCATGCCAGACTTCAAGTACAGTATCTTAATGCCAACTGTAAGTGATCCATATGTCATCTATCCATGCACCTGCAATTTGGAGGATAGTGGCAATCTGGCAGATTAACAGTAAATGCTGTTTCAATATTGCATAAACAAACCAATATCGTATGATCAATATAGAAGTAACAGCACATAGTCCACTACCAGAATTAATATTCCATATGGAATGAAATAAGTTATTTTGATTTTCACATTTATTAGCTCCCATTCTAAGACAGGGGGAAAGAAAGAGAGAACACCTCATAGTGCTTGCTTTCGATTTATCAGATGTGGCATGAAATTCGTCCTGAATCATAAAAATCTGGTACCAGATTTGATGGAGGAGCCAGCTCCAACGGAAAGTGAGAACTGATAGCATGCTGGGCGGGAGGATTGCTCTGAACACAGTCATGACGGATTGTAAACACAGGAAGACCGAGCTCAATACATTAAGGCAGCGGATAACCCATGAGGATATATTGGCTGACTATTCAAACATCTACTTTGTCAATGTCACAAAAGGCCTTTTGTCAATTTGTCGTATGATGCTGTTATGTACTCCATATGAGCTTTTGGCTGTTACAACCCAGGATGCAATTCAATACGCATATTATTGGTTGTTACATAAAAGTGTTTTTCACCAAATATATGTATACCGACAATTTACATATAAGCTCTGGGAGGCGATTCATAAGTTTCTACGACATAGAGGGCCATTTTGCTGCTACGACTATTGCTGATCGTCCTGGGGCCAATCTATGCTATGCCTACGACACCTGGGGCTCGATTCATAACAATGTACGACAGCTCAGAAAGGCTACGACCACAAAATAACATGTCTGTAGGGAAAAGAGGGCGTATTTTTTTACAGGTGGTATTAAAGGAGTCATACAAGGCAGTCGTACAGAGAAATGTGGTGCATTTCACAATCATAATCATAGGACACATTTCCTTTACTCAGTCGTATCACTAGCATTAGAAAGTTGTTGTAAGAGTAATATGCTAAAATTTTAACTTTGTATTACAGAGTACATTAGAATATCACCCACACTACGATTTAGGAGGAAATAGTTGAATTATGGTTTTCAAAAAATGTATGATATTTCGAATTTCTGAGCCACCCATTCTTACAGGTTAGTATACATGTCATTATCATTTATTACATCTTGGTTTGGTACAAAATAAACCATTATTAAAGATTTTTTGGATGGCTGAGATGACTTCAGAGGCTGTCTCAGTCATCTATTGTGCAATGGGCATTTTTGCCCTTAAAACCACGTTATACAGGTATTCTGTACAATTAGGTAGATGAGAAATTTGCTATAATTTTCTTGTGAAATGCACCCCTTTTTTTGTACGACAGCATTCTACGATTTTCTTGAGATAAGCTGGTCGTATGAGATAAGCTGGTCGTATGTGTGCTTATTTTTCTCCACCCTAACAACTGTTCACCTGGGGCTCGATTCATAAGTTTGTACGATATAGAGGGCTATTTTACTGCTACGACCAGTGATAATTGTCCTGGGGCCAATCTATGCTATGCCTACAACACCTGGTGAGCAGTTGTTAGATGGAGAAAAATAAGCACACATACGACCAGCTTATCTCATACGACCAGCTTATCTCAACAAAATCGTAGAATGCTGTCGTACAAAAAAAGGGGTGCATTTCACAGGAAAATTGTAGCAAATTTCTCATCTGCCCTATTGTACAGAATACATGTATATATGGTGGTTGTAAGGAGGAAAATGCCCATTGCACAACAGATGGCTGAGACAGCCTCCAAAGTCATTCTCTAATCTCATTGTGAAATGATATCAAAATATTTGTACTACAGTCTTGTATGATGCCTTGACTACTACCTGTAAAAAAATACGATTTTCCCTCTTTTCCCTACAAACATGTTTTTTGGTGGTCGTAGCCTTTCTGAGCTGTCGTACATTGTTATGAATCGAGCCCCAGGTGTCGTAGGCATAGCATAGATTGGCCCCAGGACGATCAGCAATAGTCGTAGCAGCAAAATGGCCCTCTATGTCGTAGAAACTTATGAATCGCCTCCCAGAGCTTATATGTAAATTGTCGGTATTTGAATTTTGCTTCACACAGATAACTCTGAAATAAAATTGTTAAAATCTCGGCAGTCTACTCAGTTAAAGGATCCAAAACCGGTGGATTTCAGGGATTTTGATAATATGGTATCCACATGAACTGTGTAATGGAACTGAAATATGAGTCCGGCTCGAAATCAAAATGAAAACTCGCCATGACAACGTGAATGTCAATATGTGGGGTAGCAGAAAATGCTTGCCTTTAAACCTTTTTCTTACAATGAATCATGTATCATAAGATTTAATTTTAGGCCTTGCTGATCAAAGTGAACAAGTGTCAGCCTTTCGGGTAATATCATGTCACATGAATACGTAATTGGGCCATCATCGTCCTTTGTCTTGTGCTAAGCCAAAGTTCATGACAAAAAGAGGATTTGATAGCTGACAGGGTATCGGTAGGATTAAAGGAAATCAGCCTATAATGATCTATCTAGTTGGCGTGATTGAATTCTAACAAACTTTACCACAGACAACTCGTAAGTTTTTAATGACTCTCACTGACAACGATCTCGGTCGGCCTTTATTCTGATCAAATTTGGGATCGGGACGATTATGGAAAAGCACCGGTAAAAAGACTGTACTAAAAACGGTAAAAAAGTGTTTCGGTTATTGCACTTGGCTTCATTTATTTATTGAACAACCAACTGCATCGGTTCATTTCACAAATTTACCTATTTTATCACGTTTTCTGTCTGATTCATTAACTTGTCCAAATTTATTTCATAACTCTTTGGCAGATTATTTTACCTAATATCCCCTCACGTATAAATGAGTTCTATGTGGAATTGCTGAAAGAAGGAAATCCAGTTCTCTTTTGTCCTTTTCATTACACATTTTATATAACATCTTGAGGCCTACTACTTATTTGGATCATTTCGTGAATTTTGGTGTAAAAGCCACAATATACCTTGTTCAACTTAGGATATCAGAGCCTTAAACGTATACACCGGCGGGGGTTCGGGGGAAATGTCCAACATGTTGGCCAATACTGATGCTTACACCGACTTCAGTCTGTACCCATCTGCCTCAATCACTCCCATGCGCTAACTTCTTCTCTACTCCCTTCCCTTACCTCCTCAGATTTCCTCATCATTTCCACAATCCATATCTCCTAATACTTTCTCCCCCCCTCCCAATATACCCCCACGTACTAATCTGGAGGAGCTGCTCCTCAGATGGCAAGATGGCATACGCTCTGTAACAACCCCAAGTCCTTTGATTGCGTGAGCAGCTCATCCCAACAAGCAGCTCGGACATGGAAGCTGCTCTCGGCTTCACAGAAAGAGCCGCTCATCACGCACATCTATGGGCCTTGTGTTCTCTGATGCTGGAGACAGGGGTATGACCGCTGATTATATTATACTCTGCCGCTTCAACTGATTGAAAAAAGCTTGCCACTAGAGACATGTCTCTGATGTGTTTGTGAACCCTGTGAAATTTTAGTTCCATCGTTTTTACCTACATCAAGGGGGATAGCTCCGCCCTGTCAAATGGCTTGATTATACATCACGAAGCTTTTATGTTAACTTCTATTATTGTCATTTGTTGTAGGCTTAAAGTCTTATGCTATACACGTTGTGTGCCTTCTGGGATAAATTTGGCACAGGAACAGATATATTCAATGTCACACGAATGTTATAGAGCAAAATATTTGGGAGGGACAAGTTGTTTCTCGATATTTCTATACATTGCAATACAATGTACAAGGGGGTGCATATAACTGTATGTATGCGACATCATGCAAAGGCCGATGCCTGAATCTGATTGGGGTGGGGCCCCTTGCCCCCCCCCCCCCCCCCCCCCCCATGAAGATTCGCTTTCTACGCCTCCGTCATGAAGTACCAGTCAAATACGAGTCCGCCTAATAACGACAGGGTTCTCAGTTTACTTCCTTTGATTAAAATCGCCCACAGTGGTATAAGAAGAACAACTGAATACAAACCTCTGAAAGGAGCACCATCTTCTCTTTGTCAATTTCTTCATTGTTTTGACCAAGTCCATAACTTTCCCTTAAATATTCCTCTTCTCTTAACCACAAACCACTTTGGCCTTGTCCTGGAGCATCCGACCCAGTGGCACTGCAGTTGGTTGTCATGTTTCATGAAAAATAGTTGATCCATTTCTGGTCAGAAATGTAACTTGAGGATGAAATCATTGTTAATTCTTAAATGACGTCTCACAATTGGAGAAGAAAGCTACCGCTCTGGGTCCCAATTTCTTAGGAACCCCTCGTCTCAGGTGTTATTTTGAGTACAGCTTTTTCGATTGTTATTATTTATCGCCATCATGTTAATAATACTGGCTCCTCAATCACACCTGTGGTGAACTTACAAAGGTGAATCAAATGATCTCATATTTCCCAATGATAAAACAACTTCTTTAGTAAATACACTCTTTCAGATTACCTTTGGCTCAATACATGTAAAATCGTGCATTACATTTACATGAGCCAGTAATGGAAATGATGATCTATATGGCCTGATTGATGACATAATGTTAGGATTATATAGTTCTTCTGCAGATTAAGTAATTAAATATGGTGTTGCTTTCTTTTTTTTCAGTCACTTTTGCACTTTTCAATTGCATTAAAATAAAGCAGTTCCAATTTCTGACCTTAACTCGGCTGGAATTGCCCATTTCTTACCATAAAGCCCGCGAACATTAATTTTGTTGTTAATTGATGATTCGTTCTTATTTCTTAGTTTTATAATAACGCAGTCACACTTATTCATGGTTCTCTTACGGTTAATTCACCGAAATACAAATTAGAAATCAAAACTTTCACAACACACCATGGCTTCCAAATGATTCTAGCACTGAACCCATAGTTCAACAAATTTAATACAGCTATACAGTACGTATGCTTAACAATGGCTAATTTGAGATATCATCTGCAGCGTGTTCGACTATGTAAGTAGTGTTGTTTTGACCACAGTGTTTCTCAACTCTGACCTTCGAAGAACTGCTCCCATGAGCTACTCATGGAAAATGTGTCCTGCAGGCCTTCTCGTGACCACTTCCATTGACGGTGGTGTCAGCGCCCAGGAGTAATGGGCATGACTACAAGGTAGGTAAAGCACACGGCACAGACCTTGGGAAATACCAAGGGGAAACATGGACACATTGAACGCATCATTATCGGTCAGTTCAAGTCCCTGTCCCTGTCTGTCGGTCTTCACCTCTCTCTGTTATAGTTTCCATTCTCCCACACTCTATACATAATTATATCCTTGAGTGTCTCTCTCTGCCCCTCTTTCTGTCTCTGTCTGTCTCTGTCTGTCTCTCTGTGCCTCTGCCTCTTTGTCTCTGTCTCTGTCTGACACTATGTTACTTTGTTAAAGCGGAGGCAAAACAATGACATGCCTATCTAGCATAGCTAGATGCCTCTTTTTTTGGTCCTGCCTGGGCACACCTCCGCTCCCAGAGTTTTATTTCACTATTTCTGATCCATATATATTTATCTAGCGTAGTCGATTACTACTTTTATATCGAGCTACTCTACAATGTTCCTAAAGAAATACTGATTGCAAGTGTGACCACCTTGCGAATCGCTCACCCTGTTCGCCTGTGCACCCCTTTAGAGAGGCCCGCTCGCTCCTAAATTGCCATAGCTTTCTCTTGTGTATGCGACTTTCTTGATACTTTTATGTTTCGTTCCCTTTAGATATATGCTCGCCCACGTGGAGGTGCCCATCAGACTACAAGTAGTGCCATCTCGTGGTGTCAGGCGAGCTGCTCCTGCCTCTCTGGGTACTTGTTATGTAGGGTGAGCTGCTCGGCGCATGCGCATCGGACACCTGGTGGACATCCCACCCAAGTCGATATGCATGTCACTGTGGAAACCATCAATGGCCTGGAGCGGGGAATTGCAAGCAGGGAGAGAGGGAGGGCGGGGGGTCAGGAGAAAGCATTGACTTCTTTTTGTGATGTCAGAGTTTGCCCTCTTTTTTCTCAGGACTTCTGCCACGTGTTTTTCCCCCGATGTTTCTTTTTTTGTCATTTCTAACCAACTCGCTTGTCGCGCACCATTTTTAGTTCGGTAGTTACTGGTACCCCCTACCTTTAAGGGCTACTACCAACCAGGCTTCCTTGCTTCAAGGTCACGTTAATCACCTCAATAAACCCCAGCAACAGTACCTGCCCATGCCTTGGCAAGCCACAGTTAAGGGGTGGGCAGCAGTCCAAGTCAATCTTCCCTATACACGAACCCAGTTCCACTGGTTCGCCCAGTCTCTAAATGAAGACTAACCTTTTTCCACCATGAAGATAAACTACCCAGGAGATGCGGCTGTCAGGAAGAGATTAGTCTAGGTAAGGCTTCATCGACACTAATCCCTAGAACATGATGTACTCGTGAGGATATAACATGGTCGAGTGACTGATCTACGGTAAGCACTGGTATGGTTCACCACCCCAGAATATTGACCACCATGATCGATAAACAAGCAATCTGCCACCATTTGAACCAGGTGAATGTGGGAAGTCCCTCAGCACTGCTCGGAAGCCACCTAGACACGATGGCCAAACTAGTATGCCCTACGTCACCTATAATCTTACCCAGATTTGCATTGTAAAGCCATCGGAAGTCATCCAGCCAAAGTATAGCATAAGCCAACGAATTTATATATATCACTGACATCCAGCTGTTGGGAAAGGTAAAGCAATGTGACAGACTGTAGATAAAAAGTGATGGACTAGAGAGGTTGGCATTACCTTCACCATGCCTCAACCATGATTACGAAGATCGGCTGTCAGTGCGTCTGCGAATTCATAAAAGATAGTCATTTGGCCATCAATACCCATAAGGAAACTCAAGAGACAGAACTTCCCCCTTGTAGACACTGCACTATGATATAATAGTATATAACCTTTACCTTGTCCCCAGACTAGTACAATCCTGCCAGTGCATCGAGCTTACGTTGGGCCACACTATCTAATCCATATGCCTATGAGAGGTTTTTTATGTTCTGTAATAGGATTACTTTACTTTATCTATGTCTTGTTGCTATATGCCAAGAGGATTGAGGTCTACCTAATGTAATACTTGCATTTAGCGTATACCCTTTTTCTGTGGTAGAAGACAACGTTCATTATTAGGTTTGGAGGTAAATGTGGGACTGTAGATTTTAAAGAACGGCTGTAAATTTACTTTCTTTTATTATAAATAATTTATTTTTTAATAGTCTATTTCATCTCAATCGTTTTCTTTTAAACATGTCATTTTCATTTATACACAAAAAAGCACACTAACCTAAATTGGAATTTCCAATCATGGTTAAGATTGTGTTTAAGATGGATGCCCAATTTGGTGACACAGGCCCACCCCCAGGGTAATTATCGGTTTTGAATTAATTTAATAATTCCTCTATATTTTCTTGCAATTATTGAATAAGATATCCCAGGTGCTGCGAATTAACCCAGGCCTTCAGATGCATGATTACATGAAGCATGTTTCCATAGTTAAGGTAATTTTAAAGCAACGGAAAGGGTGTCTATAATTGGCCCCATGCGGGCTCGCTACTAGGGTTTAACATAATTCTTACCAATCCTTAAAATCGGATCATTGATTAATTATTGGCCAGATAATACAATTATGTTAGTGCATGCAAGGATGAGCAGATAAGAAATTTCCAAACTTTTATTCCACACAGTAACACCCCCCCCCCCACAAACCCCCTTGTCATCTCTCTGTCTAGTCCATGTTATGAGTCTGAGGTATGAGGTGCAACTTCTGCACAGTTTGACGCTTTCAATTTTAATGGAATTCTAATAAAGCTGACATCCACCACATAGAGCTAAACATTAAGTGTCTATATGTACTCTGATAATCTAAATACTCCGGCTCCTAGTCTCTAGTGGCTTTCCCAGGTTAGTCATCAGTCATAGGGATGTTGGTCAAAATGACGAACTGATAGTCCAAAATGACTAAGACTAAATAAAATATGACTATAAGACCTTACCAAAAGAGGCTTAGCACAGGAATGCAATGACTAAGGTGGGTCAGTCACTATACTGACTATACCTGATTGTATTAACTAACCATGGTTGGTCGTATGGTGACTAAGTTGTGGAATATCTGTGTAGCTGGACACCCGGTTAAAACAAGCCCTAATTCGCCTTAATTTGATTATTGACAAAAAGTAGTGTGCAGAGGTCCCATTGTCTGATGTCCATAACATATATCTATGCTACCACACACACAGAAAAGTGAGAGTCATTGTCGCTAAAACTACCCTCACCTGAGGGTCAGGCACTGTCACTTTTCTGAGGGTGCAGTAGAAAAGGCGTATACTGGTAATTTCACTCAATGTATAAACATCCCTGATGTCCTTCCGTTCAACTGTGTTTATTTATGAACCAGACAATGGAAATAGATCTCGAAAGGGTTTTCCTAGATTATAATACTGATGGCAGGTAATCGTTTATTTGTATGGGATCGCCCACGTATTGCGACTTGATACCCCATTTGGACATCGGTGTGATTTTCATCGCGGACGCTCTAGTGTGGCGGCACTGGTATATAAGGCTTCACCGTGCGACGGCGAGCAGAAAAAGGAAACAGCGAGCAGCTCAAAATGATTTGAGCCGCTTGGAAGTTGGAAGCAGTGCCTTGAGTAGCTTGGTGGGTAATGAGCGGCAGATGTCGACTTCTACTGGCACAGGTTCATTTCCCGCCCCTGACACGGCTTCCTAGACCTGCAGCATGTGACCTACAACCACTCACCCAGCTGACCTTTAGGACACGCCCCCCTTGTCAGGCCAAACCGTCCATTGGTCGGCCATTATACCCCCATTGTCCACTGGAGGATATCCGCCCAATCTCCGCGGCATTGACGGCTAGTGCTAAGTGCTCCATGGTGGGCAATTTGATACCTGGGGTAAGCTGCTGAAGGGATGTACTGCACGTAGATGGAAGACTGATGAGTAGGGGGTTTCTATAGGTGGTACAGTTATGATGAAGGGGATGCAGGAAAAGAGCGCTAAAATGCCTACTTGAAATACGACACCGGATATCTTGGTGAAGTGAGGGGGTGAGGAGTAGATTGAGTTGCAGTGTGGTGGCTAATAGTATGATTCTAGGGCTTTTGGCCCCAGGTATACTCAGCCCCATGTCATCTAGCCCCATGTCACCTAGCCCCCTAGGCATCTGGCCACCTTGTACCTTAGCTCCCTGTCATCTGCCCCCCCCCCCCCCCACCACCACCCTGCACCAGGGGTGAGGCATCATATGGAATTGTATCACAGTGAACACAACATATTGGTGCGTCAGGAGACAAAGCCGGGGGTCTGGATAGGGGAGAACCCAATGTCGCATGTCGAATTTAAGAAATGGCAATGTCATCTGTTCCTTAAATCCCCATGTGCTATGTTGTGTCTAAGAACCCACATGCCCCATGTCCATTAAAAAAAAAGTCATGTCACAAATTTTCCCCTTATATCACTAAGCTCCATGTCTTCTTAGAGGCGATATGGGACATGGGAAATCAAAGTGACAGATGACATTGGCATTGACATGACATTCAAGTCGGCAAACGACATGGCCCCCATCTAGATCACCTACATTAGCCATGCTGTTGGCTATTCTGACAGGTAATTCCATCTAGTCTGGAATGCTCTGCATTGTAATGGTTTCAACAAGTTGACAGACATGAACCAGACCCACTAACTAAGTGTCTAGCCCATTAGGGATCACATCAAGCAACTTTGTTACCAATGCTTTTATTATATCAGCTGAATACTGTTAGCCATTACCTTATAGAAGAGTAGCTAACTTTATCAGTTTATGCCGTTGTTCTGACTATCAAGTTGCACTAATGTGGATGCCATGGAACCGTTTTTTTCTTACTCTCTTTTTGTCTTTTTGACCAGAGCTTTATTTTTCAACTTCAGATTTTGTCTTCTCCTGACCCTTCATTTTCTGATTCTAATGGTTATTGATTGCAAGTGGACCTCAGATCTTGGACAGTGATATATTAAGTTTGCAGATGAAATATCAATATTACTTATAAAACTTCCAAAAGAGAATGACAAGAAAATACTTAGGTAAGATAACAATAAAAGAGTATGCATTTTCTCCTGTGTAAGAACATATATTGCCCTTGATTGATGTCAGGAAAAGCCTTCGCCCTTTAGCCCTCTGAGTACATTGGCAGCGGGTCATGCCTCTCTGATGTATGACCTAGTGGTTAAACACCTGTGTATCCCAGGGTGTACAGGGTCGAAGGAGTCAGGGGGCTTTTCTCTATGGGCACTGCCCCTGTAGCAGATCGCTCATCATTAAAAGGCAAATCAGTAATGCATTATGCGTGGTCATCTAGCTAGCATGGGCGTGGGGGTGGGATGGTAGAGGGATGGGACTAAGCGCAGATGCTATAGGCTAAATACAAGCGGAGACCTCATAATGAATCATCAGCCTACTCTGCCAGGTATATGAATTATTTTCCCATCCCGCATATTCATAAGTGTTACTTGTAGGCCATTAAGAAAGCTGTATTAGCAGAAAGATTGTTATGTATCCGTGCCTATGGCCTGCCCAATCGTCAACACCGTATGTCATGCGAAACTTACTTTTAGTCGTTAGTGGTTTGTTAAGCAATGTTGGCAAAACCAATCTTATATGCCTCCTGGGAAAGATTTTCTGTTTTCTACCTGGCGAAGGGGAGTTATTAAGGAACTAAAATTTCCTCCCTGGAGGATGGAAGATGGTTAGTGCAGCGATGAGAACTATTCTATTCCAATGGCAGCCCCTCAGGGGCACCGTGAGGATGGATCCAAATACTGTGATGCCCATACTGGCCATACCTGTAGGTCTATAGTCGCAAGTCCTACCAAGCTAATGTGTAGTCTGACACCTTACCTAAGCCCAGGAGGGTAGGCTATAACATCTCAACGCAGTCACCCTTGGTACATAGGTCACATGTTTTGACCATGGCAGGGTATAAGGTGTCGGCATCCTTATTTAAGTGGGCGGAGAGGTCATGACCTCTACCGGAAGTTTGAGAATGTCAGGTGTCACCTAATGGTACAGTACAGTTGCTGCATCCAAGGTTACTCCCCAGGGGGACTGTCCGTCCATCGTACAACCAAGGTGGTGTCGCATTTCCACTGAACAGTAAAAATGGGGCTAGAGGAGCTAGTCATGAACCTACAATATGCCTGTTACCATACTACCAATTCCTTATCTTATAAAAGGCCCAATGTATACAGGACAATGATAATGTTAAATATTTGCATAATAGAAATCAACAGGAAGTGTGAGGCACTATCATATGATCTGTGTTTGTTCCGAGAGGGCTGTGATACTACTGCGCAGTTAAACCTTTATGGATTTCACTGATAATAACTGTAATGCTGCTATCAGTTTCACACTGGTAGTGCAGCATTCAAAAGATATTTATAAGAGACACAAGAAGACACAACTCCATAGCTCATAATATTAAGACAGATAAAAAACTATAGTTGGTAGCTCTTTCATGTAGGCTCGATTTCAACGAAGGTAATTCGGATTCAGCGAAGAATAGATTATTACACATTAATTTCTTCATTTCTTCTAATCAAAAGGATGGGATCTAATTTCTCACTGATGTCTCCGATACGTGGTAATCCTTCTCCTACCCTCTTGTATTGTCTACAGAAACTACGTGCCCTGTCAGCATAGTGAACCAATTCCTGCATTGGTCGATTCGTCATTGATATACAGAATCTTTCGGGTGTTGCATTTCCTTGCATCCGGCATTAAAGTGACCCCTCCAGCTACAGGCGAAACCTCCCCCTTCCGAAAATCTACACTGTAAACAGTTACAGCTTTCATACAGCACAAATAAAGAGCAAAATATGCCATACACCATTTTCTCAAGTCAAATAAAGTATCACAACGTCTCGCCACATTGTAAAACGAGAATGGATGAGAAAACTGAATGTAGTTAATCATTTAAGGTGAATTGGAAGTTGCATGAATGTGTTGGATAATGCAAACACCTGCAAAGGTATAGAATAGACACCACATTGGTGGGAAAAGTGACTGGAGTGGGTAAAGCTGGTATCACATAAGTTTCAGCTGTATGAAAGCAGGATCAAAACCATTATAATATTATAAAAAGTTTGATTATCCTAGCAGCACTTGAACAGCAGCTTTTAATGAAGGTTTACAGCAGAAGTTGCTGTATCTGTACACCAAGTTAGCTGCTATAGACTTAGATCTAACTGAAATCTACTATAACATAACAGAGGTTGCTAGGAACCATTGCTTTAGGGTTACAGTACTTACTTGTTACAGTGTATTGTTCCTGCCACTGCATGAGCGTACCTCGACCAAGTGGGCACAGATCATCGAATCAATAATTAGTGATACCCAGTGCGCACAAAGTTCAGTTCAACATTAAATCAACATTGAATCAACATTGAATAAACATTGACGACCACTAATCAATGTTGATTTAATGCATTGTGCCCACTGGGTAATTAGTTGCCAATATTGATTCATTGTTGATTCAATATTGATTCAACATTGAACTGAACTTTGTGCCCACTGGGGGAACACTATGTCCGTCTTTTGGATAGGCCTCGAATATTATATGTCGGTGGTTTGGCAGCTAGTGCAATCACGAACATGGTGTAGCTCACGTAAGTGCATCGACATTGTGATCTATATTTTGACATGAAAGCTTATCTCTCCCCTGATACATTGAGTATGTTATATGATGTGTAAGCCGGTCACTCTGGCAGTCCCATATCAAAGCAGCCTTGAACTGTTGCAACTACAAAGCATTGCGCTTCCCTGTATAGTGTGTTTCTGAAATGGCTGAGGTTATAGACACAACGAATATTGATAAACCTTGGTCTGTGATGTTCCTTCTATGAAATAGGATCATGGCCAGATCTGAGGAAAGACTATTTGAAGTACTGACAGCGTTATCTGGAAGTGACACATTGAGCTAGAAAGAGAAAGTGTCCATACATATATGGCCATCTCTATTATAGTAACAGCTTATTAAGCTTATAATATCCTTTGAGGAAAGTTATCAATAATATTACAACCTTGATCTCTTAGTGACTGAGGCATCACAGGGATTACTTCTAATGTTCAAGGCATGACGTGTTGGCTTAATAATGCCTAGCAAACTAAATTCTTTTATCTGAACTAAATCGCTTAGTATCAATTCAAATTTAATCACTGTGTAATGTCATTTATGCTGTGTATTAATGCTGGTCTGTTTATTAATGCACCATCTTACATTAAATAAGTTTTCGTCCTTAATAGCCCACGCCCACTGCACTGTAAGGTAAATGCCCAGGGAGGAAATCGTGGTGGGTTCATCTAAGAAAAATAATCATTACTAGTACGGCCGGAAGGATATCAAACAAACACAATTGTGTTTGCATGATATCTAAAATGCATGAGAGGTGTCTTAAGCACTGTACACTAACCCTTTAAATATTGACCATAACTACATTCACTTTGTATGGGGTTGACCTTTTGGAAATACTGCCACTCCCTGAGGACGGATGCAATTGGGATTCATATTCTATTCCGCACTAGCGGGATACCAGTGCTGCCACAATTGGGGACACTTAGAACTAGCAGTGTGGGTCTCAGGGGGGGCCAAACATCAGGGGGAGAGTAGAGCAATGATTACACTAGGCCTCTACATGTGTATTATGCATTGGTTGTACCTGGACACACCTTTTATTATCTGTCCAATATAGGGTTGTGGTTAGGACAATGGACTCATGACTAGCAGTACCTAAGTTCAAATCCCCTCCAGGCTAGGTGTGGTGACCATTTTAACCCCATCGGTTGCAAAAGCTTGCACCAAAAGTTTTGGCAAAACGTTTTTGTAAAACATTTTATGAACCTTTGCAAAAGGTTTGGGTATAGTTTTTTGGTAACCACTTTTGGTAACCATCTATGTTAGTATTGTTACACTAAAAGCCACACCAAGGACCGAACCCTGGACCCTTAGATTGGGAGTTCCAGGCTCTCCTGGTTGAGCTATGGAGGCTGCTGGTAGATCAAGGTACAATAGGTGAACATAAACTTTGTTATTGATTATCCTCATTAATGATCAATGCTATTAGGGACCTTTAGCAACCACTTAAAAGCTCATTAGGGACCTTTAGCAACCACGTAAAAGCTCATTAGACGTATCCTATGTCTTCAGCACTGCTACGTCTGTGTTTAATGAGCTTTTACGTGGGTTGCTAAAGGTCCCTATTAAATGCAGATGTAGCAGTACTGAAAGGATAGGATACACCTGCGTTTAATGAGCTACGTCGGGTTTGCTAAAGGTCCCAATTATTTAGCATTGATCATTGATGTGGATAATCAATAACAAAGTTTACCTATTGTACCTGGACCTACCAGCAGCCTCAATAGCTCAACCAGGAGAGCCTGGAACTCCCAATCTAAGGGTCCAGGGTTCGTTCCTTGGTGTGGCTTTTAGTGTAACATAGATGGTTACCAAAAGTGGTTACCCAAAGACTATACCCAAACCTTTTGCAAAGGTTCATAAAATGTTTTACAAAAACGTTTTGCCAAAACTTTTGGTGCAAGCTTTTGCAACCAATGGGGTTAAAATGGTCACCACACCTAGCCTGGAGGGGATTTGAACTCAGGTACTGCTAGTCATGAGTCCATTGTCCTAACCACAACCCTATATTGGACAGGTAAAAGATTGCAGGTGTCCTAGCTAGCAGGGAATGTAGTAGTTCCACTCTCCAAGCAGAGCTTTAGCCCCCTGATCTGGTCCACATAATTTGCTGAAGCTAGTGACTGGAAAGGAGAGAGTGCATACTGGGACCAGTCCAATATGGCGCTATCCAGTGGACATCCAGCTAGAGGGGAATACCGATAGTAAACGTTAGTCTCCTCAATGTGTCGAAATTGGATCAGCCATGGTCTTGACCATAGTCAATACTAACCCTGAATGGGATACATGGTAGCGATGTGATACTAAATGTGAGGTATGGTTTAGTACTTGACTGCATAGCCTTCTTTTTGCCCCTTTTTTGTAGCCTAGCTGCAGAGCTAATTGACTTCCAAATGGGTGTGGGTGTTCTGGTCCACAGCTATAAAGATGATGGCAAGAACTATATCAATAGGGAGCATGACTCCCCGGATGTGACTGTCAGATGGAATGTGACATGACTGTACTGCAGCTGTGTGTAACAGGAATGGTGAGAGTGGTAGGAATAGCCAGCAGCCTGGACATGTGGCTGTGCATGTCTTAAGGTGATGCAGGCTTACAACAGTAACTGGCACTCTGACCATCTACACCCACACTGGACAAATTGTCCCTTTCACATGGGCCAGTCCTTCTATACTGTTCACGATAGCCATTTAAGATTGCTCCCATCACACGCCACATACACATTTATGGCTAAAGAATACACTATGATACCGGGAAAGGTAGTATGAAGGGGAAAAATTTAAAATTCACTTATAACAACTAGTTCAGTCAGGTGGGGTAGTACTCATTATAATCTAATGTTAAGCATTAGAAGAGCTGATGAAGAGATTTGCTCAAATTGAAGATACAGTTTTTGCCAGTGGTGAGTATTGATTCCAATGGAAATCACTGTTAATACGAAACTATTGTTTCACTATTGGCTAAAAGGCTTCTGCAGAGCCTGAATAGTGGTCCATCCCTCCTCGGTTCGGAGAAGAGGGACACAGGGAACTAATCCTACTGTGACTGATAGTCAGAGGGCTAACTTACAACGTGCAGGTCAGGTGGTCAGGGTGCAGATGCAGGTGTCTTTGGCTATTCTCTTACACCTCTAAATGGTCCTGCACCTAGACATCAATCCTAAACGTGATCACTTAGACCTCTCAAGGCAATGTATTAAGAGGTTTTTTTACAGCCACATAGCCCATCTAACTGCTGAACCTGGCCGCAAAGAATTGCTAACTAGCTTATGGACATAATACAATGATTTCTGGTAAAATCATTGTTCACAAATTGATTTAACTTCAGCCGTACTCAACATTACGATGCCAATTGAGTGTGATCCTAGGGCTGCTTTCTTTTATCTAATGAGTTATTTCCTGACCAAGTCTATCTTCTAAAGATAATTAAGCTAATCAAGTTTGCTCTGATTCTGCTCAGAAGTATAATTATTATTAATCCAAGTTATGATAAGTCATAATAATATATCATAATTATCATATACATAATTATATAATATTATGAAGATATATTATATCTAATGTAAACATTACAGGGCCGATGCTATCCACACGCCCACAGGGTGCAAATAAGAGCCCTTATTCCCACACTAGGTAGAGTCTGCATAATACTTCTTATTCCCACACCATACAGGGTGTGTAGTACAGGTCTTATTGGCACCCTATACTATACTTGTGGGCCTATGGGGTGGCAATTGGGGTGTGAATTAGGGCCATTATTCACACCCTATATAGTGTGCGAATTAGAATCCTTATTCCCACACTGTGTGGGGTGTAAATAAGAGTACTTATTCACATGCCATACAGGTTTGTGTGGTGTGTGAATAAGAAATCCTATTTACACCCTACACAGGGTTTGGATAAGGGTTCTTATTCACACGCTGGGTAGGGTCTGAATAATAGTTCTTATTCCCACACCATATAGGATGTGTAGTACAGGTCTTATTGGCACGCTATACTATACTTATGGGTCAGAAATCTCGGAAATGGACTAATCTTGGGGCAGAAATATATCAGATTGAAAATTCAGCAAACTCAATTCATCTTGAAGCAAGTTTATTTTATTAAAAGACTAGTATCTTGGCTCCATGAAAACATAAATTGGACGGCTTAACTCCCAGGGTGTCAGTTTTTATTCACCGGCGATCATATGTTGATATAAAAGTGTCGGAGCATACAACTAAAATATCAAACAGCTGGTAGAATGCTTTGAAAACACCACAGAACCGTCTCGTTTGGCCTCCAACCAGCCACAGTACATAGGATAATGCATGCCAAGTTTGGTAATGACCACTCTAAAACTTCTACTGTTACAGGCCGACAAACTTTGCGGAAATCTTGAAAATCTTGGCAGTGGGCACCAACTTTTGCTCAAAATGGCCTTGTTCATCCCCAAACTTGCTGTGCACTATCTTCAATATGCATACTTTCAAGTAAATCTAGCCTGCGCTGGATTTGGTTTGATTAAGTTATTATTAACTTCTCTATGAGAGTTAACCCTTTCGTGCCCAGAACTATTTTGACAAAAATTAGTTTTCACAACATCATTTGTGGATTGTGTGATAGTTCAATATTTTGTACTGAGATATGTTTTATATTATATTTTCTGAAAGCTAATGGAATACACTTTCGAATGATGTATGGAAGAACATCATAATTCGGGTAACCATGGCAACCAGGAACATTATTTTCCCAATATTATTCAATATGGTAAAAGTGGTTAATATTTCCAAAAAAGGGCCCTTTTAGTTTGGAATAGAGTGATTTGGCATGGTAAACATGGTTTTGCTATTCCGAATGAAGGCATACATATTGTAACGGTATTAGATGTTGGCTTATTACTAAGAAGGAAAACGAGGAGAGGAGGAGTTGTGATATAAGATAGTTCTCTATTGACAGAATGCGGATACAGGATAAGAGCTACCGGAGCCTTTATGGCCAATGCTGCTGGATATCACAATAACGACTTAAGGTCTATTAGAACTCGCCTTGATAAAGGCGGGGAGTCAAGCTCGGCGGGGAGTCTCTCAGGGAGCACAGCACGTCCGTCCCGAACGAGAGCCAAGCAAGACTGACGGCCCGCGCCGTCGTGCTCGTTTATATAGCACTCCGACGCGGGGCGCCCCCCTGCGGGACGGTGACGCACTATACTCCCCGCGAGACTCCCCGCGACTCCCCGTGGCGGAGACCCCCTCCGCTACACCCTCCCCTGCTTAGATTATTCCCACCCTTACTCTTAGTGTTTCCCCAGATAACTGACTTATAATAAACAAGTTGTTTATCAAACCTGAGTTTAGTTATTATTATCTGAACGCCTATGGCACAAGGTGTCGTAAATATATCCTTAATATGATTACACAGTCTGGACTACTCCGTAGCCGAAGATACATCATAACAATTAACAATCATTAACATCATGCACTTTACACTAATACGAGAGGGCCCTCTGGGCTGGCTGGTGACCGTTGACGCCCCTGGTACTGTCGGCGACGAACAAGGCACTGTCGGCGACGAACAAGGATCCCTGTCTTAACTCATGGACGCACAGGTGGGCCCGGCGGCGGGCAACAGAACTTGAACAGGTGACCGGATCGATGGATGAAGATGATGCTATGACCCCCTGTGTGGTGTGACGGCCACACAGGGTACCGGCGAGCCAGGCTCCTAACCGGAGGGGGGTGACGCGTAGGCGCCAACCCCGCGACGAGGCCCCTGCCTACTGCTTCTTCTGCAACACAAAGAGCCAGGTAAGTCATCTCCCTTTTAGGTCCTCCCGCGGCGCACTTGGTCGCCTCTCCCTACGTCCCCTTACCGATCTCCCCCTCTGGCCCGGCTCGGTCCTGTACTGGACCCCGCATCTCTGCTTACGTGTATGATGTACCAGCATCGTATACTTCCCTCCTCCCGTTAAATTGACCCCTCCCGTCATGATGCTTGCCCGCGTACCCCTAGTGGTAGCTCTCTTTTTAACTCACCGGTGGGGGTGCTGCGGTGGCTGCTCGTCTCCGCAGTCTGTACCGGGTCCGGACGGACGCCACGACGTCAAAGGTGTCGTCCCCGAGGGCGACCAAACGGGAGTTGACCTCTCCCCCCGTAGCGTCGTAGTCCTCCCCCATGGACAAGGGAGGGAGCAGGAAGGCTGCCCACCGTTCCAGCCGCGTGGGGTCCCGTCCAGACACCAGCCACCAGGGCATCCAGGCGGCAGGGGTATCGGGGGCGGGGGCTGCTGGGTGAGGAGGAACCGGTGGGGTCCTAAGGCTGGGGGAACCCAAGAGGGTAGCTGCGCCGGTCGGCCGGGGCCTCCGCGTACTCCTCCGCGCACTGGGTGGGGTACGGCGGAAGGAGGTGCCCGGACCCCGCGACGCCGGAGGTGTCCCCCGGAAGAAGGGCGGCCCCCCGGAGGCGGCTGGAGCAGAGACCCGTCCGGCCTGGCCTGCTGTGGTGATCCGTGGGGACCGGTTCTCCGCGGCCGCCTTCTCCGCATACTTTCGTCGCGGCTGTAGTCTTCCCCATGCCCCAGGGTGATTCGGTGCTGCCGGTCCGGCGTCGGTTGGCGGCGGTCCCGTTGCTGATGCCTGCGCACAGGCGGCTCGCGCTGCGCGGGGCTTGGTGGGAGGGGGCGGGGGATGCTCCGGGGACCTCCATTCCTCGGGCAGCACGGTGGGGGGTGCTTCGTCCGATACTAAGGAGTCCAGCCCCTCGGGTCGTCGCGTGCCACTCTGAGAAACGGTTTGCTCTGCTAACCGCGTGACCTCGATTCCCCGGGACTCCTCGTAAGGGTAAAAGGTAACTTCCCTCTGGGGGTCGTGGGGGGGTAGGAGGACCGAGAACGACCGGTCCCACTCGCCCGTCTCGGTGCACCCCGGTGTCACCACCACAGCGGAGGACCCGTCGTGGTCCGCTAGCATGTGTTGCAGCACCCCGGCTGGCAGAGTCCAAGGGGTGGGACCCCGGCGCCTCTCCTGGGCCTGTACGTACGTGGGGAGGTCATGGGGAGGTATGGCCTCCGTGCTGGTCTCCTCCTCTTCGCTCAGCAGGTCGATGACCGCCCCCCTACTGTCCGGATCTGTGTCCGACTCTGTAGCGTCATCGAAGGAGAGGGGTAGGTATCTGGTGGCTTCGGCAGAGGAGGTAGGTGGGCCTGACTCCCCGACACTCCCCGTGGCGGTCGCGGCCGGGTTGGGGGGAGGCTCCACACATCCGCTGCTGGCGGCCTTGATGGCGAACTCCCCGCCACTCCCCGGGGTGGCTGGGGTAGGGTGCGGGAGAAGGGCCACCTCACCTCTCCGGGTTGACTCCCCGCTGGAGGCCTTCGTGGCGAACTCCCCGCTACTCCCCGGGGTAGCTGAGGTGGAGTGAGGAGGAAGGGCTGCCTCATCCGTTTGGGTTTCGTCTCCGGCCGCCGTTTCAACAGGGAGCTCCTCTTCCTCGACTGTCTCCTCGATGGTGACGAGGAAGGAGGGTGTGCCGGGTGGGGGGGGGGGGGTAGGGCGGACTTCCGTACTATGGCGACGATGTCTTCCCCGCCGTCTGCTGCCGGTACGCTAGCCACCGTACAGTCCATCGCCTCCAGCACGCGGCTCAGGGTGCTAATATTGTCCGCTTGGTCGCGAGCCACCTGGAGCGCACCGCTGACGGGGGCAGGGGCTGCGGTCTCCTCCCCCGCTCTCTGTGGGGCCGCTGGCCTGCTAGGGGTTGCCCGGTTTACCGTTTCCTGGAGCGGTTCCTCTTTCCTCAGCGTCGGCTCTATGGGAGGCTGGCGGAGTATCTGCTCTCCGGACGCCGTTTCTTGGTGCTGCCTCCCGGTTTCCTCCGGAGTGTGGGGGGTGGAGGGTGTCTCCTGCCCCTGCTGGGGTGACATGAGGAGGAGCTGCACGGCCTGCTGGGCGTCCTCCTCACTCACTCCCAGACGCTGCACCTCCAGCAAGGATGGGGTACTTAAACTGAAGGCCGGCGAGGCTCCTAAGGAGGGGAGGGTATCGTGGGTGGAGCCAGAGGGGGTGGGCGACCGGTGCAGCGGTAGCCTCTCCAGCCGTACTCTCGGCTCTGGACCTGGTAAGGGGGAGGGAGGCACCTTCCTCTCAGCTTTTGTTGCCACCCGGCACTTTTTAGGTGGTGGGGGCTGCAGCTCCTCCCCGGCTTGCTGCCCTTCCTGCGCGATGCGGGGCGACCGGCGCGGTGTTTGGTGCAGCACCACCACCCTCTTGTCGGGCGGAGGCGCCCTGGAGGCGGCAGCCGACGCTTCCGGTAGAGGTCGCGACCTGGATGGAGTGGGGGTGATGATGGAGGAGCCATCCACGGACCCGTCTCGTGAGTCCGATGAGGAGGACCGGCTCCGGCTTCGCGCCCTGCAGGTAGGGGTTATGCTCCGCTTCTTGGGGAAGAGGCTACTGTCCCCCACCCATGGATGCTGATCCATGCCATGCGCCTCCTTCAAATGTCTCTGTATCCCGTACTTCCGTACGCTCGCAAAGCGGGAGCCGCTGTCCCCCTCCTTACATTTGAGTAAGGGGCACAGCCAGCCCTGCGGGTACTCCTCGTGGATAGTTTTTATGTGCCTTAACAGGTTACAGTTTTTGGTAAAGGTGGTGGCACAGTGGGGGCAAGGGAACTGCCCTACCGGCGACTTACTTTTCCTCCCTCTGGCGTCCTCCTCCGTATCCTCCTTCTGCGGGGAGTCTGGGGGGGCGTCCTGTGGTTTCTCTTTCTCCCCCGGGGGCCTCCAGGGGCCGTCTCCTCCCCCTCCCCGGGGGAGTTCGGGCTGCCAGCTCGGCCCACGTGTCCTCCTTTTGTAGTAGTACGGGACTCTCCCGCGTGCTTCCTCACCTCCGAAGCGCCCTTGTCCTCCCTTCGATGTCTGTCTCGCCGGGGAGGGGTGTCAGACCTCCGTTTGGTGCTTGGTCGCCTCTCCTTGGACCGGCTTCTATGCGGGGAGTCCTTGTTGTCGTTTTTTTTCAAGATGGCGGCCCGCTCACTCCCCTCTCGCGGCTTCTCGTTCTTCCGCGAGAGGTGGCGAGAGGAGTCGCGATCGTCTGCGCGACTCCCCCCACTCTTTTCTCCTCCCCGGGAAGTTTCGGCTGGCTCCCGCTCCTCCAATGGTGACCGCCGGGGTGCTATGGGGCTCCTTCTAGCTTCCCCCCTTACCTTGGGGATGGTAAACCCCGCCTTACTCCTTTTCTTAGTCATTTTCTGGCCGAGACGCTGCCAGACGTTCATCAGTGAAGTAGTGTGCTGGTGAGTGCCCGTATGTAGCCGGGGAGTCGGCGGGGAGTTATGCCTCCCCCTACCAGGTGGCGCCACTGCTCCAACCTCCCCGTCACGGGGAGTTAGTTTGGCGGTGCTGGCATGGCTCCACACCAGCCTTACGTGTGCTAAGGCTTCCCCCGCCCTCTCGGGCACCCCCAAAGGTGCCTCAGGGACCACCTTCAGCTGGTCAAAGGGGACTATCTTGGTAGTGCGGTCCCTTTTTATTTCGTAAATGGATCCGGCCACTTGGTGTGTCACTCGCCAAGGGCCGGTCCACAGACGCTGGAACCTTCTTTCCAGGGTGGTGGTAATACACCACCGCCCCCACTGGTATCTCTCGTAGTACGGCCCGTCCGTCATAATTGCGTCTCTGCCGCTCCACCGAAGTGCCGATGTGCTCCCGGGCCAAGGCGTGTGCCTTGGCCGTCTGCCTCTGGAGTCGGGCCACATACCCCACCTCGCCCTCTCCTACCCTCTCTTCGGGATCGGGGTACAGCAAGGAGAGGGGGGTATTAGTCTCCCGCCCCAACATCATCATGTTGGGGGTAACGCCGGTGGTGGAGTGGACAGAGGATCGATAGGCGGACATAACCATGGGGAGATGCTCGTCCCAATCCTTCTGGTCCTCCGCCACCACCGCCGATAGGAGGGCTTCTATCGTCCGGTTGGCCCTCTCCACCAGTCCGTCCGAGCGGGGATTGAAGGCACAAGTCCTAGACTGCTTCACCCCCAAAAGCTCCACCACCCTCCGGAAGAGGTGCGACTGAAAATTTCGTCCCTGGTCCGAGTGGAGGCTGGTGGGGGCTCCGAAGCGGCAGACCACGCTCTCCACAAGCACCTTCGCTACGGTCGCCGCCTCTTGGTTTGGTATGGCTAGGGCTTCCCCCCACTTCGTGAAGTAGTCGATGATGACCACCACGTAGCGGTTGTCTCGTGGGGTTATGGGTAACGGGCCCATCACATCGATGGCCAGTCTTTCCATCGGAAGACCCACCCCTATATGTCCCATGGGGGCGCGCCGTGGGTGGGGAGGGGGCTTCCTCTGCAGACACTTCTGGCAGGTGGCTGTCCAGTAGGTGACGTCCCGACGAAATTCTGGCCAGTACCATTTCTCCTGAACCTTCCTTATAGTCCGGTCCCGACCGAAATGGCCTATCATTCCGCCTCCGTGGGACGACTCCCATGCCTCCTCCCTTCGCTTGTCTGGCACGAGGATCTGGAATGCCCGAACCGTCCCTGGTACAAACCACCATCTCCCCAGGAGACCCTTGCGAAGTTCGATACGGCCTAGCTGGCTGGCCAACGATTTCAAGGCGTATGATCCTTCCGCCAGTTCTGCAGGAGGGGGGGTGGAGCCGGTCTCCACCCACTGGAAAACCCTCCCCAATACTGGGTCGTCCCTCTGGTCGCGGATCCAGTCGTCCCGGATTTCCGACGATACCTCTGGATCTGCGGCCCCCTGCCTGGTGACTGCCCTCACGGAGGGTGGCATTTCGTCATCCTCCCCATTCGTGCGTCCGCACTGCCGGCACGGTATACGGGAGAGGCCGTCTGCGTTCCCGTGCAAGCGACCGGGTCTGTGCTCGATGGTATAATCGTAGGTGTCGAGGATTGAGATCCACCGGGCCACCTGGCCCTCCGGCTCCTTGAACGAGGTTACCCACTTCAGCGCAGCGTGGTCGGTACGTACTCGCACATTACGGCCCAGCAAGTAATGTCTGAACTTCTTCAGCCCGAAGATAACTGCCAGGAGCTCCCGTCGGGTGACGCAATAATTGCGCTCCGCTGGGTTCAGCGTCCTGCTACCGTACGAGAGAACGATCTCCGACCCGTCTTGATCTTGGGAGAGTACCGCACCCAGTCCACTGTCTGAAGCGTCTGTGTCGAGGATGATTTGCCCCTCCTCCCGGGGGTACCCGAGGATGGGTGCTTCGATCAGCCTCTTCCTCAGCTCCTCGAAGGACCGTTGGCACCCTTCATGCCACTGGAACATCCGTCCCTTCTCTGCTAACGAGGTGAGTGGCTTGGCCAGGGTGGCAAATTCGGGGACGAACGAGCGGTAATACCCCGCCAAGCCGATGAAGCTTCTCACCTCCGTCAGACTGTTAGGGATCGGCCAGTTTTGTACCGCTTCTATTTTGGCGGGATCGGTGGAGATACCCCTCTCGTTCACGACGTGACCCAGGAAGGCCACCTCTCTTCTTGCCAGGTGACACTTTGAGGGCTTCACCTTGAGTCCCGCCGACTCCAGCCGGTCCAGGACCTCCCCCAGTCGTTTTAAGTGCCCCTCGAAGTCCCTGGAAAACACCACTATGTCGTCCAGGTAAACCAGACAGGATGTCCACTGCAGGCCGCGCATGGCTACCTCCATCAACCGCTCGAACGTCCCCGGGGCATTGCATAAGCCGAAAGGCATTACGGTAAACTGGAAGAGGCCCCGGTGCGTCGAGAAGGCTGTCTTTTCCTTATCCTCAGGAGCCATGGCGACCTGCCAGTAGCCGCTGACCAGATCCATGGTGCTAAACCAGCGGGATCCAGCCAGCGTATCCAGGGAATCGTCGATTCGGGGCAAGGGGTACGCATCCTTCCTCGTCACATGGTTGAGCCGGCGGTAGTCCACGCAAAATCGCATGCTACCATCCTTCTTCTTCACCAGGACTACCGGGGAGGCCCACGGTCCCTCCCCTGGCTCGATGGTCCCGGACGCCAACATTTTATCCACCTCCATGTCAACCACGGCCCGCCGATGGGGGGCCAGCCTCCTCGGTGGCATCCGCAGTGGGGGACTATGCCCGGTGTCAATCTTGTGCTGCACGGCGGTGGCCCTCCCGGTATCCCCGGGGTTCAGCTGGAATGCCCCCTTGTGCCTCCTCAGCAGCTCACTGAGGGGCTGCTGACATTCCGCCTCCACCCCTTCTGTCAGAAGTCGAATTACTCCCTCGGTTTCCTCTGTCGTGGGTAGGGGTTTATCTCCTGCGCGGGTGGAGGTGCCGCGGAGTAGCCGAACTGCCCCGCTTCGGGACCCACGGGTGTGAATGGTATCGGCGCCGGCGGCGCGGAGGGCATGGCCATCATTTGTCCTGCCGCCCGCACGGTTCCGGTGTGACCCGCTGCTCTTGCGTCAGCTGCTGCCATCTGGTCCCTCCATACCGGACAACCTGATCGCTGGTGGCCCAAAGCAGCACAATGGTAGCACCGCATCTCGGATAAGGGAGTCCTGGAAGGATTGCGGGGCCGGTCGGAACGGTCCCCTCCACCCCTTCTCTCCCCCCCTCGCCCGGCCGAGGAGTGAGAGGGGTTGGCTAGAGCGTTGGTAACCGTCTCCCGGAATCGAGCAGCGGCTTCCCTCTCCTTCGCTGCGTCTTCCCGCAGAACTCGAACCTCTTCTCCCATGGTTTGAGCCGTTGCTCTCACCGTCTGAGAAGGCTGCCCGTGTGGCCGCATACAGGCCTCTGCATGTAACGCTACTTGCACGGCCTCCAACAGCGTAGCGGCCGTGCTCTGGTGTATCCACAGTTGGAGCTGGTGATCTCTGAGGCTATCCACGAAGCGATCTTTAGCCATACAATCGATGGTGGCCAGGTCAGCTTGCGGGTAGGCAAGACGAGTCACCCGAGCGATATCCTCCGCGTACGACTGCAAACACTCCCCTTTTCCCCTCTCCTTAGAGCGGAGTAGGGCCTTGTACATCGCGCTTTGGTTCGGTGGCTGGAAGCGTGCTACGAGGGCCTCCTTCAGGCGGAGATACCCCTTCTCGGAGTTGGGCTGGATACCTGCTAGCAGGCGGCGTGCCATCCCCGTTAGGCTCAGACCCAGGAAGAGGCCTGCCGTGCTCTCGTCCCAGCCGTTCACTTCCGCGCAGAGTTCAAAGTGGGCGAGGTATTCCGTTAGGGAGCCTGTTCCATCGAACTTAGCCGGGGTGTAGACCGGCTTGGCCTTGCGCTCCGCGTTAGACCATTCCTTACCCGTCTCTCCCGCCACAGTGGGTGTTCCCGCCTTCTCCTCCTTCGGCCTACCCAGGAGGGCTGGTGGAGTTCCCCCCAGGTGCGGTGTACTGGGTTGCACCGGAAGCCCCACCGGGGGGTGCGGAGACCAGATGGAGGGGCCGACGGGACCGTACCCCCCGAAGCTTCCCCCCATTTGCCGGGACTCCGGATTGCGCATGGCCACGGTTGCTGCTGCCGGTAGAGTGGGCGTAGCCCCCTGCCCAAAAGGGTAACGTTCCCCACTCTCCCTAGTTGGTACTTCCCCTCTATTATTGTGGCTCTGAACGGCGTAAGAAGGGAGTGGCCGGGGAAGCTCCCCCTGGGGTGACGGTATGGGGTATGCGCCCCAAGCCTCCTTCTCACCCCTCTGCACCTCGCTGCGGATGGCCTCCCTATACGCCCCTTCCCGGCGGGTCACCTCCGCTCGAGCTGCCTCCACGGCCACGATCTCCCTCTGTACTGAGTCGGCGCGGAGCGCCACCTCCTCAGCCATCTCCCTTCTATCCTCCTCTGCTTCCCGGAGCATCCGTTCTTCCTCCCTAGCCGCGGTCTCGGCTGCCATTCTCAGACTGTTCTCCGCCGCCTTCCGCTCTACTTCCCTCCTGGCTACTTCAAGCTGGTTAACCTGCTCCACCCTCTCCGCTTCCCGGCGGGCCGCCGACTCCCTCACCTGTCGACGGATCACTTCTAGCACAGCGGGATCCACCCCTGCCTCGGTAGCCGGCGTGGTGGGGGCACTACCGGCCCTTATCCCTGACTCCCAGCCCCGGGGAGTCGCCTCCCCGCCGGGGGGAGTTGCTGTCTCTTCGGTTAGACTGCCCCGAGCGGACTCCCCGCCCCGGGGAGTTGCCAATGCTAACCTGGGTGAGTCTTCTCGGGGGTTTTCCTCTCGAGGTGGCCGGCTGGCCCCTTCCGTCTCTCGCTGAGCTCCCCCCGCTCCCCATGGGATGGTATCGGCCTGGCTGGACCCGAGACTGGCGCCGGAGGTAGGCCTCCCCTCACCGACGGCCCCCAGACCGCCCAAATTACCCGCGAGCAACTGCCATCTCTCCTCTTGGGCCCTCCTTTCCTCCTCCAGCTTCCGAATCCGCTCCTCCTCGCCGGTGCGCCAGTCTATCACCCACTGTCTCTGTTTCTCAGTTTCCCCTGCATCGCCGGCAGCCACCACGTCCTCTTTTGGCCGTCCCTCTATAGGATTTTCGAACCCCGGCGGTGCCTCCACCTCCGGCAACCTCAAGTAGATGCCATCTCCTGCCGGCACTTCCCTCCTTCTCCCCACTGCCAGGTCTGCCATCCTTCTTTCTACTGCTTCCAGACCTGTATCTAAGGATAAACCATCCATCTTCTACCGGGCGTGTTGTTCGTCTCTAAAATAAACCCGACTGTCACCACTGTAACGGTATTAGATGTTGGCTTATTACTAAGAAGGAAAACGAGGAGAGGAGGAGTTGTGATATAAGATAGTTCTCTATTGACAGAATGCGGATACAGGATAAGAGCTACCGGAGCCTTTATGGCCAATGCTGCTGGATATCACAATAACGACTTAAGGTCTATTAGAACTCGCCTTGATAAAGGCGGGGAGTCAAGCTCGGCGGGGAGTCTCTCAGGGAGCACAGCACGTCCGTCCCGAACGAGAGCCAAGCAAGACTGACGGCCCGCGCCGTCGTGCTCGTTTATATAGCACTCCGACGCGGGGCGCCCCCCTGCGGGACGGTGACGCACTATACTCCCCGCGAGACTCCCCGCGACTCCCCGTGGCGGAGACCCCCTCCGCTACAATATTGAAAGTAAATACCACCAATTTAGTTGGAATCTCCAGAAAAAAAAATGTTTTATCACTATTTTCGCCATTTTTTTCAATATTTCTTTCATTTATCAATATTTCTTTTACCTCCTTTGGCCAATGCGCGCATTTTCAATGATTTTTAAACCATTTCTAACTCATTATATTTTGTATTCATGCATACCATCAATATTCTATACAAGCCACCATAGAGTTTTTAGTATCGTTAGAAAGCTTATGAAATTCCGCTTCATTTGCATCTAGAATCATCCTGATTTGACCAATATAGCCCTTAGGGTGCTCTGTTCAAGATATATAGGTGTAAAAGCGCGCACTTTTGGAGTTCTGGGCACGTTAAACCATATCGCGTGTATGCTCTGACACTTTTATCGAAGGATCACTATATTGGGCTCTGGCACCCAAATACATCTTACCAGCGTACGTAAAGCATGCTAAATTGATACACTAGAAGTGTGTGAATCATAATAATAAGTACACATAGCACCAGCCAGACTGACTTTGAGGTTGGTTGGGGCGAAATAAGTTCAAATTTTTCCAATTTCGTGAGGTGAATCACACCGAAACCACCCCTACAGTAGGCCTAAACACATATATTCGATATAAAAAGGTTATGAGGGGTAGGTGGCTCCCTTGGGTACAATTTCGAATCAATATGTAGCATGGGGAAGCAATATTAAGCGAGCGAGAGCTCCATTTTTTTGCGAAATATGAAAGTGTGGGAGCATACATAAAAGTGTTGGAGTATACAGACCGGCTACATTCGCGCGCTTTGTGGCGCCCGTGTGGTGAAATTGAACGAAATTTTGACACTGACGAATGGAGATTCATCTATTACAGCCAAAATATTCCAGCGTGGAGATAAAGTGCTTAGAACCGATAGACATGGGTATTTGTATGATTACAGAGGTGAAATGATGTATGCTCGGACACTTTTTAAAAAAGTCCAAAATCACTATTTTGGCGCTGGGAAGTTTAAAAAAAAAGATAATTACAAAATTCTTTTTCCACGCCTTAATACTAGTGCCCCCCCCTTATTTGGATTATATTTGATACATTCCAGTGCCTTTAATATTTGGCACATTTTGACCCCAAATATAAAAGTGTCGGAGCATACACGAGTGTCATTTCTGAATTGCAGGACTGTGGAGGAAATTTGGGGCTAGACACCCGGGTAAACACTCTTAATTATTTGAGTAAACACATATACCAAATAAAAAAAGCTGAATAGGAAGGGCTGTGATGGCCTTATACAAAATGGGGGGCTTTTGAATAAAATAGAAATTGCCTGGAACCCTGTTTTGGGGGTATTTTTCCACATTGAGGGGCCATAACTCCATAAATAATGGTCCGACAAAATTTTCTTTTTTTTACCCGAAAGCCTAGGGTGTTTTCTCTTACATGAAATCAAGATATATAAGTGAAGATTAGGTATGTTCATGTAATAGCTGCTGAAACGTGAAAAAGACAAAATAAACACCAATTAGTCCATTTTGGTGGGGTCTGACCCTTATAGGTCTATAGGGTGGTGATTGGGGTGTGAATTAGGGTTGTTATTCCCACACTGTGTGGGGTGTGAATAAAAGGGGTCATTAGCACCCTATGTAGGGAATGTGCAAATAAGAATGGTTATTTGCACACTGGGGAGCGTGTGGATTAGAACTCTTATTCCCACACTGAATGGGGTGCGTATAGAAGCTGTTATTGCCACACTAAGTTGTAGGACTACAGGGATTCCTGGGAAAACAAGTGAAATAACCCACTCAACAGACTTAAATGAGTGTACCTTTGTGTTTATTTTTTATCTTTTTCGATTAAAAATACCAAAATTATGGTAGGGGGGAGCCTAGATAGGTTAATATGACGTATTTCTAGGCCGTTCAAATGTAAACAAACCGCCGTTTTGATGACGTCACAGGGTCGTGAAATACAGACATGGGTTATTTCACGGGGGGAGTGAAATACAGACCTCTTTGGCTAAGTCAATGGGACTGCTGTATTCCATAAAAAATAAGACCTAAATGCAACCCTATATGGCTTGGGAATAAGAATTGTTATTCAGACCCTACCCAGTGTGTGAATAAGAGCTCTTATTTGCACCCTGTGGGCGTGCGGATAGCGGCCGCTATTCGCATGCATGTGGCGTGCGGATAGCGCTTGCCACATTACAGTTCATAAATTGTCTCCTGAATCATACTCAACACAGTTTTCCTGCCAGCTAGACAGACAAACAGTTGAATGGAAAAATAAATCCGATTGCATGCTTGGTCTGGTTAAAGTTAACAAAATACGATATTTTTTTGGCCGTTGCTTCCATAGCTTAGTACTTCAAAAGAATTATATCTGGTACTTTGTGTTACCAACATGATTGCAAAAATTGTGCTTGCAAATATTTTGTTACCAACCCTAAAACTGTCAACAGCCCTAGCTATCATAAGGCAATACCGAGGGATAGAAATGGCTGCGATACAACAAATTAGTAGGACTAGATCATCCGGAGACTAGTACAGGACGTGGACATGATGGTGTCTGAACCCTACTTCACCATATTTTGCACATTTCATGTATTTGTAATAATATTATGTGCGCCATATTTCCGCCATGGTAGTATGGTTATATCGAATAATACGACCGCTAACACACCTTTCAAAAACACACACAATTTTCAATTAGTAATAGACCTTCTGTTTCCAAAGCTTTCCTCCACCTTCATCTTCAGATATGTAGTGATGATGGCATGCAGAAGAAATAATTATTCCTTCTGACAGCACATAACATAATTTATGCTGCATTATCAGTAAAGAGAATAAGGACGGAGGAGTAGGTATACCCATCAAAGGAAGACAACATAGGATATCCCAATGTAATATCAAACAAGATGTAGATGCCAGCAAATATGCTTCATAACACGTTTTATTTTTGTGTAACAAAACATGTTTCAGAAACATGCTATAGTGTTATTTTTATATCTACCTACTTTTATGATTTGTAGGATAAGGGCAATTTTGTAGGATAAGGGCTTAACAGGGCTCAGAACTAAACGAGCGATAGCTTAATTCACTCAGATGACAGCCAGATGGCATGTCACCCAATTGCACTGTACATGGATCAACAACTCGATCCATCCCCCTCATCCCCTAATTGCCAAGGCAGCTGCTGGTCAGCATGTTGGGTTTCATTTTTCATGGTGGTGAAATAGTTGAATTACAAAACAGCAATGGGAGCTAAGACTCACCACGTAACACAAGAAAATTGTAGCCTTAATCATAGGGAATCTGCCACATGTATTTTACTGTGCAGTATGAACATCTGAGTCTGAAATGATTTATTTGATTAAATAGTATTTTTATCATCAGCTGATCAGAAACTATTATATATGAAAGACATGACCGCAAAGAAACTTTTCAGTGTTGGCCCTTTCTCATGAAAACTGTGCATGGCCAAAACTGGCTATGTTCTGGTCTGCCATTTTTTTCAGAGCAGGGGTGGACCATTCTTTTTTTCTTTATCAGATAAAACTCGATGTGATCTAAAAAAGGACAATTTTTTTTTCACCAATTTTTCTTTTTTTAGGCTCCCAGACCCACCCAAGGAGTCAAAAATGACTATTTTTTAGCCCTGGATAGGGTATTTTTACTGTATTTGGTCAATTTTCTTAAAACCTATCACAGGCATATAATCATTTTTATTTTTTCATATTAAGCAATTGTTTTATGCTTAATTTAAGCCTAAAATCATACTTTTTGGCCAATTTTTGACTGTGCCAGGTCCAAAAAACCAATGGGGAAGTTTTGTCCTGCCGTCAATATTCAACCATTAAAGCAGTAATAAAAAAATATTAACCAAATCTATGGGGTTTAGTCATACATTGAATGAAAGAGCATATTTTGCTGCATCAGATAAAAAAAGAATTAGTAGCCTAAATGCAATACCTTGGGTAGGGTGTGGGTTTAAGTGGTTCTCAGTGTATTGATTTTTAATTCTTAATTTATGTCCTGCCTTCACACAGATTCCTAATTCATGTCCTGACTTCACACAGATTCCTAATTCATGTCCTGCCTTCACACAGATTCCTAATTCATGTCCTGCCATCAATATAACAAGAAAGTGACTGGAGATGTTTTATGATATTTTCTGCCATAAAATGATGTTATCTTATGGGGTTATACTTAAATACATCACATCACATGAATAGATACATATATACATGATATTATGAACTTCAAGCTGTAGAGAGGAGAGGTAAAAAATGAAATATTGTGCTTTTTGGGCAAAATTTGTGTCCTGCAAGCAATATGACACACTTGTTGTCAGGCTGGTGTGGAGCACTATCAAAATTTTTGGCAGGCTATTGTGATATACCACTGGAAAGAGGAGGCTTTGATATCTCATGTTCAAATACTGAATAGTGTCAATCATTTTTTTTGATGGAAATGCAGAGGAACTGAAATGATGTCCATGCTATAGTGACAGCAATGTATAATAATACAGTCTGGCATTCAAAACATATTAGATAGCCACAACTCCTATAATCTATAGCATAGACAGATCATTGGTGTCAATGACTGAAATGTGTCGTTTTGCGGTAGAATGCAAATTTTCCTAATTAAGAGACAAACAGAGATTCATCCATTGATACATTCATTATGAGCTGTTGAATGATTCAGATGATCTCTCCCTGGTATTTCAATGGAATTAAGATGCCTTTAACAGGAGATGGAATCATAATTGCAAAAAAAGCTTCTGGGTAACAAAAGGTTGCCATTGATTGATGTTAGCCAGGACCTATGCCCTCAGCCTCTGAACATGCTGGTGGTCGGGGAAGCCTATCTGGTGTCTAATCACCTGCCCGGCCGAGACAGACCCTGGTCTATAGAGTTGATTAGGAGAGTAGACAAGCTTCTTTCTATGGTCACTGTGCCTACAGCTCATCACTCATCATTAAAAAGCATATCTCTTTTCACTCATGTGATCAGCTTACGTGGCAAACTAGATGCAAGAATGGAAATTATCGTCTAGATCTATATCATATTCATAATCGTTGGTAAACCTAAGCTGGAAGGCTCTTCTCTAATATCACCTTGGGTGAAGGACTCAGAAGCGATGAGGTTCCATAATATCCTCAACCCAATAAAGAGATAAATGCTAAAATGGTGGAATAAATTGGTGCAGGGAAACTGAGTAGGAATGTATTATCAGGACAATTATTTTTTCCTGCTACTCGAAAGGAAGATATCAAGTGAGCAAATGACATTGTATCTTTCCTCTAGCATATACAATGGGGGAGCAGCAGTGATGAAGGCTTTTCTATTTTTATGATAGTCACCACTGGGCTGTCTATACATGCAGGTGAAAATACTGCCCAGCTAATATGAAGTCCTTTACTGAGGACAATTCCAGAAAAGTGGATAGTCACGAAGGGTCAGGTGAAAACATTTGCATTAGCCCACTCACAGCATGTAAGTCACATGACTATTGCCATCTTTGAGTCAGCCATAGTCCTGTGATCCTCTATTTGATGTACTGTTGGTTACATATTATAATCACATTTACCTGACTATAATTATGATCCTTGCTAAGATGTCACCTTTTTACAGCATATCTATAGGGCTAATTAGCTTCCAAATGGGTGTGGGTATTCTGGTTCACAGCCATAGAGATGGCCATAAAGATCAGTACTTAGGTAGTGTGACTCTCAGTATGTAACTGTTGGATGGAGTGTGACACAACTGGACTGCAGGTGTGTGTTACAAGAATGGTGAGAGTGGTAGAAATAGAAGGCAGGCTGGACATGTGGCAGTGCATGTCTTAAGGTGATGTAGCCTCACCACAGTAACTGGCACATTGCCTGTCCACACCTGCAGCGGCCAAATTATCCCTTTTACGTAGGTCAGTCCTTCAGCCAAAAGGGAATCCACTGCTGACCACAATTGCCTTTTAAGATTGCAACCATCACACCCTACTAACACCTTTATAGCTATAGAATACAGCATGGTGCTGAGAAGGACTACTGTGAAGGGGCAAACAATTGTAAATTGTGGTGTTACTCATATAATCTGATAATCAGAATTCAGCCTGGCTTATGTAGAGATTTGGTTCATTTGAAAATTATTATGGTTCTTTCTTGGTGGGGACTGGTGGACATTCAATCCTCAAGAAATGTTCTTGATGATTTCGATGGAATACAAAACTTCTGTGTCACTATTGACAAATTGGCTTCTGAAGATACTGAACAGTGGTCGATCGCTCCTCTGTTCTGGTAAAGTACACAGGGAACAAAGTATCCTACTGTGATGGATAGACAGAGGGCCAACTTATAACGTGCAGGTCAGGTGGTCAGGGTGCAGATGCAGGTGTCTTTGACTATTCGCTTACACCTCTAAATGGGCCTGCACCTAGACGTCTATCCAAAACCTGATCACTCAAGACAATGTATTAAGGGTCAGTTCACAACCACATTGCTGACCTAACTGCTAAAGCCTGCAGAAGATTATTTGCTGACTAACTTTAGGACAGTATACGATGCTGTCAGGTATATTCAAGGTTGACATAGGAGTGTGTATACATATCAATAGAAGAGAATTAAAGATATCCCAGGGTGAAACAAGTAGAACCATATATGTTCGAAGAAGATATGAATTTTAAAAATTATACATTGTTTCAGAGTTTTGTGGGTATACCAACACTAAGAGAAGCATGGTTCAGTGCAATGTTTAACTTGCCTACTTATCTGCCACTGTGTCTACAGTGAATGACTTTAATCCTATGATATATCTATAAAATAATAAACCTAATATGTATACATGTGTACGTATGTACACTCATGTACAATATGTAACTATATCTATTTCAAGCTGCATGCATTAAAAACACTGCAAAGAGGTGGCCCAGAACTAAACCATGGGTAGCTTAATTCACTGTGGATGACAGCCAGATGGCTTGGGACACGACGCACTGTACAGTGTGCGCCTGTCCATGGATCACCAACTCAATCCATCCTGCTCATCCCCTGATTGCCTCGGCAGCTGCTGGTCGCAATGTTGGGTTTCATTTCTCAAGGCTGTAGAATAGTTGGATTGTAGACCAGTGAAATGAGAGTTAAAGCGCACCGGGACTTGTAACCATTTAAAGGGATTTGTCATATACCAAACTGTGCAGTATGAACTTCTTTGGAATTTTGTTTAGTTGATCAAAAACTATACGCGGAAGGACTTCAAAGGCATTTTCTATGTTATTCTAAAACTCCATGTGGTGCCTTCATATGGTGCTTGAAATGCTGTCTAATCATATCATTTTCTGTGTGGAGTAACACCCAGATGTTGTGAATATTAAATGATGAAACCCCCTCCCTCAGTGACAGGCGATAATTTTCTTGCAAATGACCAAGCTGGCTATGTTGTCTAGCTTTGGAAACACATACTACAGACAATATCTAAAAATACGTCCCAAAATACCTCTTTTATGTACACTTAATCTACAGTATATTTGACTGTGCAGCTACACTAACTTCTAAAAGTGTAGCATGGACAATCTGTCGTTGTCACTCTGAAAGTATGTACCATTGAAGGGGCAAAATTCAGAGACAGCAGAGTTTAATCAGGCATACCCTCCAAAAATAAACTCATTGTGAGCTTAGAATGACGCAAATCAACTCTCCCTGATTATTACCAGTGAGATTGAGCTGCCTTTTACAGAAGATGGAATCATAACTGCAAACAAATCTTGTAACAAAAAGTTGCTGTTGATTGATGTTGGCCAGGACCTATGCCCTTTGCTCCTGAACACTTGGCCGGGGAAGTCTACCTGGTGTCTAATCACCTGCCCAGCCCAGACACGCCCTGTTCTATAGAGTGAATGGGAGAGTAGACAAGCTTTTCTGTGTGGCCACTGTCCAGCCAGCAGATCACTCATCATTAAATATGTGTATGTGATAAGCTAACCTGACAAACTTAAGACTAGAATGAAGATGATATCTCCAATGGTTATAATTATAGGTAAGTGTAAAGCTAGAAGGCTCCTCTCTAGTAGTATTTGAAGTAACCATAAACAATGAAGTTCCACAGTAACCTCAACCTGTTCTCTCTCCTGCATGTACATGTTATACCTCTGATACATTTTATGACCATTATCTAGCCTGTTGTAACTAAGGTGCGTGATAATGTGGTAAATGCTAAAATAGTGGAATAGTCATTCAGCCTTTCTGTGCCTCTGAATAATAGAGGACTATAAATGTGGATGTCCTATAAATGTGGATGATCTCTTTTAGAGTATTGCGCATCTACTATATTGGTAAATTGAGCAGTGTTCTTTTCAACCTCCTTTGGGACGATCATTTTTCTTTCCTGCTACTCCAAAGGAAGATATTAATGACCAAATATATCCTTCCAGTAAGATAGCGGATAGCTAAGGAGCAGTGATGAAGACTATTTTATTTCAATGACCTTGACCGGTTACAAGGTCTTGCATTCCATATTCAATGCAAGTTGGGTCAATAGTGATGACCTCTCCTGTGTGAGTTGCAAGACCTCACCCGACCAATCAGGTGTCGCCTGATGGCAGGGGACAGATGTTCCATCTCCAGGGGGGTCTCTCTGTCTATTGTGTATCCATCAGCTGGTAACTGAAGGATCACCTTTATACAGGAAAGTGAGAAATGGGGGGCCAGGAGAGCTATTCTATGGCTGACAACGAAGGTCTCAATAGGACGCAAAAGGCTCTAGTTCAGATATGAGATATCCTACAATGATGTTGTTAGCTAGTCTTGGCCTGGCTTCACATGCCAACATATCTTAACTAGTTTGTCCAGAAGTAGTTGCCATGCATATAGCATTATAGGATTGGATATGCTGGTGATAAGGACCATCACATAATCAGGAATTCAACTTATAATGCCAATGCTTATTTTTCGTGGAATACGCCTGTATTTGCCTTACTATTGAATAACGCACGCCAGCATTCCATTTGTTTGTTGAGTCTTTATTTAACACAAAGAAGCACTCATTTAAATTTGTCGACTAGTTTTTTTTTCTTAAACTTTTTGAGCCTCACCCACGTTCCACTTGCCCTAAGGCCTCGTGGAACGTGGCCGACATTCAACTCGTGGAATTGACAGAGTTAAAACTCATGGACCTTTTTCTAATTATTTCATACTGGCAGTTTAATCTTTAACTCTTCATTAAATGTGAGTAGGTGTGTGAACCAGGTAAAATCAATACTCTCCTTGGAAATATACATAATAGATTCCTGCAGTGAAACAATATGAATGAACAGTTCATTACTTTTTTTATTACACTTTGATTTGATACTGATCCTGAACCAATGAAAAACAAATATTTACTTTTGAGTGCATTTTTGTAGGTTAGATAGCAATACAAAGAAATACTATTGCCTACGCAAATCCTATTACTGGAGTCTCGGCATGAGATGAGACATCAATGGCTTAATCTTAAAGTAGCTTTCCTTTTATTCATCTAGTACATTTGTAAGCTGGTCACTTTGGCAGCCCTAGTTCAATGTGTGCCTCTGATTACAAAGATTAAGCATCATATTAATGTAACTGGGTATATACGCGAGGAGTATTGATTAACCAGTGCCTGTGAACAAGCTCCCTTGTGAAACAGGATATGTGAGCAAGATCTGAGTTAATGGGTTGCTTGATGTCCAGGCAAAGCCATCCGCAAGTGATAGGTTGAGAAACAGAAATGCTTAGTCATGCAAGTGAAAGTTTGCAGATCTTATTCCTTTGTGGAAAGTTTACAGTAGAACTGAACCACAACCTCTTACTGTTACCGTGGCCAGTAGTCAAAAAGACATGACAGAGATCTTTAATTGAGCCTGCATTTGAGAGTTGGCGCCATACCCAAGTGTGTCAAGCAGAGCAAAGACCTAGGGTAGACTGACCTAAAGGTAACCACGTACCATGAGATGTCCACCTTAATTGTGTAGTTATTCGTGTATGGTACTGTACTTATTTGTCCGTTTCTGGAAAGAGTATCGCTTAAAGTGTACTGTGATACACAAAAACAGAGCTTATCATGAATGAATGACTCTAAAATTGAGGGGGTCATCTCATGGTACGTGGTTATCTTTAAGTCAGTCTACCCTATATACTGCATGCATTAACAAAGATGTCTACCTAATTTAAGGGAAGGGACAATACACCATCAAAATTGATACACTGCGCAGCATACCAAAGTTTAAAAGATCTCCTGAAAATAAAGTAGGAGTCTACTTGTGTTCAATATAATATATGTACGGTAGAATTGGACACCTTCCCTTTACCAGGGGTTATAAATCCTTCAACAGCTCATTGTTATGGCCATCTTCAATGCCTTCCACGTGACACCATTTTATCCTCGGAGGTGGGTGCAATATGACAAAAGAGAATAGAGCGGTCAAGTTCCATTTGAATGAGATGGTTCTGAACACCTGATCAGCTATCGCTGGGCGGTTTGCCTAAAATTAATTGGGACTTGAAATGGCTACCACACTGAAACTCAGGGGCCTTTTGCTTCTTTGTCTCCTCACTGGTTCTTATCCACTAACACCAGCTCCGCAGTTCAACGATGGCCAAGGCAATGCTACTTGCGAATTAGCAAATCATCGCCAGTATAAATCAAAAATACCAATGCTACCATGCCCTTGTTTAGACAGCTGTCTACAAACCCGGCAGTTGTCAATGGCAAGGACTACTGTACGAATAACTCTTTCAGTGGTCAACTTGCCTTACCAGATGAGATCCACCCGTACTCCGACAAGGAAAAATACTTGATTGTCTCACATGGCACTTTTGTCTTATTTCAACCGAGGCTATAGTTGGAAAAACAGCTTGTGAATTTTACATCAATTTTACATCAATGCATAGGTTCAAACCGTTTTAATACCCATCTGAGACTAATTAGGTTTTGTCTGTCGATCTGGCTACTATACCCTTTTTTCTCCTCATAACTATAGAATTGATTCGCTATATACATGGTCCTGCTGTTTTGTCATTAGATACTCCGTAAACTATAAGAAATATACCTCCTAGACTAGTCTTTCATAAGTGCAGCTGTATTGCAGAGGAATCTTAGAACCATTTTCGTGGAAATGGCAACCCAACTTAGTTTTCAACACAGACAATTTAACATAATTATTCTGTTTGTTTTTTTAAATATTTGTTCATGCGCAGTTTAATTGCTCAAGGATGTCTGAAATTAGGTGCTTAACCTTCTTACCAATAAACTGTGTGAAGAAAAATAATTGGATTGGTTCATACCATGGAAAAATTACTCCCATTTTTTTTAACTTCTGTTCATACAAATCCCTATAATTGTCTGAATTCAGTGCAGCAAAACGCCCCAAGATATACCCTGCCGTTTCCTTTGGTAAGTAGAATTGCTTAGCACCTGTTCTACCAGTAGCAATATGATCTCAAAGGGTCAGGATATTTCTGGAAATCCTCCAATAGACCTGTGTCCACTAGGATTTATAAGGCTCTTTATCGTCCGCCAAAATGTGAATTTAGATCCTAAGGGGAAATCCATGTTTTGTCTCCCTGTGGACATAGGTGGATGACAAAGTTCTGGCATATATAAAGGTGATATCAATTGATGGGGGTCAAAAGTGGGCATCAAGTTATATTTGAATGTGTTACATTCGTAAGATTGCAAGAGGGCCAATGACAAATTATCCACAGAGAGGCATCAGAAGACGGATATTCAAAGTATAATATGGAAAATATTCTCCATGGCCCCGTTGATCAGTATCATTATATTGATATAATAATTTATCATGTGAATCTGTCCAACAAAATGAGAAACATACGTTGATGGTACTCTCACTTCAATTAAATTCCAGCAAATAAAGAAGCCTATTCTAAGGTCTGCTTTTCATTTTGCGAATCATAAAATGTGACGTGATCTCCGACGAGGGACCTTAGTACATGGTGCACAAGGTGCCTTTTCCCGGTACATGTCATTATGATCGATTCCTCTCCATTCAGGCATGGCAAAGTGATGAAAGATGGTCCATTGGAACACGTTGGCCTTTTGGCCGCTACTGCGCTGCAGTCAGTCATGGTGTAAATTGGAGCAAGGCTGGATAAGGTTTTAAGACCTGCCCTGAGCTGCTCTTGTCATATCCATGGGTGATGGATAGCATCATGAAGCTATATTTTTTGTTATGACAGGGTTAGGATTTGTAGTTGAGTTATGACAGCGTCAGGATCCTATAGATCCTCTCATAATGAGGGAGAACCATGATATATCTGAGGGATGCCAAAATGTAAAATGACATAGAAGCTAGTAGTAACCCACTGGATGTCACTTGTCTTGGTCAAGGAAATGTTGCCCGGGGGTCGTTTTAGTAGGATAGCCACTATACCCTATCGAGACGGATTTTAGCCCTGCCGATGCTTTCCTAGGCATAACATAAGTCTTGCCCATGCACTAGCAGCAATGGTGTCAATATATTAGCTACATAGATGTTGTTTTCTATTCCTTTTCGCCAGCTATTCTCTATTCCTTTTCTGGCACGAGAACACTTAAATTGGGCCTGTGCATATTGCCATGGCCGTGCTGGTTTTGTAGTGTTACCACTCCTTTGACACTCATGTCTATGGTGTGTATGAGGACAAGGCCTTTATGAACCTACTAGGGTTGTACCGTGCCACTTCCCTCTGATGGATGGATGGTAAGCTGGCACTATGGGGGTTCTAAGGAGTAGGATTGCTATAGAACACCTCTACAGGAATGGGGACCCATAGGAGGTTGGGACAATGCCAAATGTGTAAAGAGGCTTTTTGCTGAAACTAAAAGCACCACCCATCCAACAAATCACAACCCGGTTTCTATGTGAGTGCCTCATGGCTTTATAACCACTCATTCAAGTCTTCACTTAACTGCTTAATACAGGACACTGACATCGTACCTAACATGAGCAATGTCTATTGTCACATATTCTCATCTCAATCAAAATCTCGGAAGGCACCAGACTGTGCTAGCTCTCTACTTGAATATTGACCTGCATACACTACCTGCCTGTCAATCTCATAACTACAGGCTCTAATTAAGCTATACTGTGAATCTATGTGTTTTTATGGCTTTAAGCCTCAGTTCAAACCAGTGCTCTTATTCTTGTGTTGAGTTATGAAGCTACAATAAATGAATTAAAAAGAACATAATATATGATGGGTCCAGTACAAACAGTTTGCAATTGACAACAGCTACACTGTTGATGTGTGGGGCATAGGTGAGGTACCAAATAGTATGCTCTTAACTCAATAACTGGGCTTCAGTATCAGTTTTTATCTCTATGATACTCCAGTGTGTATAAAGAAAAGAGTTTAGCTGTATTGTCTAATTGGTCCATGGTGACTTTTACAATGCATGACATATGTGTGAAAAGTAAAGGGGTGACTCCTTAACCCATTAAGGCCTAGCGTTGACTATAGTCAACACCATGGCAGACCCAGCGTTGACTATAGTCGACACCATGGCAGGCCTAGCGTCGACTATAGTGATACCATTTACATAGAAATACTATAGGAATTGAAATAACGCCCTTCTTTCTGGGAACTAATGGTTCTCAGAGGTCGCCCCCATGGCAAGCTAACTATTTTTGGTCAGGATCCAAAGGGTTAACATCTGTCCTTTCGTTTGTCCATAAAACTGGGCCAAATATGCATGGATCCTTCCAGTTTAGGGTCCAGTTTTATGGACAGATAGAAGGACAGACGTCTATTGGGGAATTGGAAGCATAATGTTAGATGATCTCATGATATTGTGATAATGTAATCAGATTACTTGAGTGTTCTCACAATAGGCTATTAGATATGATCATGTGAAGCACATTGTTCTTTGGCATTCAAAAAAGTTTTGCAGCATGATGACTAAAAGCAGATAACAAAGAAGTGGTAGGACCTCATGGATCCACAATAGTAATTTGTCCCTACAACTTTGAAACTCCCATATAATTTTCCTTTAAAGATCCTATGATAAACTTGGAAAGTCAAAATGGTTCCTGGCTGCTGAGTGGCACATTCACTAAATATATTTACACATTCTCTCTTCCTTACTCCTCCATAGTTTTGAGGCCAATGTTCACATTACCCTATACTAGCAGTAGTAGAATTAATGTTCTATCAGTCAGGAAAGGCTGTTGGGCTCCTACTTATATCACCACTGATCACTACTTATGTCACCTCTCCACCTCACACGTATAGTGTTAGCATCTGATGACAGGGCAGTGGCAGAGGCCTCACTATTAATGGGCAAAAGGAGTAGGCGTACATTCTGGGTGAATAGGTGGGAGGAGGAAATGAGACTATAACCAAATTCCAAGGACAGACTTCTTGACAAAGTAAGAATAATTTACTGTGTAATACTGTGTCAGCTGATGCTTCTTGGGAGGCCAGACATAAGCCTTGCCTATTAGCAGCAATGGTGTTTATATTAGGTGCATATAGGTTCTGATACCTTCCTCCCACGTTACGTTTAGAGAGCCAATAATTGAAGTTTCCTCCCCTTAGACATCATTATGACTGAGTTCTTCTCCAGTCCTTCTCTGGCAAGAACACACGTTTTCTGGGACTGTGCATATTACCATGGCCATGCTAGTTTTGTAGTGTTACCGCTCCTTTGATACTCATATCTGTGGTGTATATGAGGACAAGGCCTTTATGAACCTACTAGGGTTGTTCTGTGCCACCTACATCTGGTGGATGGCAAGCCGGCACTATAGAGGTTCTAAGGGGTAGTATCACTAAAAACACCACCCACCTGACAAATCACAACCACGTTTACAAGTATGTGAGTACCCAAAGGTTTCAGAACCATCAATCAAGTGCTCACTTAATACCAGACACCAACATCCCAGTAACCAAAAAACGTTATACAACATTTTGGTTATTTAACGTTATATAACGTTTCTCTAATGCTCCTCACTATGGCATAACGTTATATACAGTTTTAGAACGTTATTTTGACGTAAAATAACGTTTTTTTTGTTAGCTGGGATTCTACCTAACATGAGCAATGTCAATTGTGCCATACAGTAAATTCTCATGTTTTGATTACTGTAAAGCCTCATGTATAGGCCGCACCCTAAACTCTGACAAAATATATAAGCCATAGAGGGGAGTTGAATATGATGACTTTAGTACTGAACTGTGCTTTTTTTAACTCACGTACAAGCAACATCCTGACATTCTTCTGATCCCGTAAGCCGAACTGGCGATCTGACTTGGATTCTAGCCCTTTCTGAGGTTTTACAGTGTGGCAAATTTATCACTCGGGTATCTAAAAACCCACATATAAGCCGCAACTTGACTTTCTCCCCATCCTATAAGCGGCACTGGCCATATGACTTGTAGCTGCGGCTTTATGTGAGAATTTCTGGCATTCTCATTTAAATCTAAATCCATGAAGGCACCTGTTTATGCCAGATCTCTACTTTAATATTGATCTGCACACAGTGTCTGCCTGTCAATCTCATAACTACAGGCTCTAAGCTACTGTGCATCCATGCGTTTTTATGTCTTTAAGCTTCAGTTTAATCCAGGCCTCCAATTCATAGCGAGACATGATGCTAGAGTAAATGAATTAAAAAGGACATAATATATGATGAGTCCAGTAAAACAGGTTACAATTGATGACAGCTAGACTGTTGATGTGTGGAGCGTGGATTAGGTATCTATGCTCTTATCAGAGCTTCAGTATCAGTCTATCAGGGCTTCAGTATCATAAAACTGGACAAAAAATGCATAGATCCATCCAGTTAAGGGTTACAGCCAGGTTTTACTTCCACAGAGCTCAGTTCGTCCATCCCCTTCGTCACAATCTGGACGGAAGGATGGAATGGATGGAAGAATCAATTTCCTGTTCCACAAAGAGTCTGTCTGTCTAATCCGCATATCACCCGTGACGGACTTTGGTCCAAATGGCCGTAAAAATCCGTTTTCTAATGCAAAGTGGACAACAAAATCTCTTTTTTTTTTCAAATATCTACCTCTGTCCAGAAATTGACTGACAGTTTGGCATGAAATTTATCGAAACATCCATATTTGATGAAGATACAGAATGCCTACTTTCTGCTTCTACTGGATACATCTGTCAGTCCATTTGTCCGGAACTCCCCTCTGTGTGATGGACGGACTAGATAGATGGACCTTAGTGGAATAGAAAACGTCTGTCTGTCATTCTTTAAAAACTAGACAGGTCCGTGCATTTTTGTCTAGTTCTTTGGACAGACAGAAGGACGAGCATTGATGGAATCATCCTTTTAGAGTAAAGTAGATAATGAAGCTTTGGTAGAACCTCATGGTGATTTTCAGTCCCTATAGCTTTAAACCTCTCATACAGTTTTTCTTTATTGGAACTATGATAAACTTGGAAAGTTAAAATGGGTCATAGCTGCTAAGCAGCACTTTCACTATTTATATTTACACATTTGCTCCATGCTCCATTCTTTCTTCCTCACTCCTTCACAGTTTTGAAGCAAATATTCACAAGTATCCTGCACTATTAGTAGTAGACGTAACCTATTAGTCAGGAAAGGCTGTTGTCTTCCTACTATTATCACCACTGTGTGTCACCTCTCCACCTCACACCTATTGTGTTAGCATCTGATGACAGGACAGGGGCAGAGGCCTCACTATCAGTGGGCTAAAGGTATAGGCGTATTCTGGCTGAATAGGTGGGAGGAGGAAACGAGACTATAACCGAATTACAAGGACACACCTCTTGGCAAAGTAAGATTAAATACAGTGTCACAGATGTGTAGAGAATTATGGTAAATTCAGCAAAACTAACATTGCCTGATATAGTTGAATAGCTATAAATGAGTCCTTAACATTCTGCTTCATATGAAGAGAGGTTTTGTTTTCAAGGACGATTGAGTCTTTTACCCATCCTCATTTTATGGAAACTGAACAGAAATATGATTTGGTAATATAGAAATAAGGACAAATGGGTCATGTTGGGGTTAAAATGTTTGTACTGTTCAAGGTTTATTGGAGGATATTTTCCAGTCAAAAAAGGGAGGCAGGATGACTTGAAAAGTCAGGAACATCATGTCCTCTGTATGGACCTAAAGCTAGGAAGAGACTGCAGCTCTGCTGGTACTGAATAAAGCCTATTCAGCATTGAAACGACCATGCAACCATGCCATGATGACCAAAGGGGGTCTGCATTATTTAGGTATTGGTTTACCGATTCCCTGATTGCTGTAAAGGTTCCTTCCTGGTGGACGGCAACACTATATGGCCCAATAACCGAGGCATGCATTGGTCATCCATTGGCTGGAGCCCGTTGCCGACTGGGTGGCCACAAAATAATGAGGCGATCGTGACAATCTTTCAAAATACCGTTGTTTCGCCAGGATTATCTCAATGCTTTGTTATTTCAAACCTTTATTGTGATTGTAAAGTACACATATATTCATGTTCATAATTTTGTGGACAGTAACATATCGTGTTACATAACAGCATTTGGTTATTATCATTGGTCAGTATTGAACGGCTCAACTTCTTTGTAAATTTGGTAATAACATAATTTTCAAAGCTCAAACATCAACCTCTTTATAGGCCGCAATGCAATACCATATTTCATGCCCAAGAGCTGTCATCAGTAACATGTTTTAAACTTAGCTGTAGTTGTTCTTTACAGAAGATCCAATCATTCTGTATTTTAAGTTCTTTGTAAAAGAAACTAGTGGTGCTCAAGGTTGCACACTTAAAACCTTCAATCAATTATTGCTCAAGAAGCGGACAATCCTATCACCTACAGAATCTAGCCTACCTGAAGCAGGCGTCTAGCTAGGGGAATTGGAAGAGGTAGGGATCACTCTCTGGCATTAACCTGAAGGCCTGCCGATGGGTAGTCAATTCCCTTGGGCTAGGGGACACAATTTTATCATCTCGATTCCAGCCCCTCTCACTGCTTATCAGGCATCTCAGTATCTAACTTTTGGTAGAAAAATATCCCAGTTATCAAGGAGAATGAGGAGAGTTCTCAGATATTGTTTTGTAATATCAGATTTGCAGCATGAAAAGGGGGAGATGTTATTATTTACCTCCATGTAATCTTTTTCCACTTAAGTTGGCGATAGCAAATGTTCACATCATTTTACATATGACACTTTACTGATGTTTCTTAGTTCTTAATGAATTGATCGGTTTAATACTCATAGATCACTTATAATTATATCTTATATCATATAATTGCCATATGCTCCACCATTATAATAAAATAGAGCGGTTACAGAATATTCATCCCATTTGCAGCATTGTCGATTCTACACACAGCCCTGAAAAGAGAACAAGACCCAAGTTACCATAGTGATATCCTCATCCTAACTTCTCCACCTCGACACGTGACCTCATAAGGACATCCGTCAGAATAGTGATTCCACTGACCACATACCATATCCCTGGGCATCATAATAAATGGGAACACATTAGTTGAGGATGCTGTCTCGGTATATATCAGACAGTTGCAGTACAATGAATATGTGATCTCGCCATACCAACACAACAACTCCATTAATCTCCTTGCGTGGCATTGGCTGCTAGTCAGCACAACCCATTGAGATCTGCTCAATGGAATGACTATAACTATAGATCAATTCTATAAACCATGAGAACCCCTAATCCACAATAAGGCCAAAAAAAAGTGTGTTTCAGGCAACATGGTCCGGGGGGCACCAGATCACAAAATTTACCGCAGGGCAAAGGCGAAAAAAAAAAAAAAGGCATGGAAAATCTCCTTTCTGGGCAATTTAATGAAGATATATTGATAATTATCCCTAATCTGAAAGGCCTCATTCTACCTTTTGCTGGTCAACATGTATTTTTTTTTTTTTTTTTGGTAAAATTCTTGAAAAATCTCGGAGGGGAAAGGTAAAAAAATAAAATAAACTTTCTTTTTTTGTGCAAAATGCCAAAAATCTTGGCGGCGGATCCGTAATCCTAGTTCCCCTATATATAAAACGGCATTAGTTGGGACCAGCGAACCAGCCCATTGAATTTGGCCTGAGTGCTCACCGGGAACAGATAAACCAAAAGAGGCTAGGTGCTTCTATGTTTTTTTTTCAAAGGTAACTCGATAATTATCATCAATTTACTTCAATTAATATTTAGAGGACATCACATTTAATAAGTCTTCTCCCTATCGGATTAATTATCATGATACAATTGTTTTTAAGAGGAAACGATATATAATACATAATATTCTCGCACACAGTGCTTGACAACATGAGGCAACTAATTTCTCAAATGTCCGCCATTGTTTTGTCATTCAAAAGAGCATTATTATAAGACAATTATAGAAAAATGGGGCCCAAATACAACGGAATAATGCAGTATACATCCATTTTAACCCCCCATTTGAATATAATGTTAAAACCTAATATAATTATCGAGATATACCAACCTAAACTTCTGAATCAGGCCCCTCCGAGAGAATATGCTTGGAGAGTGAGGTAGGGGTACACTGGGCTCCTCGGCTCCTAAGCAACATCACGTCGCTAAGCAACATTACGTCACAAATAAGCAGTTCTACTGCGTCCCATTAGATGGCGCCACTGCCATCGTTTCCCGCCCACATTAGATGGACTGGAAGTCATGGGAATAGGGAGGGGGCTGTGAGAAAGGAAGCGAAAGTTATAGACCTAGCCTAGATGAAAAGCCTACTCCTGATAGACCCAAGTTTGCCGAGAGGATAGGCCCCAGTTTGCCATGAAATTAGGCCCCAGTTTGTCGAGAGGATAGGCCCCAGTTTGCCATGAAGATAGGCCGCAGTTTGCCGAGAGGGTAGGCCCAAGTTTGCCCTGTAGACCCCCCCCCCCCCCCCGGGATGTTTTCTAGGATGTTTGTTTCTTCAATATCCAGTCGCCGAAGGCGCTGGTTATCAAAATAAAACGGCCTTACTTTGAATAGGAATATCATGAAATTATTGAACATTCTTGTTAAAAAGCAATTTCCTGAGGCTGGGCAGTTAATTAGGCATGTGATCTGTTCTTCCTGACAGAAAAATTGCTAAAATTTCCGAAAAGAAAGTGAATATTTTGCAAAAAAAAAAAAAAAAAATGCTAGGGTCGGCCATTTTTTGAAACTAGGGTCGGGTTGCCTGAAACACACCTTTTTTTTGGCCTAACCATGCAGACTACATAATTATGTTGCTCGATATACATATAGACAGGGGTTTCATCTAGATATACAGTGTAAGGCAATCGCAATGAGTCAAACTCTAGGATGGATGGCGAAATTTTCACTAAGAGATGATAACCAGTTTAGAGGCTCAATTACAATTTAGACCAATGAAATAGTGGTAATCACCATACGCAATTCCTAGGGTGCAGACTATGCCCATCGTGAAAGTTGTCATCATGTGCTTAATATCTTACTGCTCCCTGTGGAATTTAATGGCTGCGCACCCTAGATAATGCGCAAGACCGACTGGAGCGCTGGCGTCGACTGTTTGAAAGGCAGAGAGTTGTAAAATTAGAAGTTAATTAATATTTACATGTAACGTCCCACACAACCTTTTCCCTGGGATGAGTGAGCCTAGAAGCGCAGAGTTTGATTTTGGGAAAAGGGACGTTAGTGTACCCTGCACTAAGGGCCTTCTTCGCAGATTCTGTCACAAATATTGACTCGACCCTCAGTACCATGACAGAATGTTGTTTTGATGGTAGGTCCAATAAAACACCCTTCACTACATAGGCTAAGCCCTGTGTAAAACAATTCTAATTGCACTCTTGTGTCTGAAACCTGAGCCAAATTCGTGGGTGATAAAACCTGGCCCTTCTCAACGTCTTCGAAATGTAAGACAATCCTATTTCAGGCAGGACTGATGTGCCCTTTTAAGAAACATGAGAAATAATGAAAAAGCCGACTGAAGATGCCTTAATCCTCCGATTCCAGAACAAAAAGTGCCATCACGGTGAAAAGAAATATATTCTGAAGAGTTCTCTTTTCTTCTGTCTTCCACAGTCTCCTTTGCAACCGAGGTATTGGCCCAATTCCTTTGTATCTACAACAACAGAAGGCTTGAGTTCTTTATAACAATAGGTCTTTTGTACGTAGGTAAAAGAAACCTCTGAAACCTCAACGTTTAGTGACTGAATTACGACTTACGATTTGTGTTGATTTCTCAACGTGAAGTACCAATGTGGTGGGAGCGAGTAACCCGATAACAGTACATGGGTGCAATAAAAGTTTGACTTAAATAATGGGGAGGCCTTGATATTGAAAATTGCTCTTAAAATAATCTAATATCGTATTCTTATGAATCGTATTCTTTCTGTCTAAAACACTAGTTAGAACATACTTTCTTCATATGTCCCATTTACAACACTCGCTCAATGGCGATAGATGCTGCAGTGTTGGCCACAACGCGCAAGAGAGTAATGCAGTTTCGTGGCAGCACTAGTTTATTAACGTTGGTCATAACGGCTTATTGTCTTCCTACCATTTGCGTTGGGGGAGAAACCTATGACCAGATCTGGGACACCAGTTACCAGCGGATACAAGGCATATTTATTAAGTCACCCAACATCATGAGACTCTAATATACAGTATCGGGCTTGATTAAAAAAAACATGCGAGGAAATTCTTGGCTCGTGTAATAGGAGGTGGACCAGGGGGTAGGAATGGGATCTGGTGGATAGAGGATAAGTTGTAGACATATCAAACAGTAAAATATATGCACAACTAGTCTACTGGTTTCAAAAGCAGTTGTAGACATATCAAACAGTAAAATATATTCACTACTAGTCTACTGGTTTCAAAAGCAGTTGTAGACATATGACTATCAAACAGTAAAATATATTCAATACTAGTCTACTGGTTTCAAAAGCCTCTCCCTTCCTTACAGTTGGCAGTATCGATATAAGCAGGTGTTTCTTTAGTGGGATGCTCACTACACCACAGGACACCCATTTTGGCTCAGCTGAAGCCTTCCGGGAAGCCAAACAATTACCTAATCCCTCTTATCAGCCTAGCCTGATAGCGGCAATGGCGTTGGTATTATATAGGTACATCGATGTTCTAATGCCTACATCCCGCATTATACCTTGGGAACCAACCATTGACGGGTTTCCCACCCTCCTTGGAAAGCACATGACTGATTCCTTCTTTATTCATGCTGTGCCAGGAACACATATGTATATATAAGACAATGTCTTTAAGAAGCTATACAAGGACCTTTATGTTTTTTACACCTTGGGCGCCAACAATTGAAGGGTTTCCCACCCTGCTTGGAGAGCATATGACTGATTCCTTCTTTATTCATGCTCTGGCAGGAACACATATGTCTGCATATTACGATGGCCATGCTAGTTTTGTTGGTGTTTCCTCTCCGTTGTCATGCATATCAATGATATGAATTAGGTCAAGGCCTTCAGGAAGCTACACAAGGGCCCTTTTTGTTTGGCTGGTAGGCTAGCCTCTATATAGGAGAACTCCAGGGGCGGGGTCTATGGAGAGCCGCTCTAAATGAAGAGAACCCAATGGTGTGTGGGGACAATGCTAAACATTTAAAGGGCCCCTTTGCCAATGCCTAAAGCATTATACCTGTTCCACATACTATAGCCAACCCTAATTTAATGCACGTACACCATGGCTTTGGAATTACTTAATCTAGCCTCAAGATAATATCAGACACCCAAACATTAGGACAATATACATGACATTGTGTCTAGCATTTGAAATGCCTACTGCCAAGTATCTGAATACAGGCAGACTACCAGGCTGTGCCAGCACTATACTTCCGCATCCCCATAGCCCGTCCGCCTGTCAAATTCATGATTGCCGGCTCAAAGCTATTGTGTATCCAGGTTCGTTTTATCCTCTTCAGTTGATGCCTTGTCACTGCTTCATCCCCCCAGGGAAAAACAGCTTTTGGACTCGTGTAGCGACACTCTCTGACAGAATAATGAATTTAAAAACATGTATAAAAAGTGTTCAATGGGAAAGTGAGCAATTACTGACAGGCCACAGTTCAGTGTCTAAACATATGTGAGGCACCTATCAACTCATGCTCCTATCATGTATCATTGATGCTCTCAATTGCTATGACATTTACTCTATCTCAAATGATATCCTTCAGGACCATGCGACCACCATTAACCGACATATATCCTTAGCACAACCATAGCGTACTGATGTGGGGTCTAAAAAGGGCCTTCCAAACGCCAGTGCTTTATATCAAGGGACCCCCGGAACGTACTGATGTGGGGTGTAAAAATGGGGCTCAAAACGCCAGTGCTTTCTGTAATGGGGCTGCCAGAACGTATTGATGTGGGGTGTAAAAAGGGCCCTCTAAAAGCCAGGAAATTTGATGGATGAGGCCCTCAAACGCCAGTTGTTTTCACATATTTCAATGATTTCAATGTAATATATAAGGGATAGATTACACTAAATTATTACCATTTCTTTTATAATATATATGTATGATAAAAGGTACTCTGAGTACTGCCTTCACATATCTTATAATTTAATGCTTTATGAGTAGTAATTAACCTTGAAAATCGATTATATCCTAATATTGTGATATTTGAAAAAGAATGGTAAATATAAAGGTAAATTTCGTGATGATTTAATAGCTCAATTAATATTATTTTGAGTTTTCACTATGATTAAATGCCTCTAGTTGAGCATCATCTCATGATTTTATCAGTTATACCATATGATATGATGAATTTCATGCTAATTAGCATTTGTTTCCAATACACATTAGCAGGACTTGGCACTTCTACCTGTGACATGCATAGGGTAGCATTAAAACGTTTTAATACGTTTTTGTACTACAACTTGGAAGTAAAAACGTTTTGGAACGTTATGGCAGTAGGGTATCTATTGTTCTTAATACTACAACTTTGAAAGTAAAACGTTTTGGAACGCAATGGCAGCAGGTTATATACAGTGATCTTATGCTACAACTTTAAATTAAAACGTTTCAGAACACTATGGAAGTAGGGTATCTACTGTGCTTTTATACTGTAACTTGAAAGTAAAACGTTTTAGAAAGCTATGGCAGAAGGGTATATACAGTGATCTTATGCTACAACTTGTAAGAACGTTCTGCGGGTCTCCGCTCTGCCGGTCTCTGTTCTGCTGGTCTCCGTTCCGCTGATCTCTGTTCTGCCACTCCAGGTACCAATATTCTATTGGTACCTGTGGTCTTTTGCACAGCAAACAACAATTTCGTTATCCTTTAGACATGTCATGATGATGATCTCCTTTTGGTAATTGTTCCAAGTGTATTCCTCACTAGATGGTATATCTATCCTCGGGAATACTGTAATAACGATTGCTTTTGAAAAAAGCATTATGATCTTCAATTTTGTAAAGATTGTTGATGATATCTTTATAATTGTCCTGTGCAACAGCCCACTGGAGTCCCATAAGTACCGATAGCATTCAACAGAGCCCAGCTGCGTTTGTCTGCCACCTTTTGGACTTTTATAACTTTTTTATGATTTCTCCCTTTTGGTGACTTTTAGTTTTCTTGGAACTCTGTGAGTATTGGTGACGTGCATGCCCATGTCATCAGTCGCCATAGCTCTTCTCATTATTGGCTTTGCCACTCTTCATCCTGCCGCTCTCCTCAGGTACCAAAAGAATCCCATAGGGCCTAATACTATCGCATAGGTACTGTAAAACCTCGCATAGAAGCCGCAGCTAGTACGCGAGTCAGATCGCCAGTGCGGCTTATAGGAACGGCCGAAGTCGGGGTACGGCTTATCTGCGAGTTTTTCCCGATTTACATTTCAAAAATGAACCTTAAATGTACTGCTACATTTGCCTAGCCCTAGCACAGATGGTGAGGGATGGGGGTAATTAAAGCCGACACCTCAATACAGTAGGCCTACCGCATCCAGATTCGCGGTAACAACTTTCTCTATGCTGGGAAATGGGGAGGGGGGGGGGGGGTGCTAGCATGCTTACAGTAACATTGCGCTGATGGGAGAGGGGGGGGGGGAGGAAGCCACATACCAATACTACATGTACTTTAGGTCGGGGGGGGGTTAAGAAAGCTGATACATGCATGTACTACTAATGGAAGACCTACGGGTCACGGGGAGGCCGTACAGGCCGCAGAGGGCCACCAGGAGGACTCTGACTGCATGTATGACTCCTGGAGGTAGGCTAAAGTTAGGGGTACTGCTTATGCGCGAATTTTTACCAGGTATCATTCAGAAGGCCTCTGTGGTTCATAGCGTCGTACCAAAGTCGGGGTGCAGCTTAAACGCGAGTTAGGCTTATTCCGCATTAGCTAGATGATCACTGTACAGCGCCATCTTGTCTGGTACCAGTGCTCTTTCCTCTGCTAACTATAGAAGCCTGCTGATTAGCTGAAGCTGGTTCCTGTCATGACTGAAATTTGGTGTTTTAGGGGTCATAAACCTTTCAAGTATAGGCCTCTATTTTGGGTCCTTAGGTCATCCGTTCAGATTGGGGGAGTGGTTAGGACTCTGACCTACTAATCCATGCCTCATGGGTTCAAATCCATGTCAAGGCTATTTTGTTCACACACAATTTTAAGATGTATTTTGGTAGGTCAAAAATTGTGATAGTAAACAACTCGGTTGTAAAGATTCTTAACACCAGATGGATATTCATAGTGTAATCTAAAATGGTTTTGTATTGTTGCATTGGGGTTTCTTTGTAAATAATATTACTATGTCTTACCAACTATAAAAAAAAGATATGTTGCCTTGACATGGATTTGAACTTATTACCCCTGGATTGATTGGCCAGTGTCCTAACCACTCCCCCAATCCAAACAGGTGACATGAGAAATATTCAAATACAACTGATTCAAAACCATTTTAGATTCCACTAAAAATATTTATCTTGTGTAAAGGATCTTTAAAACCGAATCGTATACTATCACAATTTTTGACCTACCAAAAATACATGTTAAAATTATGTGTGAACGAAAAGGCCCAGACATGGATTTGAACTCATGACCCATTGATTGGTAGGCCAGAGTCCTAACCACTCCCCCAATCGAAACAGATGACCTAAGGACCCACAATAGAAGGCTATAAGTGAAAGGTTTATGACCCCTAAAACTCCGATTTTGGACATGTCAGGAGCCAGCTTCAGCTAAAGGTCTCACAAGGTAGAATTACTACATCCCTATAGTGCCCTATACACAAGGTTTTACGGTACCAATAGAGGGAAATCATAAAAAGTCACAAAAACAGAAGATGGCAGACACACGCAGCCAGGCTGTATTGGTACCTACGGGATTCTATTGGTCGTGCCTATGATGAATGGCAGAATGGAGAGCAGCATAACAAAGATTGGCAGAAGTGAGACCGTGGAACCAAGACCAGCAGAAACAAAATTGGCAAAACCAAGAAACCAATAGAATCTAAAAGGTACCAATATAATTCCTAAAGTAACCAACAGAATCCAACTTTACCAATATAATTTAATAGATATTGGTACCGATAGAATCCAATAGGTATCAATAGAATCCAATGGGCAACTGATCCAATGGGATTCTCTCGGTACATATGGGATTCTATTGGTACCTATGGAGATTGTCAGAATGGAGATTGTCAGAATGGAGATTGTCAGATAGGAGATCGTCATAACCGAAATTGTCAGAGTTGAGATCAGCAAACCAGAGATTGGCAGAACAGAACGGATAACCAATGGAATCCAATTTCACCAATATAATTCATTCATAGATAATGGTACCAATATAATCCAATAGCCAAGTAAACACGCTACCTCATCCCAACGTAGGTCAGAGGTTTGCCTAAGTATTTTCCAACCAGAGGTTTGAGATTTGAATTTTGGCAAGGTTTGTCAACGTCAAGACGTTATGGTGTATTTACATTCTACAAAAGCTTAGGCCCCATGCTTGATTTACGTTTATCTACATAGTATGGACATAATTATACATAGAAAATTTATGTTATAGGACATTAAATTACGTCCAGAGAGGATGGAAGATAAACTTGTAAATAGTAGCTCTATAACTCTTGGAGGTTACAGGACTGAAGGCCCCCTGGACGGTACACCCCCTGACTCAAAGCCCCCCCTGACTCAAGGCCCCCCCCGGACTCAAGGCCCCCCCTTGTTTTTTTTCTAAGTCCAAATCGCTGTTATAAGTGTAAAGTTTGTAAAAAAACATCATGTCCTCCATGTCGACATCATGTCCGCCATGTCGACATCTAGTTTGCCGCCATGTCGACAGATCGCCGCCATGTTGACATCATGTTCGCCATGTCAACATCTAGTTTGCCGCCATGTCGACATAATATTTGCCGCCATGTTGACAAAGTTTGCCGCCATGTCAACATGGATTTTGCTGCCATGTTGACATGCTACTGGCTGCCATGTTGACATGCTACTGGCCCCCATGTTGACATGCATATGTCCGCCATGTTGACATGCATGTGTGATGGAAGAAAGCCTTATTTAGGCCTCATATTGGCCCTGGATATTGGTTTATGTGAACAGTGACATGGCGGCCTAGATGTTGACATGTCAATATGGCGGCATCTCTGTCAACATGGCGGCACCTCTGTCATCATGGCGGCACCTCTGTCAACATGACGGCACCTCTGTCAACATGGCGGCACCTCTAAGGCTCTGTCAACATGGCGGCACCCCTGTCAACATGGCGGCACCTCTGTCAACATGGCGGCACCTCTGTCAACATTGCGGCATCAATGTGAAAAAAACCTTTAAAAATATGATTTTCGCTTATAATTGGTCTGGGACCTAGAGTCCAGGGGGGGGGGGCCTTGAGTCCGGGGGGGCCTTCGGTCAGGGGGGCCTTCGGTCAGAGGGGCCTTCGGTCAGGGGGCCCCTAGTCAGGGGGTGTAGTGTCCGGGGGGCCTTCAGTCTTTACACCGGCTAATATGTGTGTTTTTAAAGATTACAGGAAGAATTTGCTGAATTGAACCCATTTCTTTCCATATAATGGGGCTACCTGTATGAACCTGAATCAGACCTCCATGTTTGTGGTATCAAATAAACCTTAAAGTTTTGATGTTCACAAACCTTCTGAAATTACCTAGTTTAGAACCCAGATCAACGTAGATTTATGTCTGAGCTACTTAGTTGTGTTTACAGGGAGGTATCAATAGGATCCAATAGGTACTAATGGAATACAATGGTTGACTGATCCAATGGGGTTATATCAGTACATCTGGGATTCTAATGGTACCTATGGGGTTTCTCAGAACGGAGATTGTCAAAACTTCGGCAGAACAGAGATGGGCAGAACAGAGATGGGCAGAACAGAGATGGGCAGAACAGAGATGGGCAGAACAGAGATCGACAGAACACAGATTGGCAAAACAGAGATGGGCAGAACAGAGATGGGCAGAACAGAGATCGACAGAACACAGATTGGCAGAACGTTCTAAAATGATTTACTTTCAAGAGGTAGCATAAGATGCTGCCAAAGTGGGCCCATGTGTTTTTAAAACCTCTGTCAGACCAGAAAATGTATATCTATTATGTTTCATACCAGAAGTGCCAATACGTTCTAAAACGTTTTGTCTTTGCAACTATGTTGCCATAGTGGTCCTATGTGTATTTGGAACCTCTCTCAGACCAGATAATGTATATCTTTTATATTTCATACCAGGAGTGTCAAAATGTTCTAAAACGTTTTGTCTTTGCAACCATGTTGCCATAGTGGGCCCATGTGTATTTAGAACCTCTCTCAGACCAGATAATGTATATCTTTTATATTTCATACCAGAAGTGCCAATACGTTCTAAAACGTTTTGTCGTTGCAACCATGTTGCCATAGTGGGCCCATGTGTATTTGGAACCTCTATCAGGCCAGATAATGTATATCTTTTATATTTCATACCAGAAGTGCCAATACGTCCTAAAACGTTTTGTCCTTGCAACCATGTTGCCATAGTGGGCCCATGTGTTTTTAAAACCTCTGTCAGACCAGAAAATGTATATCTATTATGTTTCATACCAGAAGTGCCAAAACGTTCTAAAACGTTTTGGTTTTACAACTAGACCTGTTATAGTAGGTTCATGTGTATTGAGGTGTGATCACACAAAAGAAAAGGGTATTTATCATAGAACTGCCAGAACGTTTTAATGAGTTTTGCTTTCTAAGCCAGACTTACCAGAGTGGGACAATGTGTATTGTATGGTGGCCCTGGAGGCTCACGTTAAAAAAAAAAATTAAAAGTGAATTTTTTTTTTTCAAAGTGAAGGGTTTTTTTTCAAAGTGAAGTTTTTTTTTTCAAAGTGGAGTTATTTTTTTCAAAGTGGAGTTTTTTTTTTCAAAGTGAAGGTTTTTTTTTCAAAGTGGAGTTTTTTTTTTCAAAGTGATGTTTTTTTTTCTAAGTGATGTTTTTTTTCAACGATTTTTTTTTTTTTTTTTATGTCTTCAGAAAAAAAAACCTTTTTTCAAAATGAAAAACTCACTGTCACTGTCAAGCTGATGGATGCCAACTTGTGACAGCTATCCTTTAGCATTGGGATGCACTACATGTGGCAATTTATAGGATCCTGTGTGGAAATTTACACCGGGTAAGTGGCCCGCATGATAACTGGCCTTGGGATAAAGACATCCTTGCCCATTGGCGCCTTTCAAGTGGCCCTTTCCCAAGAAATTGGCCCTTTGGCCCGGTAAAAATGTATGACAGGTATCCTTCAACATTGAGACTCAACATATTATAGCATTGTTATATAGGATGCTAGGTGATAGCTGCCTGTTGAGTGGTCAATTTGCCTGTTGAGTGGCCATTTGGCCGCCGTAACTGGCCCCCGTGACTGGCCCCTGTGACTGGCCCCTGTGACTGGCCCCTGTGACTGGCCCCCTGTGACACCTTGTGACAGCTATCTTTTCACAATGGAATGGAGTATGTTTATGTGGGCATTCATTGGATCCTATGAGACCAGGTGATAAGCCTGCATGAGAACGGTAGAATATTGGCCCATTGGCCCATTGGCCCATTTTCAAACATGCCAAAAGACACTAAAAAGTTGATATTCAGGAAATTGGCCAATTTGGCGAGAAAATAGGTCAGAATCTCAAAAAGTAGATTTTTGGGGAAATTTGTCAATTTGGTGAGAAAATGGGTCAGAATCTCAAAATAGTCGATTTTTCGGGAAATTGGCCAATTTGGCGAGAAAATGGGTCAGATTTTTAAAAAGTCGATTTTTTTCGGGAAATTGATCAATTTGGCGAGAAAATAGGTCAGAATCTCAAAAAGTCTATTTGTCGGGATATTGGCCAATTTGGCGAGAAAATGGTTCAGATTTTTATAAAGTCGATTTTTTCTGGAAATGGATCAATTTGGCCAGAAATGGGTCAGATTTTTAAAAAGTCGATTTTTTCGGGAAATTGATCAATTTGGCGAGAAAATAGGTCAGAATCGCAAAAAATCGATTTTTCAGGAATTCAACTTTTTTGAGATTCTGACCAATTTTCCTGAATATCAACTTTTTAGTGTTTTTGGGCATGTTTGAAAATGGGCCAATGGGCCAATGGGCCAATATTCTACCGTTCTCATGCAGGCTTATCACCTGGTCTCATAGGATCCAATGAATGCCCATTTTGCGGAATATAGGTCAAAATCTCAAAAAAAATCTGACCTATTTTCTCGCCAAATTGATCCATTTCCAAAAAAAATCAACTTTTTAAAAATCTGACCTATTTTCTCGCCAAATTGGCCAATTTCCCGAAAAAATCGACTTTTTAAAAATCTGACCCATTTTCTCGCCAAATTGGCCAATTAGACGAAAAATCAACTTTTTGAGATTCTGACCCATTTTCTCATCAAATCTACAAATTTCCCCAAAAATCTACTTTTTGAGATTCTGACCTATTTTCTCGCCAAATTGGCCAATTTGCTGAATATCAACTTTTTAGTGTCTTTTGGCATGTTTGAAAATGGGCCAATGGGCCAATGGGCCAATATTCTACCGTTCTCATGCAGGCTTATCACCTGGTCTCATAGGATCCAATGAATGCCCACATAAACATACTCCATTCCATTGTGAAAAGATAGCTGTCACAAGGTGTCACAGGGGGCCAGTCACAGGGGCCAGTCACAGGGGCCAGTCACGGGGGCCAGTTACGGCGGCCAAATGGCCACTCAACAGGCAAATTGACCACTCAACAGGCAGCTATATATAAAGGGCCAATTTCTTGGGAAAGGGCCACTGGGCAAGGATGTCTTTATCCCAAGGCCAGTTATCATGCGGGCCACTTACCCGGTGTAAATTTCCACACAGGATCCTATAAATTGCCACATGTAGTGCATCCCAATGCTAAAGGATAGCTGTCACAAGTTGGCATCCATCAGCTTGACAGTGACAGTGAGTTTTTCATTTTGAAAAAAGTTTTTTTTTTTCTGAAGACATAAAAAAGAAAAAAAAAATCTTTGAAAAAAAAACATCACTTAGAAAAAAAACATCACTTTGAAAAAAAAACTCCACTTTGAAAAAAAAAACTTCACTTTGAAAAAAAAACCTTCACTTTGAAAAAAAAAACTCCACTTTGAAAAAAAAAACTCCACTTTGAAAAAAAAAAATTCACTTTGAAAAAAAAAAATTCACTTTGAAAAAAAAAAATTCACTTTTAATTTTTTTTTTACGTGAGCCTCCAGGGCCACCATAGTATTGAGCATCACAATTTATATTAAATAAAGAGGAAAATCAGTCCTAGAATACACATCATTACACTATGGGAGCCAAAAACTTGATAAATCCATTACACATATTACGTTCTGGGAGTCCCCTGACAAAAAGCACTGGCATTTGGAGGGCCATTTTTACACCCCACATCAGTACACTCTGGGGGTCCCCTGACAGAAAGCACTGGCGTTTTGAGGGCCATTTTTACACCCCACATCAGTACACTCTGGGGGTCCCCTGACAGAAAGCACTGGCGCTCCTAAGGATATACGATATAATAATATATTTCCACATTTGCCACATGATCTAGCTCCCACTTTCCACCCTTCTTCAGTAAGAAGCACATGCCCACCCGTCGCACCATGTGGTATATCAGAACCATTATGTTGGAAATGCTGTTATGTCCCTTCTAATGTTACAGCCATGCATGCGTCACCTTCACACCTCGGACCTCCTGTTAGCAGCTGGTGACAGGACAGTAGGATATGGCTCAGTAAAAGGGGTGAGCCTAAACGTGTAGGCAGGAAGCTGTTTCACAAGGAAATATACATCTTGAATATGAGTAGGAATAGAATGTAAAATGGTCATTTTATAAAGTGTTTCAGAAGGAATATTCTAATAGTGACCTTACGAGGGCTGGATACCACTACCAATAGAATAGACCTTGTGAAACACTTTAAAAGTCCATCTATTCCTATTTTATCCATTCGATTTCAACCCTTATTCAGCACGCGTACCAAGTATAGAGCTGTCAAGAATAAACATTCGTTGTGACTAAAATGATATTTCGCAACTAAATACACTAGCCACATACACCAAAAAAACTCAGATAAAATTGTAAATAGGTACACTTCAACTGAAATATTTTTTTGGGGGTAAATTTCAATAGGTCCCCGTGTTTAGGGCTTATGAAACACTTAAATTGCACTCGTAACTGTCTTAATAATGGTCCCACCACTAGTAACTATCATCAGTAAATCTTTGTTAAATACTTCCACTACTCCCCACTTAATACTAGTAGTGATAAATAGACTTACAAGCTTAAGCAGTACAGCCACTGAACATTCTTAACTCCAATCTAAGTGTTGGGCCTTTAGAAACACTTTGGAAATGAATATTTTATTCTGGCCATTGTGAAACACCCTCCAGATCCTGTCTCATTTCTCTCAGTCCCATCCACTCACTCCGCTATATCCTATAGACACTAAAATGTTTTGGTGCTGCACCTGTGCTGTATGTATGACAAAGAGCTAGGACTAACCCACTCGCTGCATTTAGTCCATCTGTCATTTAGGCAATGCAGATATTGGAGGACATCCTTTCTCTTTGCTGAGGTTTCTTTTCAGAAGTGCTTTTTTTTTAATGACCACAGATCGGCCCTCAATTTTTCAAATTTAACAGAACGTTGATGATACATCTTCGACGTATTCACTGTGATATAACCGTGCAACCTGTTTTACTCTTTCTTCGGCGTTTTAAATTCCGTATCGATCAGTGCAGCACAGCTCAACATTTCCTAATTAAAATCAAACAAAGGCAACGATTGGATATAGCATTCAGTCTACACCATTGGTGCTATTGGGGAAGGTAATTGAATTACAGGGTTGAATGAACAGCTGGGGAGGTTAGCTAGGTACGACTACACACGACTACACAGGCACACACCAGCCGGATTGGTATGCAGTGTTTGAAATCGAGTTGAAAAGAGCAGCTTGATTGTTGATGCCCGACAGCCTGAAATCCACCACAGAAATTGTCCTTCATCTAGTCTCTATAAGGTTGTATCTGATATGGTACCAGGAGTCCCATGATATGGCAAAGAACAGGGGGGTGTCGTATCCGCATAAAACATTTAAAGGTGAGCCTTATTATGGTTTTAAGAATGGAAAGCTATCAAGCAATAATTTTGGAAGCTTGTCAGCAGTGACTCTCTGATTTTACTTTTCACTACTGATGAAAAATAGCTATTGCTCCTCGAAAAGTGTAGACATTTATGAAAAAAAAACATGATATGATTATGTGGTGGCAGCCTCTTAAAGAGAAAACCACCTATGTATGGATAATTTCTGTGCATTTATTTAGAGTGATATATGGGAATCGACTGTTTATTTTACTCTCTCTCTCTATAAACTCCATATTCTAAAATTGATCAAACCAAGCATCAATTAGTGTAGGTGTGCTTTCTATTATATAAACCAGTCATGCAGTAATCACGGTATTCAACGTAAAAGGCGCCTTTCCCATAACGGGTCCATGATCTTTCGAGACCATATACCTTGAAACTACTAGAATGTCGTTAAAATACTTTTATAAGAGCCATGGTTATTTATATCTCGAATATGGTAGGTTATTTACAAAATCTACTACTTCCAGCAGTTGCACACTTAAAACTTTCCACCCTATTTCTCAGATTAGATTTCTCACGAAGCAGATAATCTTATCAACTGCAGAATCTAACCCACCTGAAGTAGGTATCTAGCTAGGGGAATTGGAAGAGGTAGGGATCACGATCCGGTGTTAACCTGATGGCCTGCCACTGGGTAGTCAATTCCCCTTTGGGTAGCGGCCACACTCTTATCATCTCGAATGCCGCTCCTCCCACTGCTTATCAGAAATCGCAATATCTAATTGGTGGCAATGGAACCCCTCTTATTGAAGACAGCAAGGCGGTTTCTCCATAATCATACCACTGTAACCAGAAAATCTACTAGAATGTTGTTGTTGGCTGCAGCTGTAAACATCTCAAGTTGGACAAAGGAAACCAGAAGGTAATGTAAATGTCATGTGTGACATTCTATATATTTTTCTAATCACTTCTATAGAGATTCGTTGATTTGGTATAGCATGTTCCGTTTCATTTTATTACACACTTGTTGAGCACTGGTCAAGAACAATAATTATATTTCGTGGCAATAACAGCCTTCTGTTGAAGGAAAAAGAATTGGAAATGAAGATGAACATATTAATTGTAGATTTTATGTTACTAAATGCTGGAGAGATACAATTCCAGCTCCACCAACACTTTGATCCTATGTCATGACTCTATTTAAAGATAACATGGGCAGCTTCTCTGCAAAACCTTGTGTGCACCTTCAATTGAAAATAAATGTTCACCTGTTGATTCTGCACTGTGTCAATACCTATAAGCTACCGATATCTGTATCATATTGTAGCTGTTGGCTATTCTAAGATAGACATCTGCTATGAAAAACTCCAGATTCGAAAATAGGTTGTTCAGAAATTACACTTTATTCATTCTGACATACGGCTCGTAATCATACAGACGGATAGCAATAATCAAATAGGCTTCTGAACACCAGTGGTCATATGAACATACAGGAGGTATACGCTCACGGTCTAGTACATAGTTCCCGAGTTCCAATGCTCTCTTCCATCTTGGTTAACTCCTCTTGGGACAGACTCCCCCGTAGGGAGTTCTGTACCCGGAGTTGTACACCAGTGCGTCTATCTCCTCTAGTTCCCCCAGAGGGTAGAACAGAGAGAGACGCAGGGTGACCAAGGTGGAAGCAGCGACAGGACTAGGCCTAAAAGGGTACAACAGAGTTCGGGGAAGCTCTGTTGTGGAGCAGCCAAGCTGGCCGAAGTGCGCAGCAAGACTGGGTCCCCGATTAGCAGAACTCCAGGTCTTATGTACTGGTCGTTATGTAATTCTCTCCATTACTCGTAAACACTTGAGTTCCCGAGGAACTCCGGGTAACCACGCGCCGGTGCATCCGAGCCGACACTGTACCCGAGATATGTCGGGTGACACGTGGCGGTCACGGCTCAATGCACATAACCAGGCCGCGCTCCACCATTCCTCAGGTGGGCTTATATAACCTTATACTCGGCAGTAGACAGGAGTGCGGCCTGGATACACGACAACACATATACCAAATATAACTCCAACTGGTTCCCTAGAAATAGTACAGCGGCGACCCACTACACTACCCCCCTTCAGACAATATCACAGCGTCTAAATAGCAGCACTAAGTGCAGTATTATTATACTACCTTAATACAAATGACAAATTTTATCTCCAAACAACCCAAAAAACAAATATATTGTCTCCAAACATATACATAGTGGAGGCAAGCGTAACTCTTTCTATTAGAACCACTAATATATTTCTTGGGTATCATAGATATGTATTCATCCTTTTTGATATTAACGTCAATCATATCAACCATCAGGATCCAGTTACACAATAATCGAGTATAATCCTTCAATAACAGTCATGATTTATGGGACTAAGAGGATAAACTCCACACAGCCAGTCAAGCCCTATAAAACAAACTTGACTATATATCATAAAAAAATATATAAAACCTTCAAGACACATTTATCGCATACTAACCATGTCTCATCGAAAACGATTTGTTACAACAGGTATCGTATACATACAGATCAAATATGAGCACTTCTCCTTAAAAGTTACCAAGTTTTAGTACAAGACATATTGGAAACAAAAAAGGTGGCAAGTGTCGACTTTATAGTAAACCTTGACCCAACCCGTCTATATGAATAGACTCACTCGCTTTACGTGCCAGAGTAAGGTTTGAAAGATCAATATTTTTGGAATAAATGAACATATAGCGTAGATCCGGTAAATGCAGTTTTCAATCCAATCAAGGTCTCCAAAACCTTATGCACCATGGTCACATGGGTGTCTTCACACAATAATACAAGTGACATTCTCCATATAGGAATACCGTAAGCAATCAGATCTAGTGTTGGCGTAACATATTTCAACGATTCAGGGAGAATTAGTCTCCACACTTAGTTCAAAGATCAAAAACGCAGCAAGCTGAAAAATAGAATGACCCGGCTCCTCACTCGATACCTTCCTTCTGAAAGTAATCAACGGGAGCCTACAGATCTCCATAACAACTTACGCAATTTCCACTCTCAGTACCTGAATAAATTTTGCGTTTTTCAGGTTCATTGATATGTTATTACCACAGATCTACACATAGTACGAATGTAGTCAAGCAACCTTTCATCTCAGTAGGTATCATCAGGATCCAGTCCCTCATACCTTTACTCATTGGACGGTTAAATCTGAGTATCACAATCGGCATACAATAATCATACCTATAGCATATGTCATCAACTCAAACAGAACCCGTTTCACAAATACTGTCTTATGGCAAAAAAATATATAGAACACTCTTTGGTGATGGTTTTAACAGTTTCATATATAGCGATAACTGCAAACCTAGATCATATCAAAGTCTTTTCATAAATAGGTGATAATGATCCACTGTTCTTGTCATCTCAGTCTTTTATAAATATATATATCTATTTAGTCATCTTGTGACTTATAGTCTATAGTATAAAGCATCATATGATTCGTGGTGTACTAACAACCCCACTACTGCACCAGTTCAACCTTGATGACGACACATGGTAGAGGTTCCATATATGCTGCAACTGGGAATGTTTTTATGACTCGCCACTCAGCAAAAGTTCTTCGTTTCTGGACACTGGAGACATACATTCACTAGGTCGATTGTCACTCATCTCAATGGATATGTCCATCCCAAACCCTAGCTGCGAAGCGTCAGGGCCAGGACCATGCATTTGAGCACCCATAGCTACATTTGCCATGGATACAGGAATGTCCAGGGTAGATGGACGATGGTTCCCAGACATAGAACCAGTCGTCACAGGTAGGTCCATTGGAGGATCCACCATCATGGATTGTTCGAGTTCGTTTTCAGGAGCCATAAGCGCCTCAGCATCACGGATAGACAGACGTAAGTCAGCCTCAGCAATTGCATCGTTCAGCTCCATCAGTATCTGAACCGCCTCTCTAGTCTCACTTTCCGTTATCTGGTACGGTGACTGACAAGAGGTGGTGTCGAGTATTGGTGTTGAGACAGGAGTCGAGTTATGTGACTCTGTCTGCAGTTCATTCACCACCATCCTCGCTAGAGCGGACACCCCGGCTGGAGTATCCATGGTCTCAAAGGAAGACACGGTTGTGTCCACCCCCATGGTAGTATACTGCATCGTCTTAGCATCAGACGACACAGAGGTAGACGTCACAGCAACAGGTGTCACCGAGACTGGTGACACAGGGACAGACGTCACAGCCACAGATGTCACAGGAACGGGTGACACCGGAACAGACGCCACAGCAACGGACGTCACAGGAACAGGTGACACCGGAACAGACGTCACAGCCACGGACGTCTTAGGAACAGACGTCACAGGAACCAACTCCGATGACCCACAGGCCATGGAGGTGGCAGCCACGTAACTGCAGTCGGCCAGGTGCGTCTCATCTCCTGTAGATGGAGGTGGAGGACTCCTAGGGGTATTACTAGCCCTGGAGTCAGCTCTCAACCTTTGTGCGTATGCATCACCGTCAAATCCTAAGGGAAGAGGGGCGGAACCCCGTTCAACCCTGTACACACTCTCGTCGTACCAACTTGACAATGGTATCTCATAGCAATCCTCAAAGAACTCAGCCAACTCTTCATAGAAGTCATCGTTCTGTTGAGCTTCCTTTTTATAGCTAGAAAATTCTTCTGTTAGACCACCAATTTCGTGTTCCAACTTCCGAATAATTTTGGTTTTTAGACTTATTTCAGTCCTGGCAGCAGTTAGCTTATGTTCAGCAGAACTGACCATATCCTTACTGCGATCCAACTTGACTTTGAGATCATCAATTAAAAATTGACTTTCCATACGAGATTTTTCAATGTTCAATCTCAAATCATCTACTATTCTGCTAGAGGTTGCTACCATGTCATTTCGTTGTCCCAACTGTCTTTTGAGGGCTTCATTCTCCTCAGTCATTTTGGACATTTTAGATAGGAGTTCTGCTTTAGCAGTCTCCACTTTCTCTAATTCGGCCAAACGACTTTCTTTTACCAATTGCTCAGCTTGAGCCCTAGCTCCTTGCAGAGCTAGTTGACAAGCGAGATCCAGTGTGTCAAATGAACTTTTCAGTCCAGTGACATACTGTTCTTTCAGAAGATTCCTGATACTTACATTCTCAGGGTGATCAATATCACCAGTCAGCTTAGGCAGGGGGACCGACTCCAAAGAGATATCTTCCTCACCCACTCCAGGTGATGGAGAGTTTAGTGAGAGACCCCCCATACAGGTAGATGGTGATGGAACGGAGGATAGTCTGCGACCAATCTCCTGTTCCTTCCTCATCTCTGTTTTACTTGATTGAACCCTGCCTGTGGGTGGGGTGAATTTCTGGTCCACCCAATCATCTCCCTCAGATTGAAAATCAATCGTTCTGTAGATCATTTTAGATTTGGAATCCTCTTTCCCACTTACTGACTCTATCTTCCCTGTTACATACCCTTGACTATCAGTAGAAGTATTTTCTGTTTTTAATATCTTCCTTGACACTCCCGGGTTCCCTCTAGCTTCAGAGATTGTGGTAGGAGGTATTACCTCCTCTCCCACAAATACACAGTCATCCTCCTCCTCTACAGGAGAAGCCAACAGGTCATTTACCATTTTCTCCTCTAAGGCTAGCCTTGGGCTAACAGCAACCCTCGGTAATGTTCCGCCAGAGCCCTCCTTGTTGGATTCAGTAGTGTTCCTACTAAACCCACAGGAAGACCCCGGAGCACGTCTTTTGGTTGGGGTAGATCGGCCGTCAGGTGATGAGTCCAACTCAGCAGAAGCTGAGGACTCCTCTGAACCTGTGGTCCGCATCTCTCCTAAGGTAACCGAGACAGGAGTGTACACTCCATGGTCCACAGTTTTACCTTCAGACAGCATTTTACCTTTAGGCGGAGTGGCCAATTCCATTTTACTACGATAATCAGAGGCTTTCTCTGGAAAGTCCTGAAGGTAGTATGGCCACGCCTTTCGATTCAACCACAACCTTCTCGGGTTATGGTTAAACACTAAGGCGTATGCCAACCCCTGTGGTACCCTCACACTCTTTTCTCTGTCCGTGAGTCCTAAGGCCTCCGGACTATTCTCGAGAATGTCTAGATTGGACATGGCAGTTTCAGCCTTCATATGGTGTACATCCACTAAATGCCTTACCATACAACCCTTTCTAGATGTGCTGAAAGGTTCACCATCTTTCATACATTTAACTGAGCGATTAGGCCTGGCCCGGCACTGCCACATCATTTTGGAGTGCGCGTGGAACTCCACTAGATGTCGTGCGAACTGGTACAGGTCCAGATACTCAGCTATTGGATTTCTATCCATACACTCATTGAATGGGCATTGCCCCGAACCTATTCTCCAACCTCTACCAGGTTTATAAGTAGGCATACCTGGCGGGACAAATGTCATCCACGCCCATTTCAACCGGTCTCTATCTTCGTTGGAGAGGTCGGCAGCCCTGTATGTCCCCATACTTTGCTTTATAACCTCATCCCAGAACTTGTAAGCTTGATGTGCTGCTGAACTAGTATATTCTAACCACCACTCCAAATCCCTTTCTGTATCTTCGTAGGATGGTAGCCTAGCTCGGCTCCCTATCTCCCCAGTAACCTCCCCTATATAGGGTCTGGACTTGGAATTATCGGAAGGAGGTCTGAATAGTTTAGTACATTTCCTCTCGTTGAATTTGTCCAACTGTTGGATATATGCCCCCCTGCATATCTTACTCCCGGGAATTACTGCATCTGGCTTAAATTTCTCAAATTTTGCTGCTAGCTGCATTACTGCCATAGTTGGAATACGTTCCGGAGTTGACTGTGTAGGGGCATCCCAATCGGGTACAAAGTTACCATGCACCGGATGTAAACCATCCGCACGGTCGTACGACATCGCACCCCACGGAGCACCCACTGGCATGTCACTGACCGGATACACCGGTATCCCGGGCATATTCGGGTCAGTCCGGGTCACTCCCGAAGTAGGTGGTGACGCAATATTCCCAACCTGGAACAAGGGAAATCCCCCGGCCTCGAGTCCTTTTAACCCCGGCCCTGACACGAACCCCCTAGCTTGCGCCACTGATAAACCCATATCTACCAGTTTCTTAACATGTTCTCCCCGAGCTAGGAGATACTGTGTGGTTTTAACCTTTTCAGCTCTCCTTATCTCCGAGATATTACTGTGATTTCGGCGTTTCACACCCCTATTCTTCATCTTAGCTGGTGGATGATACACAAATTTAGGTAAATCTGCCTCCCGAAATCGTTTTGGAAGATCATACTCGACCGGAGCTGTTGACTCCAGGTCCCCCAAAGCTAATAACTCTCTCTGTTCCTGCGACAGAGGGGAAACTTCCGTCGAGTGACTCCTTCTATGGGAGTCTCCCGACGGATAGTTATCCGCCATGATAACTACACAGAGGGCGGCCCAGAGGAGCCCACTCTAAAAATGAGCTTAAATGAGTAGTAAAATCAGGAAAATTGTTACAAATGTGTCCTCCTGTACTACCTCACTTTAGTGTCTCCTCTCTCCCTCACATGTAGATGTTCTAACCGGTGTTACATACGCGGAGAGAGGTGCCTTCGCATCCACCCTCTCCAACGGTATGTGCAGGACTGACGCTTTCCGCGCCAAACCAGCATGCGTGCGCACCCAAGCGCAAAGGATCACGGGTACCGGATAGCCCTTCCCGAAGAAGTTATCCGGTATTATCCGAAGAAAACCGGGTGGCGGAGTTAACTGCGTAGTAGTTGCAATCTTCGCCGGGTTTTCTCGGATTGTATTTTTGCACATCATTTCAAGTAATAGCAATTCTTCAGTTCGTCACGGCTGTCTCATTTATAGCTTATGAACTTTCAGAACGCTGTTTTAAACAAACATTATAAAAAAAACGTGTCAAAGTAAATTTCTTTGGTTGTCCGAACAAATTCGGAATACGTATGAGTACCTTTTCTCATATTGTTGTAACGAGTTTTCCACCCGTACTTTCCACATAATATTTCGTATCAGGATCCTCATATTATCCTTAGAAAAATTACTGACTAGGTTTGATTGGATTCTAATCCGAAACCATCACGACAAGTACTAAATGGGAAACTAACTCACAGACCATAGCATGTAAACATTCAAAACTAACTTTAGTAAAGCAGAACGTTGGGTACCCCAATGCCATCTACTGGTCAATTTCACCATTATTCCCGTCACAAAGACTAAAGAATAAAATCCGGTATTTCTCGTTGTGTTTTTGACAATCAGCACCAGTTACGCAACTTTCCGGGGTTTACCGGGTAAGTCCTTGGAGACCCGAACTATTTCGGGTAACCACAACAAACAAACCCAGCCCCGCCGCTCTTACGTAACAGCACCTCGACCCGCTATACGAGCACTTCTACGTATGGGTCCTTGGGGTTTCTTCTTCTCAATTACTGTAGGAACCTCTCTAGTTTCCTTTTCAGTAACTACCTTCTTCTTCTTCTTCCTACCATCGACTTTCCTAGCTGGCGTTGCTTTTCTAGTCTTCTTTGTAGGCGGGGGTGCTGTAGCCTGTGTTTTACGCACCCACCTGGGTTGGGGCATTGGCACTTCTACCAAAGGCTCATTCTCATCGCCGGGCCGGCGACCTAGCCAAGGCTTCAGGCGATCTACATGGCCTGCAACTATCTTGCCTTTCACATTTTTCAATAACACAGTAACATCCGATATTACTTTTGTCACTTCAAATGGCCCATCCCAACCCTTCGAGATTTTTCCATGTACAGGTGGTTTCAATCTCACCACCTTTTGTCCAACTACATACTTCCTCTCTCTCAAGCCTGTATCATACCCTACTTTCTGATGGATGGCCGCTTTCTTCAAATGGCCTCTCACCAATGCATAGCCTTCCCGCAATTCTCTGCGCAGGGATTCCGCAAATGCCACTCGGCATGGGACATCCTTTCTCCGCAGTACACTGCCAAAGACCAAATCTGCAGGCATTATGATCTCAGATCCAAATACCAGGCTGTTAGGAGTGCAGCCAGTTGAAGCATGCACCGTACCGTTGTATGCATGAGCCACATACTGGGAAAACGTATCCCAGTCATCCTGATTAGAATTAACCAGCGTGGTCAGCCCCTGAATCAACGTGCGGTTGAATCTCTCAACCATCCCATCCGACTGCGGTCGGTACGGATTAGTGCGTGTCTTAACTATGGCTAATTCTTCCAGCATCCCCTGAAAGAGACGCGATTCAAACTCCCTACCCTGGTCTGAATGTAACATGAGAGGTGCGCCAAATGTTAGTACCCACTCCTCAACCAAAGCTTGTGCGCAAGTTAATGCTGTGTGATCCTTCATTGGGATCACCTTCACGTACTTTGAATAGTAGTCTTGTACCACCATCATGCACACGTTGGAGTTTGGAGTTGTCTGGAAGCCAGTGATTATGTCAATGGCTATCCTCGCAAATCTGACTCCGAACAGTTCCTGTCTGAGAGATGTTTTACCTTTCCCAGGGCCCGGCTTCACCAGGCAACACGTTGGGCATTCACTCAACCAACGTATTACGTCCTTAGACATCCCAGGCCAGTAATATCTCCTCGCGAGTTTGTCCAAAGTCCGTTTCCTGCCAAAATGAGCGGAAGTCTGATGACCATGGAAAAACTCGAATACTTCCCATCTCAGAGAAGCTGGCAAGACTATCTGTAGCCTCCTCCTGGCTTTGCCTTCAAGAGTTTTCCATCTACACAATAGGCCGTCTCGCACTACCAGCTGCGACCATTGGCCCACTAAGTTCCTTACTTCCACACATTCCAATGACAGAGCAGGTCTGACGGGACGAGCAGCTCTCTCCAGGATCAGATTCCGTATCATATTGATACCATCGTCATCCTGCTGAGCTTCAAGTATGGACTCCGCCGACCAAAACACCAAGTTCTCTTCCCAGGCCGGATCAAAATTCATTATTGGAGCCACCAACGCGTTATGTATGCCACAGTCTTCACAGTCCATTCTTGCACATCTTCGGATTGGTCTCCTAGACAAACAATCCGCATTTACGTGCTTCACTCCGCTCCGATGCTGAATCTGGGTATTCTCTATCCCTAGTTCAGACAACGCGGAGATCCATCTACCCATCATCCCATCTGCTTCCTTGAAATTAAGGAGCCATCTCAAGGATGAATGGTCTGTTCGTAGAATAAAATTCCCACCATACAAATAATGGCGGAATTTCTTTGTGTAAACTACTATGGCCAACAACTCTCTCTTGGTGGTGCAATAATTGCGTTGAGTTTTACTCAAGCTGTTGCTAGCAAATGCCAAGGGCACTTCTCTACCTTCCTGCACTTGGGATAAGACAGCGCCTATGCTATCGTTGCTAGCGTCGGTGTCCAGGATGAACTGATCACCCTCAGTAGGATAGCTCAGCACAGGAGTTACCGTGAATAACTCCTTCAGCTTTTGAAAAGCCTGTCCAGCTAATTCCGTCCAAATAAACGGAGGTAGCTTCAACATTCCCTTCCTTTTTCCTACTACCAGCGCCTGTAATGGAGCTGACACCTCAGCAAATCCGGGAATGAAATCGCGGTAGTACGAGCAGAAACCCAAAAATGACCTCACTTCTTTCTGGTCTTTTGGCGTTGCCCAATTAGCTACAGCTTCTAATTTCCCTGGATCCGCCGAAATACCTGTGCCACTGACTATTCGGCCCAGATATTCCACTGATTGCCTGAAGAACTTGCATTTCTTAGCTTTCAGTCTAAGGTTGTAGGATCTCAATCGATCCATCACCTTGTTCAGATTTGATAGACACTCCTCCCGAGTTTTCCCGAAAACTATGATGTCGTCTAGATAAACTAGACAGTTTTTCCACAACAATCCCCTTAGCATTGTCTCCATCATATTCTCGAAAGTAGCCGGAGCATTGCATAAGCCAAATGGCATTACATTGAACTCAAACAAACCCCGGTGGGTTGTGAATGCTGTCTTTTCCTTATCCTCTGGGTGCATCCCAATCTGCCAGTATCCTGACTGGAGATCTAAGGTACTAAACCAGTGATTGCCTCCCAAGGAATCCAGACTTTCGTCAATGCGTGGCAAGGGGTAGGCATTCTTCCTCGTAATCCCATTCAGTCTCCTGTAATCTATACAGAACCGACAGGTGCCATCCTTTTTGGTAACCATTACCACCGGACTAGCCCATGGACTATCTGAGGGCCTTATTATCCCTTCCCCTAACATCTTGTCCACCTCATCCTCCAATGCCTGTTTCTTAGACAACGGGAGGCGCCGGTATGGCAAGCGCAATGGTGGGCTAGAACCGGTGTCTATCCGATGAGTTACTCGGTCAGTTCTACCCAATTGCTCCCCTGGAGCGGAGAACAAGTCTGCATTCTCGCATAATAGCTGAGCTAGACTCCGTTTGTCCTCCTCCGTCTCCAAGTGGCTATCTGTCACTAATGGTAAAAGATGCAGTGGCAAACCATATCCTTCCTTCCTATCCTGCTCTCCAGTGTCTTGCAATATCACTGGCATAGCGGATGGATCCAAAGCTCCTATTTCCACTGCCCTCTTTACTGCTAACTCCACTTCCGGTGAGTCAGCTCTTCCTACCACGTCAGCATATGTTACGTCCCCAAAGGTCGTCCCCTTCTCCAGGTACACATCCTGAAAAGTCATATTACTGACTGGTACTACTGTTCGTCTTGAACTTTGCACTAAGGCACTGGTGGAAACCAATCCCAGCTTACTCAAATGCTGCTGATTCGGTTCCACCACCCCCATGCGGTCAAATTCCATTTCCCGGCAGTATACAACTACATTGCACACATGGCGGGGAGGAATTCGCACTGTCTGAGAGACAGACGAGACGCCTGAAATCCGGCGGAGTACACACTGGACTTTCATCTCTTGTGGATATCGAAGAGTGAGTTCCCCTGTCACACTATCCAATACCGCCCCATACAGAGAACAAAAATCTACTCCCAAGATTCCCTCATCCGTCAATTCAGCCACAGTTGTTGAAACAACAAATGAATGTTGATTCACCCAAAAGGGTATCACCTGTCTGCCATGTGTCCGCATATGAGACCCATCAGCACTTCTGACCGACCCAGACCCCACAGGGTTAGTCGACAGACCTGCGAGCTTCTTGAAGAAATGGTGACCCATCATGGAGTGACTAGCTCCAGTATCAATCAGAAATTCCCCCAAGCAGCCCTGAATCTGCACAGGCAAGTACCATCTCTTCCCTTGTAAAGGGGAAGGTTGCAAGGCAAATCTCTGGATTCCAGCTTCACCGCCCAAGTCATATCCCCTCGAGTTGAGAAACTTAACTATAGGATCATCGGGTTTGAGTCGCGAAGCACAAAACCTTTCTACTTCTTCCGCCAACTCAATTCTGCGGACGGTGTCCAGATGAGCTAAATCTTCAACACCATTCTCGTCCGTTCCCTGGGGCCCATCTCCACCTGGCGGATCAGACTCAGGTGCGGCTAACCCCAGCGGTTCCCATGAAGTGGAATCTTTTGATTCTCCCCTAACAGTACCTTTGACAATCACAGGTGGGGTTGTTATCTTGTCATCGACAACAACCCCTGTTAGTTTTCCGTCGGTGGTGGGCTTTGGTCAGAAGAGGGTCCGTCTTTTTGTTTCTCGACCGATGATACATTCTTAGTATCCTTGGACCAACATGTCCTTGCAAAGTGACCCTTCTTCCCACAATTATAACATTTCGTGTCTTTGTTGGGTTTCCCCTTACCGCGACCACGAGATGCGACCTTCTCAGCCTTCTCAGCCTTACTACGCTCCTCCATGACTTTTCCGATCATGGTCTTCAATGCACCCTCCTCTGGCGCCTGAGCGTCTGATCCTGGAATCCTTCGTCTTACATAAAAAGAACGACGGCCTTTCCATTTAGGATCTATTGCTGCCACCTCTTGCACTCCCTCTGCAGTCAGTTCAACCTCTTCTACGGGCATTTCTATTACTGCTACAGGGGCTGCCTCTACAGTTTTCAACAGCTTCCTCTTTCTCAGAGCATCTTCCGTAAGCTCGAAGATATCTGCTAGTGACATAGTGGTCTTCCACTGTGAAGCTATCTCGCTCGACAATCTTTCGTCCTTAAGTCCATCTATATACAGGCTGGACAATTTCCTTACCAGCCATGGATCACTTGGACTCATAGATGCAAATGCTTCTGCTGCTAGCACTCTGAGAGCCATTCCAAACTGTCTGTGCCCTTCACCGGGCTTCTGAACTCTTGCCTCTAGCTCAGACGCGGGATCCGCACCGGATGTGGAACCTAAAGCCCAAGAAGCTGTTTCCACTAATCCCTTGTACGTTCTACCCCCGCTTAACTCAAAGCTTGTTAGAGCGGGATCACCAGGACCATCCCGCAGACACCATGACAAAGCTGCAAGGCATTCATCGCCCTCCCAACCATTATGTCTCATATCTGCTGAAAATCGTGTGAACCATTTTCTCCATGGAACTGTGCCATCATACTGCTTCATCTTGATAGCCTGCTTTCTCACAGGTGTCATCCCCGTTCTCAACGGTATATCAGTCTGACTTAAAGCATAGTCCACTGCTTTAAAGTTCCCCACGTCATTCGGTACCGCATCAATCCCCAATCTTCTAATTGCTGGATTGTTTTGGAACACTACCTCATCCTCCATAGACATATTTGCCCTATGTTGGTAGGGTGTCCCACTTTGAATAGTACCTCCTGTCCTTGGTGTATTCATGCTTCCTGGAGTTACATGACTGCCAGGCAATGGGGGAGGTGGTAAATTGAACATAGGTCTTGCGTTCCCATAACAGTTATCCGGGCCAACATTACTCCACCCCCCATAGGAGGTGTTAGGCCCTGCCAGATTCCCTTGACCTGGCGGCCGAGCATTCATGTTTACCCCCTTGGGCAAACCTGGTCTACTCACTGTAGACACGTTTACCGGACCTGTAGGAACCTGCCTTGTTCCCGGAGCTGGAGTAGAATGAGCACCTGGAGCTGGAGCAGTGTTACCTGGTCCCACAGGAGGCTTATTCCCTGCAGCCTGGGCTACCGGAACGTCTCCTTTTACTCCCTTGGTGTCATTCTCCACACTCACTGACTCTGTTTCCTCAAGAAAGCAATCTAACTTCTCCTGAAACAGCTTTTCAACTCTACCACACAGTTCCAACATGAACTCCTCATTCTTATCAAACTTACTGCCATGCATGGATGAGTGTCCACTCACACTGGATAACATGTCAGCTGTATGTATCACCATGGAACCATCTAGATCCTCAGTGGCAGGTGGTTTCACCACCTCTTCCACTGTATTGACTATAAATACTGAGGGCTCGTCGGCAGTCACAAAGGTCTCATCTTTAGACACTTCTTGTGCTGTCCCCACTGAGTCCCTTTGTACCTTAGTCACTTCTGGTTCCAGTTTCTTTACCATGTGATTCTCAGCTTGTTGAGCTAGTGCTTCCAACTCTCCTAACTTACTATCCTGTTTCTTCAACAACTCATCATACTCCGCTACTTGTAACTGTCTTGCCAGTATCTCGGAACTAATTTCTTTATTCCGCACCACTAGCTTTTCTGTTTCAGACTTCAATCTGACTTCAGTTCCCTCAAGTAGACCTACATTGACTGAAATTTGTTCCAGATGTTTTATCTGAGCTGCATGTTCCCCAATGTTTCCCGACCTCTTTGCCAAAAAACTCTTTTCGAAAGCTTCCCTTTCCTCCTTCATCTTTCTAAGGGATTCCTCCTCTAGTCTTATCCCTTCTTTCATATGCTCATGCTCATTTCTCAATCTGAGCGTCCTTATGTCATCCAGGCTCAACCTCTCCCTGGGTTCATAAGGTGGAACCTCTAGACCTGGTATCGTCAGCCTAAAAGGATCTGGGAACAGCTTATCTCCCCTGGAGATCACCTCAGCTGTCTCTTCCCTTTCCTCAGGAGTTTCCTCTAGGTCGTCCCTTTTGACTACCTCAACTCCTTCCTGACTGACCGGGACCACCACTCTAGTCCCTTCCACTGCTTCCACAGTGGGTACCGGTCTAAGTTCCCATCTCACTGGTACATCTACTGTACCCTCCAGACTAGGTATACTAGAGTCACTATCCTCTCCAATATCTTCTATGGTTACCGGTCCAAGCAGCTCCCGGACCCGGCCTACCATTTCCCTATCTGGCTCCAGAGCTGGACGTTTCGCTGGAGGGTCCCCTAGTGAATCCTCAGATCTCACTTCATGGGCGCTATCTTCCCCTCCATGTCCAATTTCCCTACTCTGATTGAACGTATGCACCTTCTGCCTAGCATCAAACCTCACCCTAGATCGTAATCTAGGACGCATCCCCTCCCCTTGGTTAGTAACCGACGGGGGAGGTACCTCTGTATCTGACATATCTTCACCACACAAAAGTAACCTGTAATAGCTATCCTTGAAACCTACCAATTCTGGTTCAAACATATAAGAGCTTACCTCTCAATTTCAGAAAGAAAAATAACAAAAAATGTAAATCAATACTTACCCAAAGTGGTCACGGCACCAGTGTAGCTGTTGGCTATTCTAAGATAGACATCTGCTATGAAAAACTCCAGATTCGAAAATAGGTTGTTCAGAAATTACACTTTATTCATTCTGACATACGGCTCGTAATCATACAGACGGATAGCAATAATCAAATAGGCTTCTGAACACCAGTGGTCATATGAACATACAGGAGGTATACGCTCACGGTCTAGTACATAGTTCCCGAGTTCCAATGCTCTCTTCCATCTTGGTTAACTCCTCTTGGGACAGACTCCCCCGTAGGGAGTTCTGTACCCGGAGTTGTACACCAGTGCGTCTATCTCCTCTAGTTCCCCCAGAGGGTAGAACAGAGAGAGACGCAGGGTGACCAAGGTGGAAGCAGCGACAGGACTAGGCCTAAAAGGGTACAACAGAGTTCGGGGAAGCTCTGTTGTGGAGCAGCCAAGCTGGCCGAAGTGCGCAGCAAGACTGGGTCCCCGATTAGCAGAACTCCAGGTCTTATGTACTGGTCGTTATGTAATTCTCTCCATTACTCGTAAACACTTGAGTTCCCGAGGAACTCCGGGTAACCACGCGCCGGTGCATCCGAGCCGACACTGTACCCGAGATATGTCGGGTGACACGTGGCGGTCACGGCTCAATGCACATAACCAGGCCGCGCTCCACCATTCCTCAGGTGGGCTTATATAACCTTATACTCGGCAGTAGACAGGAGTGCGGCCTGGATACACGACAACACATATACCAAATATAACTCCAACTGGTTCCCTAGAAATAGTACAGCGGCGACCCACTACAATATCATTATCTATCCATATCACTGCGACAGGTGATCTTGCAGCGGGCAGCAAGATTGCTGCATGCAGAATTCCATTTTTGAAGGACATTAACTGCATTCTTATGTTAAAAGACAAGAAAATAGTGGACAACGTTCCAAAGTGTCAGAGACTCCCATTTCAGCAGTGGTAAGATGCCCTTAAGAAACAAACCAAGAAACAGATGGGAAAGCCTATTGAGCGTGCCTTAGTCCCCCAAACCCGGAACAAGAAAAATCTATTTCAATCAAAGAGCTCTTTTCTCTTAGTTTCCCACTCTTTTCTACCATCTCCCCTTTCGGCGCAGATATTGGCCCAATTCCTACATTGCGGCTACATCAGTAGAAATGCCTGTTCCCCATACAATGCCGGGGCTTTTGTCGGGAGATCTAGGGTTTCCTAAAAGGATGGATAAGGATGCCTGATTAATCTTCCCCTACCTCTCAGTATGTTCTGTGGGTTGAATAGGACAGCTGAAGGACGCATTGTAGTCATGGCTGGAACTGGGTGGTGACGTTGTGCATTAATCACAGAGGATGCTGGAATTCTAGACCCTGATTTGTACAATAGGGCCCTTGGGACAATGTAGTTGGTGTACCCTAATCAGTGTTTAGGAATGTATGAGTAGGTAAGGCCTATTTTCCATTAACCGATTTGGAGGTACTCTCGGCCGCTAGATCGTCCAATCGGAAGGTAATCGGCAGGGAGAGCCATAACAAACCACACTACACAAAGTGTACTTATCAGTGCTTTGATGTGGGTCTACCCGCCGATTTGACGATCTAGTGGCCGACAGCACCTCGAAATTTGCTAATGGAAAATGCATCTGAAGGTGAGGCTCCACTACGCGATATTTACTTAAAATCAGCGCTATTCTTACAAATATGACTCAAGCCATGAAATTATACAGCCTATACCTTATGCAGGGTGGTACTCTATACCCTACCATGGGTGTATGTTTAGAAATAGTGTTTATGTTTATAAACAAGTGGAAAATAGAACTGGCAAGGCTATATAACATGATTTAGGCACCGATTTTGGTCCCGATTTTGCCTCTCAAGCCGATTTTGGCTCCCATATATCATATCAAACTGGTTTGATTTTTATTTGTCTGAACAGTGTGATCTGTAGGCCTATGTTTAAACCCGATCAAACTGTATATATACATATAGTGAGATGTAAATATAAACAAACCCTCAGATTCTCCTGATCGCACTGGGTTTCTCATGTTATTCTTTTTCTGAAGGGAAAGCTATTGGGTTCTGACATGATCCGATCATGAGAATTGCCCAAAAAATCGCGTAGTGGAGCCCTAGCTAAGTACATGACTCTCAACAGAAACTAGATGGATCCAAGGTGTGTAGCCATGCAGAATTTATGATCTGTATGTACCTATGCGGGATGTTCTTTATGTCTGGCGCCTAATGGCACTACAGGGCCCTAGTGTCAACGAGGAACACTCCATAATCTATCACGGTAACCTAGCAACACACAAAAAGGAAGCAAAATATTAATCCTGAAGATGACTTATCTAGATATTATCATGTTGAAACGCCAATGCTGTGGCGGTAAGCGCATGCAGGGACTGTGTCCCTATAGATAGAAATATATCCCTAGGATGTTCACCTAGACCTTTGGGCTGTACCTCCATTCGCTAGCCCTACATCCTGACCCTATTGCCCACGTCATTATACTTCTTATCACAGCAATTGACCCCTTGCCACCACAGCCTGAGAAAAAAAGCGTAGTAGAACATCAGGCACGGCATGTTGTATATTATACTACTACTCTGACTAGTCTTCGCGAAAACCTTTTCACCCTACAGGACATTCGGCCCTGCAGATTGCCAATTTTGCAGGACCGGCTAGTTTTCCACAAGACTGGATACAATCATCAGGTAATTTGCATATAATTTAGGATAAGTATATCAGATTTATTTTCAGATAGATAATACATTTTGCCATTCTGCCGGACCAAAGCTACTTCAGGCGGACATTACCACAGTCTGGTACGTTTTGGCAAAGACTGTGTTACTCAGGGAGTAGTTAATTTGTAAAAATGGGCAGTGGATATTTTTGCGCGAATGTTTCGATCGGTCTAAATCCACCCCCCACTGTATCCATTTGTCTATGTTTCTAAACATCCTCAAACGGTTTCCCATTGCTTTATGCTTCTCACTCTACCTCCTGAAACTGAGCCCCATTCTTCTATAGAACTCACCACCCATGCCGATATACCTCTTATCATATGTCCTGAAACTGTCCAACATTTCTCTATTCATCTCCCAATACATACTGATACTATCACCATTTCTCTAGAGATCTCACCATACATGCTGACACTATGCACCATTTCCCTATACTTCTCACCATTCTGACACTATGAACCATCTCCCTATACTTCTCACCATTCTGACACTACGTTCCATTTCCCTATACTTCTCACCATTCTGACACTATATGCACCATTTCGCTATACTTCTCACCATTCTGACACTATGCACCATTTCCCTATACTTCTCCCCATACATGCTGACACTATGCACCATTGCCTTGTACGGCATACTACGCATGCCGACACTATGCACAATTTCCCTAAACTTCAGACAATTCATGCTGCTGATCGTATCCCCCATTTCTTTATACTACTCATCATTGTTCTTGATACTGTGCCTCTCCACCATACATCAAGGCACTGCACTCACTCTCGCTATACCTCTTAGCATACATCCTGGCAGTCTATTCCATTTCTATAATCTCTTTATAAATCCTGAGAAAATGTACAGCTATTTTAAAAGCTTGCATGATATAAAGTTTCAAGAGGAAGAGACTGGCTGGTGCATCTAACATGTATCTATCGGACACGACACTGCCTTAACTCGGCTATATGCTAGTTCTGATGTGGTATGATGATTATTGAGACTTCCTAGGTATTACCCTACTTGTGACATTAAATCTTGCAACTGTACGCAATTCACAAGACGATAGTAGGATGTTATCAATAATATATACAATCAAATTACTGAGTACGATCTAATCCAATTTAACACTCAGACATTTAATCAAAACCAATTATAACAAAAAGGAATGTATCTTGAGAGAATGTTTCTTAAGAGATAAAGATGATTGTGAACTTTGTATTGAAGTCTATTGCACAAAGTAGATTTAGTATTGAGTCTGCATTGGGCACATTTGTTAGTAATCCCAATCTTTAATGGAGACGAAGGTTCTGATTTCACATTTCGAGTAATATAAGTAAGATGAAAGAGAATTAATAACAATGGCAGTATTAATGACAGGAGGTTAAGTTGCCTTCTTTGATGCAGGGTTTAGGTTGACTAGTACAAAGAGTAAAGGCTGCTAGAATGTCATATTTTCTCTGACCAAAAGTAAATAGGTTAGTTAGCTGACTCTCCTTGCTTCTCGCTACATATATTACATGGAGAAACGTTGTGCAATTTGTCATTATGATAATATAGACAAAGGCCCATGGCCAGAGGATATTTTGGTATCGTTTCCCCCAAGGTGGGGCTAGGGCCGTATTCCACGAAGCCGCATGCTGAGTGGGATGCAGCCCGAGGCCCACCAAGGGGGGAACAATACGAAATATCCTCTGGCTATGGGCCTTTGCCTTCATTTCATAGTTTTTACTCTTTAAAATTATGTTTAATTGCATATAAATGGCCATAATAATTTGAACAAATGTTGAAGTCACAGACCATGGGTTACGGGAACACCGTATCTCATGGGGGGCATGGGATACAGGATTTCTAGGGCTCATCGTATCCACTATGAAATAAGACTTAAATGACTATCTAAATCTTGACAGCTGTGTGCGCCTGTGGTAAATAGAGAGACAAAAAATGAAATGCCGTTTTAAACAAATGCTTCATGAAATCCTAAACCCACAAGAAATCTAGTACGGCGCCCACGGTTGTCAGTTGTCAAATGTAAAATGTCAACTGATGTTCAACACATGACGGGTTGTCTTTATCTATAGCTGCAGCAAAAGGTCGTTGACCCATCTTCTTGTTATTAGGTCCAATAAGGAAAAGCTTAGATTGGAGATTAGATCGTTTTATCCTCAGGAATATTGGCATGATATTGGATATAACTACCCAAGTCATAGGTGCTTTATTACAAATTTAAAGTGAGTGAACGAGGCTATCCCGGATTGTAATAGAAGACAGTTAACATTTTCAATCAGAGTTTAATCAGAGTATGACATAAGTAGCCGTTCCTAGTATGTCTCCCACGATCTCGGCATCTAAAAAGAAGTAGTCTGCCTAAGGAACAGGCTATTGTAGGAAAGAGACATTTTCTCATTCAGACATTTTCTCATTTACACCATTCCCATCACTGTAATTAACAGCACTTTACGTGCGTTCAAGACCTCCCACATGATTTGTACCAGAATCCCTCTGTGCAGTGCTAGGAACTTTGTCTTGACAAATCATACAATGCCAAGGATAGTTTTCATCTCATACAACAATTGGCTAGTGAACAGAAGTAATACCCAGAGTGGTCCCCCGAACCTCCACCCAGACTAAAATTAAACGCTGATGGCCTAAACAGCAAGTGTAACAGTACAAGGTTTTTCATACGCGGTAGGTTTTATTATAATTATTAGCTTCCACACTTGCCATGTCAGCACTGGTTCATAGATTATACACCCCTGAAAGGGAACACATTGGGATACAGCAACCGAGGCTAATAATTATTCTCTGCACGTTCCACGTCCACACTTATATCTCTGTATTGATCATTGCTATCATGTCCCCTACAATGCTTCTGCTCACAGTCTCATGACTTTAAACAATACCCCGTGTAGAATGAATGCTTTCTCCACCCATTGGCATACCGAAGGTACGATTTTATATTCCTCTAGCCACGTCTCCTCATGCGGTCTGCTTACAGATTGCCTTGCAACCTTATACGTATGCTTGGGCCCCACATGTTTAACAGCTCAGCATTTACCCTTGCTAAGATTAATATTGCGGCTGTTGGGTAGAATCCAATTATCTCAGGGTATTAGAAAAGCACTTAAATGTCACTGCATTACGGAATAAGGTGTTTACATCGCAAGGATTAAGCTTGTATTTCACTGCAGGCAGTTCTTCATAATGTGGTTCATCCATCGGGCTAAGTTTTTTCCCCACATCATATTCATTTTTGCCTGAAATTGATATTAACAATGGGTCATCAGCAGGACAGGCAGAACGCCCACGGTGAAATACGAGATTCAAAAGTTACACTAACAAATTAAACAAACCGGTAATATATGAAGAGTTTGGATGCAAAACGACATAAGTGCCATTCTAAAAATAGGGACAACGATCTGGCAAAAATGAGGATTTAATAATGGGGAAAGTAAAATATAATCCTCAAACAATTTTTCCAAGATTTACTATTTTTCATAATCATTAGGACCATCTTAGTATACACTCTGTTATAAGAGATAACTATTACCAAAGTATAAAAGGGTGTCTTTACAATAACACTATAAACTTCAATTCTGGGATGGAGATATGTCGTTCTTCATAACCACCATTGATGGCATTACTACGGTTGAGTCTAGGTGCAATATGGTGCTGGACAATAAACTTATCCAAATTAGATGATAATGCTGTTCCTTTAGACATACTTGAATACAAAGTTTCACGCATTGGAGCCAGCAAGGTTCTCGCAGCAGCAGTAGATTTTCTGCATTGAATAAATGATTATGCCTGCCACAATGGGAACTTCCGTTAATCTTGTCATGATGTCATCATGACAAGATTAACGGAAGTTTTCTAATTAGCCTAGAGTTCTAAGGTAATTGTGCTTTGTTACTTTCAAGATTGACAACTATAATTGCCTGCATTTATCTGAATTGCTGGGAGTGTATCACCACTGATCATCACTAGTTACCTTTACACTAAACCTTCTTAAATATTCCCTGTTGAGAGTGGTCGAATCTGTGTTGAAGGCAAACATATTTGAACAAAAGAGATTAAAAAAAAGGAGACCGAAAAGTAGCTATTGCCCTGATTAAATATATTGTATATTAAATACAATCTTTCCCTCTGACAAAATACCGTACTGACAACGGCTTCCCTAACCCATCCTAAAAGTTTCTTTTTTTCCTCATTACTGTCCTTCTATTGTGTGTCTGGTGCCCATATATGTGCGGACACAGACAAATGTATATTATATCAGTGAAACTGATTCTAATGTAGCTTTCTCGCCATGAATCTGACTGTAGTTGTCGAAATGGCGTTAAACAACCATTACTTATAGTCTCTCCATACTGACAAAAATCTTCTACATGCAGTGCTATAATCCCCGACTATAGTCTAGATATCCCCCTAAAGGCCCATGTATACACAGCCACCCACACATTGCCAGGTTCTGCAAGCTACAGCATCCTGTATAGCTATTCCTATAGTTAGCCGCATTTTTAGAGCCCACAGGTGCGGGTCGCTACCTATAGCTATGTCGTGGGCCCCTGTAATTATTCCTTCTCCGCTCACGCCCCACCTGTCACGTGGGGTGTCCGATAGCTATCACGTGGGCGTGATAGACCAATCAGAGGGGAGGGTTGATGAGGAAAACTCACGAGGATGTTTGAGTAGAGGATCAGTGGGTGTGTGACCCTTGTGATCAGTAACCACCCTTCTCATTGGGCGCCTTCAGGACCTACAGAGGCGGCCAGGGCAAGCCCCTATGTATGTTGGCAATATAGACTGTATATTCAATACTTTAGCTAGTTGTTCAGTGGATGGGCCCTATGGGCAGCAGTCATTTATTTCTTATGATCACGATAGAAACATTGGATTGTCTTTTTCAGAATTCCATATTGCTTGTTATAAACTAAGATTCAATATGGTTCTTGTGTAGATGACCACTAATTCACTTAACGGTGGTGTATTCCATTTTAGCATAATAATTATCTATTATTTCTGTGATGTTCTGTCGCTGCAAAGGGTGTTATTGATGATTTAACATAAGTATACCTGGCGTCGGCGGAAGCTACATCTTTTGATGCCAACTTTAATAAGCAAAATAAGTGAGTCTAAATGAATCCATAAAGTCCTCAATTGGCCATAGCCGCAGTGTGGTAGATGGCCGAGCTAAAATAGGATATAGCAGTACGATTGAAATGGCTATCTTTAGCTTATTAAAATACACCACTATAAATAAGAGTGTACCTCTGAAATATGAATTGTGTATACGTCTTAATCAGATTTTCTCTGACATTACATAAGTTGGTGACCCAGAATCATGGAAAAGGTTAATGGCTAGCCGTTTATGAGAAGAGAGTACTTTTTTTAAAACTCCGGTAATGTCTGTATTAATGAAGACAATGACAGATTCAATGTCTCGCACCTACGCTTTAGAATGTATTCATAAGGCATGATCAATCTCTGCGTTCATATTAAGAGCAAGGGGATAATTGTTGTTTACATTGCAACTGTTTTCTCATATTTTACAATGTATACTGACACGACAAGGCAACTCTGAATAATTGAAAACCTAACCGTCCATATGGTGTTATCCTCCGTATACAGACCCATATACATGTGTTATTAATTAAGAATGGCTACAATTAGATGCTGAGATTGCTGACATTTGAAACATAAAACACCCTTTGTTATGGTAATACATGTGGATGAAGTATTTACCTGTAAAGATGTTGGAGAGGAGGGTGATGGGCAGGACGATGAAGGAGACAGTGATATCGGCCACGGCTAGGTTGGCCAAGAAGTAGTTGGTGACGTTCCTCATCTGGGGGGTCCTGTAGATGACCATGACCACCAGGCCGTTATTCACTATAGCCAGCAGGAAAACCAGCGAATAGGCCACGGACAGGAGGACGATCATGACCATGGGTTGGCGCACCAGGGGGAGGCCCCCGTCCTCCTCCCCGTCCTCCTCCCCGGGCGCCGCCAGCCCCGGGGCCGTGGAGGCGTTGTAGCCTAGCCCCACGGGCGTGCTGGAGAAACTCATGTTGTGACGTAGCACCTCCACGGTGTCGCGGCTTCCTCCAGGGTGGACGACGCCGGAAGCCAGGAGGCCTCCCCCGGAGAAGCGGTCACTGCCACCGGCCCCTGCTATCGCCTCCGTGGCATAGCGCACTGTTGCCTGAAGAAATGTGCCAGGCATGGCTGGGCTACTCACGTTCCGGGAGAAGGCGTACTTATTTATGAGCTTTGAGGTTTATTTTAGCCTGCGCTGTGTCTGTAGCCAGGAGTGAAGTAGAAATAACAGTTAGTGGCCAGTCCGTAGTTCAATTATTCACTAGTATTTCAGTTGTTTACTTTGAGCCATTGAGGGGGTCTCACATTGCATTTTTAAATGACAAGAGAACCTGAATAGATGCCTTGTGAAATCCACTGCTTAGTAATTAATACTTTCCTTGCTCCTCTTCCCCTGACAAGTCTCAGTGATTCAGAGTTGGCCCATGTATCAGATGATAGACACAGCAAACTAACCTTACATCTACTCCTCACAATCTCTGTTGCCTGTCCTCAAGACGCAGACAATTGTAAGTAGTGAAATAGCCGCTTTCAGATATGGATCCCACTCTGTCGCTTCTCCCCTTATACAAAGGATCTCAGAGGACTGCTCGGCGAGCAGCTCATAGCACTGCTGACTGCTAGGGCCTCCCTCCACCATATGTTCCCAGTACTGTCACTTAGGGCCACCAACCGATGGACGAGTAAGCCCAGGCAGGGGCGGCGCCCAACTTTTAAGAGCTGCTCAGCCACCCTCTCCCCGCGAGCAGCTCCCTTTTCCTCACGACGGTGGTGACCCCTGGTGAGCTACTGGAGGAGTCGTGTCCCTGGTGAGGCTGACAGGAGCTGCTTGCTTAGCACACAGGGTCGGCTGGGTAAGAGTAACTCACTTGTTGCTCAGGAGTCCTTTGCCTTCAGCTCAGCGCTGTTATACCAGCCGGCAGTGACTGGGGCCGCCATGGAGCCGACTGAGGGGTTAGAGAGGCGGGAGGAAAGCGGCAGACGTCAATACTATAGGATGGTGTAGGTTGGACAGTGTAGGACTAGTCTTGGGTACGTTGTAAATCTCGGCCATTTTAATGTCCCTTCTGGTTGTAGGTGTTCATACCTCCTATATACCAGATGTGTGAGTATTGTAATGTTCGTGTAGTTAACTTAGTGGTAGTATGATTATTTAGATATTGAAAGCGCTAGATTCATGAATGGAAAATGACATTTACCACTAATTATTTAAGTACCTGCATGCCGAGTGGACTCATCAAGTCTGCATTCAGGCATTTTTGCGATAAAGTGCATAATGCATTAACACACTCTAAAAGGGCTAATGACACACACTTTAAATAGTTATGAGAGAAAAGGAAACTCAACAGGAACTACTGGCAATGCCTGAACCGTGCATTCAATTGAGGATCAATACCAATATATTGTTAATGAAAGATACAGCACTAATATTAACTTTAGAGTCTTCTTCAAAACAACAGTTCAAAAACTTGCAAATCCCTTATAGTCATCATCACTCAACACATGGACTTGTAATCTTTAATTTGTCCGGAAGCCTGAACAATACCCTGCATGCAATTGGCTCGTGAAATCCCTGAGGAATTAAAGAGCAATCGGCTTATCAATCAGATCTGCTGTCTTGGAACTAGCCAAAAAAATACTAGCAATCAACTAAAAAACCAGGGTTTCTCGACCATCTCAAATAGCCTCAGAATGTGAAAACAAAGCTGAATTCATAGTGTTGGTAGAACTCCTATGAAAAAATCCTGCCATGTTGGAAATGGTTGGTTAATTGAGTAAACATAACATGACATTTTTCCTGATCCCTATTCCAATAAAGGTCTGTAATCAATAATCCGACATTCATATTTCATTTCCTGCAATCAGGATTGAGCACAGACATGTCAGCCTTTTACACTCAGATTTCCTTAATTAATTTATCATTTTTAATGTTCTGAAGTCTTCAATATCCAAATGAAACAAGTTGATTTCAAATGGCTCCAAAGCGCCACTATTTCATGCCATGAGTTTGAATAATTCCAATCCCACACCAGGAGATGTTGGTTTAGTAACGATTGACATGAAACCGGCTTTGACCATTCATCGAATTATTATCGTTAAAATACTGACTTAATTGAGGGTTGCTAACCTATCATAATCTGATCTCTATGAATCATATAAACTGATCTGAGTTATCATTCTCTTGGTAAAGTTATTCTAAAGAGGCCCTGCATGATTAACTGTTCTTAGCTCAGCTTGCTTTACTCGTGTAAATAATATCAATATTACGTAAAAGAAGAAGCAAGTCGGGTTTACATAATAATGACGTCATTCAGGACATTCCCTTAACTTCTAGTTCACCCCTGCCACCTCTATTGTGAGTAAGGATTGGATACCTTTAAATTCTCAGTTGGAATTAGCCATGAGAGACCTGAGGTCATCATCCGATCGGCCAACTGAAGTTGTTCTATTTTTACTCATATCAATGGCTATTTCAACTGTCTTCTTTTTATACACTACTGATAACACGTCAGTCTGTAATCTCTGATGAAATCAACCATTTTAACAGGTCTCATCAGCTCAGTAAAGGGTATGGACAGATGTGGCTATTGGCAACTTAACGCAAAACGTATAATAAATGAGCCATTGCTGTCCCAACAAACGTACAGTCATGTCAGATTGTGAAATAACTATAATTGCATTAGTTCACGCAAAAGGAACACCTGTGTCGCTCTGGTATTTATGTTCTGGACAGAACTGCTGAGTTGGAAAGATAAGAAGGTGGTTAATTGAGATGGCTGCACATGACAGCTCACCCTGTCACCCCCTACTGGTTGTAAACACAGGCCATTGCCAGTTGTGCCCATTGCTTGGGTACGATGAATACATTTTATAATAGTGTGTGCCCCTGAAATCAAAATAAAGAAACCTATGTTTTTTTTAGTGCAAGCAGTAATTTGATTGGGTGCAAAGTTCAATTGACGCTGTATGCCGGCCTCATTTGCCATGGATAGGAGTGTATTGCAGAAAAGAAATTGATGTACTTTCTCTTTAGTCACACTGTATGTATTTAAGGAATTGTGTAGCAGTTGTGTTACCATTTGAAGCATCATGTACGAATTGTCATCAAAACAAAGTCCTCTGAAAATATCTTTAAACTACATAAAATACATGTTGTATTTGACTTAAAAAGTGTGATTCAATTAATGAATCCTTTTTAAAAATTGTTTAGATTAAAGTACACATATCACTGGGGATGGGTCCTTAAATAAGATCTATATTTTTAACAAACATTTCACAGTTTAGGATGACATTTGGAGGCAGCCTACACTGACCTTTAGAACTACCCCTACTTCATTAAAACGATATTCCTCTGCTAGTTGTTCATGTTTTATTCTATCAAATTCGTTTCCTGTCTTGCAAAACACTGTTGGCAATGCTGATTTTGGTTTGCTTTAGTTTTCCTCCCTTATTAGATTAAGAATATCGTCGGTAATCCACTCATCTCTTTATCTACAACATATGTCTCAATTCATGAACAATGGATGCCTAAGAACCCAGTAATACGATTCTTCCTAGACTAGATATAACAGCTAATTACGGTTTTATAGATTACATAGAATTCCAGTTATTCAGGAATATTTAGTATTTATTCATAACACTACTGTGCGATGTCCCCCGATAAGATCTCTCTGGTAAACTCAGCCCACAATTGATTTAGGCTGACAAATAGAAATCAAACCCATTAATCCGATTTGGGTCTAAATGATCATCAGGCACCGAATCTCTGTCCAGCAAGAGAGAGAACAACTACATTTATCAACCAAGCTAACCAGTGCTGTGAGAGCGATGCTTAATATGGACGTTGGTACAGTTTGAGGCTCCGTGCACTGATTGGGCATTCACATTAAGTAACCCTGGTTCTGACAGCAGATGAGTTCCTTGTCATAAGGCATTCAATCAGTGTGTATGCTTGGTTGAAGATCAACTCTGCGTTTTATTTTTAGGAGAATTCTTCACTCAAATTACTGCTGAGGCAATGCCATTTTTAAGGAACAAACCCATCCAATAGCATCCAGAAAATCTTGAAACCTTACTCATATCAAAACTCATTAATATACCCCATACCTGATGGATCAGATAGCATTACTAGGTTAAATTGCATTTTCAGAGTTTTAGTCAGCTTTCGGAAATATAGCATCAGTGACCAACATATCACGTGTCATTAACTGATATGAATGTGCATGGTCTGGTGCGAATCGATCGGACGAACTTCATCATCGGTCTAAGGAGAATTCAGAATTTAACCTCATTTACATCAATGTTTATGGTCAGCAGAATGGTCCACGAAAATTGTTAACCTATGTAATATGGAGACATGGTTAAAGAGAATCAACAACAATTTAAGTCTTTCCTTTCATCATTACCAACAAAACAAGATCTCTCAGAAGCTAATAGGATATAGCAGTATTTTCTGCACATGCATTTAGATACGCAGGATGTGCAGCCCATGTTGTCTACCTGAGCTAAAATGGACCTCTTACCACATGAAATTAGCTTCACACAGGAAGGAAGGCATCCGCCTGCCTTGTCCCAGTCCTTTACGGTAATTGGTTATTGAGGATTTGAGACTGCATCCGCCAATGGAAATAAGGTACCATATATGTAAAAAGAAATGGGACCAAAAGCCCTAATATACGAAATAGTGTAACAAGAAAAGAGTCCTGCCATTTTAGTTGGGTCCCCTCGACTTCAAGTCAACATTGGTCAACCTGGTTTGAAGTCTGTGGGTAATAAAGGTATGTACAGGGCTGGACTTGTACGTTATCTACTACTTATCTGACGACCAGAAGGTGCAGAAAAAGGCTATCATGACCTTTGTTATGCACATTATTAGCAAATGGAAAATTGCTCAAGGGCTAATTTAGGTTAATTCATAGTGATTAAGAATTTAGCTGTAACTCTTAAAAATACGTTGTTTAATCGGAGTCACTGATTATGGCCATTAACGCTGCAAATTGTGTTAACCAACTCATTTGGGAAGGCAATGTGAAAACAATAACTCTTAACTTTGCATTTGCATTGTATGGTAATGTTGAAATAAACCCATAGATTACAAACTCCGTTTAGGCCACACATGTTTTAGTCTTTTTACCGGTCCGACGCAGAAGGAATAAAACCCAAAAGTACGGATTTAGCTAGTAGGACGTAAAAGACTAATCTGATTTAAATTTTTCTTAAACTCGCCCTCCATGGTAAATATTTAAGGTGTCCGTAACCAAAAGAACAAGATAGTACATTTTTTGTACTTAGCCAAAATGGAGATTTTGCGTTATCTGATTAAAGAGACTAAGGGTTGGTCTCCCCATATTTCTGTATCAAGAAACCCTTTAAATTTTAATCTCTTTAAATGAACCATGAATAGCAAGGCACCTCTTCACACCATTTATTGGTATCATCAGCAAAATGTGTAGAAAATTTAATCAGTTTTTGGAAAGGATGAAGCTATATATAGTCACGTGTAAGATATACTAGTCATACCTCGTGTTTACTAACCTTGAAGTAGGATAGCAATGCATATTACATAATAAGGGAATAATCCAAGGAAAACTTAGTGACCTTAGAACAGTTCTCCAATTGTCAAAGCTGTAAAATCTTATCCAGGTTAATTCTGGTCTCATGGGGTTACTTGAGGGAATAATACTGTATTATTGACGATGCAGTATAGTCTACGATACTTGAGAGAATAGGAATTTGTCTCCTGCTGTCCAATTGATATGAATAAGTTAGATGTTAACATTGTTGAATACCAGCCTACGCTACCTTATTCTAGGCAAACACTCAAGTTGTTGTCACTTTCAATGAAGCACTAGAACTGTGGCCCAATCTATGAATAATTTTGATATTCACCACCCATATCTCAAACTATTAGCATTATGACTTGTAAGGCAGTGGCTTTGATTTCAAAGTTGAGATAATAGGCAAAGCTGGTACAGGGGACATGATTATGGCTCTGAACAGGAATTTCACCGGAGAGATTATTACATGCATTGTAACTTTGCGCCTCCTACTTTTATTGATAGATCCCTGATGAAGGAGCATGTAGCTCCGAAACTCCAAGGATCAAAACAACAGTAAAAGATGTATTTTTTTCTTGCCATTTGAGAAAACACCATTTTAGAATAAATCTTGGTTTAAGGGAATATCCCATCTCCACCCTTAATTCATTTACTGATCATATTTTAAACCTGTGAAGACACCATTGATATTAAAATATCACTTTTTCTGAGTGTAATAATGGAGGATATTAACTTCAAATCCCTCTTCACTACTCACTTTCTGCAAAAGAAAATCCTGTTTAGTTCTGTGTTTTTCTTAGCTGTGCCCTCACATTTTTGTCATAAGTTGGTTGTTTACGAACATTTTCTCATCCATAGACCACAGTATGATACCCACACTTCCAATATCGTGGATGTGGTTCACTGTTCACTATGTTAGATACAAAAGCTACTAGAATTTTATATCCTAGCACAAAAACGCAGCGTAAAACCTTTTTATATTATCATCATGAAGGTGTCATATGATAGTACTGCAAAAAAAACACAGCTCATGTACCTTTTATGAATATGGCCAAAAGAAATTATCATTTCTCTGGTGATGTCAGCATCATTCCGAAGATAGGGTCAATATGTACTTCATACTGCTCATATTCTACAAAGGAGCCATTGCTGTTGTCATAACCAATGTTCTGTCATGCTGAATTGGCAATAATTATAATTTGATCAGGTCATCCAATGGAAACACCTGTGTCACTTTGGTATTTCTGCCGTTTTTGACAAACTGTTGAATTGGAAAGATAACAAATGAGTCAATTAAGACGGCAGCACATGGCATCCCTCCTGTTAAGTTGCATCAATCTGATGTTAGTTGATGCAGACATGGCTGCATTAAACATTACAGCCCTTTGTACCAAACTGGTTCACTGAAGTGATGAGATAATAATGGACGAGATTTACTGTTCTTTAAGGTGCTAATCTAAACAAATATTCCAGGTTAACTACTTTAGACAAGGATCACAAGATGCTGGTTCGTATCTGTATATATATACGGTTCAATGGCATTTAACTATCATAACGAAAGACAAGATAAGTCTAGTTTATAGGAAAACAGGTCAATAAGGAAATGTTCAAAGGGGACTGATTGTGCTTCTAGACTCTTCAGTGGGGTGTTTCACAAGGGAGGAGTATCTAAGATTAGTGCTACCTGGCTATTAAGATCAAGTTATTATTAACCAATGCTACTTTTAAGTTGCTGTTTCACTTTTAAGTTGATGTTTCACAAGATCCACTAGTGTCTACGATTGTATATTTGTAGATACTATTGCAGCTTGTGAGACACTAACTTAGGAGTGACATTTAGCAACTTGATCTTACCAGCAATGCAGCATTTTAATCTTCTTCTTGTGAGTTGTTAACGGAAAAACTCAATTTAAAGCCAGCTTTAAATGTCCATAGCTAGCTTATTTTCATCTCGAATGAACAGACATTTTCAGGGAGTATCATGTGTATTATGACACATATATTACATGTAAAATATAGGAATACATCTACAAGGAAAATATTAGCACGTATGGTTTGAACTCCACGCTAATATGCCTTGTGAAACACATAAACATATAAATAGATACATTACTTGTACTTTGGTTGTAGCCCACACACGCCAGCTTTATAATAATCAGTATACAACTGATAAAACCAAAATGGTCCTACTAAAGATATACAATTGAGCCATGCTATAGAAGCACTTATCATAAAATTAATTGCACATCCCCCTGGTGAAACACCCCCACAGAAATCCGATGGTTTCGCCATACAAAGTTAGACTTGACGTTTATGTATTATATATATTGGGAACCCGGAATTAATTATCAGCACCACAGTTAACTATGCAACTGTGGATGGCAGGATAGCCTTTTTAGTTTAACTATTGTTAAACTCTTTAGATTAGTTGAAGAAAATAGATATGTAGATGTGCTCATTTCTAATAATTGGAAACCTTTGTTACCCATATGAGACCCATAGCTATCATATTTCTTTACGGTCAGTCGTATCTTGGTGTTTCATAAGGCGAATTCATATCCTGTTTAGGATATGAATTTGCCTTATGAGTTAGATACTAATGTAGATTGTGAAACACTTTCAATGGATTTCCTTTAGGTGGTCGTTAATCACTCTTTCCTGATATCAATCGTAGCTATCATCATTAACATTGATGGGGGCATACACATTGATTGATTAGAGCCAAATCCCACAACGCGAAAAATGGGTGGGAAAGTGTTGCGAATTAGCCTTCTGTCTGCAGGGAGCTGCTGCCGATTTTGTAAATCACAACACTTCTACTGCATACATGGAATCCTCCAAATCCCACTGTACATAGCTGATTTGGAGAGGAAAAGTGTTGTGATTTAGGCTGTGTTAGACAAAGTGCAGGGTTTGAATTTGCAACAGAGGGGACTTTACTATTCATTATTTAAAGAATGAGGTACCCCTGGATGTGACAAATTAGAGATAGACTCTTCCAGCATAGGTAAACATTATAAATCGCAGGGCAAAGGCCCTTATATGCAGCATGTGGGATTTGGCTAATGATTATTCAGTGACAGAACTGTTGCGATACAATACAAAACCTTGAGATATTCCAATACACAGTATTTTTTAGGCTTCTGGGGAAAAATATCTAACTTTTTTTAACCCTGTGATGACCAAAATCGCAAGACATAGGCAATGCTTTATCCCTGATTTAGGCCTGTCTAAGCCAATATTAGCCCAAAAATCGGCAGCAGTACCAATTCACAACATTTTTTTACCCTCTCTCGCGTTGTGGGATTTGACCTTTAGTAGAAACTTGATGTGTATTTCCAATCTGCATAATCTGTGAACTTTATAATCATTTGTAGTCCGAAACTTTTAAGCAAGTAAAGTGGATAATGTATCATGAATTGGAGTTGATTGTTAACGGAAATAGCAGTTGCTCTGATGTTACAATATTGTGATTAGGGAAGTCACGAACACTTCATGAAAATGGTAATTGATGAAAATTGAACAGATGGGACGAAGCCAGTTAAATCGGGTTTTATATGCAGCCAAGATAGCACTCTTTTAATACAAAATGTTACTTGATGTTATTTTGATTCATGTGTTTCACTGTTCGGACCAAATAACATACCGTTTTAAAATCCGACTCATAAACCAATCTGTAAAATGTTCACAAAATATAATCCCTATGGTCATGACAATTTCCAATGAATCCATCATCATGCATAGATATACGGTATCACAATGACTATCATCAGGATTGTGCGATTGAGATGTAGTGGCAGGGAACAATATCATACATTGGCTGTGGTATAGAATCTGTATATCTACACTCCACAACTTATGAAGCTTCAAATAGTCAAAAAACATACAACATTCTCATATTCAGTATGCATTGACTTGTTGTATGTCTTTTTTTACTATCCAAAACTTTGTGGAGACTAGCCGGATGAGTAAAGCTGACATCTTAAGGTTGATCGCTACTCATTGAATATGGACTCCTGCGCAGCTCTCTGCGCATATAACTTAAAATTGTCAGAATGGGCTGATATTTGGGAACTAGATCCATATACATAGACACTAAGCCATATCTAAAAATTGGACAATTACGAGCAAAATTGAGCATTTTATCTCACTTTGAATATTTGATATATTTGGAGCCACTGATATTTGCTATTTTTAACATAAAATAGAATATTGGAATTATTTACCAATAAATCATTATCGAGATTGATATAGATCTCATCACTGTGCTTCAAATAACCAAGAGTGTAAAATATATACATTTTTTACCCTGATCCCTGGCTTTTAACCCATTATTTTGGCCTTTATATATGAGATTTAGACAGTTTTTGTCCTATTTTTTAACTTTAAGGGCCCAAAACCCTAAAAATATGCGCGGGACCCCCTATCAAAATTACTTTTTTATGTTAGCAAATGATCTAAACTATTATTTGAAAAAGTAAAAAAAAAAGTCTATGGATTATTTTTGCTATTTTTGAAGATTTTGTTGAAAAATTAAGCATCAAATTTAATCAATCATCCTAAAACAACCACTTTTTTTTCACAAAAGGGTTTTGTTTGGACCATAATTTTATTTTTCGCATTTAAGGACACAATATAGGATTACTCACTCCAAATATAACATTGATGTGGGCAGTAGTTCTCTAAGAAAAAAAATCGTGAAAATTTCCCAATTTCTGGTATTTTTTGCCAAAAATAGAAAATACTTTTTTTTTTCAAAAATCTGTATTAAAAAAAATAGCTCGGGACCCCCCTATTTTTTTTACATTTTCCATTTCTTAATGATCCAAACTTAGCTAAGGCAAAAGATTAGGAAATTCTATGGATGAAAAGTTAAGAGTAGCGATCAACCTTAAATACAATTGAATGTTGTGTGCGGAAAATGTACTCAAGATTGTTTGCATTGAATGGATCTGATAAACCATACAGCACCCCAACATGACATCTAGACCCAATATAAGTAATCATGGACATGGGCACAGTTAATTCCTATGCAAAATCTAGATTGATTATATTAACAACATGTCTTTCTATTATAACAATGTATAGGCATCAAGTGCCATCAGTTGAATGCTGTGTGCACATTAGTTATTACAATTGGTAAACAAGGAATACTTGGCTCTTCACAATATAATAATACATAGTTACATCATTCATACCCAATATCATAAATACAGGCACACAAATAGATTCACATGTTACAAAGTATTTGATAAACTAAGAGGAAATCAGCAGAGGTCCAAGTTCCTTTCTTTATAACCCAGATGGAGAATACTCCTAAGGACTGCACAGGACAACCTTGTCAAGATGATATATTGTTAAATGACATACTAAAATCTCCACTTTTATATTAAAGCCCATAAGCTTAAATATGTCTCTAACCACATACAATTATCTTTACACAGGAAGGAAGGCTTCCGCCTGCCGCCTCCCCTCCTTCCCTGCTAATTGTTAATTGAGGATCGCGGACCATATCCTTCCATGGGACAGATGTGGATATAAGACATTCTATATAAAGGATCCTGTGCGAAATGAATAGTTATGATATACGATTAGATCATACATGTGGCATTTGCTAATGAACTTTGATGATGGCAAAAACCTTTAAAAAAAGAGAATAAGAATAACATCACCCGGCAGAATAGATTCACAATCACTATAGGATTATGCTATACTAGGCTTCTGATTTTCTTTTGCCTGGTCGCCCTTCACCCGGCCCTTCATAATACATTACATATTTCCACAGGCAGTTATCAGCAGCCTCGATTCTGCCAAAAGGAAAATGCTTGCCTGGTCAGTGATACGGGATGAGGGGAGATCTTTACAGACTAAAAAGTGAGCTATTTAATTCCAGACTGTGATTATGGTCATTACCACTACAAACCATGTTTAACGCCTCGTTTGGGAAGGCAATATGGCGGCCAATAACTCTTTCCTTTGTGTTCCTTTGTATGTAACTTTGCAATAGACCCATTGGTGGTAAACCCGAGTATTTACTAGGAGTACCTTAAAGGAGGAAGCTGATTTATGTCATTAACTACAACAAAGGATTTAGTTGCCAGGTTGCTACAGTGTTATGATCAAGAGCCCCCTTTGTCGTCTCGTTAAATGAGTAACAATGGTCAGAGGACTTCTAAAGGATCCACATTATCCACGATGTTCATCGACCTCTTCGAACTCATCAGCAGAATGTGGAGAGAATGAGATTACTGCTTCTGCGTCAGTAGGAAGGACAAAGGCTAAATTGATAGTATATATAATATTCTATCTTGTATTTTTAATACTCATGATTAGGAAGAATAGCAATGATACGTTGTGAGGGTTATACTTAATTCAATCAGGATGTAACAACCTTGGAATAGTTCCCTAGTTGCCGTATCTATATAGAGTCGAATTGATCAGTTTAATTTTGCGTCGGAGGGAATATTGATTAGAGCGGCGAATGGAGTGATGTTTGATCAAATAATTATTTTGCTTCATGATGTTCATTTGATATGGATAACACTGCTAGACATGCAATGGTTGCCGGGATCAGAATCTAGACCATCCCTGATGTCATGGCCATGCATTTACCAGGTAATGACCCGGTAATCTTTAGCTTACATTTTGCAATATTGTCATTTTCTCTGAAAAGCAGGTTGATTGAATTCAAGGTAGGCTCAATTGGAAAATTGGTAGGCTTAGAACTAAGCAGTTGATATTGAAATTAGTAAGGCGCATCAAAACATTTGCGCAGCAGATAACAAATTAGCTGATCTGAAATATTACTGAAAATCGGTCTAATACTGTTATAATTTCGTCCTTGAGATAACATTCATATACCTATTTTCTCATGATACCAATAGGCAATATAGCAAAAAGAGCTCGAGGTTGATATGGATACCTTTGTATGCAATTGTTTAAACTACAATATATAGGAACAAAATCATACCACCTCGCGTACTGAATTTGCAATAGTGGACTTAGTGGAAATAGAAGTACGAAAATTATTCTCTTCGTGAGGTTTAAACCATTTGCATAGTACTATGATAAAGGGAGATCCTTTACTACAGATTCCTTTTCAAATAACATCACGAATGATCATGCATACACTGTCCTTCACAAAAGGAAAAACAAAAAAAGAATAAGTTCATGGGGGAGAAACGTACTCCACACAGCTTCATATTGCATTCTATTGGTGGGATCCATTATTAGATTACCATTATGAAGTAGAGAGAGTGGAATGCATGCGGTACTTGTCGTCACAGTGTTTTGAATACAGAAGCTGATTAAAATTGAGGCATGAGCAGTTCATGAAACTAAGCTCCATTTGTATGATGTGGTGCAGGTCAGATTCAATCCATAGCGTGAGTATGATGGATTGGTTTCTATGAAAAGGTTACAAACAGGTTAGTTATTATGACCAGTGTATCTTATACATAATACACAACTACCATTTGGTAGTCTCCCTGTGTTGATTGTATAATGTAAACGCACAGATGTACAACAGATGGCATCACCAGTTTTTCTTCTATGTATACATGTACTTGTATATGCGCTCACTCGCATATGAGAAGAAATATAGTTTTAACATTGATTGAAATAAATGATTATGCAATGCAGGAAAAGCCTTTCAAGTAGGAGTTGTTTACATATTTGTTATTACTATAGATGATAGAAGAACAATCAGAATATGGCAAATATGGCCAGCAACTCGGGAATATGATGCAAACTGTCATACACGTACATATCATGTTACATTCTATTAACTTTGGATGTTTCGGCTATCTAAGCAAGTACTGTGTCTGACCATTTTCCAAGTTGAAAATATCATATTAAGAGTGATATAATGATATTGAATTTAATTAAATATCGCATATATGCTACAACAACACAATGTTGCGTCTTTTCCATAGAGGGATTCTCATCTTAACATTATCAAAAAAGCAATTTTTAACAGATGTGCCACAGGTCTTGGTTATGATAATCGACTGACTATTTATTGATGAATAGACAAAGGCCCACGACTGTGACTTTCATTTGCATCTTCCTTAATGAGTTGGGATCTGAACTGTATCCCACAAGACAATACAGTCTATAAAGGAAAATATCAATCAATGTGTATAGGTTAAGCGGCAGTTTCCCCGCGCTTTGTTGACGTCGCCATTTCCTAGGTCACTTTGTGTAACAGTAAGTTCGATGTCACAGGTCATAAGGATAGCATGCATTGTATTCAATCAATGGGGGCGTGGGATACGGCGATCTCACTTCTCAAACATGGTAACTTTGGTATTCACCATGTAACAAAACCATCTCTCATGAATCATTCGAGAATATTGTGTGATCTAGGTCCGAGGCTTCTATAAATCAAAACTGGCGTCTTCTTAAATCTCTTTGTTGTAGTCAAAGCCCTTTCGAATTTTAGAGAGACCGATTAGCTCTGATGTGGCGCGCTGGAAACAGGAGAAATGATCTAAAAGCATTTCTCACAGATCCCCTATAATCCGACCCTCAGACAAGGATGGAATATCGATTTAAAATCTCATGACTTATCACTTTCAAACCCGAAGTATTGCTGTAGGGCCTACAGTGAAAGCCCAGCCCTGTATGAAGGGCGTCAGTGTATAGACGACATTAGGGCCATCGCCCTCTCTGCATGACCTAGGGTCGGTACATTCACATTGACAATGTAAATAGTCATTTCAATACAAGATTCCACCCTTGGTGGTCCCTCCTTATATCATTCAGATGGTAGAAGTTGCCAATATACTTAATTCCTGAACAATATCTACTCTATGAAATAATATCACACGTAATATTTACATTAACATGGATATTCAATACTGTAAACCCCATTCAACATTATGGATAAACTGATAAAATTTCCCTCCTTCACGAATAAAGCATTTCCACAGGAACCTGTCTGGCGATGCTTCTAATTCTATCATCTCTCTGAGATGAAAGCCTTTTTCCAAGTACATCTAGAAAAGATGGTAATTACTTTGTATTCATACCTAGTAGTCCGTGAGATATTGACTACAGCTGAAGGAAGTTCTCTTTTGAGGACCTGCTATAGCCACATGGGTGCCTCTACAACAGTTCTTCTCATGTGGGGAGGTAGGGATGAACCAACCAAGTTCACCAAATCAAATGTTCAAGCTGAGAGAACAAAGAGGGAACTAATGTAACCATGCCAGAAGGCTGTTCAATATGCCATGATCACATTAGCTTCAATATGTATACTGAAACATCACCTTGCTGACTGCTTTCTCATTGCCCCCAACATTAACGGAAATATAGTATAAGTCCCATCTAAGGTACATTAAGCACAGTGATGAAAGACAGTTAATCTGTTAGAAGCCTGAAAGGAATACGTATGTTCTTCCCACTGTGGACTTATCTATCTTTTTCTACTGCAGTTCTCTGACTGATTCCACATGTCTGGATAGGTACACACCTGTGTAGGTCTATGTTACGGTTATGTCCACTAAATTCTATAGTTGCCTTCTCTATCCATAGAGACTTCTTTCAATTATAATGTTACCGAATAGTTTCACCAAGGACACATTCAGCCAACATAATTATTTGCCATTTATCTACCAGTCCTTGCTAGTATAGGCTACAGAATTTAATGATACGACTGATCAATGATATCCTATTCAAATGTAGTAGTCAACCAACACTACAATCAATCCACAACACATTTGTCTCTCACTGAATACGCTTAGTCTTCTGTATTAGTCCTTTTATTATACCAACGTTGGGAGAGGCAGGTCAGAAAAATAAAGATGGCAACCAACATCTTTTAAATGCCATTCACAACCTCATTAGAACATGATCCAAGATTCCGGATCATTTTCTTTAGATAGGGATTCATCCAGGCCCATTCCCGCCCTGGCGACAGGAATTGGAACTGAATTGATCGAGGTTGGCTGCTACACAGCTGCACACGCGATGTTACTCTCGTTTCCAAATCCTTCCGAAGGAAGGCTCTGGGGACAGCCAAATGACCTTGAACTTGGAAATTTGCTGGTTCTGGGCAACCCCTGCTGGTAGGCTTGAACCAGCGAACAGGAACAGGAAATGGAACCAGAATGTATGATGGTAGTTTTAGGTAGATTTACCATCAGCCTTTCTGGTTCCATTTCCTGTTCCTGTTCGCTGGTTCCAAGCTACCAGCAGGGGTTGCCCAGAACCAGCAAAATCCCTTCATTTGGCAGTTACCAGAGTCTTCCTTCGGAAGGATTTGGGAACGAGAGTAACGCGATGTCTGCTAGCCTTCTAACAGTCTACCACTAGTAGTCTAGGAGCTGGTCAGGATATATCTCCCGAAGAGGCCGAGCTGTTTAAGGGTGCTATCTAGGGCCAAAAATCATGCCAATTCCAAGAAGAGCCTTCTTGGTCACAGGAGCCCGTACCTATGGTCTGAAAATTGACTGTTTTTTCAAAAAAAGTGGGGGAAAAAACGAAATAATGTTTGAAAATATGAAATAAAGCAAAACATGCACTGTTCATCCAAACACCACTTGGCTTTGAATTACATACATAGACAACGGTGCACGAGTTTCAGTCTGTTAGCTGGGTTATTTCACGAGTTGGCTTGGGCCGTATTTCACGAGGCCGTAGGCTGAGTGAAATGCGGCCCAACGGTCAACAAGTAAAATAACAACCCAGTCAACAGACTTAAATAAGTGTACCTTTGTGTTTATTTTTTATGATTTTCGATTGAATCTACCAAAATTATGATAGGGGTAGCCTAAAATAGCTTATTTCCATCCCGTTTCCACCCTGTTCAAATGTAAACTATGGAAACCTGGTTTCTATCAGTTCTAAAAGAGGAATACTGCATCTTTCCAACTATGTAGATCACATGCTAATCAACTTGATATACTAGGTAAATTATGCAGTATAAAAGGAGCATCTTTAACACTATGCAAAATAGGCATTTTTGTAGCAAAAGACAAGAGGACAATCTTGATTATCCTTGAACTGAGATGATGGCGCCATGCAACAGTTGTATTGTGATTAGTATGGTTTGCAGAGGGCACTCACAATAATGCACAAACTCATATTTACTAATCTTATTTCCCATTTAATCAGAGCAGATAAGAGCTCTACAGATAGCGGATGCAACCATATTAACAGACTACTGTAGACTGGGAGCTAATCAATCGATACATGAAGAGTTTGGTTCCAAAACACAATAAGCGCCATTTTGAAAAATGACACCAAGTTTTGACAAATGTGTAGGTCAGGAGTAGGTAAATGCAATTTTGAAACAATTTTTCCTCAAAATATTATTTTTCATGCCTTTACTTTAGGTCCTCTCTGATATACACATTATACCCAAGGCACTATAACTGCCAATATGGTAGCCTTAGAAAAATCACTACATGCTTCAATTCTGGAATGGATTTGTTGCGTTTTGCAACGAAACTATATATATAGAAGCCAATCAGCTATACCTTACACTGTGGAGGGTAGGCACTTAATGGGCTCTATGTAATATGAGTTTGAGGCAGGGTAATCATGCCAGGCTCTGTACCAGAGCAAGACGAGGCTACCAGTGTGCAGGTATATAACATCTATGAATTTCAGGGATTACTGTTTCATAGCTATTCCTGGTCTTTCTACTCTTTCTACTCTTCTTTGGAATTGGATGTACCAAACTTAAACTAGACAGGCATCACTAGGGATATTAACTAATAATCATGTTGAATATCAAAACTTGTCTACAGTGTCTAAATTGATTCAATTCCAAGTTAGGGCAACCTTTTAGCAACACTCTGATATTTGGCAGTAGAATGCCAGAATATAACCTTTCATATTCTCTTATTTGATGCTAACTTACCACGGCAACGTTGGTCCATCCCTGAGGCACCAGCCTGGCATGACTACCCTGCGTCAACCTTTCATATCCCAACTATACCTCTCGGAGGTATGCAAACTTGGCCAGATCAGTCTTGATCAGACCCGGCTGATACTACCTGGTTGCAACGCTGCCTGGCTACTAACCCTGGCCCAGGAACTTCACCTGGTTCACCTTGCTTACCCGCCTGGCCCGGCTGCAATTATAACCGAGCAGTTTCCCCTGCTTGCCCGGCCAAGATGACCAACCCGGCCCAGACAACCAGGGGTCACCACCATCGGTGGCCTGCTATATAAGGCAGGCCTCTGCCGGTCACTGGCAGTTCCCACCTGCTGACCTCAGATACTCACTGAGGACCTCTTAGGTGCTGCTGCTACAAGAACTCTGCTGACAGAACCTAGGACCGGACCCTGCTCCCCACATGGACCATCCACCAATTGGGTAGAAACAACCCGGTCCAGGTTCTTCCAACACCATCTGTTGATGTCTGATATGACACATTGAGTGTAGCCGTGATCGTGCCAATCCTAAGCTTCAACATCCGGAATAAAGAAGGCTCTTTCCAACCGTACAACCAACTGTGGGTTTTCGTCCATTTCTACAAAACGAATCCTATTAGCATTAAGCCTCATAGTAGAAGGGGGGAGGGGATTCCAGAGGGGAGATTTCCAAGGTGGAAAATTCCAGGGGGGGGGGATAAATCCTGGATGGACAATTCCGAGGGAGACAATTCCCGGGGGGAGATCGCCTGACACCAATCTGACTAAAATGTCTTGTCCTATGCAATGTGTATAATTATCGTATTATTGTTGCAAACTAAAGTGACTGGATTGGCAATCATAATATTGGTGTTCCTTACATTATCTGACATTACAGTGCCATGTACCCTAGTAACCTTTGATTACCTAACTATCTGAGCCTAGACGTAATCCCATCAGGGTTGCTCCTTATGATATCCGTCATTAGGCGGGATCCAATTCCAATTAAACAGCGAGGTGTGATATTGGACCACCATGACAAGGTAATCAGCTGGTAGGTCAACAAGGCAGAGTTGCGATTGGTGTTATCTGGTTATGTATAAGGTGACACGATCTGGGAAAAGGGACCTGCTTATAGCTAAATGGATCCATGTTTGCCACCCTGCATGGTGCACCCTGCACTAAGGTCCCCTTTCCAAGTATGATTGTTTTGTGAACTTTCTTTTTAACAAATCATAATTTCAGCAAACGTCAATGGAAATATTTGATTGAAAGCATAAAATTGATATTCAAGATAAAAGAAATATGTATATACGATCGAAAAATATGTCCTGTATTCGGGCAGTTCTTCACTAATTAATTAGTTAGCTGGTTAGTCAAATCAACGTCTTGTGATAGTTGTGAAATATAAAGAAGTCCGATGCAGTATTTTCAAACAGCAACGGCCTATAAAAGCAGTGATCAACTTTGTCTGGAAGATAATTACAATAGAATTATAACCTACAGAACAAAGAAACTTAAAAACGTATAAATCAATGAAGGGGAAGGCATTCCTGATAAAATGTCATCCTGCGACTGGAGTGGATTGAGTCCATTATCAAATCAGCATTCAGAAGTGAAGTGAGTGGGATATGAGCAATTCTGGTCACGGAATTCTACACATAAGAGGTGCGCGGGATTGGGGCCTGAGCAGCTCAGGAAATTCAGTCTCTTTAAGTATAAGAAGCTTTCAAGCGAGGATCATATTCACCATTGGCTCAGAATGAGAACACAGAGTATGGGAACCATGGATCTATTTAGCTAAAGCAGGCTACAAACAGTTTGGTTCAAGTTTCTCTGTTGGAGTGTATTTCAATAGGTTAGATGCAGAGGGTTCTCCCTGAAGGATTTCAAGGCAGGCGCGCCTATAAACAGGTTTTTATAGAGGGCATAGTGTCCCTGAAGCTGGTATACAAACTGATGTAGACCTTTTACATTCTACATAGAATCCATGTAAAGTGTACTCGTAACAGCGGAACCTTTTGTGAGTTGCTCAATCTGGTGGAAAAAAAACACACTATTTCGTTTCCCTGAGGAGAAAACGGCCATCCTGTCAATGCCAATATGCTACATCTATTAGTATTAGGCCAAAACAAAAACTGTTTCTTACTTTTCAAATTATGTACACTGATGTACCCTAGAGAATTTCTTTATTTGTTATTTTATATTCCAACTATTTGGCCGGGTCGTCCCCCCTGATGACTGAGATCACTACGAAAAAAGCACCCACGGAGCTACATTTTAGCTTTATTGATTCACAGATATTGATAATCACATTTTGGGGCACTATCTGTCGTTTTAGGCGGAGAAACGCGAGAGGTGACACCACCATGATAAAATGTACTAAAATGCCAGGGTGCCATCTTATATGTCGCTGTGTAGTGGTTAACTTAGGGCGATGGCCTGCTGTCTGATTGTATAAAATGAGGATTGGTTATATCACAAATACAAGTCATCAGGAACAGTTTTGGTCGTAAGTTGTCACATAAATACATGATATCACAAAGTACACAGTAGGGTCTACTAGCGTGTACTCATTCAAGAACAGCAGTATGATATGAATAAAATAAATATCATATATATATATATGTGAGCTAATATGTGACGAAACCTGGGATTTGGTAACGTTAGGGGGAATAGCCATAAATGCTCTTAACATGATATTTCTGGAGATATAGCTAAAAATGTGAATATTTAAGAGAAAATGACATTAGACTAACTTTTCCCGAGGAATGTTTTGAAGCTATTATCAAAATTCTATTTTCATTCGAAATTGGTCTTATTTGGAATGTAAAAAGAACATTTTTAGCCATTTTTAGCCCATTTGTTGACATTTGGTTGCCATGGCAACCATCAATTCATTCTTTTGGAATAAAAATTATCCCTATCCAATTGCCCCATCCATGAGGATTTCAGAACTGAAAACAGAATGCCAATATTCCTACCAGATCCAAATCTATGTACAATAATATGCATTTATTGGTTTAATTTCTAATAATTATGATTTATATGGATTATTTGAAAATAGATTGATATGTGATCGCATTGCAGTCTATTCTGAATTCCTACATGTCCCTACCATCCCATGTTTGAGATGTCATATCTCAGCAACTATTTCAAATATGTTGATGCTTGACACATCAAATTGTAGCTGAAGACATGAACTTAAATAAAGGTGTTTTCCCCTAATGTCACGTTTTCCAACGTTTTGTCACATATATATGTGGATATAATGTGGGGATCCAAGAGCCTACCACATATGTTTTCATGGTAACATAAACCGTTTCGAACTATAATTATATTATCTAGCAAATATTGAAATCAAATCCCGGCTTCTCAAACTAAACCAAGATGACATCAGTGTGTAATCAGAATAACTTAGTTACCAGTTGTAACCCTACTTTATTACCGCTCTCAAATTGTTAATCTTATTGACTTCAAATTTGAATTTCACCTTGCTCGCTGCTCTCTGAATGGTTAATGGTAATGCATCCCAGAGGGCCACACCTCCGTAATAAGGAGAGCACTTGCAGAAGTGCCCAATTAGATTAGACAATCTAAAGGCGATCTCATCATTATGAGTAGCCATACCATTTCTTTCAGGAGCATTATCATAACCAGTAGCAATTTCTAATCTCTGAGTGCTAACGGGTTACCTGGGGAGATCGTGCGTCCATCTTTCGTCGGTTTTGTGTGTCTCCCATCCCTCATTGACACCGGGTTTCTGTCACAGTAACCCTGTTTCTGTACACATAGGATGGGTTTGCCAGAACCTTTTGTTCCACCGAAACCAAATTTAACAGAGTGTGGGGTTTTCACATAAACCCCTCCTCTGCTGACAGATGATGGGGTTTCTTTGAGAGTATGGCTTTTTTTCACATAAACCCCTTCTCTGCTCAGAGATGATGGATCTTCTCACAGAAACCTGGTTTCTATCCACAGAAACAGAGTATGGGATCGTCACTTAAACTAACCTCTCCTCTGCTCAGGGAGAATGGTTCTTTTTTTGAGAGGAGGGTTTTTCGGTTCCTTGGTTGTGTACATTCTCTTGTCGGTTCCTTGTGTGTGCCCCGTATCTTGTCGGTTCTTCGTGTTGTTTGCCTCTCTTGTCTGTCGCCCCTCTCGTCGGTTCTTCATGCATAATCATAGTCTTTGCTACTGCCACAAGGAGCTTGTGGCATTTATATGGAGGAACCTTGTGTGGATATCATCAGCCGATTTATGCTGGGTGTTGTCTATCATGCTCTTAAATTCAATCATAAACATTTATGCTAGGACAGCACAATGTCATGTCTTTTTTCTATAAATAGGTCCTAAGAACGTTAATTATACTGGGACACTCATAACGCAGCTTTCACACAAGATCAGAATATTGATTTTTAAAGCCTCATATCGTATCTTGGTGACAAATACACGCTTAGGCAACGTAAACCAGCCAAATGGATGATGTTATTTTAAGTAGAGGATGGCTGACATCCTAAGTCATCTATAGCTTTAATATAATTAAGTCAAATACATTCTGACCCGGTTTACAATGTCGGAAAGTTCATTCATTGAATACTCTTTAGTCACGAACAATAATTCATTTTAGGCAGCAAAATACAGCATGGATATTTTTCCCTCCAAATCAATCCTACTCTTATATCATTATTTACTTACTCTGCCTCTTCACATGCAAAGGGGACAGCATTATAGTCTTATACTAAGGCGTGAAATGGATAGGTTTGAAACTTCGCTTGCAAGGAGCACAATGCAACACATTGCAGGCTAGAAAAAGGGATATGATGCAGCATTCATCCAAAGACAATGAGGATTGTCTGCTTAGTCTGCTAGGACAACGTCTGTGTACATATGAGCCATCACTCATCCCAATGTAGAGAATACCATGGCTTTAGATCAAACAGCTTAAGTTTCAAGAAAATTATAAGAATATATGCGACGTAATCTTTGTCTTAGAGAACAATGCTATCATATTCTTTTTTTCTCATTCAACTCTGGAATTGAATAATACATGTACAAGTAATTAGCTGAATTATTTAAGCTCGCATGCAATCATGTTATCCAATCCTATGACACATTTTCTTTTTAGAATTCCGTGAATAAAGTCTTCCGGAATGAACAATGCTCTAGCTTTTATAATATGGGTCACATTTCCAGGATGGTAGCGTTTGACAGGAACAATAAGAATAGATAATAATTCATACCTTCATTAAACATTCATCGGATATTAACTGCTGTAGCTACATTAGCATGGGTGTTTCTTCAACATTTCTGCCCTTATAGAGCTGCTTAATGGACATTATCTAATACCAGTCATTCCTACACTTACAACCTATATATTATTAGATAATTGCCTGATGAAGATGAATGAATTTCATCGAAACGTCGCAAACACATCAATTCCGTCCCCCATCTAGATGCGACTACTACCCCTAATAAATTTTGCCACCCAACTGTACACAACGGTTTACACAACTATATACACAAATATGGGAGTGATTTTGATATAATGGCTTTCCTGTATACAACAATGCCTGTGAGCAAATCCTTGTTTCTCCTGGATGACATCATCTTGATTGGAACATCAGTAAATAAGCACTTTCATTACAAAACCGTAAATATGTCAAACCAATACAATACCTCAATCATGATTTTTAAAATATCCAAATTTGCTTGTAAGTTATTTTTGTCAAACCTCATTAAATATTTTTGTCCATAAATTCCATTATAGAAGGAATATTTATATTTTGATTTCAGTGTTAGATGCCTCATGGCTTCCTTCATTGACCTGAATTACCTTCATTACATTTTAGAATGAAATAATAGTTTCCATGGCAACCATAATAGGTCAATTTAGGGAGAAAACGTTCCAAATAAAGATATAAAACGTTCCAAATAAGGATATATATTCCATTACAATTGGATATTCTAATAGAATTCTAATAATATAATCAGAAGCAGCATACAAAGTTCATGTACGAACAATTTTACAATATTTTAGGTATTTTGATCGATATCTCCCTTAACATTAGCTTTAGAGCTTTTTGCCTTTTCCCCTCGGATTACTCTGCCTGGCTGCTCACATAATTTATGTTTCCCCTTCCGTTATGACCTTGCCGCATGCAATATATGCATGTGAGCAGGCAAGCAGAAAGGGGTATCCCCGCGGGATTAGTACCAATTTTAGCCACCAGGGGGCTCCACCATGGCCTAAATTGGAAGAAACAGTCTAATATTTGTTTTTTGGTACTTTTTCCTGGAGAATTCAGTAGTTTTATACAAAACATTCCATTTTTAGTGAAAAGCTTCCTTATTTGGAATGCAAAAAGAACGTTTGAGAGCCTAAATGAGTGTCTTTGTTGATGTGTTGCCATGGAAACATGATTTTTCATTCCAAATACAGAAAATAAAGAAGCCCATTGATAGAATGATTCACAAGGATTACTATGGCCAAACAGAATGAAATTATCATTTCTAGATCAAAAGCTATGGCCTATATGAGGAAAATGTATGATCATTTTCTAATTATTCTAATTATGCTAATTAGATAGAGATATCTTGGAAACTATGAGACTTAGAGCTAATTGGGGGTTTGGACAGGGCCATGTCCACCCATATTCATATAGCCATTTCTCAAAAACTAGAAATGATATCCTCTTGTGTAATATATATATATATAATTATATCAATGGAAAGCTTATGATATCAATTTTAAAGTTAACATTTTCGTCGGATATCCCTTTCCCCTTGCCTGTACACATATGATTAGATTTTGTTTAGGGCAGATCCTGTAGCAGATTTTGCATTGGTAAACATAATACATGTGGACAGTCGAGGGAAAAGGGTCCTCCATAGGTTAAACTCAATTATAAAATTGAGGTCATCAGCTTTCCAGAGATATTTCATTAGCAGGTACCACTTCTAGTTTTTGAGAACTGGCTCCTTGAATATGTGTGGGCACTGCCCAATTTCAAATGCCAATAAGCTCTATCTTACTTTGTTTTAGAGATATCTCTATCTAATTAGCATAATTACGAAAATTCCCAAATATCCAAACTTTTTCAAACATTAAATTATACATGATAGACTCTCAGCTACATCAACTATTGACGGTGGCAATAGGCATGGCAGCAACTATGTAGGATGGTCCGCAGTGGCAGAAGTTATTGCTTCTACCTGATCATTATGTTGACTCGACTGTTTAGATAGTAAGTAGATCCTTATTTTTAAAATAATTGTTTCTTATACTAGGTAGTCAAATAAAGATAGATTGGGCATAAATTTATGAAATATGACACTGATATTTAGGAAGGGTACAGAAATTAACATAGCCGAAAAATGCTTTGAAACTATCAAGAATTGTGAGATATAATATAATGATTTTGGTACCATCTTATGTCTGCCATTTTACTCAGTGGCGATGGTGGTGGTAGGAGGGGTGTAGGACAACCAGGGAGGTCTCAGCAGGCGGTCTGTCTGGTGTATGCGTGACCATGTATCATATATTTAAATAGTTTCCACGGGAAAAATAGTTTAATATAATTATACAGCTCTTCGCAAGATCAACATAAAGAGTTTTTTCTCACTCTTTTAGTGCGCACTTCAGCCACTGTACATAACTGTTGATAATTGTGGTACTTCGTACAAGAGATGTGGCTGGAATATTACAAATAATTACGTTAAGGTCATCTATATGGGAAAGCGTATTCTGTTGGATACCAACCCACAAGAAATGGTGTAGATATGTTGCCTCCCCCCCCCCCCCCCCCCCCCACACACACCATACATGCCCTTTGAGTCATGCTCCCCAGCCCACATCACTGACCTGACCTTTCCAAGAGAACCACCATGTAAAGAGTGATTTCTTATGAATATGGCCTGATCAAAATAATATATATTATGTACTATCAGTTCTGAAAGAGGAATACTGTATCTTTCCAACTATATGTAGACCACATGTTAATCAACGTGATATACTAGGTACATAATGCAGTATAAAAAGAGCCTCTTTAACACTATGCAAAATAGGGAGTGGAGAAAAGTAGTAGGTGGACGAACTACCTACTATTAGCTACTAATAGTATTACTTTGTTCGCTGTTTAAACAAGTGCTGAAACTTTAAATGAAATTCAATTATGCATCAACCTGCACGGAAATTGCGTAAACTGCAAAAGTGAAAGGTGAACACTGTTGGGCAAACTCTTTTGCGATGGATATTGGAAGTTATCCTGGAGAAAGGTCAGCCCACACCCTGCCACCACACGCCAGCACTAAAGTGGCATAATCACCAAGTGTATCCCACCCACAATTCGAGTACTGTTCTAGTCTACTATGTGGTTAAGTTTGAGTGGTGAGAATGTCCTTTTCATACTAAACTTCCTGCAAACCATGGCTCATTCTAATCACAAACTTCTGGTCCATTCTGACATCAAGCCATAGTCCATTCTGTCATTCTGCCGAACTACAACCTATGGTGAAAATATGGCCCATTTTCACGGCATACTGTGTAGTCCTCAACTAGGCTTCACATGGGCTCACTTATAAAAGACAGCAGGGTCCTCATTCAGAACAACTGCGGTATCTGCCGGGTCGTCAAATATTTTTGCGACAGCTCTCGGCAGCGGCAAATCAATGCATATATTGTTAAAGATACAAAAGGTAAATCGATACCGCTCCAGTAGTGCAACTCGATCCCACTTTCAAACCCTATGACATACCGAATTTTCTTCCCATCGCCTCTGAATTTGTCTCCCAGGAGGTCCCATATTCAAGGGATGTCTGCTATCATTCTAATAGAAAAAAAATTGATCTATTTTGACTTTAGATTTTTTTTGAAAATGACTTGGAATTTGGTTTGGAGGCTAGCCCCTTCGCGGAGCGGTGAGGCAATCCCACAAACCCCTGTGCAACATCATAAATGGGTCGTTAGGACGCTGGATTTGCCGTCTTTCCCGCGGTCATTTCAGGAGGGAAGCGGGTGGTCCGCAGCCTCTTGGGGGGGAGGGGGGGGGTTAACGTTATGTCATACTAAAGAGCCTTAGAAAAACGTTGACATATAACGTTATATAACGTTAAAAATGGTGTATAACGTTATTTGTGTACTGGGCTATATGGACCCTTAAATTCGACACAGCGACATGGGACATGAGGAAAAAATGTATAGTGACATGGGACATGAGGCATTTCTTAAAATCTATATGGCGACATGGGCATATATCCCAACCCCCAACAAGGGCCCCAACATAGGTCCTATAGCCTAGACCTGTAGGCCTACAATGGGGTCCTTGGAGTCTGCATTGGGCTAAGGGCCCATGTGTCAATGTAGGCCTAGGTAGGCTCGGGGGTAGGCTATATCCTGTAGGCCTATGTCAACTATGAGACAAGTAGGCCTACGTGCAGAAATTGGTAGGCTAACGGTAGGGGCCTACAACTCCATAGATCGACCATACTTTGTTGACCAGTGTTAAATAGGCCTAGGCCTAATGGTAGGGCCTACTTTAGCATGTATGTATACGTCATAATGTATGTGTGCGTGCTTTATATAGGCTACCTATGCTACTAATTACTATGGACCTTTGTAAGTCTAAGTAGGCCTTATTGGATAGGCCTACATATTCTAGACATACCGGGACATTAAATAAGAGAAAAAGAGAGTGCTGCAAAGGTCAGGCATTTTATCCGTTTTGTATGCCTTATGGTATTTTGTTTTTACAAAACTTTTGTCCTCACTATCCAGTGCCGAAGGCGCTGGTATATTCTAAAACACTTAACTTATCGTCAAATTCGAAATTTGTCCCCCCGGCAGATACAGCAGTCGTTCTGAATGAGACCCCTGATAAAGAATATAAATACAGGAGAGGTAGAAAGTACATAGCTCTACCTTGGCTCGTCTATATGTATACAGCCTAATTTTTGTCCTAAGAATTAATTGTCATTGATTACATTGATAGCATTGCAAATAACACATCTCTTTGCCCTTTGGGTTTTGAATGTCACTCTGTCTGGTCTGACATGCTTGATTGAAGTAAAACCTCTTTAGCCTTTGTACTGATGGGAATCTAGCGTGCAGGTGCCTTGGGGATGGACCAACGCCATGGTAAGTTAGCATCAAATAAGAGAATAGATGAAAGGTTATATTATCTGGCATCCTATAGTGTTCTACTGCTAAACATCAGAGTGTTGCTAAAGGTTGCCCTAACTTAGAATTGAATCAATTTAGACACTGTAGACACGTTTTAATATTTAACATAATTATTAGTTGATATGCCTGTCTAGATTAAGTTTGGTACATCCAATTTCAAAGAAGAGTCAATTACCAGGAATAGCTATGAAGATTTGCAAATACATCAGCTACAACATTTGACTGGATAAAAGCTACTCTTTATCAAACAGTAATCCCTGAAATTCAAAGATTCAATTAGTAAAAGATGTAGATGCTAGATACCTGCTCGCTGACAACCTCATTTTGCTCTGCTACAGGGCTTAACTTGGCATGATTACCCTGCATCAATCGGTCATATTACATAGAGCCCTTTGAATGTCTACCCTCCACAGTGTATGGTATAGCTGATTGGCTCCTCTTTTTTTTCTATATATTTGGTCGATTAGCTCCCCATGGATAGTAGTCTGTTAGTATGGTTGCATCCACTATCCGTAGAGCTCTTATCGGCCCTGATTAGATGGGAAATACAATTAGTAAATGTGAGTTTGTGCATTATCGTGAGTGCCCTCTGCAAACCAAACCAATCAAGATACAACAGTTGCATGGCGCCATGATCTCAGTTCAAGGGTAATCAAGATTGTCTCCTCGTCTTTTGCTACAAAACATGCCTAATGTATTGTTAATCACGAGAATTATGACCATGTAGATCCCTTCATAATGGGTCTGATATTTATTGCACTGCACACAATACCGCTCTGCTGTTACCATGTAATGCGTTTGCACTCGGAATCAGTACGATTGCCTAAAGGGACAAGATGAATCATATGTACTTGCTTCGTGATTGGGAAACACTACTGACTACTTGCATGTCAACTATAGTAAGGTCCCTTAGCCTCAATTTTGGGGTTTATTGTTACCGGACTGACAAAAGTGCCACATTATTCGTAGGTGCTCATTTTGGTTATTAAAGAATACACAGGGAAACTTTCTGGTTAGGTCTGGTGAAAAAGAGGTGAACTATTCATACTGAGCCTGCAGATACAAGTGTGGTGCCAGAAAGGTCTGGAGCTATGAGCCTAGGTGGAACTTAATGTCTATCCTTGCAGTACCTAAACCTGTGTTGGTGAGCAAATTATTAATCAGAATGGCGGCTGCTAAACAACCCCTGGTCCTAGCAGCCCATGGATAGCATTGTTAGATTACTAGAGGCCAATTGCGCTAAGTAATCATGAAGCCTGTGTGACAAGCAAAATGATTTTTAGAATGCATGCTGTTAAGCAACCGTTCAACCTAGCAACACACCAATAACAACAACGTATTCCAGGGGCTCTATTTAGGGAGAATTAGGGAGAATGGGTATGGTTGAAATTTTCATAAGGGCAATATTCTGCTGATATTAATGCTATGGGAGATGTATTTTGGATTATTTGGTGGCCATCTTGGATTTAGGCCGTTTCCATGGCTACCAATATTGTTCAAAGACGCCACCTAGGCAAAAATCAACCTTTATGACCAAATAAACACAATGTTATATTATGAGAGGTTCGGCGCTTTTGTCACGCAGGAAACGATTTTTTGCGAAGGTACCCTACTACTAAAACCTCCCAGTGGTAACGCTATTTTATTGGGTCTTTAGCACAGTGATCTTCGTCTATCCACTGTAGCATGCATTCTTATGTCCATGAATCAGGTACCCTCTGTTAGAAATATGAGAGATACGTGTGAGTTATGTCCAAGCAACATGCACCTTCTGTTCCATATTTAAGCATTAGCCCTTTTTATAGAGACTATTATGCATTTCATTTCTAATTGAAGTAGCTAAATACTATTGGTAGTTAGTTTATTGAGAGCCGTTTGATAGTTTACCAGTACCGGGTAGTTAACTACCATGCATTTGGCCTTCCGTTTTTCTCAAACCTGGATGTTCCAAACCAGGAACTGCATTGACCATCCAAAAAACGCATACTACATACATATATCGAGTCATGGGATGGTCCATGTATTAGCTTAGGCCATGTGCTCGGATATAATTATAGACTAGAGTATATCAGACAAAGCTACTCTTGGTGTCAGGTAGATATGAGGTTTGGCCTGAATTGTTGTGGAAGCGAACACATTGATAAATCGGACATGAAAGCGGGAAGAGCTGTATGTCATAAAGCCTGCCTGGAGGTGAAGGTCTATACTGTAGCATAGGGTTGGCATGATCTTCGTCTATCCACTGTAGCATGCATTCTTATGTCCATGAATCAGGTACCCTCTGTTAGAAATATGAGAGATACGTGTGAGTTATGTCCAAGCAACATGCACCTTCTGTTCCATATTTAAGCATTAGCCCTTTTTATAGAGACTATTATGCATTTCATTTCTAATTGAAGTAGCTAAATACTATTGGTAGTTAGTTTATTGAGAGCCGTTTGATAGTTTACCAGTACCGGGTAGTTAACTACCATGCATTTGGCCTTCCGTTTTTCTCAAACCTGGATGTTCCAAACCAGGAACTGCATTGACCATCCAAAAAACGCATACTACATACATATATCGAGTCATGGGATGGTCCATGTATTAGCTTAGGCCATGTGCTCGGATATAATTATAGACTAGAGTATATCAGACAAAGCTACTCTTGGTGTCAGGTAGATATGAGGTTTGGCCTGAATTGTTGTGGAAGCGAACACATTGATAAATCGGACATGAAAGCGGGAAGAGCTGTATGTCATAAAGCCTGCCTGGAGGTGAAGGTCTATACTGTAGCATAGGGTTGGCATGATCTTCGTCTATCCACTGTAGCATGCATTCTTATGTCCATGAATCAGGTACCCTCTGTTAGAAATATGAGAGATACGTGTGAGTTATGTCCAAGCAACATGCACCTTCTGTTCCATATTTAAGCATTAGCCCTTTTTATAGAGACTATTATGCATTTCATTTCTAATTGAAGTAGCTAAATACTATTGGTAGTTAGTTTATTGAGAGCCGTTTGATAGTTTACCAGTACCGGGTAGTTAACTACCATGCATTTGGCCTTCCGTTTTTCTCAAACCTGGATGTTCCAAACCAGGAACTGCATTGACCATCCAAAAAACGCATACTACATACATATATCGAGTCATGGGATGGTCCATGTATTAGCTTAGGCCATGTGCTCGGATATAATTATAGACTAGAGTATATCAGACAAAGCTACTCTTGGTGTCAGGTAGATATGAGGTTTGGCCTGAATTGTTGTGGAAGCGAACACATTGATAAATCGGACATGAAAGCGGGAAGAGCTGTATGTCATAAAGCCTGCCTGGAGGTGAAGGTTTATACTGTAGCATAGGGTTGGCATGATGGAGGAAGGCAATAAGGAAGTAACGGGCAATAAGTGAGAGTGCTGGGAAAGCACCTTTTCATGACCAAGGACACCCTCCACACTGAAAGCTATGGGAGTGGAAATGTCGCCAGTAATGATCGAGACTTAGACTTTATGATGTTACATTTGATGACCCAAGGTCATTACTTTGAGCACCTTTTAAAATTGTCTAAATCAGAAGTAAAATAAGATAGCAATGCAACTTTGTATGGCTAGTAAATCTGAAAGTCTGTTCTTAATTGTATCTTCAAGGCCATTTATGATAAGTCCCTCATTCAGATTGCTGGCCAGTATTCCATCCCCCATGGGAGGCCTATTACTACATAATTATAGGCAAATCTGTTTTTCTTCGTTACCAATGCTAGTTAGGCCTCTTACTTCTACAGCTTGCTAAAAACAAGTGATGTCTAAAAAAAGAATTACACAGATCCATGCCAAGACCCCCTTCAGATTAGTTATTGAATCCCAGGGTATAATATGAAACAAGTTTATTCATTTGCATATTGGCTTCTACAACATGGACTGTCCATGTTCAAGTAGATATCAGCTAAAATATGTCGCGGAGTTGATATTGAATAATATGACCTCTATAGTTGGGACCTTTACTGTATAGGGTGCACTACATAGGGACCACTGCTGCCTATCCAACATCGGAATCACAATTAAGACTTTCATACAGAGCTAGGTTTTCAGTGTGCTGATAGCTCCAAAATGGGATGACCTTTACTGATAAAGTTTTATCTAAAGCTGCTGACATTATCATGATATCAGATAGCGATATTATCTTAAGCATTCTGATTAAGCGGGTACTTAACTAGTGCTGATTTTGGATCTGAGAGGGATTGTCTTACCTAACGATTCCTAACAATAACCAAGGACTGTTACAGATTACTTATGAGAATAATATGAATGAAGTTGTGGAAGTGTTACTGCTTGCATCTTCTGAGGAGGACTTATGACCATGCAAGTTGTATAATTGGATATCAAGATGGGAATCATCACAGTATTGTGTTTCATGTTAGAGCACTTAATTAGCTAAATTCCTATTGGAGAAATAACCATTACAGTGGTCGGGAATATACCTATTGTGCTGGTTGATGGCGTCATAAATACCCCTGGGGGCTGATTCATAACAACTGCCCCAGTTGTCGGCCGTCAAATATTTTGGCGATAGTAAATTTGAATGCATATCAAGTGGTTATCAAATGACATTTTTTGGGTCTTTCACAACATGAAAGTTATAATAATTATAATCTATAACTACCCATCAATTTATAATAAATATAATTATAATAATCGGCCAAACTGTTGACTTCATAGTTCTCACGATTTTATATTGTGAAACACTTTTGACAATTTACTCGATCGTCATCGTCAAACCCGAAATTTGTCGGCACTATACCTCCCGACAACTATGGCAGTCTTCTGAATCAGCCCCCTCGTCATCCAGGGTGTATTGTGATTTTTCAAAATATCAAGCTCCTATAACATAATAGTAAATTTAAATCTAGGTAGAAAATTGTTTCATTGAGTAGAATAGGCCACTTAACATCTGCGTTGTTGTTTGTATTAAATGTATTCCAATTTTATATTCACACGATGACCTTCAGAGTAACATCCATTAATGCGATTCTTACACTAACAACTCTGTGTGCACAATTTGACATTTGGGTCTTGTGGAAGAACTACTCTAAGCTGTGCATCAAAGGTTTATGAACTAGCATTATGATGACTTAATTAATATTATAGAAAGAAATGCATAATTACGAACATATACCTTTGGGGATTTACGGACATGCTAAGCCTTAATTAAATCACTATTAGCATTTTATGTGAAAGAATAAAAATATCAATACCAGCGCATTAATACCTACTCAGACAGCATTAGGTATATTCCCCTACAACTTATTGACTTTCACAGTCTCCATCATTTCAGTTTTTCATCAGATAATATCATTAAATTATGATGAGTATAACTATACGCGACAGCTGACTGGTAATGTTGTTCGTAGAGTAGATTAAACCTTTCTCGAGTTGACTGACAGAGCATTGCATTATAGTTCACATCTTCAGCGCCTTTTGGTTATGAGATCCCTGTTTCTTTGATCGTCTATACAAGGATTACTGCTCACAGTGCAACTTCATTCCTATGTTTGCCCTTCAGACTTAGATGTATATCACAGCAAATAACACCATACACAGAAATTCTAAATGCCCCGGCCCTTAGTCTGTAGTAGCTATCCTAGGCTGGTCATAGGTACATTGCATTGTCAGGCATGACCAAGTGCTATTCAAGAATGTCTGAGGCAAAACAACATAATAAATAATGCCTTACTCAAAAAGCATTTAGCCTAAAATAGAAAGACTAAGCTAAGGTGAGCTGGTCGGTACTGACTAACGTGACACTATTAAATAACCTAGGTTGATCATATAGGGAGCCAAAAACAATGACCAACGTGGTTAGGCACTATAGACTGAGAGGTGGGCTGTATAGGGACCCAAAGAATATCAGTATAGGCCCTTTAAATAATAGTTTTAGCTAGGAAACATAACACATAGTATTTATATCAGGGCAACACTAAATGTCATTGTTCATGCTAATGTCTTGGAAAGTGTATACTGAATACTTCATACAAAAACAAGCTTTCAAGGCCGAGGTTCAACAGCTTAGCATCTCCTTTTATAATGAGACTCGCATTGTCTGTTAGTAAATGGCCCTCGTATTGTGAGGTTTTCAATGACATAGACCTGAGGGAATGCTTCATATGATGCAGGAATATGAATTGAAGAAGATATAGAAACACTGCAGCCAAAAGGAGAAGTTAGAATGAACCAAGTCCTATTATAACCCCACCCAGGACTATATTGAATGTTGTATTAGTTGGCTGACATCCTTGACCTCACAAAAGGCAGCTGCTTCACCCACCTACCATCTACTAAATGCATGCCTTAATATTACCATGACTAAGCACTTTATAAATATTTAGAGTTTTAATCTTTAATGAACATATATAAGTTGTCTGGAGGATTCAGCTGACTAAAGGCGTCTGCCAAATACAATGCTATTGAGAATGACATAGGGAAAGGGGTAGTATGTCTTCCATTATGCTCCCCATTTCCCCCTTTCATCATATTACCACAGTTATTTGTCCTGTCACAAGCAGTTATGTCCATGCGGAATGGATATTGATTAAGAATGATGATATGTGACTTGAGGGAATGGGAAAGTAGTCAATCAATGAAGGTTGAAACGATAGCAACCAAACATCTCTGTACCATCCTCCTCTATCAAAGGAAGTTGCTACACATCTGTATTTGCCGTAGCTAGGTTGTACATTCATTTTAGTGAATAGTGCAGAATCCATATAATATGAGAACAAGATCTTAAGAACGAGCTTGAAGTAGGGGGGGGGGGTTGTTAAATGGCTAATTTTGTCGTACGGTTTCAGGGACAGGCTCAAACTATGCATTCTTCGGACCCTATGTACGGGGGGGTCACGGGGGTCCGAAAAAAATATTTTTGTGATTTCCCGTGTTTTTGGACCCAAATGCATAGTTTGAGCCTGTCCCCGAAGAAAAGTAGATTTATCACCCCCCCCTACTTGAAGCACTTAGCCTTCCCTTATATGATGGGGCTCGCAATGTGTGTTTGTATAAGGAGCCTGTACTGTGAGGTTATCAATAGCATAGACCTAAAGGAATATCTCATACGATGCAGAAATATGAACTGAGGCAGAAGTAGAAAGACCACATTCAACTAATAATAGAGGGGAGAATGAATCAAGGCCTATTATGACCCCACCCACGACCATATTCAGTGCTATGAGTAAAACAGTGCCCACCCACTACGTATACCTTTAGCAACACAGTGTTAGGATTTGGCTTTCAGATCACGCAGAAACTTTCCAAATGGCATATGAAAAATCAAACGTATATGTAGTAGATGGGAAAATTACTTTCTTATGGTTCACTATACGTATCGAGGAATGTCCAATGAGGAGAACTGATACTTTGTTCATTTTGGATTTACTACTAACATTGATCATACATTCTGCACCTTTTTTTAATCCATGACAATCCATGATGGTTTTTCCCTCAACATAACCTTTACGCACTGAAAACAACACACTGTGCGCCAATATTGCCTTCTCTCTTTCTGTTTGCTCTTTCCTCCCCCATCCTACAATATTCCCCTTTAACCCTGCCTTTCAACTAGTTGCAATCATTGTAGGGTTTCTTCACAGTCCCTGTCAATCTAATACATAAGCAACAACACACCTTTCACTCCCATTGTATGTCATTTACCGGAACTATATATCATCTGACATCAGAGGAGAGAAGTTGAAAGCATATTATGGCAAACTGTGGGTGGCATAACACAGCATGTAAAAAGCTAACATGAGCTAGGATTATAATTATGTTTCGTTGCATTTATAAGGTGTTAACGACTCGAGATGCATACAGAAATATAGGTTTTAAATGTTTTATCTATGTTTCACAAACAACCTAAAACTGGTTGCCCCCAGGGCCTCATCTCAGCTACTCAACAAAGGCGGTGTGGCCCTATTGGGTTATGAGTATGCCCAGTAAACGTTATATAATGTTCCTCTATGGCTCCTTATTGTGGTTAAACGTTATAGAACGCTTTTCTGTTAGCTGGATAATCCCTTTGATACATAATGATGATCTTAGATCATAGTTATTATGATTGAAATAATACACGGCTACAATAATGAGCAGTACTTGTGATTAATTGTGTAACATATTTAGGTGCATGTGATTATGGGAGATTAAAACAGCCATGTCGTAAATTACAAACACTTAAACAGCTGTTAAACAGACTCAGCTGTTCAGCATTTGCCCCAACTATCCATACAACAGTATAACAAAGTAAAAACTCTTACATTTGACGCGCACACGCGGATACAAAAAGTCGCATTGCACACATAAAAGTCGCATTGCATACACATTTCTTAACAGCGCCGGTCTAACTGCAAATCGGAATAATACAAATCGATACATGAGTAAAAACGATGAGAATAATGACCATAACAAAAAATAAACAGAACACCAAGACACTGTGAATGATGTGGGTGTTGTCAGGCCAGCCATTAAAGTGGTGGACATGGGGTGAGCCAGGCGGCGTTGTAGGTCATCTGCAGCCACTCTGCCACCAGGGGTCGTGGTGTTCTGGGCGCCAAATGATGTATACCCCTGACAGAATGCTGACATGCAACGTCACTATACTAACCACGGTCCAACTCAACCTGCTCAGAGTAGACAACATGGGAGCCTGAGAGTGACTCAGGTATATTTTCCTTTCTCTGCTGTGAACAGTAACATGTGTCAACATGCCAACCTGGTGGCAGTTATAGGAGGATGCCTGCAGGGGGAGGGTTGTTGCTTTTAATTTATAATTTTTCCATCTACGTATAGTATGTAAGGCCACTCAAAAGAAACGTTGTTTCTCATCACCAATGACTGAAAAATATGACGAGGGAGGTTTTATTTTTACTCGCAGGCTAAGATATGTTTTTCATGACTAAAATTGACATTTTGGTAGTTATTGATATTTGAAAGTGAGGAAAATGTAAGTTATTTCTACCCCACTGCATCACTGGTAGTATTGACTTTAATTTGATATCAAATAATTATGCTAAAATTTGTGCATTTTTATAATGTTTTTCATTAAAGAAATTACAAAAAAAAAGAAACTATAATATTTTTTTAGGGTGGCTTAACTACTGCGTTTCGTTTTGACACCATAGGTGTGTATTACTCTCTTACCCAGTTATCTTTCTATTGATTGAAGTTCAATGGAATACTAACACTCTCTAGAACTAGAGAAAGCGAATAACTACTGAATTGCACAAAAATAGTGCAAACTGCAGAATGTTAGGCATGGGGATAAAAGGAGTAGGCTGCCAATTGTACATATCGATTATGTGGGAGAGATACTTTTATCCTGGTATTTACACTATCCAAACAGCCTAGCGCCCTTTGTCTCTCTTGGCTTTTGAGAAATAACCTCAGCGTTTTGAAGATCCGAATTAAAAGTGAAGTAATGGCAATTTAATACGATTGGAAATTTAGAAACGCTACTTAAGCCACTTAATTATGGTCAAACAGAATTTCCTCATCGCCACCACGTATTCTATCAAGGGTAACAACATTTTAATCTAATTTTAGCGGGTAAAGTTGCTTCTAATATTTCTGTCCTATCCAAGTTTAAATATTAATCATGGGGGGAGGAGGATATGGGGGCGTAGTCTTTGGTAAACAACTTTGATTACAACTTTGATTTCCACTTCAATCTCAGTCAAAGGATATTGCAATGCACCATGAGATAAATTAACGTAATTCGCAAGTTCAATATACCAGTCAGTATATGACAAATAAAATCAACAATTGGTCAGATGTTTATTGATTTAAGACAGATTGAATGACTTAGCAAAGGCGTCCCTCATGTAGGACAGTTGCTGTATGTGGGTTAAGAATCAATTATTGATGTCAGGTTTGAAACGCTTACCTGTGAACCTGCGAAAAAGTAGACACTCTTCAGCCAATGGTATAATAGGAATCTAGCGTGCTGTTTAGTCAGGGATGGATAGAGGCCAAGTAAACTAACACCAAATGAGGTCATGGATGAGGATGAAAGGTTATTTTATCGAGTTTACTCTTTTTTTTGCCAAATGACATGGTTTCACTCAAAGTTTTCTTAATTTAGAATCGAATCATTTGTGCAGAATATGCGCACATTCAATAGGATATGGTCGACTACAGACGTTTTACAACTTATAGAGCTGGTCTACAACTTAATAATGCAACTTAATAACACCCTAGGTAGGAAAACCCTAACAAAATAGTTTAACATATATAAAAGGAGCCATGCAATGCCTGACTCTGAAGTCCGGCATTGCCTCACTTAATTTGAAAGTCATATACATAATTATGTGTTGTTGATATGCATGTTGGAAGCACCTGCTGCCTAGTTATGAATACCATATGTATATATGTACCATTTAGCAGGCTCTAAAATTAATTCATAAGTTTGTTGCAATTTCCATAAAGGGCAGCTGCAGTCAATTTATCAGTCTTAGTAAAAACAATGCAACACACACTTAGCAAGGGAAAACACGTAGACTCTTGTGACATGTCGTACTAATGACTGTGGTTAGACAGCAGGTCCATAAAATAGGAAATGTTAGAGACAAGGTCGTAGGTGATGATTCAGTAAAAGAAAGTCATACACTGGAACCCAGATGCTGACCATAATTAGGTAAAGTCAAAATATAGATAAAGAAATAGGATTAAAAGTTGTAATTGTAACACTCTCAATCAAGTTTGGCCGATTCCATCTGAGAGTTACGTTAAAAACTTTAATTAACTAAGAGATTTGCATATGTAAATCTATTATTTAATTAAAGTTGTTGATGTCATTCACCCTCTGACTGAATTCAATCTGATTCACAAGGACGCAGGGTTAATCTTGACAAAATACAATTAGTAGAGGTCTTTGGTAAAGGTGGTACATTCCCAATGAAGAAAGAACGTTTGATACTGTATCAAAGCGTCTAAGTTGGTTTAAAGGACTTTCCAATATATAGTTTAGAGAAAAACTCAAGTAAGGACACATTATTTTGAAGTTGATACATGGTTATGTTGGTTCCAGTATCCCTATATGGCAGTTCTATCTAGTTGTATATACATAACATAATTATTAAAAATGATTTCAGCTGCAAGATTACACGATTTTAGAACCTGATTTTATGTAATAGGGTCCATATGAATCATTACTACATGTTTATCATGGATGATATGGAGGAGAATATAATATGCTTATTTGAACACCCATAGGCCTTGTGTAATAATTAAGGACTACCATATCTGACCTTTTCTTTAAAGTAGCTATATTTGTGTGAGATATTCTCTCATTGTTAGGCACGTTCTCATAAAGATAGAATATTTGAACAGGCAGAGTTGGCATGCAATATTAATCTAAATCATATTTTGTCTTGGTTGTTATAATTCATAGAGAACTGCTTGCAATACGTCATATTGGTTCCATGTTACGTCTATACAACTAAGGCTAAAATAATGTGAAAGAAATGTGAGGATAATATAGTTAATCTTGCAAAGTCTATACTTTTAGAATACTATTGAATATACACTCATCATTCCTCATGTCGATAGTCCACACTATTCTTCACAACCATGTATTTTTCTATGCAACTTTATCGGATTAGAGCCTTGTCTACAGAGCACCTGTGATGACACGTGACTAATTCATTGTCGACCATAATCATTATGACCATGTTGTATTGTATGTCTGTTTGCACTCAGACTTAGTATAATGAGGGGATAAGAATAAACCTCTGTACTAGTAGGATAAGTTATGGAGATGATGTACTCCAGCTCAACATCATCTCAGTGGTAATGCTTTATTAGGTATCAATAACCGTTGTAAACCCTGGTCAGTAGGTCGGTTACAGCTAGCAAGCATGCATTTATATGTGCAACATGCAACATCTTCCGTTTTATATCACATCGCTTTGAGCATAAAGTATTACATAACAGGAAATATCCCAGCACATTTCTTGTATATGATACAGATGGTCATGGCGAGAACGACTGAGGAAGATGAGTAGCGCTCATGCACGGGTTTTATATCTGCCTTGTTGGGGTGTTAGTGCCTATTATTCACCGGCATCACATCGTGATAAAATCCTCAGCGCATACAAACCATTTTGTATACTGTGTCATAGGAGGCAGAAAGCGCTGGAAGTTGCAGAAGTTTACTTTCTGAAGTGTTATCATAGAGGACAGATTAGTAATTTACATTTTGATTGTTTTGACTTTAGATCGTAATGCTACAATATACTATTCTGTTCTAGTGGCCCATCTGAAGTAGGCAGGTGGATGGGAAAGTCGTGTATAGACTGAAATTATATTACTCTATGAAAGTCAATTATGTAAGGGTTAATTGTATTATCCTCATGGAGGATACATCAGTAAGTCGTTATTTCTCAGCCTATATGCAATTGACATTTAGTATGGCCTGCCTTTGATTCAAAGAAATTATCCTTTTTTTGAAATTCAGAAAAAGCCCACTTTAATCTGCTCTTAAAGCGGCATAATCACCAAGTGGGTCACATTCAAAATGCTAGTACTGTTCTAGTCTACTATGTGGTAGCTGCGCGAGTGGTGATATTGCTCCGTTTAGGTAACAAAGACAAATCTAACGAGCTAAATATTTAGGTTTGGTCAAAACCTTTGTGAAAATGCATTCACACAAAAGCAAATAAAGCAATAGTATAGGCATTTAGGCTGCCTCGACAAACAGCTGGAGGTGAAGGTTTACACTGTAGTATAGGGGGTGGCATGAGATCCGAATACATATAAGGAACTAACTGGCACTTTAGAAGTGAAAGGAGAGTGACAAGGCCTGTCCAATGTCTTCCCATGCCCATGGACACCTTGGAACCGCTGATGGCTTCAAAATAGTATGACATTTACTGATAATGGAGGACATTGTCAGGATTGTATTTGCGTCCGCTGTGCTGACATGGCAATATGTCCACTTTCTACATGACTCTGAGTAAGTTAGGTTGTGTTTGTGTGTGTGTATTCCATTGCAAATTAGATAGATGTTTGCAAAGACATAATAGAGGAAAACAAAAGACTAACACTGAAACAAATATCTTCAACGCTGGTTTAAATAGACATAGCAGAGGTCAGTCTGTTTCCTATATTAGGGACTCATAAACAATTTGAAAACTTCAATGAATAACACACATTGTTTGGACTTCTATGAAAGAGGGATAGCAACATTGATCAATAGTTACTTTGCAGAGATACTTGTTATGGGGTTCATTGGGGGAGTTGGGTCTAGTTGTTTAGCGTGAACATAATTGAACTAATTGATTTCTTTATTTATGACTCAGAAGACCTGATTCTCAAAGTCTAACCCTGTGTAGATTTTGAAGGAGGTCAGAGTTGGCTTTAACCGCTGAATATCATCCAGTCTCATTCATTACAATCTAAATATGTATACATGAATATGAATCATAATAGACATTTTCACACCAACGTCTGCTCACTAAGCCTGGTGTACACAACATGTCCCTTCCCTGATTCTTCCTAGAAGTTGACTGACTCGCGCATACGCACTCAGCAATGGATATTTGAAATCGGACTTTCCTGCCTTGACTGCAGAGAATTCATAATGCAGAAACACCTCAGTATTTCTGCTCCCATAGCAGAAACAGCCACTGTAGTATTATTTGTATTAATTTTGGTAATTTTCGATCAGAAATAGCCTGCCACAATTCCTTAGTAAATAGTGCGGTAATAGATAGGCCCTGCAATGAAATAGGTTAGAAGGATAAGCGAGGTTAGATGGTTGTTCTTGCCAGATGATTAAACATGAGGAATGTATATATCATGGTGGCTACACCCTTTAATCAGCATGTATATCGTAGCACTGCATATCTAGTCACCAAGTTATCTTATCACCGGGAAAGAGTTTAAATTGCTTTGTGTTAAGAGTTTAAAAAGAATACTCATGATGATGGCGATCCTGAGTTCATACCTTACGGCTTCTAGGCCTTCTTTGTTTGAGTAGATGGATGGATGGAAACACAAGGATCTGCTGAGGATTCGTTATATGATACACAGTATATCGTCTTCTGTCCTCGAAGGTGTTAGTGTTCTCATGAAGTTATTGAAATTAGATATCATCATGCATTAGCAATTAGCCGTACACAGTCCTAAGGATTGGCATTTCAGCAAAGATTATGGGTGTTTTGAGAAATGGGTACGGTTTCATATAAAATCGGATCCTGTTAACACAAGTGTATGAATTGGGCAATTTCCCCTCAAAGAAGAGAGTGCTTCGAGTGTCCAGATAGCCAATATGCCAATATTTACTGTTAGGCTTTTCGTCATTTAGTAACTTTTACTGTCATCGAAATATGTAATTGTAGCTTTCCTTATTCAAAAAGAGATTTGTTGCATTTCAATACATGTATTGAAAAGGAAGAAATATGATATACATTATGGTATCAAGTATCACATTAATATAGCCCCAACTGCAGCTTGTATTCACTTATTCATATCATGTTGAGCAATATCAATTAATAACCTTTCCAAAAGTATCACGAAACCATCATTTACAACATACAACCACGCATCATATTACTTGTTCAATGTAGCTGAATGTAGGTTTAATATCATGTTTCAATTTCCAATCTTTCATGGAACTTGCATGTATTTATAGATAAGCAAAACTCAACTTACGAAAAAAAAACTCATGTTAGCAGTACAGCTGATTTCCTTTCCCCATGCAGGCTTCTCTGAAATTACCACTGTGACCTGAAGATAAGGTTTCACATAAAGTCAGATTATTGATTAACTGATAACTGAAATACATTTTATCAAGCTAGAAACTGACCATCTCTGAATATCCTTTTACTCTCCTTTAACCTCAAAACTGGATAGCCCAAATCTGCAATTTTATTCTCATCCTTACATGGTCATATTTATAAATGTAAAGCTTCACTTTGAATGTTAACTTTTACTGTTACCTTGTCATATAGTTACCACGTTATAAATATGTTTCCAATCAAACTCAAATTGCATGCATATTATTGTAAAAGGGATACAAAACTATAACAGAAATGTCTTTATACAAAAGATCCACAAGCCCAGGACGCCCCTTAGACTTTTGGGAGTGGCGGATAAATAAATATAATAAAGTATGCGCAATAAAAATGAACTTATGGAACAACATTGGCATCAACCGTATTTGTCCTATTCAACACTCCTAATGTAAGGCCTTGGATCAAATACACTTACTGGAACACCTTCACTTCAGCCAAGCTCCCGGTCTTTTCTAACTCCTTACCAAGAAAACTGAAGCCATGAGACTCTCAATACCCCTGCCCCCATCTGATCCAGGGGAGATGCCTTGTCTTGAATGGGTAGCTGTCCTGTGTCCATCCCCAGCAAACTGGGGTGAGGAAGGGTGAGACTAGTGCGAGCATGCCCATAGCGCAAGGTAGGTCGAGCCCTGTGTGAAGAAGCTCACCCTATGTGCTAGACTGGGCAAGCCTTGTGCCTATCGCCTCCTCTGCCCAAACCCACACTGAGGGTGACCCTCTGGTCTGTGTGCTGACACACCACCTTACCCAAGATCACTCAAGCATGCACACCAGTAGTTAGTAGTAGGTTGTGTATTGCCATGGTGGATAAATAGAGGTTCCTTTATATGGCCACCCAACACAGATCGGATTGTATAGTGGTCATCACTGTTGCTTTGTATGTGAAAGATCTGGGGTTCGAGACTTGGCCATGTCAACTTTCCCACCATTTTATTTTCAATTTTCAATTTTTATGAAGAAAATATGGTGGGTAAGTTGACATGGCCTAGTCACGGACTCTGGACCTCTGGGGTACAAGGCGACAGTGCTTTCCACTATACTACAATATGGGTATGAGGTGGTGATTATAAGTAACTGATATATATTGCACATTGGCCAACCCTACACCTTGTGCAAGCCCTTACCCACCTCTCACCCAAGTTCCCCCACCACCAGCTAGTCACACTACCTGACCCCTTGCGCTAGGCACAAAAGTGGTTCGTCCTAGCTGGCACTAGCATGCCCTAGCCTCACCCCAGTTTGCTGGTTTTCTTCCCCATGACCATAATGATATTATTGCCATATTCACATAATGTTTTTCCTCCTCAATTGTAGGTGCTACTGTGTCTATGTATACAATTTCACCACTTCACAGAACGCCCAACTTATGAAAGACTGTTGCCTGTTAAATCATAATTATGCTATGTATGATGAATGTACCATGGTCTGCCAGATTTGGGTCCAGATGAGCTTGCAAAGATTAGGCTCCAGAGGACAAGATCTAAGTAGGGCCATGTTCTCTATCAAATAAACCAGAAAATAGATAGCTGATTAATTTCACATTTTGTAACATTCCTCTATAACGGATTATTATACATGGTTTTAAGGTTGCTATTGCTTCAGCCTTTGTTGATGTTGCTTTCCCATTTCCTCCAGTCATTCTTAATCATTATCCATCTCACATGGACATAAAGGCCTCTGACTAGAACGATCCCCAAGGCATTGTGATTTATATGAAGGGAAGACATGAGAACCAAAACGGAAAACATAGTGCTAGTGCATAATTTTGCTGCGTCACTCTCAATAGCTTTGTATCTGGCAGATCCCCTGATTATAAAGCCTCCAGAGGACTTATAATATGTTCATTAAGGATTGATACACTGGCATGAGTCCTTAAGCATGGTAATGGCCATCTATATGTTAGTGGGGTCCCTGGAGGAGAAAGGACCCTCCAAGGTTAAACAAAAGGTTTGAAGTTGAAGTCATATGCTTTCAAATGAGGTATAACAGTAGTTGATAACCCTTTTAGTCTTTGAGCAATTGCTTCATGAGTACCAGTTGATGTTACCCTACCACAACAGGCAATACCATTGTTTGAATTATATTCCACACTTAATGAGCATAATTAGGTAAAATTAAAATTCATAACTGGCAAACCTTTTCAAACATTTGGTCATTGGATAGAGAATGCTCATGTTGTATCTAGATGCAATGACATGTCATTTCAGTGGATTCAGGCATAACAAGCAGAACTCTCAAACTTGGGAAAGTAGTAACTGAAGACCTAGAACTCAGAGGGGAATCACTAATTAAATATCTGTTTCAGAGACTATCAGAGATGTTTAGTAATATTGATTTTCTTAGAAGACCAACTTAAATCATAATTGAGAAGCCCTCCCTATAGGCAGCCTTTATCTATAATTATGAAAAGGTGTCCTATTATGATGAGAAACTTGGAAAGTTGCTGCTGTGCAAATACGTAAGAAAACCTTGCATTTCTTTCTATGAGAACAATCCTCTAGCTGTTGCGTATAGAATTCCCAAATTGGGAATGCATAGAATTCCAAAATGGGAAAGAAACAGTCCTATAGTCTAGTATGCACAGGCCACTGCCATGCTTCTATGAAGATGTGCATCACTCACTTAGTGGGTATCACACATATTTCAGAAGGCTGGCGTTTACAGATTTGTTGAAAAATCTTTTGAAATCTACTCACATGTTTTGCAAACAACAAATCGGTAAAGCTATTGTCTTGTACCGGGTACTTGCCTTGATTTACATAGATGTCTATATAGTATATGCTATATTAACCCACACAAACTAAGACGCTTTGTAAATTGAGTCTACCTGAATACCAATTTAAATTTGCATTGATCCTTTGACGAAGATTGGAAAATGATGTCTTGGAGTTGACAAGGGCAACAATTACCTTATAATGTGAAAACATCTAGGGTAAGGACACTTACTTTAGGTGTAATCTAAAATTATGATAAAGGGTACAGCGACATATTATGTAACTAGGGTGCAATTATTGGAGTTATTTGGGATGCAAAAGGTGCTTTCTGAATTGGAGGAATCTGATATAATTACAAAAATATGAAATATCTTTAGATGCCCATGTCTTCTAAATCCAGGGAATGAATATACAAACCAATACAGCACAATAGGGATAGGGACTTATTGTTCAATTGTGTCCTAGTGCATTCCTACATCACTCATATGAAGAGTGTGGATACAAAACGATAATCTCCATCCCAGAATTGAAGCATATGGTGCTTTTTGTAAGAAACTTAAGTGGTGTATCCCAAGTGACCATCTGTGTTGTAAATATTTCATATATTTCCTATCAATATTATATTGATACAACTTTACTGCCCTCTGCCACCCGTGATGCAAATCAAAAAAACTATATAGATTTTACAGAAGTTGCCACCTTATATACATATATTATGTATGTGTGAATCAACGAAAACAAACATATATATATTTATAACCCTACTGTTAGAATGTGCAGTATCCATGGAAAACACACATTCACCACCTTGTGTCTTTTGACAGATTCATATAAAGTGACTGTAAGGGATTTGCCTCAGAGATTTAATGTCTAACTGTACTAATTAAATCAGTACCACAATGATTGACTTTGAATTTGAATTTTATTGTGTAATTGTTTCATCTTCATGAAGGATGCAAAAGCTACTCGTTATTTCTCTGTCAGGAATCTGCAATTGACATTTAATATGGCCTGCCTTGGATTCAGAAATTATACTTTTCAAAATTATGGGGGAAAAAGCATACATCATCCTGCCTCTTAGATGATAAAGAAAAATATAGTGAGCTAAATAATATTTATCAAGGTTTGGTCAAAATCCTTACAAAATACATCCATACGAAAAAGAAATACAGTAATAGTATAAACGCTTAGGCTGGCTGGGGTCAATGTTCACTCTGTAGTATAGGGGTGGCATGACAGACAAATAATTATGTATAAGGAACTAACCGGCACTAAGTGAAAGGACAGTTGCAGACCCTGTCCAATATTTATTCATGCCTATTGACACCTTCCCATGATAGCTTTAAAATAGTATGACATTTGCTGATATTAAAGAGCATTGTCAAGACTGTACTTGCGTCTGCAGACATGACGATAGACCCACAGGGCTCTGAATAAGTTAGGTATTTTATGTGTGTGTTCTCCATTGTATATTACGTACGTGTTTGTGTAGACCTTTGCTGCACCTTAAAAGTGATAAACATGCTAGAGGAAATCACTGAAACAAAGGACGCTGGTTTAAATAGACAGAGGTCAGTCCTATTTGCCATATCAGAGATTTATTTAAAATGAGAAAGGTATAAAACATCACTTTTAAAACAAGACCGGTCACAAAATATGTAATTGGATTCTGAAACCATCATTTACAACATACAAAGGAGCATCATTCTACTTGTTCAATGGACATGAATGTAGCTTTAAGCGTTCATGGTAGTGTATAATGTTTCAATTTCCAATCTCTGAACTTGCATGTAAGCCAACCTCCAAATACCTCATTTTGGCAGTACAGCTGATTTCCTTTCCTTGTATGGGCTTTTCTGGAATTACATCTGTGACCTTCAAATAAGGTTTGACGTAAAGTCAGATATATGTAGATATTTGATTAACTGATATCTGAAATAAACGTTATCATTTTAGAGGCTGACCATCTCTGATTACTGTAAAATTATAATAGAACATATAGAATCTGCCTTTAAAGCTACTTATTAAACTGATAAATAACACATTGTTATTAAACTGGTTTATAGTGTATGTAGCAATGCAGTACAACTGGGTAGAGGGTATAAATACAAGCCTCGTCGTAAATCATCCTTACATGGTTATATCAAATTATTCAAAGCATAAGGCAAACATTTAGTGTTACTCTATTATAGGTACCAGGATATGTGTTTCCGATCAAACTCAAATGGCATTCAAGCTATTATGGTAAAAGGGAGACACAACATTGACGATTGATTAAGGAAATCCAAAATGTCCACAAGCCCAGAGTGGCCTTTAGATTCTAAGGAGTAGGGAATAAATAACTTCAATGGATGTTAAATAAGAATTAAGCTTGTGGAACAACGTTGGTATCCATCATATTTGTCCTATTCAATACTCCTAATATAAAGCCTTGGATAAAAAAAAGTACACTTTCTGGAACACCTCCACATGAGCCAAGCCCCTGGTATTTTCTTACTCCTCCCTACATTTTGTAACAATAATCTATGACTGATGATTATACATGGTTGTAATGTTGCTATTGTTCTAGCCTTTACTTTCCCATTTCCTCCAGTCATTCTTAATCATTATTCATTCTAGATGGACATAAAGGTTTCTGACTGGAGGAATCCCTGAAGCATTATGATGTATACTAAGGGAAGACATGGGAACCAAAATGGAAAACATAGTGCTAGTGCTACATTTTGCTGTGTCACTCTCAATAGCTTTGTATTAGGCAGATCCCCTGATGATAATTAAAGCCTCCAGAGTACTTATATTTTCACTAATATACTGGACTATGTACTTAGTCATGGTAATGAGCAGCAATATGCTAGATGGGTCCCTGGATAAAGCAGTTGTCTTTTTGGTAGGTGACTCAGTATACCTACATATCATTTATAATCTAGACAAAACTTATTTCCTCAACGTGAAGAAAGTAGAAATATTGTTTGAGTATTACAAACAATCATACAAATAAAGAAAAGTATTATATTTATATAATAGACACAACTAGAACAACAGAACATTACATTTTAATAGGCTTTTATTAACCATTATTTAACAAGGATCACAACGTTTCAACCCTAGTGGGCCTTCATCAGGTGAAATAAAGAAAACATCTTGAAGCACCATCCAGTCGATTGAGGGTCAATAAGATAAACTTTCAGAATGGTTGGGAGGATGCAGCATTCAATTAGCCAAGCGGGATACCTTTTCTCATAATATAATAATGACATTTAACCTTTGTGACATATTTTGGGAGAAGGGGCCTTAGTGTACCCTGCACTAAGGTCCCCTTTCGCAGATCGATCAGCCTATAAATATAAGTAGTATATGGAGGATATGGTGGCATTGAGCGGATATGCATATGGCAGTAGATCAGCCTCTTATCATCCACTCCATTGGACGGCCCCACCAGACTATGTCATTGTACAGAAAGGGTCATTATTTGATAATGAGGGAGTGGGTTTCAGATTAGGGTTGCATCTATATCGACTAATGAAATGCTAGCACACTACCATGGGTTAAAGTAGGTCGGGGTGGTAGTAGGAGAGATTTGGGCACTGATGTAAAGATCAGCAACCCCCCCCCCCCCTTTAATAATGACCGCTCTCTAATTCACAGTCTAGACAGAAGCGATTGTGGATCCAGCTTGGGATCAGATGACAGCGATCCTCATCCTGTCAATGGGACATGGCTGACTAGTCAGTGGACAGCTGCACCCTGTAATGCAGTATATTGATTTTCTGTCAGGGTCTCTATTACCTAATTATAGCCTAGAAACTCTCTTGTATTATCACAAAACCTTATATAATTATAGGTGTCATACCCCCTCCCGCAACTGGTTTAATTTGGTAGTGTCTAGATGGGACAATTGGAGAAAAAGTACAATAGAATATTACCATGCTGCTGGAGAGTGTTTTCCCCATTGGACCATTAATAATTAATTATGGAACCAATAAGGGGCAACGTACGGAAGACGTATGGAATTCCGTATTGGGAAGAGGAAAACAGAACCCCGCTTTGGGGCGTCCATATGCAACTATTAGGCACTAGCGAGATACTGGTGAGTTGTATTGTATGTATCGGAACGGGACTATAGTTAAGTACTGTTTATTACTCAATCGACCTGCAGCCAATCAGAGGCCTCCCTTTTGGCGGGAAATTCAAAAGCAGCCAATGAGAGGCCTCCCTTTTGGCGGGAAATTCAAATAGGTCACGTGACCGGAAGTGACCTACTTCCGGTCACGTGACCTTTGGGCGGGAAATTCAAATAGGTCACGTGACCGGAAGTGACCTACTTAAGAGGGTCACGTGACCACCATGTTGGCGGGAAATTCAAATAGGTCACGTGACTGGAAGTGACCTACTTAAGGGGGTCACGTGACTACTAGGTTGGCGTGAATTTCAAAATAAGTCACTTGAGATTTTTATGGATAAATAAATTTAAAAAAAGAAAAAGCAAGCTGAAAGCTTGCTAAAAAATAATTTAAAAATGCTCTTTTTTTTTAGGGGGGGGAGGGGCACTCTGGGGGGCACTCTTTAAGATGCATGGGGGGGGAGGGGGGGAGGGGGGGAGGGGGGAGGGGAGGGGAAGGGTTTTTAAGAGTGAGACTCGCCTCTCTGCCCTCTCTTTTAGAGGGCAGAGAGGCGAGTCTACTGGTTCGTCTACTTACAATGAAATGTATCATGATTGCGTTTATGATGATGTGCATCATGATGTGACTATCTTACAACCCTATAAGAAATAAGCAAGGTCTCTCTCCTATACATGGGCGTACTTACACTGGCTATTTGTAAACTAATGAATGCGACTTCCTCGTTAAAATCAGTATCTACAACTCTTTCAAGCCTAAGGCTTTTTTTTGAGTTTATTCTTTTGTTCAATTTTGGGCCCACCTCAAAAGAGGAATAGGCCCTCGCTTGCTCATCAGAGCCGGGGTGTAGAAGGCCCCTGCCCTGTCGGGTAGGTTCTGAGATAGATCGCCCTCTGGTACGTTTTGGTTGGTTTGGAGCTCTCAGTCGACTGTCTTATGCACCCGAAAAAAACCAGACTTTCGGTGTCTCATGATAAAACTGGTGCGTTATACTAAGTGCTGGATTACTTTCTCATTTTTTTATTGTTCTATCCGATGCTTATTTAATTTTTGCACTGATAAAAACGGCTAGCTTGTACAAACACGTGGTCTATTTAAGCGTTAAGTGTAGAAAATGAACAGAACAGTGCACAGAAAATAGAGCTACCGACTACATTTCGCCCAGTCACTCAGCGGAGAACAAAAGAACTACTGACGTAGTGTACCCGCTATTCCGACAGTTGGTGCCACCGTTCGAATCTTTATACTTTTCCCGCGTGCGACATGAAGCCCTGGGGTGGGTACTGGCTGTTTGGTTGTAGGTACCGAAACATAAAAAACTACAGCCAGCCCATGTCATGGTGAGACAGCTCTCTTATTCCCCCTTGAGTAGCGTCCGTAGGGCCTATGACAAAACCTAGTCCCGTACACTGAGCAGCTTCAGGTCTGAAGGCTCATACAGAAAAATGTGTGGGTGTGTGGGTGTGTGGGTGTGTGGGTTGCTTTACGCCTTAGTTAACAGCTATGGTCATTTCAAGGGCGGTGATGGTGATCGAATCTATGGCCCTTTTACCGAGACAAGGGTTTCTTTTACATCCCACACTACATAGGGGTGTGTGGGTGTGTGGGTCTGTGTGTGTCTGTTCGGTCTGTGTGTGCACGCGTCTTGCACTCCGGAACATGTTCAGACACGTTCGAACCTGCTCGGACGTGCCTGGACAGGTCTCACACGCCGACTGTGTCTGAACATGTTTTCACCTTATAGCTGCTGCCGATGCTGCTACCGCTGCTGCCGATGCTGCTGATGTTAGTAGTCGCGTCGACAAAGAATCGTCATTTGTCACACTTAAGCCTCTAGTTAAATGCGCGACGGGTAGTAAGGCTACCAACGCGACGACCAGATCGCGCTCTTGCTTAAAGTTGCACCTCAACTCAGTGCGCCTTTAACACCCGTCCCAAATAGGTAAAGTTCCTGACGCAGCACAGCACCTCCCACCAGTAGCCAATCAGCGCGCCGAACGCCGGACACACCCCCACCGTGTGAGCCTCTAAGTAGGTCACACGAACCATACTAAGATGCCGACAGGACTAATTGGTCCGTCCGCGATGGCTGCGAGAGATTGCTCGCCGTCTAAATTCACTGCCATGATTGGCAGAGGGGGGGGCTGATTACCCCTCGTCGGATGAATTGCGGCGGAACCACAATCAATTTTTTGCTGTTTTAGATAAAAAGAGATCCAGAGCTATCCGCTCGTCCAAGAATTATTTTTCTATCAGCCCGGGATCACCCCCAAATTCAGGCCTAAAGTCCAAAAACCCAAAAAAAATTTCCTATGGGATTTTAAGGTTGAAGCGTTTTTTGTGACCCCAAGGAGCAGCTCACGGGTTCGAACCCTGTAAACGCCTTGACGCGCTTTCGTCGCCTAAGGCGCCTGTGGCTAGACGTCTTGACTAAAACTTAGTGAGGGTTCGAACCCGGAACGTCTATATTAGCCGCCTAATTTCTACTAGCCCCGAAAACGAGAGTATCACATTTATATAGGTCACCCATGTTAGCCTTGGTTTAAGTGTGTGCAGAACCGTGTATTGTGCATTTATGCAGCATACAGATATGGAGACATGCTGCTACAGTGTCAAATTGATCGACATTGTATGTAACTGGACATGAAGAAGGATATTTTTACTTAGTTTTCTAAAAAAGAGGGTAGTTCTCGGTACTCCTCCAGCAGCAGTAGTAGGGGAGTCGGACAGGTACTTAACCCTATTTATAGGGGCGCTAAGGTAGGGAGTTTGATAAATTTTTGAAAAATGAGTTAAAAAATACATAGTGGTTCCATTAGTATAGATCTCTATGAGAGCTTTTCAGATCTGCTTAGATCCAGAAATATCATGGTGAATGCATCTGAACATATTTCCCATTTCTGTGATCTAGGCAGGAGAGGGGCACCTTCACAGCAGTTAGGGGTTCTGTAGCTCTGGCCCTAGGCACCCTTCTAACTCAGACAGAACAGGTTTACTTAAAATGGCTAGGGTCATTGTTGGGCAGAGGCACATACATCTGGATTTCACATACGTCTTCAAGAACACAATTACCAACATCCCCATGGTAACAAGTTTTAACAACTCATATTTATTTATTACATTTTGACATGAAGAATGTCACCATAATATTGTAGGCTACAGAAAACAGAGACTCTTATCTTTCTCCACTAATGACTCCATTCATGTTGACTGCCATGATATTGTGATTAAAATGAGGGGTTTGTGTTTTTTTATAGCTCAAGAAATGAGGTCAGGAGGGCTATTTTTATGCAATGCACCAGTGGGGGTGCTATTAGGAAGGGTGCATATTTGATCACAGAAACGGGCAGACTACAGCGGCAGCGCTATTTTGAACTCTCTAGAGGCTAAGGGTTTGAGATGAACGTGCCCCATGTCGCATGTCGATTTTTAAGAAATGACCATGTCACATGACACTAAGTGAAAAAGGCGTTGTCACTAGTGTCACTAAGGAGGAAAATGTAGGGGCACCGTAATCGATACAATCGGACTCTTGGGACCATAGACTACTAGGAATTTTTTTTTTTAATTTGACCACCCGCAAGGCCGGAATTTGAAGGAAGAGTTGAGGCGCCTACTTATACAGTAATTGAGAATTTTTTATTCATGTCACATGTCGATTTTTAAGAATGGTCTAATGACACAGATAGCGCTAAACTTAAAGACCTACTCCCCGCCCCCTTAGTCTTTCTATACTGAATCCGGGACTTGCCGGCGAGGCCGACAAAGGGCTGACCTAATGAGCTCACAGCTGGACTAGATACCCAATGTTTTGGATTGGAGAAATCATCAGAGCAATAAAAGCGTGGTGAGGCTGGTGTTATTTTCAAGGGTGGCCCCTGTGAGTTGTAAAATTGGTGCTAAATGTGGTAACCAAGAGGATGCTAAGTTTATTGATATTGTCCGTTAATGATACTTAAGGTGGGTGTTGTCTAAAGTTTTAATTGATATTACCAATGTGGCCAATAATGACTTCACAGTTGGGGCCTTCGCCCGCAGGTCCCAGATTCAGGGTATTCTTTGTTTATTGTGTGGCCCCTAAAGAGGGGCCGACTAACTCCTTAGAGTTAGTTAGATGCTGCCGCTGTGCTATGCAACATCAGCGTAATTAATTACGCCTCATGTTGGGCAGCATGGATCACTTGATGGGTGATACCTCAAAGCACAAACACGGCAGAGCCGTGTGTGGCATGCGAGGACCAGTGGGTCAGGGGTGATCCGTTGCAGACAGAATGCCGATCCGTGTGAGGTTCTGACTTTCTATAGCTTTTTATAAAGCCTTAGATATGGTGTGGTATTTTTCATCTCGCTATAGTTTAGTTGGTATTTAAGGAAACCGCCTCATTTCTATCAGAAATACACAATATTGAATTGTTTTTATATTTTAATATATTAGAAGCGCGCTTTGTTGCCTATATAGCTCATTATGCGTTGAAATGCTCGCGAGCATCGTAGGAATGTACAAAACCCCTATTGTGGCGCCATCTGACGAAAGAGCGGGGAACTATACTAGCGCGTTCGTTATTCACATCTTTGACGGGGACTTGGTTGGTTGTTGGGCTGCTTTACGCTCTAATTAACAGCTGAGGTCATTTCAAGGGGGGTGATGGTGATCGAATCTATGGATGACTGAAGGTGGAAAGCACACCCCTACACTTTTACCGAGGCAATGGAGCTGCTCAAAGGGTGTGGCGAGCTAGACTGGAGGATGTAATAACTAGGCGGCAGAGGGGACAAAAAGACAATCTCGTAGTAGTAGGTCTACTTGGATCTTGAGTAGCCGCCCTTGTGGTTATAATTACCTAGACTAGTTGGCTCTGCCAGCCTGGTCAAGTGAAAATTGGTAAGGAGACTATGAACTAAGCTAAGCTCGGATTTTAAAATGGTCTATAAAAGTATAATAAAACTATAGCGCACCCTCTTAGATTTGATGATAAGACACAGCCTACTAGGTATACGCATTTGTACAAGGGTATCATTGTGTATAAAATGCTCTTTTGGTACATCATCCCGACTCTACACGAGCACCATTTTCAACGACAGATAGTGCTGTAGTGAATTTCCCATCTCAAGGCGAGCCCCGCTAATTATGGAGACCCTGGAGTAGGATTAACATTATATCCCAATGTCTGTGGTGGTCATTTATGACATGCAGACTGCACCCTGGAGGTGATAGATCTGACCACAGGCCCGCAATATGGGGCTCCCCTCTGAGAGTATCAAGGTTTGCGTATAGTCTCCTGCAGTTTAAATCTGTTACCTCCCCCTTTGTCGGCCTCGCCAAAATCCTGGGAGATTCACTTTAAACCTAAGGCTTACCCTTTTTTATTCTTTGTTTATTGTGTGGCCCCTAAAGAGGGGCCGCGGTGTTGATTAATTACACCACATGTTAAGCAACATAAGATCAAACCTCCCTCAAAAGCGTCAAGGCTCAAAGTCCTGTTGGACAGGAGCCCTGTGTGGCATTCGAGGACGAATGGTTGAGTGATCCATTGCAGATGCCGTTCCGTGAGAAGTTCTGACTTTATATAGCTTTTATATCGCTTTAGTTATGGTGTAGTATTTTCAATCTCGCTATAGTTTAGTTGATATTTCAAAGAATCTGCCTCATTCTATCAGAAATACACAACGTTGACATGTTTCTTATATTCAATATATTAGAAGTGTGCTTTGTTGCTTATTATAGGTCATTATGCGTTTAAAATGTTCGCGAGTATCGTGGAAATGTACAAAAACCCTATTGTGGCGCCATCTGACGAAAAGAGCGGAGAACTATACTAGAGCATGTAATCGCCAGACCAGCAGGCGGCAGCAGAGTGGTCAAAAGACAATCTCGTAGTAGTAGGTCCACTTGGATGTTGAGTAGCCGCCCTTGTGGTTGTAATTACCTAGACTAGTTGACCCTGCCGGCCTGGTCAAGTGAAATTAGTAAGGAGACCGCCCATTAACGTGCTCCACAGTCTTTAGACAGTTAAGCCTATAGTCAAGACCGGAGAATTTGGCGAGACGCCCCTCTGGGAGGTCATAATCCTCAATGTTAGGTGTTAGCTCATTAACATCAGATACCATATTAACAACCCATTTAAAATGGTCATTTTAAGAGCAACTCACCCTATTCTGACAAAATCCTATTAGCAGGTAACCTCTGTATAATCCATACTGCAAACATCTGCTACTTCGAGCGTCTGCCTCGTGACTGATAGTGTGCAACAAGACGAAGTGGGCAGAGATAAAAAAAATTGAGGCTCTTTATATAGCCGAGAGAGCGGCTAATCTGGATGGTCTAAGCTTGTTTTCACCTAGAGCCCCACCCTCTTCCAGAGAGGAATCAAATCGCTTTTCACCTGAACCCTTCCACCCCTAATCCCTCAGCATGAAAAGAGAGATAACGAGTGTAACGTGCGCTACATGTATATGGGATTATAGCTGGTGAAGAGATAAAGCCGGGTCACCTGCGTATACAAAGACTACAGGGGGTGATTAACGACAGGTGTGACGCGCCAGCCCGTGGACGGATTATCTTTTAAGCTGACGCTTATTCAACTAGCCAGCCGACGTCCGCGCCACTCACTGCGGCAAGAGGAGGTGCTTTTGTTTTACACTTGAGCCGCTTACCACATAGAGCTCCACCCTCTTCCAGAGAGGAATCAAATTGCTTTTCACCTGGACCCCTTCCACCCCTAATCCATCAGCATGAAAAGACAGATAACAAGTGTAACGTGCGCTACATGTATATGGGATTATAGCTGGTGAAGAGATAAAGCCAGGTCAACTGTGTATACAAAGTCTACAGGGGGTGATTAACGACAGGTGTGACGCGCCAGCCCGTGGACGGATTATCTTCTAAGCTGACGCTTATTCAACTAGCCAGCCGCCGTCCGCTCCACTCACCGCGGCAAGAGGAGGTGCTTTTTGTTTTACACTTAAGTCGCTTACCACATGGACTCGTCTCTACCTCACAGACAGACACATGCCCCCTGTAGCTTTTTTTGTATACACACTCTAATCTCATAACCTCCTGATCCGTTATACAGGTAACGGGTATTCTCTTTTAAATAGCTGCCAGTCAGCCTGCGGCAGCTGAAAACGACGGTAAGTAGCTTAGCTCTAGAAGCAAGAAGACGTATATAAGGAGGCTGACACGTGTATAGGCGCCTTATAAGTCGGCAAGGGGTAAATACTAGTGAAAAAGGAAGGCAGGTGTGCAGGTAGCTTTCTAACGGTGCACCTTATTCACACGTTATTCCCTTCTAGTAGAAGACTTTTATCAGTGTTATCAGCAGATGGCAGGAGGTGGGGGCCGTGGCCCCGGGGCCCGGGGCCCTGCGGGGACATGACAAATCCTTCTAAACTTGATAACTTAGCTATATTGTAGTTTGCAGGCCAATAGGTGCTATCCGGCTCCACCATACCAACCTAACAGGTTGGTACATTCCTGGATGGACAGCATAAGAGACAAGATAATACATGTACGCAGCCCTGCAAAATCTCCTTTATCCCAGTAACTATAGGGCTGGTGAACTGCACTTTCCGCACCATTCTGCCCGAGCTGCTTACCAGCCTCATCACCTCCCTCGGAAGCTGGCCACTGCTTAGAATAATACATTCTGGCTACGGACCCCCTGTCTATGTTACAAATATTAAGGATATAATATTCAGATGGGGAGTGGGGGTTAATAGGGCTGTTGGTCGGCCTATCAGGATGTGTTTTTACACAATAAAATAGCTGCTGTGATGCCATCAGACTGCCATCATCCCGGGCCCATGAATGTGATATTGGTGGATATAGGGGGGAGGGTTAAAATAAAAAACAGGCCATCAGTAGGGGGGGTCAAAACTAGATACGGTCCTTTTAAAAAGTTGCGTCTTCTTTTTTTTGGGGGGGGGGGGGGGGGGTGGGGGGGGGAGTAAGGGGAGGTGAAGAAATCTGAACATAATTTGGGAGGATCAAGATTCTTTTTGGTTAATTGGTGGTTTGTTCAGAAAAGAAATTGCCCCCAACCCCATAAAGGATTCGGCCCTGAATAACTCCTTCTCTGTCAAGTAAGGGGCATATTACGCACTCCAACTGTACGGTTACAGTCTGGGGGTTTACTTATAGGCCTAGATATATACCTACACTGGACCTTATAGCGCTGCTAACTGGAATGGATTTGTTCCAGCAACCACTGTATGTACACCGAGACAGGCGGTCATATCCGTCTCTGGTTCTGCCATTTAGCTCGTTCCATTCAAGCTATAGTGTGTGGGTATTTGGTCACTGTGCCTCTACATGGTCGGGTTACCACGTCACTTTTTAGGAGAGATATGGCGCGTCACCGCATCATTTTTAAGGATGGCGTTCACTGCGTCACTCTTTAGGAGTGACAGCGTGTCACTCTCTCACTTTTTATGCATGCATATATATATATATATAATATATATATATATATATATATATATATATAAATATGTATATATATATATATATATATATATTATAACGTCATACAACGTTATACAAGGTTACTCTAAGGCTTCTTACTATGGCATAATGTTATATATAGTAAATAACGTTTTTTTTGTTACCTTGGATATCTCTAGTCCCCAGGACTATGCTGGCTATCATGGCCTACTGTAGTGCAGCCAGCAACAACCACGGCAGTGCCGGCGCCCGACTTAGATTTACAACCCGTAACTAGGCTTACTGTAGATGTTAGTAAGGGGACCTGGGGGATTAAAGGTTTCTCAACAATTGCCCCCCCCCCCCAAAAAAAAAAGCCCCAGCGACCAGTAAGGTACGCCTGCACGGGCCCCACGAACTGTAGCTGCACTGAAAACCCAATAGGGCTGACAAGTGATCAGTGGTGACGACCTTTGGGCACTCACCGTGCTGGTGTTGTGGGGGAGTACCCCCTCGTCACTAAGGTTGTCATAAGTGACGAACCAAAGTCGTCAAATTGATTACATTTTTGACCTAATTAGAGAAGAATCTGTATGATCAGGGTGACGACCCTAGGTAATCACTTTTGATTAGGTTATGGATTTATGCCCTAATATATAATAGCCTTCTATGGTCTAACACAGTAATTCATCTTTGAATTATGACCAAACTTTTAAATCCAATTATGGTAAATTATATACTGAACATCATCCTTGTTACTTAGGCTCAATGCACTGTTTGTAATTGATATTAACATAGCAATAGATTAGAAAGGTTCATAGAGAATACAATCAGTGTATAGTAAGGACCCCTAGTGGCTGAAATCGGGCATGTTTATGTAGTCAATATGATTAATTTGGGTCGTCATCAATGCATGACGACCCCAAAGTCGTCTGCAGTAACGACCTTCCCATAGGGCTGCATTTTCAGTGTGACTGTGTGATCCGTAAAGAGCCAGTGCCCTCCCCAAAACTGCCATCCCACTTTCACACGGTCTGAGGCGGCGCGGTCCACACGGTCTGTCTGTACACGGCCCTCAGCACATGGCGAGGAACTGGGGTTCACGAGAGTGTCCGTCAATATGGAAAAATGCAATAAATAGGCTAAAGGTTGTCGAAAGTCCAGCCACACACCCGTATCAGAACCCTCTCCCCCCGCTCCCCAGTATTTTGTCCAGAAACTATACCCTTGCCAGCTGCACACCCATGTGAAGGCCAACAATATATTGTGAAGTGTAGCCCCAGGTATGGTATATTGATGGGAAAACAATGCAACAAGTTTGGCAGTAGTTCTGAATGAGCACACAGGCCCCAGACAGGATGTTGGTGTCCTGGGGACTACGGCCGCAGGCCCTCGGGGGAAACTGTATCAACTCCTGTCATCTCTGTGCACTGAGTAGATTTGCACAATTTTGATATATGGCATTTCATGATCAAGTGAAAAACGATTAAACAAATATTATTGTTTATGAGCTCTTATTGTAAAAAAGGCCTGTGAGTGAGTGAGTGAGTGAGTGAGTGAGTGAGTGAGTGAGTGAGTGAGTGAGTGAGTGAGTGAGTGAGTGAGTGAGTGAGTGAGTGAGTGAGTGAGTGAGTGAGTGAGTGAGTGAGTGAGTGAGTGAGTGAGTGAGTGAGTGAGTGAGTGAGTGAGTGAGTGAGTGAGTGAGTGAGTGAGTGAGTGAGTGAGTGAGTGAGTGAGAACTGTCACTCAGAGTTGTGGCGACTTTTTCTCTGAAGTAGGGGTTGGCAGCTGTCATCATAAATGGGCCTTTGTAAATATTCCAATTAGAGCCAAAGTTTCGACTTTCAACATTCCTTCCCTCTCCCATTCACCATGTTCACATTAACTTTCCCTACCCTATATCTCTATCAATTTCATTCTTTCATCCACACAGCATTGAGACATACTATATTGGGGCATACATTATAGTGTGGTATAGTGGCTTTTCGTCTTGAGCCTAACAATACATGTACTGCCACCTGATGTTAGGCCTAGAACTATTGCATTTTTGTCGTGGTTAAATGCATTGTGTCAAAACTTTGTACTGTTTACTTTACATTCCTCCATCAATGACAAAGCTTTCAAAGTCAGTACTCGTACAAAGTATCCTCAACAGTGAAATGGCTGAAGTTTAGTTATTAGGTACTAGAGTATTAAACTGTACCTAACTTTCTACACTTGTAATACACTTGTGTATCTTTCTCTATATGCACACGACCAAATTAGATGTTGAATACTTTAAGATCAGTACGTGGCATATTGCATATATATATATATATATATATATATATATATATATATATATATATATATATATATATATATGGAATCTACTGTACTAATGTACAGCCGACGGTAGATCATTCTGTGGTCATTGGGGTCTTGCTATGTCCAAGGCCTAGTATATACAGAGGGTTTGTCTTATAAACTGCTAGTATTATACCAGCTCATCCCCAAACCGGCAAATATGTAAGTTAATATGGCCAGCCAAGTGTCTAGAGATATGCATAGGACCTCCATTGGCCCTATAAACAGCCAGCCTAGTATGGTAATACTTGGCTGGCCTGCTAGCTAGAATGCTTAGTGTAAAATTGATTATCAAAATCTGCAGGAAGATATTCACACATTTTCATGCTTGTGATGCGAACATATTAAAGTTCTAGGGTGTAAATCTATAGAGTCTCTAGTATCCATGCCCAGAACAATGAGCAAGCAATAGGTATTACAAGAAAGTTGACTTTGATCAGGTATCGTTGGGTATATGATGCAGAACCATGATGTGTATCAAAAACGTGATGTGTATCAACTACACATCACGGCAGACCATACAAACATGATGTGTATCAAAAGAATGTGGTGTGTAGTAACTAACGTGATGTGCAGTAACCCAAGGCAACTTGCAGTAAGGCACCTCCAACCGCTAGCTGTATCAATTAATGCTGTCTGTATTAAACAAAAGTATGTTTATCATGCTGGTTACGTTGACTATGACTATGTAGGCGGTTTTACTGTATAGTAAGGGGAGGAGTATGGTACGGTCTAAAAGAAGTGTGTTTACACTCTTTTTTAGCAGCAACTTTCAACACACTTATTTTTAACACACTTTCCAAAGGTTTGTTGATCTCAAAAGTGTGTTGAGAAATAGTGTGTTAGGCCTACTCTTTAAATGCATGGTCCCGTAACACATAATATTTTAGAGTGACCATTTTTACAAAAGTTTTTTGCAATCTTTGACACTTTTTTGGGGCGGTAAAATTGGTATTTCTGACTTTTTCTTTTGCCTTTTTGGGGGTTGGTAAAATTTCTCTGAAGGGTTTGAAGTCTACCCTCCTACCCAGTCAAGGGGTGGAATCTTTAACCCCACCCCGTAATCACATGTTGATTTTTAGAAATACCCTATGCCTGTCACTTAGATTTTCCCTCATGTCACTAGGCTCCATATCGATTGTTAGAAATGGCCTCCAACCCCATAGGTTTTGATACAGATAACGTTAGTGTATTGCCAAGTTCACTTGATACAGATAATGGCATATTGATACACATAACTTGATAGAGATAACATATTTATTATACACATCACGTTTGCACGGTCAGACTTGATGTGTAGTTGATACACATCACGTCATTGATACACATCACAGTTTTACAGCCGGCCACCTGCGCAAAAATATTCACCAGGGGGCAGGGTGTGCCAGCTGCTACAATTCCGTGAGGTGGCGTCACGCTAGCCTCTGACCCGGCCCAGCTCCACTTACCCTGTTTAATTTCTGTCATCAAAAACCTTGCTAAAACAGGGCTGAGTAATTGTGTCTGTTTGTCAAATGGGAGTGGGGTGTGGGTTTGTGGTGTGTGGGTGTGTGTGTGGGGGGGGGGGAGGAAAAGCATAGGATCATATATTTAAATATGATTTGTGACAATGTGTAGGCCTATAGTTTAGGGGCCATCTGTATGGCGATATGTTGATGCTAACCACATCTGCAAGACACTGATCGTCAATACTTTTGCTTTCAGTAGAGTTCAGCATGAAATTAGAAACCTAATTCTGTGAGTACAGTAAAGATCGTCAGATATCATGCTCGTGGGCATTGTAAGTCAAAAGACTTTGGGACTGCAGCAAGTCTACTTCACAGCCAGGGACCGTGAGAAAGGTGCCAGGGTCTGGCCGGTCAGGCTGTTGCTGCATTGCTGTGACGCTGTGTGGCCGTGCCGCCACTTCTGGTATCCTAGCAACAGTGCGTATTTTAGTGTCCCCCTCCCTTAACCATTTAATAGTAGCATAATGCCTCAGCAACTTCTCAAGGTGACATGTTCATTTGTCAGCATGGTCAGCATGATACATACTACTTGATGTCCCTTTAGGAGTGTATGATTTGTAGTCTGCAGGATGTATGGGTGCAGTAGGCCTACTGACGAGTTACTTACTAGTACATGTACTATATTCATGCATTATGAAGACTAACGTATTGTAGCACTGGTACACGGAATTCAGGCACTTAGATTTTAGGCACCCTGCCTTAAGGCACCCTGATTACCGGCCCCCGGCCTTCAAACCCTCCACATTTCAAGCCCCTGGTCTTTTGGCATAGGTCCATACCCTTTCATAAGTTCGTTTCAGTGCCTCTAAGGGCAGAGTCATTAGTTACTAGCTGGGGGGTGGGTTTGGTGGATTTTCTCAAAACAGGATTTTTTTTCTCGACCCCCCATCAATAAGGCAAAGATCATCTCGACCCCCCCCCAACTACCTTCAAATGTGTTCTCTAAATGACTACCCCCCCCCCCCCCCAAAAAAAAAAGGATTCTCCTGTGGAATCATCATATCTTATCATGACCCCCCTCCCTCAGCATGCAGGCTTTTCCCGTTTTGCCCCCCCCCCCCCCACCGAGGGCCTGTTTTTCTATTGTGAGTCCCCCCCCCCCCCAGACATGACATTGTTGTTGGCGTATGGCATAGGTATACACGTATGGCAGGTAGATGTAAGGGGGATGATTGGACTTGAGAGAGGGGGTGGGGGAGGTTGGACGGGCGTGAGAGAAGGAATTGGACGCGAGAGAGGTGGTTGGATGTGAGGAATTTAAATGAGAGAGTGGTTTTGAACATGTAAAATGGACATGAGAGTGGTGCCTACAGGCAGGGAGCTCAAGATCTGGAGGTCCTGTGTTCCGTGAACTGGATTCAGGGCAACAGTCAGAAGGGTCTGTATTTCAGATACCGGAGCACACGGCCGCAGCACTAGCCCAATACCGATTTCAAAAGGTTTACCCTTTAAAGGCCACATAGTGTTTTGTTGCAACATGTCTATAGTCATTTAGATTTATAAATGAGACTGGGGCGCATATGGATTTTAAGAAGAGACCATGTCACATGCATAGCACTAAGGAGTCATTATTGTCACTAAGAGATTACACACAACCTGGTGGATTTTGCTACATGATAGCCTACTAAAAATCAATAAGTCATTACTCAGAATCAGAGTTTTGGATGATTTTCTCGGGAAGATGCAGAAGTGACCAATTTCATCCTTTATTATAGGGGCTTGGACCTTCTCTTTAGCAAAAAAGCCTGCGTGTTACTATAGTTCAAAGGGGGGCATGGGCAAAAATTATTCGCCGACTTCGACGAGGGGGGGCATGAAACGTTCCATGCGCTCTTGAGGGGGGGGCGTAGAAAAATTTCGCCCCTTCATGCAAAAACTCACCACCCCCTCTGTAAATAATAAATTGATGAATGAACACTCCCTTAACGCACATGGCCCGACATGGTGGGATCCAAACTCAATGAAAAACTATTATATATCCAGGCAGTGGCATAGGAAAAGAGAGCCCCACCCCCCCCCCCCAATGACAGAGGAGGGGGCCCGGGAGGGAGGGAGAGAGGGAGGGAGGGGAGGAGAAGGAAGGAGAGGGAGGGGAGATGATAGGAAAGCAGGAATGAGGGAGTATTCAACTGTTAAGTAGTTATCAAATGTAGAAGGATTTGTCATGTCCCCGCAGGGCCCCGGGCCCCGGGGCCACGGCCCCCACCTCCTGTCACCAGCTGATAACACTGATAAAAGTCTTCTACTAGAAGGGAATAACGTGTGAATAAGGTGCACCGACACGTGTGTGCACTAAGCTGCTTAAGTCTAAACCCACCTGCAGTAGTCAAGTAGCATGTGAAAACTTACTTAACAGATCACTTAATTGAGTAGAGACTCTGTACTGAGAGAGTCTTTTCAGCCGTTTAAGAGGATTATCTAGGACAGGGTACATAAGGAGTGAAACGCCGCTCTCACCCATCACACTTTCTCGACCCGCCCTTCATCATCGTAGCATCGTCCACTCCACGCTCGCTCAGCATGTTATGAGGGTTATTTCTACCTTTACAGCTTCTTTTCTTATCGAAGTGTCGACGCTACAGAGCATCGAAACTCTCCAAATGAGTCCAAGAAAGAAAAAGCAACTCCCACTAGAAGCAGGAAGAGAAACAGTGCCCTATGATGCATGTGAGGTAAAGAAACATTGGAAGGCCGTCACCAAGGAGCAATGGATAGAAGCATGCTTCAACTTCATCGGAACGGAAGTAGTTTCATTTGGACAGAGGGAGAAAATTTTGTTGGAGCTATTTTTCTTAGCTCCGTATAGTTGGCCTGACTGTAGTGGTGAAATTCCTTCAGGTTCTTCAGGCTTCGGCATACAAGTTATCTGGTCTTTGAAGGAGCTTCGATATATGCAACGCACTCACGAGGAGATTGTTCAGAAAATGACGGAATTCGAAACAGGAGAAGACACAATATGGTGCGAGGAGACGACATATGCGGACGATGATCTGGAGTACATCATTTGTAGCCCGTTGGAACATTATGTTAAAGACTTTGAGGACATGCTAACCAGCACTGCGATGAACCCGAAAGAGAGATCCCTTACTGCACAGAAGGAGGCCAAAGCTGTGTTGGAAAAGCTCAAGTTTGGTCAAGGATTCACTCTTCAAAGCAGCTGTGTGAGTGTGATAAAAGGTCTTGTGTTGAAACATCCGGACATGAAGTTTTCGCGTGCTGTCGACACACTTCCTTTGCCTGAACTGATGATGAACATGATCGACCCCATCGTACCAACATGTTTCGACTCTGCCAATTGCCCCATGTATAAAATGGGTTCAAGTTTTGCCTGTGGCCGATGGCTAAACGATCCACTGAAGTCAGAAAACCTCCTTGATTTAATCGACTGACTAAATGTATTTTCTCATACTAGTATTAGTAGCATTAGTAATAGCGGCTACTCGGTCTCGTGCAGCACAAGCAGCAGCATCTGTCAGCAGCATCCGTGACATCGTCAGCAGCAGCAGCACGAGCAGCACAAGCAGCAGCTGCTGCAGCAGCTGCACAAGCAGCAGCATCTGTCAGCAGCATCCGTGACATCGTCAGCAGCAGCAGCAGCAGCAGCAGCTGCACGAGTAGCACAAGCAGCAGCATCTGTCAACAGCATCCGTGACATCGTCAGCAACTGCAGCAGCTGCACGAGCAGCACAAGCAGCAGCAGCTGTCAGCAGCTGCAGCAGCTGCACGAGCAGCACAAGCAGCAGCACCGACAGCAGCAGCAACAGCAAATCAGCAGCAGCAACAGCAGCAGCAGCAGCAGCAGCAGCAGCGGCAGTGTGGACCGCTAAATTCGAGATGGTGACATACCTGTTTCTTAGAATCGACATTCGACATGAGGCCTAGTGACATTTGACATGAAGCTTGAAAAACATAGTGACAGGTGACATGAGCAATTCTTAAAATCGACATGAGATATGAGCATAATTAAGCGACATCGACATGCGCCATGGCTATTTTTTTATTTTTTTTGAAGACAACCGCCATAGCCTCCTCATCCAGACCTCCACTAGTAGTGCTCTATAAGCGCAAGCTTTGCCTTAAGAGAGCTGTGGCTGTGAACCCTCTCCTCCCTCCGTACACACAGGTAAATATCAGAGTCAGCCAATGTCGCCAATACTACTCTCATACAAGGGTCAGGCGCTGCTGGACTATAATAGATGGGTCAAGGACTGTTCTACTGAGGGTCAGGCTAGGCCGGACATTCAATAACGGGCTGGACTTTGGCAAATTTGCTTGAAAGTCTGGCCAGCAAGAGATGCACATCATCATAAACGCAATCATGATACATTTCATTGTAAGTAGACGAACCAGTAGACTCGCCTCTCTGCCCTCTAAAAGAGAGGGCAGAGAGGCGAGTCTCACTCTTAAAAACCCTTCCCCATAAAAATCTCAAGTGACTTATTTTGAAATTCACGCCAACCTAGTAGTCACGTGACCCCCTTAAGTAGGTCACTTCCAGTCACGTGACCTATTTGAATTTCCCGCCAACATGGTGGTCACGTGACCCTCTTAAGTAGGTCACTTCCGGTCACGTGACCTATTTGAATTTCCCGCCCAAAGGTCACGTGACCGGAAGTAGGTCACTTCCGGTCACGTGACCTATTTGAATTTCCCGCCAAAAGGGAGGCCTCTCATTGGCTGCTTTTGAATTTCCCGCCAAAAGGGAGGCCTCTGATTGGCTGCAGGTCGATTGAGTAATAAACAGTACTTAACTATAGTCCCGTTCCGATACATACTATACTACTCTGGTGGCGTCACCATGTGTTACTCTGGTACCAATTGTGCTTCCCCCAGTCACCAGCAACTAGCTCAGGAAAATCTCATGTCCGAGATTAGGGTACAAACAAGGTGTAAGGTGTAAGTATTGTGAGTAGGTTGTACCTGGGCATTCCTTATGTCACCTGTCCCTGATAGAGTAGTGGTTAGCATGGTGGATTCGTGATGCAGAGGACCTAAGCTTAACTCCCTCCCAAGTCATATCTTGGAGAGCATACCATGCATTTATGTTCTTATATATTTATATATTTTTGCTTTGATATGTAGAAGTGAGAAGCAACCTTGTAATTTTGGTAAGATTGAAGAAAGAAATATCAAAAGTGTTTGGTCAAAATTCTTAGTCCTCTTTCTGCAAAGGCACTATAATATATAGATAAGAAATTTTATTACTTGTTAATGGTGTGGTGACAAGATGTGGCTTGGGAGGGAGTTGACCTTAGGTCCTGTGGACTGTGAGTCCACTGTCCTAACCACTACACTATACTGGACACAAGTCAAATAAGGAGTGTCCAGTTACGACCTATTCACAATACCTGCACCCTGCTTGTACCCTAATCTCGGCCACGAGATTTGGCTAAGCTGGTTGCTGTGAGTACTGGGAATAGACCTAGTATCAGTGGAAATGGCGCTAGCCACTGATCATCTTGCTAAGGCCCTATACAGGAGCTTGTGGTAGAACAGATAACTTGCGACACAGTTGCAACACTTGCGACTAGGGAAACCCAAGGGAATTCCCTCTGTGACGTTGTAATATAGAGACACATACGGAGGTAGGTTGGGGAGGTCAGGGAATACACTGGGAATGTCAGGGAAGAGACCAGGGAGGTCGGAGAAGGCACTGGGAATGTTAGTGAAGAGACATACGGCACCCAAAACCAATGAGGACAAACACCCTCCTGATCCAGCATACGGCAGACAAACCCTGGGCAAAAGCAGGACCTGCTGTTGTGGCACTAATGCACAAACAACATTAGGCCTCAAACAGGTATCATTTGAGGCCGAATATCATGTGTTGAGACCTTAACTACAAAGAGACATCATGCCTCACACGTGTAGTGTTTGAGGCGGAATGTCACATGTCTGGACATTATGCCATTGATTGGACATTAGGCTTCAAACGGGTACAGTTTATCGTCTCGTTAGAATTTGAACATGAGACCACAAAAATGGCAATAAATCCCAAGAGACTATTAATTTCATAGCCAATTCAAATTGATTATCTTATTTCACATGGAGTCTGACAGCGATTTAACCTGGAGTCGGACACTAATCATCTGGGATGCGTTCCACGGCCCGCCGCAGACGAGAAACTACAACTACGGGCGGCGTTTTGCGTTCCACAGGGGCTCCCGCAGATGCGTCTGCATTCCAGAGTGGTTTTGTCTCATCTATGGAATGCTCCCATAATGCTGAAAGTCCCGTAGATAATGGTAAATCTGCCACCTCCTATTTAGGAGTTTATAGACCTCAGTTTAGCAACAAAGGCTGTTGTCATCGTTTCCATATTTATACCATCTATTAATGACAACATTTCATCGTCCCCCCTAAAGAATTGGGACTTTAATCTATTGGGAACTATTTTTCTGATAATTTAATTCCCGAAAAGTGAAGAGTCATCTATGGAGGCATTTTATAGATGTTGGCCAATCTATGGGACCTTATTGTAGTGATCATGTGATATCACTTTGGTCATGTGACTTGAAGTTTGGTGCTAAATAATAAACACACTCAACAGGAGTTTGGCTCCATTGTCGCTGATTGCTATGGTACCCACTATGACTTTGAACACTTCAATATATTGGGTGCCCCTAAGATTGCGGCTCTTTGCGTCTATCTTCGTGTTAACTTTAATAGTAGACCTACGCTACAAGGGTCAATCAATTTTCAATTCATACATGGTGGATATATAGGCCTAGGTGGGGGCAAAACTGCAAAAACCGCCATTCCTTTTTTTTTTTGGGGGGGGGGGGGGGGGGGGGCATTCAGGACTAGGCCTAGGCTTTTAAAAGGCCGGGGGTATGGGGGGGAGCATATTTACACCTTTTCAACCAAAGAGCCAGTGCGCAGGGGCGGATCCAGGTGGGGGGGGGGGGGGGGGGCGCAACGGGCACGCACCCCCCTATTTTTCTGTACATTTTAATTTAGATGGTTCAACCCCCCCCCCCAATGCGCCCCCTCCCCCTTTCCGAAATTCCTGGATCCGCCACTGAGCGCATGTAACAATACAAGAGGGGGACTCCGAGGGGGATGAACAATCTGCAGATTCAACCCCACTGGGTCTTTATAATTTTAAATGATTTTACCCCCACGGACTAGACCTAGGCCTACCCTGTCACTTCAATCTATCAAGGGTGCGAGTTTACAGATCCCCAACTCCAATCCAACCCAACTCCAACGTTCAGTACCTTCACTGCTTCAGTAGAGGAGTAGGCCTAGCTAGGCCCCCGGCCCGGCTAGGCCCCCTTGTGCTGACAATTTTGGGAGCTGCACCGGCCTCCGGCCCCCTATCTCCGGCCGCCCCTGATCCCGCGGCTCATCCTCAACCCTCCACCGGCTCTCTAACCCGTCAGTATACTGTCAGAACACTGATGTGCTGACCACGTTTTTGATGTGCTGACCACGCTGGGTCAGAACATCAACATGGCGGATAACAGGGTCATAACCGGGTGTTCCTGGGCTATTTAGAATGTACACTTCACAATAGATAGCTACAATATCTATTTACACCAAGTGGATATTGATTCAACCATGATAGGGGCCTAGATATGCAGTATTGGGCACCATACACACAATGAGTGATGTGCTGACCACACTCCTTGATTGTTGTTGTGATGTCCCGTAACACATTTCTGTGTTGCCCGTGTGTTACGGGACATCACCATGAAATCACAAACTCCCATTTTCTCAGTAATTAATGGCAATCACTGTGAAAGGTGAATGCATATAGCCTTCTTACACCCTTATGAATATATGGTGTAGATTTCAATGTTACAAACTCACTAGAAGTATGGCAATCTTACATTCCCTGTTGGAGTGTCCACCATGTGGTCAGGACATCAAAAACGTGGTCAGCACATCAGTGTTGCGACAGTGAGTATAGGTCTGTAACCATGTAGCTACCCCAGCAGTTGGTTACCTAGTTACTTCTTGGTTACAACGTCTGTGACTAAGCTACGCGCCATGACAACCCCCAGCGACTGGTGACAAGGAGTGGTAAAACACAGATTCACTCTGCTGTAGATGGAAACAACCCCAAGTTTGTGGAGGCGCCGCAAATTTACGGCTCCAGAAATGAAGACGCATCTACAGTTGCGGGCGTTTCTCTGGAACGCTGATTGGCCAACCTCCCGCACTGGGGGCAGCCGCAGATGCTTGCGGGCGGCTTTATCTACGGCAAACTGTGGAACGCATCCCTGGCCTTTCCATGTCTATTGATCAAATCTATGAATATTATCATAGAATATACAGAAATGTTATGTAGAACGTAAGGGACCACTCTATGAGGCAGAAGCAAGGAAGGACTCCAAGTGAATATTTCAATCAGATGTCCGAATACAGACCTTTGGAATTCATTCATGTGGATTCCAAACATTTGAGTACATGTACATATTTTCATGGATAATTCGCCAAAACAATGGGAGCTGTGAGTAACCCCCTAAAGAAGGCACCTTCCTTTTCCATACATGCTGAACATTGTTTATTACAATACTAAAGGTAAATCGGGACCACTCCCAGTAATGCAATGCGCCTACTCTCTAACCCAATTCTTTTCTCATCTTTCTTCCCCTCCATCCCGACTTTAACACTTCCCTATACTCTACATTCAATGTGTGTTTAATACATATATTACTCAATGTGTGTTTAATACACATTATTCTGTTATTTGCCATTCATTAAGAGCGACATAGCCTCAGCTTCGCGGAGCGGTGAGGCAATCCCACAACCCACTGCGCCTCGTGGGAGAGAGAAAGCTGCGTGTAAGGAAGTCCCGCGGACTTGGAACGAAATTACGCGCGTCACAAGAACTTACGCGCGTCGCTAAAACTAACGCGCGTTTGTCCTGCTTCGGCCCAACTACTATCCTGCCAGCTAGACCTGACGGTTTAACCCGGGTTCTTGGTCAGCCTTTCGATAGGATGACTATTTGTCACCAGAGACGAGAGACGGCAATGTCAGCGTATCAAACAATGACCATGTCCTCTGTGGGACTGTTCTCTGACACAGAGATACTACCTTGCCTGGGTAGAGGGGGGGGGGGCGCCGGGGGGGGGGGGGGGGCGTAAGCAATTCTGACCCTTTTTGATGGGGGGGGGGGGGTAAATTCATTACCTTTTAAGCAAAAGGCCAGCGAAATACAACGAGGGGGGGGGCATAACGTTCTACGGGCTCTGGAGGGGGGGGGGGGGGCAATTTTCACGCCTCCATCTACACCAAGATCCAATATGGTCCTTAAAACTTATTTTACATGTTTCCTAGCCGACTTTCTCTGCCGTCACATATAGGCCACAGAGCATATAGGCCTAGGCCTAAGCCTAGCTAGCAAAATGGAGAAAAATAAATCGAGTTTTTGAAAAAATAAATTGAGTTTTTGAAAGGAGAGTCACATTTCTTAATATATCGAGGGAGGTAAAAACCTATTATCAGTATTAATAGGCAGCTGTGGGGGAGGATTGTAAAAACTATTGACCCCTCTTAATGGGAAGGGGGGGGGGTGTTTATAAGAAAATCACACCTTTATAGTACAGTATAGGCCTAGTATAGATGAAAGGGTGTCTGCACAAACGATTTCTGAGCATTCAAGGAGGGGGGGGGGGTTCTGCACATCCGGGAAAATTCACACAACCCCTTCTACTGTAGACTGAGAGCCCTGTATCTGTTTTATTGCACCCTGAAAAATACTCATCCCGGCGCCGAAGGCGCTGGTTTCAAATTAAAAGGGCCATGTTCAGTCATCAGAGTGTTATTTAACTGACGCTACATTACACTGTATGATGTTTAATCCCCCAGTGGAAATGAGTGAATTCTTAGAAAGCTATATCATGTTCATTATCTTATTAATCACCTTGTTTTTAGTATAGAATGTTTTACCTTCAGGACATTTTTCTGTTCTAATGAATTCAAGAAAGATAATAATATAATATCTAGTTTTTGTAAATAATTATGATGTTACAGCTGCACTGTATTGGAAAGAAACTATAGCCTATAGGTAATTGATACCCTGTTCTGATGCTCAGCAGTTTCTTAAACCTATGCCTGCAATGGATCGAAATATTCTAAACCTCTTTGTTGTGCCATTTATCCCAGCTCCAATGTCGCTGCCTAAGGGGAAGTGAAAATACAAGAACATCCCATCCATCTGGCGCAGAACCTCATTCAGGTACAATTTTAAATTCAACTACGAAAGCGCCCCTTATTGGTTTGCTGTATAATAATGAGTTGATGTCCCAAAGTTGAGAAAAAGTCATTAAAGTTATGTGCAAATAGTTCAAAGGGAAGAATCACAGACATTTGAGATTTGTAAAATTAATAAATAGATGGGAGGACCTTTTGTATCATGCACACTATTTAAAATTTTACTTTAACCTCCACATGAAAAGATGTACATACACACTTATAAAAAAAAAAGATTATCATTAATTAAAGAGAACAAACTGAACACTTTGAAAAACAAACTTGAAAGACATAATACCATTAAGATGCTGATAACTACCTTTATAAAATCTTTAAATCCCAGAGTCTGGTATTTTATCTTTCCCTAGCACTCTCATTCACTAATAGCCATGTAACTTTATTACCTTTCGTCTCTGTTAGGTTACCAAGGAATGTTTCTCTACATAGGACCACAACTATAAAAGTGCCCTAGACCTTGCTGACATTTACCAGCTGGACTTAACTATGCATCGAATTTCCCTCCGTGTCCTTTCATTGGTTACTCATGTGGAAAACTTCCTAGTGGCAAGCCCCAACAGGAAAAATTGTTTTAGCGGGGATTGACTGATTGAAGTTAAGAAAACTGAGCTGGGTTTCATATTGGGCAGATGGCTGGGCTGAAGTGTGGTCCTGATCAGGCTGCCCGATTCAGGTCAGATCAGTTTCAAAGTGGACTACCCGATTTGGGTCAGATCAGTTTCAAAGTAGACTGCCCCATTTGGGTCAGATAAATTTCAAAGTGGACTGCCCCATTCGGGCTCAGATCAGTTTCAAAGTGGACTGCCTGTTTTGGTTTCATGTTGGGCAGATGGCTGGGCTGAAGTGTGGCCCCGAGTGTGGCTGCCCGATTTGTCTAAGCTTCAAAGTGGACTACCCGATTGGGGTAATGTTGAATTAAATTTGATGAAGATAATTCTCAACTTTTCAATATGAGAGATTGGCTTTCTAGACATACTCCGTGCTTGCAGTTCAGAGTTTTTCACTTTCTTTGCATTGGGCATGTAAAGATGAGGTTTTTATTCACTCTTCACATTGTTTACTTGCGTAGCTGAAGGTACCCCTTTTATGATTTTCTTTGAGTTGCGTTCTTGAGGGAGTCCCAATTGTCAGTACTTTGCAGGCAGCGAAATTTACGACGGCACACTTCTAGACAGTAGAGGTTACTACATCCATTCAAATTTGTCTCATCATACTCGAAAGCATACAGCTCAACCAGAAAAGAGCAGCTCTCTTCTTTGGTAAATCAACTTTACTAGTAGGCCTACTGAGAAATTCTAATTTTCATGCAATTGATGAAGGTCAGAATGAATCTTATGGTAAAAAAGGCGCAAGTCTCATGAGATCAAGGCCCTACGTTACATACAGTAAGACACAAAGGCTGGAGAGGAAAGTAAAACTCTAATGACATTTAATAACACTAAACACTGCAGACAATTATTTACAAATTGTTTCCCTTCTGCTTCGCAGTCCTGAGGATAGAGTTAAGAGTAAGAAGTTGTTTCTCCCTCTATCCAAACTTCTGCTTAAAAGAGAAAACAAAGAGCATGCACTTTGCATTTGAGACATTTGCACTCAGCATTTCAGATAAAAGCCTCTTTATATTTGAAAAAAACAATTAGTTGTCTGTAAGTGGGTTAATTGTCGAAACAGATGACAGTCAAAGAAAAAGAGATTTGGTATTATTACTTTTGTAATTGGTATTGCCTTTGACGTATAATACTGGTTGTATTGTGTAGGGGCTAGGGTTATACGGGGTTATTATATGACGAGTGCTGTTGGATGCTGTGTTGCGAGCTCAGTCCGAACCCTTCAGTCCGACGGTAGGTGGCGACACCTACTCCGGGCTTGGGGTATGGACAGAGGTCGCTATAGGCTTCCGGTCTGCGTGTGCGCACGCAGGCTGGCTGCCTATATATACCCGGCATCTGACGGTACTCGTCGGTTACTCTGAGCCACGCTGGTGAAGAGACCCCGTGATCATATCGGCTGCTTAGCCTACTGACCCGTTCCGAACTCTATAGGGAGTTCGCACACTTAGTGACTGCTTGTTTAGGTTTACCTGAATAAACCTGATATTGCAACCTGTAACACTTGATCCGAACTGTGTCGACTTTGTTCTTTAATTGATACTCTACCAATATCATAAAGATACGAAAGATCGTTTATTACACTGGTGCCGTGACCAGTTCTGAGTGAAACGCAGGTTAGCCTGTGCAGTAGCACAGACCTCGGGCTCTGGACGGAGCAGCGAGGTCCCCGGATGAGGCAGCAGCCTTGTCACCGGAAGGGTTAGATGCCAGTTATGAGGCAGATACCCACAGCAGGGCGAATGTTCCATCCGGAACAGACGCAGCACGAGGACCCAGGGGTCCTACCATAATGAGCCGCTCATTAGAAGAAGTGAACTTGTCCTTGTTCAATGTGGGTGGGTCAAGCTCAGCCGCGCCGACTCCGAAGAGGTTTACCCTCTTGCAGGAGCGTCGCTTTGACGACATGAGAGAGGCCCGAGTGCAGGAACGTGTACAGATGGCTCAAATGGAATTGTTAACCATTCAGAAGCAATCCAATGAATGGAAAAGCAGTCTGATTGCATTGGAAGGTGCAGTCACACACCGAGCTTCCAAAATCAAGGAAAAGGACGCAAGGCTGTCTACCTTGTTGGAGGAGAATGAGAAATTGGTACAATCTCTCAGCAGAGTCCGGTCGGAATACGATCAGAAAGAGGCGGACCTACGAGGGATCCGGTCCGAGTTTGTCCAGGCAAACACGGAGCTGAACCATATTTGCGCAGCCCGAGACGCTGTAATGCATGAGGCAGAAGGGGCCCGATCAGCCATTGTTCGGGACACAGAGGACTTACAGGAGGTCCGCCGAAGTCTAGTGACAGAGTGTGACATTCTGAAAGCGAAAAGAACTGCTTTACAGCAGTTTTTATCAGAAACGCGAGAGAGTATAAAGGACAACAGTACCTCTTTCGCATCTGCGAACAATGGTAGTCCGGAAGGCCTCCATTACATGAGTTTTACTGACACTCCCAATCAGCCTATGGGACGTGGGGTAACCATGGAACCTGCCTTGTCAACCTCAACACCAGGACGACCCTTCGGACGACCCCTCGGAGTGGGACGATCCAGGGGCAGAGGCAGGGCGAGTGATTACTCACCGAGGGTGGGGATCGGTGGTATCCGTCCGATACCAAAACAGGTATTCGCAGCCCCGACCGGTCTAGCCTCAGTCGGTAGGGGAAGACGATTGTCCGAGTTGGTTCGGAGTCCACGATCACAGTTGAAAGTGGACGAGCAAGAACTCGACGCGGAACGCTTGAAGAAAGCGGCCGAGCAGGATAAGGCGGCGAAAACCGATCTGACTCCTTCAAGTTTGTTGCAATGGCGAGAGTGCCAAGCAACCATATTGTTCCAGGAACAGAAAAACTTGGAAATAGAAAGGCGAGACGTGTATCGCAAACAGCAGGCTGCCTTGGAGCAGCAGCAGAAACGAATGAAGGAGAACGCGGCCCTCGCAGAGGAGTTAGCGGAGCAGGAAGCGGCGGTTCTGAGGGCTCGAAAGGAAGGGCTCCGAGCCGCCGGAGAAGCTGCTAAAGCTAAATTGGAGAAAGCTCAGCAAGAGGAGGAGGTTGAGAAGCAGGCCAAGGAATTGGAAAAGGAGAAGTCAGAGCATCAACGATCGCTTGCTCTGGCCCAGCAGTGTCAGTACATGACTGATCAGGAGAAGAACTGGTGGTTCGGACAAGGCGTGGACCCCACTACGGACTTAGTGTCGTATGGGACCTACCAGGCTTTTCTGGACAGACAGAGTAGCATACCAGCTATGGGCGCTACTCCAGGGGCGACTCCTGGTACGAAGAGCCCGAAGAAGGCTCCGAGACGAACAATGCTGAGTACAGAATTGCAAGAATTGTACGATACGAATCCCGCCATAGCGGGGATCGGATTGCACAATGTCGGTGCGGAAAAGGACGCGACAGCATCCATTTCTAAATGTCTGGCGATAACCTCTAAAATTAGAGGTTCGTCCAACGCTGCTAGACGCATAGCCAGCGAGCCATTTCCCTACTGGCAGAAGAATTCGTGGGAAGATTGGTTGGGAGCCACCGTTGAGGATATAAACCTCAGTGGGTGGGACCAACAGGATGCAATCCCGTACGTGTGTAAGGGATTACGCATGGGAGATGGTCTCATGGCCGTTGAGCAGTGGAAGGAGGATTGCGGACCTCGCGGTACTTTCAAACAGCTCGTAGAAATCGGAACCATCCTGTACGGAGATTCCGCTCGGATTGATCCGATGGTCGCTTTTAAGAAGCGCGTGCAAGGCAAGAACGAAGCTCCGAGGGTCTTCGGACTTGCATTGATGAGACTCCTGAAGAAGGTACACCCTGCTTCAGGAATCCACGATGCCTTATTTTCTAAGGAATTGTTCTCTCAGTTCGTTGCCGGACTGAGAGATCCTGACATACAACAAACGGTGTATGACACGTGGAGAGCAGATACGTCACTAGATGACCTTTTTAAGGCCATCGACATACATGCTCTCAAAAAGTCACTGTTAGGGGACCGGATGCCTACCCGGGCCTCGGCCATTATAGAATGTTCTCCGGAACAGTCTGATGGTTCGGGCAGTGATGAGGAGGGGGCTATAGCTTCAGCGGCTCAGTTCAAGAGGAATGGGAATTCCTCTAAACCGCCGTGGAAGAATAAGAAGCCGGAAGGGGGTGGGAACCCCCCTCCAAAAAGGGAGTCATCGGATCCGAAGGTTCCGATGATGGACGCAGCGTTTTTCACATCGCTGTTTGAGAAGATGACGACTTCCATTCAGGGGGCTACCCAGCCTAACAGAAGGAAGATCAATCGGAGGACCGCTAAGTGCTATAGGTGCTTAGAGATCGGTCACTTTGCTGCGGAGTGTACAGCTCCGAGTCCGAAAGTTCCCGGAAAGGAGGGAAACTAGAGGGGGTAGTCCGAAAAGGCGAGCGGACAACCCCTGCAGATGAAGTACGCCAACATACCAGAGAGGTAGAGCCTAGTGGAATTCAGAAGACAGGAAGGGAATCAGGGGTGGCTTCGAGCTTTAGGAGCTCGGATGCCGGCCTGATTAACATTCCAGTCCATCAGTTGCCCGGCAATGAGGCAGGGAGGCCCATTACGGATAGGAACGAGGAAGTTGCGGCTGTCACAGACACCGTGTGGGTAGGGAGTACCCAGCTTTCCCCGGATCATCCATGTTTCGACCATTTGAAGAAACATGGCCTTGATCTGGCTGCTCCGAAGGATTTCAAACGCTTCACTGTAAACCCGTCTCCGCTGGGGGGGAGGCGGTGGTATGTGTCTGTTACTGTGGCCGGTAGGGCGGGCGAATTTTTAGTAGATACGGGAGCTAGCCACTCCTTTATCTCCTCCAGATTCTATGCTCTTATGCCGGACAGTCGTGATAACTTCAAAACGAGGGTAAACGCCTGTTCGGCCGATGGGTCGAGTATGCAGACGTATGGGCGCGCGTTCATACCTGTCCGAATTGGAGGGAAGGAGTATGTGGCTTCTCCCACCATTGCGGATATTGCAGACGACGGTATACTGGGGTTGGATTTTTCGGCGTTGTATGACGCGGTCCTGAATCCTGGTACAGGGGTACTCCGAATAGAGCACCCGTACCGTGCGGTGGAGCAATGTGTGCTCCGACAAGTATCGACAGTGGCAACGGTGGTCCAAACTGTTAAGATTCCTCCCGGACAGACGTGTGACGTGCTGGTCCGAAGCAAGGGGCTTAGGAGAGAGGAAGAAGCAGTTGTGGAACCGGATGTGGCCATGTTGGGAAGCATCGGTTTGACAGGCATGGATACCCTCGTGGGGGATGGTGCTTGGACCGTGGTGCCGGTTTCTAACCCCGGGTTGGAACCACAGTATCTTAGGAAAGATACAGTGTTGGGGAAGGTGTTCACCAGTGAGGCCGTAGTGTCTGCTGGACAGGTGAGCATGAAGGGTGACCCTTCTCCGACCCCGTTGAGTGAGGGACTCGAGAAAATGATATCCGAAACGGATCTGACGGATCGGATGGATCTCGACTCTCTAAGGAGGCTGGTAGTGAAGTATCAGGATGCATGGCAGGTGGAGGGGGAGCCGTTAGGCCGAACCGACAAAGTGTTGCATTCTATCAATACTGGAGATGCACAGCCTTTCAAAATGCCTTACCGACGTTTGCCGTTGGGTAAGAAAGCTGTTGTTGAAGAACAAGTGAAAACCATGCTGGAACAGAAGGTGATAGTGCCTAGCACTAGTCCCTGGTCCAGTCCGGTTCAGATGGTTACTAAAAAGGATGGGTCTATCCGATTTTGTATCGATTATAGACGCCTGAATGGAGTAACCAAGAAAAATGCATATCCTCTCCCCCGAATTGATGAGACTCTGGACTCGCTGGTGGGAACCAATGGTTCTGCACCCTTGATCTGCAGTCCGGGTATTGGCAGATCGGGATGAAGGAGGAGGATAAAGAGAAGACGGCTTTTACGAGTCACATTGGACTGTATCAGTTTGAACTGATTGCCTTTCGGGTTATGCAACGCCCCGGCCACATTTGAGGCTATGATGGAAACTCTGTTGAGTGATCTATTGTGGCGCAAGTGCTTGGTATACTTGGATGATGTCATTGTCTTCGGCAAGACGTTTGAGGAGTGTGCGTTGAACCTCGGAGAGGTGTTGGAAACGAATTCGGTCCAATGGCTTGACATTAAAGCCAAAGAAGTGTGAACTTTTCGGAAGTCCATTGGTCTATTTGGGCCGGATCATCTCACCGAGGGTGTGCAGGCTGATCCGGCTAACTGGAGACTGTGGAGACTTGGGAAGTTCCAAAAGGACCAAAGGATATCAGATCCCTTTCTAGGGTTCTGTTCCTATTACAGGGACTTCATCCCCGGGTTCTCGAGGGTGTCTCAGCCGCTTCAGCGGTTGAGCCATTGGACTCCGGGGAGGAAAAAAAGAACCCTTCCCCATGGGGATGGAACAGAATGCAGCCTTCAAAGAGATTAAGGCGTTATTCCGGACCACCCCGGTGCTGAGATACCCTACGGAGAAGGGGCATTTCATCCTTGACACTGATGCGAGCAATGAGAGCATCGGGGCCGCATTGTCCCAAAACCAGGACGGAGTAGAGGTCCCGTTGGCGTTCGCTAGTAACAGTATGAACAAGGCACAGAGAAATTACTGTACTACCAAGCGAGAGTTGCTCGCGGTGGTGGTATACACGAAGAAGTTTCGGCACTTCTTATATGGAGGGAATTTCACACTTCGTACCGATCATTCGGCCCTCAGGTGGCTCCTTAATTTAAGGATGCGGAGGGAATGATTGGTCGATGGTTGAATCACCTCAGCGAGTTCGGACTGGAGAACTCTCATATCCAGCACAGAGCGGGCACGAAGCATATTAATGCTGACTGCCTAAGTAGACGTCCGGTACGCCGTTGTGTGCGTCCGGAATGTGGGGATTGTGGTGCTCACAATGCTGTGGGTAGCGAGTGTGCGTTTGCCTTATGATGGGCTGTTGCAAAACCTGTTGGATTGGTCCACCGACACTATAAGGACGTACCAGATGGCCGATCCTACCATAGCACGACTGCGGGAGCTTGTCCCTACTGGGGTCTGTCCAGTGAGACCCGAAATATCGCTGGAAAACCGTGAAATGCGACGTTTCTTGGCACAGTTCCATGAACTGGAGGTCGAGACTCGTGTTGTGCAGGTGGAAGACTTTGTCCCGGAAAGCGGAGGGTATTACAAATGGTAATCCCTGCTGCCATGAGGAAAGACATCCTGTACTACTGCCACGGCCATTCCACTAGTGGGCATTTCGGAAAGAAACGCTCTTTGGAACGGCTGAGTCGGAGATATTACTGGCCCGGAATGTCTGGCGACCTTTTGAGGTGGATAGAGACATGTCCGGCATGTTGTTTAGGCAAGCCTGGTCCTGGACTAGGGAAATTGCCACTGCAGCAGGAGCTATTCGGGGTGAGATTTGCTCGAATAGCCGTGGATATTATCAGTGGAGTGAAACCCACTCCGAAGGGTAATACGTGTATGATGGTAGTCTCGGACTACTATACCAAATACACCCGAGTGTACCCACTAGAGGATCACACTGCTGCTACTTGTGCGGAAGCACTGGTGAAGGGGTGGATCCTCCATCTGGGGGCTCCCTTGATGTTACATAGCGATCAAGGAGAGAATTTGAGTCCAAACTTTGGGCAGCTATGTGTCATCAGTTGGCTATATGCAAAACTCGGACCAATCCGTACCGACCACAGTCCGACGGTCAGGTGGAGCGGTTCAATCGGACCTTGATCCAGGTTTTGAAGCCATTAGTGAACTCCCATATGGATGATTGGGATGATCAGTGCGAATTTGTGGTACATGCGTATAACAATACGGTCCACACTTCGACTAATTGCACACCAAACCTCTTGGTGTTCCGGAGAGGACTTGATCATGCCGGCGGATTTAGTATTCGGGGTGGTAGGGATCAGTCCGGAAGCACCATGTACGGTGCTATTTGTAGAATCTCTACGAGAGAGGTTCAAATTTGCCTACGAAACAGTTAGGGCTCATTTGCTCAAAGCTGCGAATTGGCAGAAGGTAGGTTATGACACCGGATTGAAGTTGCGACGTTTCGTGGTGGGGGATAGAGTAATCCGCCTACACGAACCGCTCTGCAACGTCAAGCTGGCGAATAACTGGGATGGACCACACACCGTGGTTAAATGTATCAGTCAGACGACTGTGTTGATTCAGTCCGAAGCAGGGCGCATCCGGACGAGCCATGTGGCTCGGTTGCGTGCTTGGGCTGGAAGGGAGCTCACCCCGGAAACGGAGGTGGAAAAGGGAACTTCGGAGGCGAAATTTGTACCTTTGGAAGGGGTGTCAGCGGATACCCCTAAGAGAGTGGTACGAAAGAAACCTCAGAAGACCGTGAAAAAGAAAGTCTCGGCAGGCGAAGGAAGAAGGGCCCGGAAAACTAAAATCAAGGCTGGAATTTTAGTTAAGAACGAGAGTCCTTCGGCCAGGTTACGAGAGGTGAACGGGAAACCCGTTCGGCGAAGCCCAAGGCTGGTGGCCAGAGGGGCGGTAACCTAGCTTGTTTACACAACGAGTGTGGTGTCCTGTGTTGTTTTATATGTTATATGTGTGCTACCAACAGGGGCGCTCAGAGTTGAATAGAAAAGAATATTGGAGTGCTCCCCGAGGGTGGTGGACGGATAATCCGGTGGGGTAATCTTCGATTTCCCATATTAATCCAATAATACTCCTGATGAACTCTTTATTCGAAGTATATTTTGACTTTTGCGAGCCGCCTACGTGGCAGTGTGATCCCCCGAGCCCGAGTTGCGGGCGGGAAAGGTCGTGACCTGATTAATCGATAATTGGGTCACACCGGGTAACGGGATCGCGTCCAATCACGCGAGACGCTGCGCATGCGCTTTGTTTTAAAAACAAAAGCGAGGGAACGCCATATTGATTTTGGGGCTCACCCGGATCAATCGTGCGTGCGGCAGCAGCGGAGAAGTCGGCGTTTTTGGGCAACTAGAAGAGTAGAAGAGTGATAAAAAGAGTAGGAACTGTGAGTACTCTTTCCTGGTCCGTCTAAGACAAAGAGGGAGACGGGGAACTAAGTGTTTCCCCGTCAAACTCCCGTCGTAAGACACTTGAAAGAAGTGAGGATGGCCGAGCAGCAGCTCCGCCAGTCCGAACTCTCCGGTCACTCCGAGGTGGCATCCGCCACCGAGGAGCACATGGACGCTCAGAGCCCCAGTGGTGATGAGCTCAGTCAGACTCTGTCGGAACTACGAGTGGATCCGGCCGTGTCACCGATTCGGAAGTCTCCGTCACCCGAGGGTAGCGAGGACTCCGGAATGTTGCGAGGGATCGCCTACAGTGCAGTAGAATCGAACCCCTCCGAGTCGACTGGACATCTCTCTCGGATGTGCAGTCTAAGTATTTCGCCGAGCCTCAAGAAAACAGTTACCAGGAAACTGTCTATGGGAGGCGACAGCGACTCCGACACTGCACGTCCGAGGACGCGCGGTGGCAAGGGTGCTACCCGAGATCGGTCCCGGACGGCCGATGGCAAGGTTAGTACCAAGGCTCTCAAACACGCAGGTGTTGGAAAGAAGCCTCTGGGGAAGGACGAGCCTAAAAAGCCCGATCCGAAGAAGCCTAGTACCCAGGGTACTAAGAAAGCGGATCCGAAGGTTGCCACTGCCACAGTAACCAAAGATTCGAAGACGGTCACTCCCAAGGCTCCGACTCCAAAGGTGCCAAAGGAACAAAAGAAAGCTGATCCGAAGCCATCGGCTAAGGATCTGAAGAAGAAGGGACAGACGTCCGGCAGCAGTCAGGCTGTCAAGACTCCGGGCCCTCCTAAGTCAAACATCCCGATCCCTAGCAAGGAGAAGGATGCTGGAAAAGCAGTTGGAACGTCAGCTGCTCCGACTTCAGCCGTGGATGTGTTGTCCTTCTCGCGAGGGTTGGACAACAGCTCTGCAGTGGCCGCTACGGCCGCAGCCATGGCTGGTACGTCCGGGCACGGGGGAGCTCGTCCGAAAACGACAACTCACCCATCCGACACTAGGACTGAGGAGGCTATGGATGCATCATCCGCAGCTGAAACGGTCCGAGTTGTGCAGGAGGTGCTGTCCGGCATCACCTTCCAGCTACCTGCTCCAGTGGGGCAAAGAAAAGAAGTCCCCGTTCGGGTGGAGACGCCTCCTCAAGGAGCAGCCCCCGTCCGAGTGGAGACTCCTCAACAGCAAACCGAGCCCCGTCTGGAGCCATCCACTATGGATACTTCTGCTGAGGCCGGCAAGCTGGACCAAGCCGCAGGCGGTGGTCCAGGTGGATCGGGGGTACCAGTAATCCCCCCAGTCCAACATGAAGTATGGGATAAGGAGGACGCCGACGTCCCATCCCTGCTACGAGGAGCCATCATCGCACAGATGAGCAAGGATGAGATCAGGTCATTTGACTTGGTCCAGATGAGAACCTTCCGGGGGCTGGACATTCTGTCCGACCGGTTCCCGACCTGGTTCCCGGCCCACGTGACGGCTGCAATGGAAGGCTTCAAAGACCAAGCTGCTAACGCTCGCTTGGTTGCTGAGACTGAAGGGCGCCCCGAACTACTCGCGGCCCTTGAATACGACCTGCAAACCGCAGAAGAATTCAAGGTCGTGCATAATCGGAAGGAGAACAGGCGACATCTGACGCCAGCCATGAGGCTGGCCCGGAATATGGAGAAAAAGACTAACGAGTCTATTCTCAATGATACTCTGGAGGACGAGATTGTCCAACAGAGCACAGCTGCTACTAGAACTGCTGACACTAGTAAGATGGAGAAGGCCAGTCGTAGGCATCAATACCTACGAGAGACCATTCGGTTAACATCTCTGAACGCGGGTCAGTCCCCGGAAGAGGTGGATGTAGTTCTGAAGGGATTGGACAAGAACACAATCCCGGACAACGAACTGCAGCTATTGGTCCGGAATGCCCTCCGAGCCAATGCCGCTAGTGGGTTTCATTTCTTTAAACCCATGTGTATAAATGACTGTATTAAAGATAAGCGGTCATCAAAGCTTCCGGAGGAGGTGGGGCCCGACGGTCTCTCCGACGACGAAGAATGGATCAAACCTGATCCTTTAGACAAGTCGGTACAGCTGTACCACTTCGAATTGCTGGAGAAGGTCCGGACTGGTAGCACCAAATACCATTCGCTCCTTCAGAAGGCAAAGTTGGCGTGGGCAATGTCTAGATGGCATTCATTTAGTAAGTGCCCATTCAAAGCTTGTCAGGACATCGACGAGACCCTGGAGAAACCCCGAACTTGGCCTACCAAGGTTCGGTATGCCAGACATCTTACCCGCTTTCATGTACGTCATCTCATGCGATATGACTGCCTGAGTGTGGGTTCGAAGGGCAGCAAGGGTTGTCCGAATGGGGGTCTGTTCTACACCAGAGCAGATACCATTCGACACCTTGCCAAGTTCCATGGCTTGGCTCTGGAGACCGCAGCGGAACGCATTCAGGCCGCTCACGCAGAAGTCTACTCCCATTTCGGGACCACGGTAGACAAGAATGACAACCTCGAGGTGGATTTTGGCACCAACGAGAAAGGGAAGGTGCGGGTATTCTACAAGGTAAACCCGGACCGCACGTATCTCCATGTACCGGAGGGCGAACTCTACGATGAATTCGAAGAGTATCAGCAGCGTACCAGTACGCGGAAGCGGCGAGCTCCGAGAAAATCCGATGGATCCTCGGAGCCCACCGATCCGAAGAAACAGAAAACGGACGAAAGGCAGTCCGTTATGGAGAAGGCAGATCCGGGGTACAAAGGACCGGCATTTACCTCTCGCACGACTGACTGGAAGTCGGGCCCCCAGGGCAAGCCACCTCGGCCAAGTCCGGAGGATCCGAACTCCAGTACGGGAGGGGCGTTCGTTGACGAATTCCCCAATATAGATTTGGTTCCGGGAGCAGAGTCACAGACTCTCACCCAGACGGGGAAGACCAAGGCTTCGGTGAAGCAAAAGCCGAAGCCCACACAGACTCCGGATCCCCCTCAGGAGGCTCCGGAGGGGCACCATGTCTTACGACTAAGGGGCCCTCCCTCGTTTCCTCCCGCCGACTTCAAGTCCTACGAAGCCGGACAGGAGGCCTTGAATCGGTGGCAGGATAACTTCCACCGATTGCTTACTGGCTTAAGTCAGGAGGTGGCGATGTTGTCGCTGGACACAGTGCATCATCTCCACCGGAGTGAAGTCGCTACTCAGAAAGCAGCGGCCACGGAGTCGGTTCAGGAGGAGCGTGAGAATGCTCGGACTGAGCGAGTTGCTGCTAAATCCGAAAGGAAAAAGCAGAAGCTGGCAGTCAAGAACGCCGAGGAAAAACTGGACCACGAACGTCGGAGGTTCAGAGACTGTTTCGCGCACGAGATGCACGAATGGGATGGGACTCGTGCTCAAATCGAGCTCTGGCTCCAGGAGCTGACTCTGGCGGAAGCTGAGTCAGACTCTGATGATGAGGAGGCTGCGGCCCAGTCGAGTCCTAAAGACGACTCGGAGTCCGGATAGGATTATCCTATCTTAGGACCCGATCAAGAAGAAGGGGGGGTATTTTAAATATACCAACCCTACATGTGAAAAACACTCTATTATAGGGTGTTCAAGGATCCGGACGAGAAGAAGCGGCAGGCTGGCTACGCAAGGAGTCAGTCTGCCAGGCAGAACGGACGGAGGAGGACGAGGAGATCCGGAGAGAAACCCAAAGCTCGGGACAGGAGTACGCTACCACCATGGATCTGATACGAGATGTTTTTTTCTATACAAACTATATATATCAGGACCGAGTGCTCCTAATTATAAGTCCGAAGATCGCCTGGAGGCAGGACTTGGAATTTTTTTTTATATGCTACTATAAGCTCCCGAGCATGAGCTATGAACTTTCTCGTTCCGGTTAGTAGGAGCTGAATGAAGTAGGTTCTGAAAGCCGGGCGGAATGCATCATCAACAACAGAGGATCCGGATCTTCGCTATAAAATCACGTATGATATCTTTTGTAATAATACTTTAATATGTTTCTAAAAACCTTAAGAGAAGTGATAGTGTTTATCACTTATAAAGTATTATTCATTACGAGTGTAATTAGCTCGGGGTCTTGAAGGGACGAAATTTTTTTACTGTGATATTGTACTTTTTCAAGTGTTGTGTATACTATATGTATAGATTAACTCCATCTATCCTAGGGAATGGGGCGTAATTTTAATTACGATCTATATGTCTAGATATGTGTGTAATTAATACCTTTTGTGTTCAACAGTAACGTCATATTGTTTGTAAGGTATAACTTTAATAAACCCCTAAGGTGGTATTTATAAGATAATGCCAGTCCGAAGTGTTTTCGGACTATAACCTTAATTATTTACCTCCCGGTTATTATCTGGTAGGGGGTAGTGTAGGGGCTAGGGTTATACGGGGTTATTATATGACGAGTGCTGTTGGATGCTGTGTTGCGAGCTCAGTCCGAACCCTTCAGTCCGACGGTAGGTGGCGACACCTACTCCGGGCTTGGGGTATGGACAGAGGTCGCTATAGGCTTCCGGTCTGCGTGTGCGCACGCAGGCTGGCTGCCTATATATACCCGGCATCTGACGGTACTCGTCGGTTACTCTGAGCCACGCTGGTGAAGAGACCCCGTGATCATATCGGCTGCTTAGCCTACTGACCCGTTCCGAACTCTATAGGGAGTTCGCACACTTAGTGACTGCTTGTTTAGGTTTACCTGAATAAACCTGATATTGCAACCTGTAACACTTGATCCGAACTGTGTCGACTTTGTTCTTTAATTGATACTCTACCAATATCATAAAGATACGAAAGATCGTTTATTACAATTGTCTTAAATAGAATGCATTGTGTGCTGGATTTGAAAATCTGAAAGATTGCCAGTATACAATGTTATCTTTAGATGCCCATGCCATCTAGATCCAGGGAATTTATGGACCTACCAATGCACTACAATAGGGATAGGGACTTGCTGTCTATTTTATGTACTAACTGCTCATGATAGAATTTAGGTTGTAATATCTATATGAAATTTACAAGCATTCCCATTTAAATCCTACAAATCCTAGACGCATTTATAAAAACCTTAGTTTTGTATCTCTTGAAAGTGTCCTACGATTTGCATTCTAAACGTCATTGCACCGATGTCAATTGGCCATCTGTGTTGGTAAGTGTTTCATGTATATTCTATCAATATTTATATTTGTACAACCCTGGTACCCTGTGCCGTCCATCATGCAAATCACACAATCAATATTTTACTAGATGAAGAAAGGCTGCATGTGTGAATAAATGAAAATGAACATATATTTATAGCCCTACAGTTAGAATGTACATTATATACATATCATATAGACAGCACACATCCACCACCTTGTGTCTATTGACATAATGCATATAAAGTGACTTAAGGGGATTTTGCTTAAAGGAATATTGCTCTAAGATATTTGAATGTAATAATTAAATCAGTACTACAATGAGTGAGATTGAGTTTGAACCTTTTATTGAGTATAGAATCTTTACAGTTAAGTAAGTTCCTAGATACAGCCTATGATTGCAGATGGTATCAAGTAAATCATCATGAGCGGTGGAACTACCGATGTCATGAGTGTTTTCCATCACATTTCTACCTATTAGGCCGTAGGGTAAGCCACTGAAATGTGAAGTTTCGTTCCAGTGATGGGGGCACTACTTTTTCAAGGTGGATTCATATAGCTATTGTCCATACCAATCTGAGAAAAAAAGTTCTTTTCTCAAAATCCTGCAGTTTTCTCGTACGGTGAGGTCAAAGGTCAAGGTCACACAAAAAGAGGGTGGGGCCAGAAAATATACTTATCTCGTAACTTCTCATTTAATATAAATCAGACAGGGCTAATATTTTACATCAAGATAGGCAAATATAAGACCTTATTCCATGAAAAAGGAAAATGACCTTGGCCAAGGTCAAGGTCACTGTTTTCAAGGTCAAACATTGAAATATCGGCAAAAATGGCTCTTATGCTTGGTTTCAATAGCTCTGGTGACCTGGAATATCAGCCTAAGTATCACATTTGCTGTTTAAATGATGCTGAGATGTCATAGAGACATTTTCTATCTGGAATTTGTGAGAAATGTCTTGTGTTTCCATGGCAACCGGGAACCGTTTATTTTTTTGAATATAATTAATGGGTGAAATGAGAAATCACTCATGGTGACCTCTAGCGCTTAATAGTAATAAAATCACTTAGATATCTGGCATGTTTGTAGAGTCTGATGAGTGTTATGCATTGAGTCCTTGATATGACCTCTACCAAGGTCAAGGTCATTGGTTCAAGGTCAAATATAGGAATTTTAGGCATATTTTGACATATTTGGTAAATATAGTTATACATGGTGTAGTAAGAATGCAATTTATATATGGCCATTAGTTGTTCGAGATGTTTTTGTATAGCCAATGGCACTAACAACCATAGGCCAAAAGTTCTCCACTCATAAGACAATACTTTTGTCACAGGATGAGGTCAAAGGTCAAGGTCACTCAAAAAGAGGGTAGAGTCAGAAACTATACTTTTCATAATTGCTCGTTAGATTTAAATTAGGCAGGGCTAATAGTTTACATTAAGATAGACCCATATAAGACCTTATCCCTTAAAAAAGGAAAATGACCTTGGCCAAGGTCAAGGGCACTTCTTTCAAGGTCAAACATTGAAATATGGGCGAAAATTGCTCTTATGCTTAGTTTTCATCACTCTGGTGACCTGGAATATCAGCATAAGTATTACATTTTCTGCTCAAATGGTGCTGAGATGTCATAGAGACATTTCCTAACTGGAATTTGTCCTTGATAAGACTTCTACCAAGGTCAAGGTCATCAGATCAAGGTCAAATGTGGGAATTTCTGCCATATTTGGACATATGTGTTATAGTTAGACATGATGTGGTAGATTATAAATTCCTTAAGGTGTTTTTGTATAGCAACCAACCATAGACCAAAAGTTCTCCACTTAAAATATTGCATTATATCTCAGGATGAGGTCAAAGGTCAAAGGTCAAGGTCGTAAGAAAAGAGAGTAAGATCAGAGTATACATATCGGCTAACTGTTCCTTTAACTTTGACAGCAAAGAATATATGTCAGGAAAGACCAATAATACACCTATTTGTATGAGAAATTAAAATGACCTTGGCAAAGGTCAAAGTCACTCTTTTCAAGGTCAAAAAATGGAAATCAGGGAAAGAATGATATCATGGTTGGTTTTCATTGCTTTGGTGAACAAGAATATCAACATCAGTAAAAGCTTTCATGCTCAAATAAAGTTGAGATGTCATAGGAACAATTTCTTTCTGCAATTTTAGAGAAAAAGCTCATGTTTCCATGGCAACTGGTAAATGATTCATTTGTTTGTACAGTTAATAGCTAAATTGTGAAAGTGCTCATGGTGACCTGTAGAGCTTAATAATGATTAAATATCTATATATGGCCTGTATATAGAGCTCGGGGAGTGCTTTGTATTAAGTACTTTATATGACCTCTAGTGAAGTCAGGGTTACCGGAACAAGGCCAGTTATAGGAATGTTGCCATATTTGCTATAGTTAGAGATGATGTAGTAAAAATACAATGTTGCATATGACCACTAATTCCTGGAGGTGGTTATATGAAAACAATCCCATTATACAAAAAATGTTATACAATGTTATATAGTCTTTCTCTATGGGTCCTTATTGTGGCAAAACATTATTTAACGTTAAAAACTTTATTTTGATGTAAAATAATGAATTTTTGTTAGCATGGTACTACCAAGCCACAAGTCAAAAGTTATTATTTCCACTTTTGATATTGACAGTACTGGGCATGTCTGGCATATATATAGACAGGTGACAGCTAACCTAGACTCCCTTGTCAGTGCTGGATACAGAAAGGTATTGCTATTCAGTATACATTTATAGACATGTTATCACAGCGTAGTACTGAAATGCATGAGTCAATGTATTTACAACTTAAATTAAAACAAATTTCTGACCTTTCTTGCAAATTAGTGGAAAAAAATATTGCAGTAACCTAATAGGTAGATATCCCTTCTAAGGGCCTGTGGATGTACCAAGTTGATGCTGCGTTGCATTTAGAAGAAAAAAGGAGTTAAAGATGTACATTGTACATGTATATGCTCTTAAGACAGCCCACACATAAGTCACGGGTGCCTGTGTGAGTGAGCATCCCCCCCCCTGCCCTCTCCCCCCCCCCTACAGCTTTCACACTCACCCGCCGTGTAATGTTGGTGGTGGTGGTGGGGGCGGGGGTGTCTGGGATATGCAGAGCATCCCGCTATAGTGCTACGTTATATGTAGAGAGGGCATACATCCTAATATAGCCATGGACTATACCTGATAGCCTGATGAGTGCCTTCTATCAAGTTTCTATGGTAATCTTTACCAAGGCCAAGGTCATTGGAGCGAGGAAGAATGCAATGCTTTATTTGGCCGCATTTGGTATATCTAGATATGAATCAGTACATATACCTTTCATGTGAATTCATGAATCTTGATCATCATATCACAGGAAAAATAGCATTAGAAGGAATTTACTATAAAGGATCAGGACTAAGTCAAAGTGTTGCTTATACACAAGTTTTTATTACTACCAGTGCCTTTGGCATTGGATTTAGAACCCTCCCCCCTCCCTGAAAAAAAGAAGAGAAGTTTCTAGTATAGGTCTACTCACCCCTCCCTCCTGCTTCCACAAACGGCCCCCGCCCCCTTACTGGCGCAAAGGTAATGGGCAAGGGCTAACCTCTTAGTCTCAAGTTAATGAAAGTATGGGTGAGCATAAGAGCGGAGGCCTGTACAGGGGGGGGGGGGCTTGGGTTAAATTCTTCAATTTTATTTGTATTCATGTATCTTGATTACATTGGTTGATACCCTCTTCTCAAGTTGTGCATACACATGTAACAGGCACTCTGCCTGATTTCAAGAGGGGGTTCTCTATTGTGCACTTGAATGCCAGGTCTGTTAGACATAAGATAACCCACCTCAAAACAGAATTGGCGAATTTAGATATAGATATTGTTATTTTCTCTGAAACCTGGTTAAATGACCAAGATGATGACTTTACAAATAGTTTTCCTTTAGGCATGAAAGAATCAGTATGTATGGAGGTGCTTTATCTGTTCCTGTCAAGCACCTCAAGCCTGATTCAATGGGGTGGGTACCAGCAGCCAGGCATTTATATATGAGGGAATAATACAGTACAATAATTATGATTTCCAGTCTCCGGTTTAGGCTTATAAATATGATTCCTCAAAGTTAGGGAGTGGCTTATACATGAGATTTTACATTAGCTTGTGTTGTCATGGTAACCACGATGCAATAGCTAAATTTTAGCTGGCTTACAACAAGTGTCTTTTCCTACCCTGTACTTCTCTTATACATGTTATACGAAACCTACACTTGCAAAAAGAATGGTCATAATGAGGTAAATACTCCAGAAATTACCCTTATATAAGAAGACAGTGACATTTTAAGATTAAAGGAATAGTCCCCTTACCCCATGTTATCCCCCACCCACCTACCCCAAAGAGCTCGCCACATAAAAAGAACATAAGAGAAACATTTGCAAACTACAATCATTTATATTTATTCAAACATTATGCATTGAACACATAAAATATTCTTATTTGGACTTAGTATAATCTATTTTCTAATTTTGTGTTAGACTTGCTGATAAATCTAAACACACAGGTTAGTAGATTAGATACTAATCCGTCACTGTACGTTTTAGTTTTATCTCCTAATGGAATAGTAAGGGAGTGTTCATTTTTTAACAACAGGGGGGGGTTGGTGAGTTTTCGTTTTGACACGCAAGTTATTTTGCACCCCCCCCTCGGGAAGGGCCAAGTTAAAATCCGCCCCCCCCTCGGGAGGAGCTGAGTTATTTTGCGCCCCCCCCTTTTCAATTTTTCTGCATCAATTTGCATTGCATTGCTGTGTTGCATCAGTGTTACCTAGAAATGAATCTATACTTGATATATAGGATATAGGCCTTATTTACAATGCCTACCCCTATGTTGCTTCATCGCATGTTCCATAAAACCCCTCCTTTTGATAAGACAGACTTATTTTGGGGTATATTTTTCCTAACTGGGGGGTCGTAACGGAAGGGTTTTATGGTAAATGTACTCCTAGAAATGGCCATTAAATATTCAAATTGTAAGTATTGATTTTGATCTATGGATTCATCAAATTTAAGCATGAATATTACTAGGGACACAATATCTAGCCAGCTCCCAGGGAATCACAACCATACTCAAAGTGCAGTGCTTCAGAAGGGGGTTAGAGCGGCATATCTGTCTCCTCACTGCAATATTTCAGAATCTAGAGGTCAAATGGCGTATTCATGTGCACTTTGAAAGCTTCATAGGAGGGTTGGTGGAATCCTGAATGGATTGTATACCCACAGGTTGACAATTTTGAATAACCTTTATGTTTCTCAAAACAATCTATTACTGTCCAGTATCATGTTCCATAAACATCAACATTACGCCTCAATCATTCCTTGTAGATATTTCTCTCAAGGTCAAGTTAAAAATGAATGGCCTTGATCCAAGCCGGTGGCCTGGTCAACCAACAGGGCAGTCTAGTCCTACCATAAATTCTCCGGATACTACACACGGGTTGTACGCAAACCAAACTCAGCATTGATTTGATACTAGACATGCCTATATAGGGTGTGGGTTATACGAGGGTTTTTATCACTATAGAATAGTACTAAAATTGACATTTTCAGATCCAAAACGGGGTTATAGGATTCTCCTGAGTTGGGGCTGCGGGTTATACCCGAGATGCGGGTATTACACGGGAATTTACGGTAGTTTGAAACGAAAAGTTGGTAACTGCCTATCTGGAATGATGAAGCATCCTGGGTACATTTGATGATCACTACTATAGTCTCTATTATTATTTTTTCGACTACGTCATTTCATTGCAATGATATTCCAGCAGCAGATAAAATCTGCCATTAAAGAAAGGTGTAAAAATATGAACAGTTGGTAGTCGTTTGGACACAACTGCATAGGTTCATGTACTTAACTACAGGAGTGTGATGCAAACCACATTAGCATTTCATCCAACATTTAATGGGTCTACTACGGGTTCCCTTTTTTACACTGAATAATCTGTTTGGTTTTAGTTGGAATTACTACAAACCTTTTTCAAAATTAGATCAGCAAATTGTTACTCTACCTGCCAATCAAGGGTGCATTGATAAAACAATTTTGTTGATGCAATAATGGGACTTCTGTAAATTTTGGAATATCAATTTGGGGGTGCCCAACCATGTCTGATTTTGGTTTAAACGCCACAAACATTCATCTTGCAGTCTGGTCTGCTCTGTTATACCAGCAAAAACAATGAACCGGTAGACTGGACTGTTGAAAACACACATCTTACTGGCAAATGTGGGCCTACAGTGCACACCAGATGTACAAAGTCTGACGAGGAAAAAATCAGAGCCCAGGATTTTTTGGGGGAATGCCACCGCAAGAAAATTTGAAAGCCTATGACTAGCAATGCTGCATTCTGATGCACTTTGGCATACAATATATTATGGCTCAGCTCTGGATTATTAATGATTGGGGCTGTAAACTTGTTTTTTTTAGGAAAGGTTTTTAGAAAAATTGGAAATCTAGCCTTGAAATAGTGCTTTCTGCTGCATTTTGGCCAAAAATATATTACAACTCGGATCTGCATTATTCAGCCTCTATGATTAGGGCCTTATCTTTTTTGAGAAAAGGTTTTGGGAAGATTTGACAATCTAGACCTGAAATGGTGCATTCGGTTTCCTTTTGGCCCACTGTGTTATGAAGCTTGTTTTTAGTGGGAAACGTTTGGGAACATTTAAAAAATCTAGACCTGAAATGCTGCATTCTGGTGCATTTTGGCCAGAATTGTATCAAAGCTAAGATCTGTACTAGCCAACCTTTATAATTGGGCATGGAACTTTGCTTTTGGGATGGAAAAGTCTTAGAAAATTTTGAAATTCTTGACTTCAAAAGGTGCAATCTGAAGCATTTTGGCACACCTGGCATGTCTACTCCCATCTTAAACCATCACTGAAATAGTTATGTGTTCATTTGCCAATCACATGTCACAGCAGTACTAGGGGGGTTTGGGGGCATGCCCCCCTCCCCAGGAAAATTTTGAAAATCAAGAGGGCAAATGGTGAAATTTGTTGTATTTTGATCTTCTTGTCCGACACATAAAGGTAAACAGAGTTTTCTTTGGATCTGGACAAATCACAAGAATGACCAATTTGGAGAAAAATAAATCCCCCCACCTCAAATGAAAATTTTTGAAAATTCACATAGTAAAATTGTCAGATTTAACAGGTGCGACACAAAGTGTTGCAAGAAAATTTTACGATTTTAGAGGTAATTGGCTGCATTTTAAGGTATTTCTGCAGAAAAAGTGAAGAGTTAAAGTATTCAGCGTCATGTCGCGACAAATCGCGCCCCCTCCAAAGGTGTTGAGTTATTTTACGCCCCCCCCTCAAGAGGGTCAAGTTATTTTACGCCCCCCCCTCGGAAGGGGTCAAGTTATTTTACGCCCCCCCCCTAAACTCACCAACTCCCCCCTGTTGTTAAAAAATGAACACTCCCTAATGGCCATATATAAATTGCATTCTTACTACACCATGTATAACTATATTTACCAAATATGTCAAAATATGCCAAAAATTCCTATATTTAACCTTGAACCAACAACCTTGACCTTGGTAGAGGTCATATCAAGGACTCAATGCATCACACTCATCAGACTCTACAAACATGCCAGATATCTAAGTGATTTTATTACTATTAAGCTCTAGAGGTCACCATGAGTGATTTCTCATTTCACCCATTAATTATATTCAAAAAAATAAACGGTTCCCGGTTGCCATGGAAACACAAGACATTTCTCACAAATTCCAGATAGAAAATGTCTCTATGACATCTCAGCATCATTTAAACAGCAAATGTGATACTTAGGCTGATATTCCAGGTCACCAGAGCTATTGAAACCAAGCATAAGAGCCATTTTTGCTGATATTTCAATGTTTGACCTTGAAAACAGTGACCTTGACCTTGGCCAAGGTCATTTTCCTTTTTCATGGAATAAGGCCTTATATTTGCCTATCTTGGTGTAAAATATTAGCCCTGTCTGATTTATATTAAATGAGCAGTTACGAGATAAGTATATTTTCTGGCCCGACCCTCTTTTTGTGTGACCTTGACCTTTGACCTCACCGTACGAGAAAACTGCAGGATTTTGAGAAAAGAACTTTTTTTCTCAGATTGGTATGGGCAATAGCTATATGAATCCACCTTCAAAAAGTAGTGCCCCCATCACTGGAACGAAACTTATATTCTAATTACCTTTCAGGGACCCACCCCATGGTCTATATCTTTGACAGGACATTTATCGGTTTGGTGCTATGACAGTAATACTCTCCTGTGCTTTACCCCATTCCTTCAGCTAAAGCCCATCCACGTAAATTTCGGAAAGCAAAAGAAAGTGTGTATGGTTTCCTCAGCCATTAGAGATATTGCATTTAATTGAGAACATCATGAGAGTAGGATTGGGTTCGTGTAAACATCTGCATGCTTTGACACATCAAAAACCATTATACAATAAAAAAAAGTTACTCAAAAAGAGTTTTTAATGACACATAACATGTTAAACCAGTGTTTAAAAACTTGGGAAATAGTTCCATAGTGGCTTGTCTTAATGCGACAGTAGTTAGAGAATTTGACCTGTTCTGCGTTGATACAGATCCTTCACTTCTTTTGGAGTGGAAATGAATGGAAAATTGATTCTCGTAACCTTCTTCTACTTGTATCTAAAAGAGGATCGGTGGTTAATTGAAATCCTGTACCAATAAAACCTGGACTATGGTATGGTTTAACCTTCAAACGTATTATTTAACCACACAATAACTTGTGATTCACACAATTAAACCCCTAATAAGCAAATATGGCGAAAATACTTCGCAAACGGTTGCTCGATACTTAGATGTTTTCTGTGTAACCAATACCAGTTCTGCCTTTTATATGGAATCCTTGCTGCATTCTATTTATGATCAATTTCCATTCAAGGTCTTCCTATATAAGCTGTCCCACTACAAGCAACTTTTAGATGTATTCACATAGCTTCTATGATGCCATCTAAAGTTGTTTAGTTCCCTAACGTAAGTTGGTTGGCCATAGGTTAATTGGTGAAAATTGGCAGCAAGCTCCGGTGCCAACGTGATGCACGTAGGCCACGTGAGATAGTATATGATGTGGGGATGGTTTGGAGGTATCAAACGATGACATGGTGACAGGGGCTGTAGCAGATATGTATATGCGTGGGCGCATGCCTCATCTGATCTCTTATGCCATGTCATGCCTACTCGGGACTATCTGCATAATTTACCATACCTGCACTACATGGGAGTTTGTAAAATACGTCCAGTACGGATCTCATATTACTCTGTAGCGTAATAAACTGATGTCAAATATGACAAAGGTGACACTTCTTCTTAACTTGGGGCATACCTTAGGCCTCTTCTCCTGTTATTTTTGAGATCTTTCATATACTGTTTTAGTGTTTAAGAGATGTCTCAGGGTTTCCCTATTTTTCTTCTTGCTTCTGATAATTATACTTGTTAAGCAGGTGTTTCTTCGTATCTAGGCGTTCTGCATGTCTTCTTGTGCCAATGACTTTGCTCATTTTTGGTGTTTTGTTTGTTGATATAGGCCCTCACTGGATATTTATTTTGGCCAATCGATGTTTATGGCTCTTCTGAGAGTCAATTCTGTTGTTGGTGATTTAGTTTGCAGCCCATAGTACTAAGTTGTATCAGGACCATACAGTCTTTATATACTCTTATTTCGACTTTCAGATGTTTATCCTCGAATACATGGCAGTTTTTATAGGATGTCGTTGGCCAACAATATAGTTTCCTTCTAATGTCTCCGTGTATCAGAAAATTATGGGAGCAAATTTCCTCTTTCCTTACACAAATATCCATTTCAATTTATTCAATAAAACATGTAAAGTGGTGCACATTTAATAAATAACGACATGGGCTTCCATGTTTTATAACACATAGTGCAAACAAAGGAGGGTCTTTGTCTGTGCAAAGATTCTCCTTTTTCATAATTATAATGACGCCTTTCTAATTTAGTGCTACAGTAGCATATAGTATGCTTGTATGTATTTACAACATAATGCAAGGCCATCAACCTTTTTCCATATTCTGACACAGTAAGAGTCATCTCAATGTTTAGAGTTGAGTTTGACAAGTTTTTATTGGCGTAAAGTACATAATGCTCATTATGATTTTCAACAATAGCCAAGTTGCGGTGCCTCTTGTAGGGCCCAACTGATGATATAACATATAACATATCAAATGACAGGACGGAAAACCTTTTGATTCCACTCAACAATCTCGGTCTGGCTATAAGTATTACAGCACAGAATGCATCACAAATGGGAGCCCTTTACAAGTTCCCACACAGAAAAAAACATTACATAATAATAACAAAATTAGGCAGTAAAGCAGACGTACAGGTATAACATTATTTTCCATGAGCTGGGTTACAATTGGTGACATCCTACTGATAACTGACCTACTTGAGATAGATAACTAAAACCATGCTCACAAATTGGAATGAGTAGGTTTGGAAGGTGAAGGATGTTGAACTTGGATATGCCATTCATAATACCGGTATACACTACTCATGTACCGCACGGCACATTTTATGACCCTCATTCTCCCTAGAGGGGTTTCCCCTGAATAATAAGAGGGCACATCTATTTGACAACACTAATCACAAATGCCTTCCTACTACCTGCTGCCTTGCCAGTTACCCCATCATCCTTGACGCTCAACTGGGGCAGTCATCATAGTACCTGTCATTCTGATGTTAAAAATACACACAAACTGTGACACATTTTAAACTCCCACACATGTTCTACAATCCCACCTATTACAACCTCAACCATGCCTCCTAAGAAACAGAAACCGAAAACACGCAAGCAGCCGGCCCGCGCTCCCCGCAGGTCTCCGGCCCCGGCTCCGCCCGTCGGCAACGAGCCCCCGGCCCAACCTCCGACTGCGGCCGCCTCTCCTGCCGGTGCCGCTGCTGTCAACACGCCAGCAGCCGCTGTCACACCGCAGGACCAGCTCACCCTTGCCGACAAGAAAAGACAACGCAAGCTCGATGACAAACGCTGGAGGGAACAGGCAGATATGACTTTGAATTCTCTTTCCGGGCAGATTAAAACCCTGGCCGATTTGTTGTATGCTAACATGGAGACTGGTCCCGGTGCTCAGCGCCCTCCTGCCGCCATCTTGCCTGCCTTGTCTGCCGACGCCATCTTGCCTCCCGGCAACCTCACCGGTGCCCCTGCTGCCGCACCGCCACCTCCACATAATCCTCCTCCTGTACATAACCCTGTTATGTCCCTTCCATCGGCCACCAATAGTTCGATGTTCCCACAGGCGTCTCATCCCTACGGCGACTTGGCGCTGCCGGCCCCGACCAGCAGCAGACCGCCGCCGCCAGCTCCCCCGCTGCCGCCTGCCCTAGCTTGGCCTCCCGTCAACAACCCACCCATGGCCGTGGCTGCCGGGGACGACGCCAACGAGGAGGTCACAAGACGCATTGCCCAGATAGTCTCCGCGGCATCGACTGTACCCTCAGGTAAACTTGACCCCCACTTCCCCCATTTCTATGTGAGGAGGGGCCCCAAACGTGAGAGGGCCACCCTTGGGGAACTCACTTTTCCTGAGTACATGTTTGGCCTCATTATGTTACATGAGGCTGCTGTCACCGCGGAGGCCGATAGGGTATACATCCGCCAGCACATGGCTGCCATCGCCCGGGATGCATCCAAATACAAGTGGGAAGGGCTGAGGGAGTGGTCCGAGGCTGTTGTGGCTGAAATAACATTTGGGGACTGGCGTTGGGATCAACTTTGGCGTATTGAAATGAAGCGTGTTGAGCTAGGTACACGCGCACTTTTGAATGATGCAGCCCCCAACGCCCCCAATGCTGCCCCTCAGCAACAGCAGCGTACTAGAGACGCTCCCTCGGTCATTGACCTCACCCCCCAGCTTCTCAGTGCTCGCCCTGCTCCACCATGTGTCCCATACAATGCGGGCACCTGCAGGCAGAAGGGTGACCATATTGAGTCGGGGTACCGCCGCCTCCACATTTGCTCCATGTGCCTTAGGGAGCTGTGTCGGGCTCGCAGCCACCCAGAATCCCGCTGTTACCTGAAGGACAACAAGAACAACCCAAAAAACGACAAGGGCCAGGGGCCCCAGTAGACCCCCTGGCCCCATTTCCTGATTGTGTCCTAGTTACGGATGATCACTGTCAGAATACTGATGACACTTTGCTTTCACCTGTGCCTTGTACTGACGACATGTCTTCTCTCTCAAAGTCACCTGTTGTACCTAGCAAAGCTGTTGATGCCCTCCCTGCCGGTCAGATGTCCAGCATAAATAGGGCCCGCTCTGACCCATGTTCCATAACTATTGACACATTCCAGGCTAGCAGTGTGCAGAATGACGTCGACACCCATCAAGAACTTTATTTCCCTTTCTATTGCAAAGAGGCCCCGGAGGCAGCCCCCATAGGCCCCCTGGAGTTTGCCCCCACCCTGGACCGGATATGGCCGTGGCCATCCCCCCATGGTGAGACAGTTGCCCCTGAAAGGATGAAGATCTACAGTGCTGTACGTAAGACTGCCCTGCCTAACTATCTTTCTGCCCGTATTCCAATTCCATCCAAGCTCAACATTGATAGATGGCGTGAGGAATTGAAGGAGTATAGCGACCCTGATGTCACGACCTACCTTACATATGGTTGGCCCTCATCCTATACCAGACCTGTATTCCCTTCTCCCTCCACCTCTAATCACCCTGATGCTTCTACATACCAGGCCCAGATTGATCAGTTTATCGCAAAAGAGCTGCAGCATGACACTCTCATGGGCCCATTTTCCCAGGATCCATTTCTCCCTGCTTGTAAAATCAGCCCCCTCATGACTGCAGACAAGAAAACTCCAGGACAGAGGCGTATTATTGTTGACCTTAGCCACCCTCATGATGCCAGCGTCAACTCTGGCATCAGGAAGAATTGGTTTCAAGGTCACCCCCTCAAGTATACCCTCCCCTCTATTACCTTGCTAGCAGATAAGATCCAGCAGCTCGGTACCGGATGTTGGGTCTGGTCGGCGGATATCCGGCGCGCCTACCGCCAGCTCCCCCTGTGTCCCCTTGACATGCCTCTCTCCGGTATCCGCCATCTTGGCTACTGGTATGTCGACTGTTCCCCCTCCTTTGGGTCGCGCGCCAGCAGTTGTCACATGCAGAGAGTGTCCCAGGCAATGACATACATGATGAGCCGGCGCGGCTACTATATGCTCTCATATATTGACGACTTCTCCGCTGCGCACGCCTCCCGCCAGGAGGCCGAGGATGCCCTCCAGACCCTCCAGTCCCTCTGTGTTGACCTTGGGATTGACCTTGCTGATGAAAAAACTGTTGCCCCCACCACGAAAATGGATTGGTTAGGCTACCATGTTAACACCATCTCAATGTCGATTTCTATACCCCACTCCAAGCTGGAGGAGGTCCTGGCGGAGCTGGAGGATTGGCGCGGTGAGAAACGCGCCACCCGGAAGCAGCTACAACAATTGTCAGGCCGCCTCTTTCATATAGCCACCTGCATGCCTCCGGCAAGGAGGTTTTTGGCCCGTGTGCTGGCTATACTCAGACTCTCTCCCTCCACAGGAACCGTCCGCCTCACCAAGGACTTCCATAAGGATCTGGCATGGTTCAGACACTACTCCCGTCAATCAAATGGTGTGTTTCTTATTCCAGACCGACACAGGGAGGAGTGGCACCTGGAGGCAGACTCCTGTATGGTGGCGGGCGGCGGTTATAGTACAGAGCACTGCTACACTGTGACCTACCCCCTCTGGCTGACTACAGGCAAGCATATCTCACAATTAGAGGCCGTGAACCTCATTGTGGCGATTAAGAACCTCGGACCGGAAGTACAGGAGGGGCGTCACTTTGTCATACGTTGCGACAATGAGGCGACGGTCACATCACTCAACTCCGGGCGCGCCAAGGACCCTTGGCTCGCCACATGTGCGCGAGAACTATGGCTGTTTAGCGCCATCCATAACATTAAAGTCTCCATAGTCCACACCCCTGGAGCAAAAATGCTCCTGTCTGACGCGCTCTCTCGCATCCCCCTAGGTGGCACCCATGAAGCTGACGCCCGACGTATGGCGTCAGAAATGAACCTGACCTTCATTGATGTGGACATTAAGCCTGACTTTTTCTCTAATGACCTGTAAACTTGTGCCTCCAGGGTCCCGCCTCCTCCATCTCGAGCGCCAGGTGTTTGCCACGCTGGATGCCTCGACCTCCGCGACGACCAGGGCCAACAGGCGCCGCCAAGCCGGCATCTACATCCGGTTTGCTGCTGCTTATGGTGTTAACCCATTTGCTCCCACGCCTCATCAGGTCACGATGTACCAACAGTACCTTTTTAATAGTTTCAAGTCTCTAGCTAGTGTTGCCAACTATATCTCCGGAGCCCGTCTCTACATAGAAATGGCTGGCGGAGACACTTCCGGTTTCTGCTCCAGGCGAGCCACCGAGATGTGGAAAGGACTGAAGAAGCTCTCCCGTCATGTGCCACATCAAGCCCCGCCTATAACGGGGAACATGTTGAAAGGACTTTGTGTTCACCTTGATACTCTTGGGATTGTTGGTGTAGTCTGCAAGGCTGCTATATTACTTGCTTTCTTCACTTTTCTTCGTCAATCCAATCTGACTGCTCGGTCCGGGGTGACCCCGTCCCCTCACAATTGTGCCCGCAGAGACATAACCATGGTGCTGGGAGGACTCCACGTCTTGGTTCGGACAACTAAGACTTTTCAGTCCCCGGCGCAAAGTGTTATTATCCCAGTGAACAGAATGCCAACGCCTGTGTCCCACTGCCCGGTACTGGGGTACCTCACTATGATCCGCCTCATCCCAGCGGGTGGGAACTCGCCGGCGTTTCAGCTCCCTGGTGGACGTCCCTTAACTGCATCAGAGCTGGTGCGAGTAATGAGACAATCCCTCCAGGCCATTGGGGTCCCCAACCCGCAGGCGTACACCTTACACAGCCTCCGCCGGGGGTCCAGTCAGCTGGCCGCCCACGCTGGGGTTGGGGTTGAAGACGTGTCCCAACATGGAACATGGACCTCCAATGCTGTCTACACTTATACACCACGTACTATGTATACCCAAGTCCCAGCTGCACTTGTTAGTAGTTTGGCTGATTAGACAGTGCATCAGTGACTATAATGTATACTCCGTCCTCAGAATTATCTGATCAATATTGCATTTGACATTTGTAATGCCTATTATAGACCACACCTGATATATTTGTGATGACTATGTTTAGTTTCCAATTTGGATTAGGACTTATCAGTCCAGGGGTATGGTGTTGTCTAGTATCTAAAAATGAGCTGCTTGCTCTACTTGTTGCATAATTTTCTAGAGTCTCCCGACTCGCTGTACATGTTTATTCCATATTATGATAATGGTGATTTGTTCAACGTGATGTTGCAATTTAAATTAAACATGTATTTCTCCAACTTTTGTGTCGTGTTCTCAATTATCCGGTAAGCCAACTTGCCGCCTAATTGAAGCACACGCAGAAGTTCCCCCTTTTTCCGCCACTGGTGTGTGGCGCCTGTGTTCCCTGTAAACAACCTCAACCAATCACGTCCAGGCCCTGTGACGTCACTCCCCCGCGCTGGTTTGAACCCGCCTCTCTCTCGGCCATTCTGTTTTCACCAGCGGTGGCGAAAGGTTCTGACCCCGCCCACCCACTCCTTTGTAACCATTTTTCCCGTTGGCTGTGATTAGACAGTGCATCAGTGACTATAATGTATACTCCGTCCTCAGAATTATCTGATCAATATTGCATTTGACATTTGTAATGCCTATTATAGACCACACCTGATATATTTGTGATGACTATGTTTAGTTTCCAATTTGGATTAGGACTTATCAGTCCAGGGGTATGGTGTTGTCTAGTATCTAAAAATGAGCTGCTTGCTCTACTTGTTGCATAATTTTCTAGAGTCTCCCGACTCGCTGTACATGTTTATTCCATATTATGATAATGGTGATTTGTTCAACGTGATGTTGCAATTTAAATTAAACATGTATTTCTCCAACTTTTGTGTCGTGTTCTCAATTATGCGTAGAGAACACACTATAGGTATTGCAAAAAAGAAGAGATTACATAAAAGTGCCATATATGAGAACCCTTTAAGATCATTAAGGGCTTAATTCCCCCTTTCAATGGGCCTTTCAAATGGGGATGAGACTGGCATAGTTCACACACGATTGAATCTGGAAAGTCCATTACAGCGGATTAGTGTCCTGTGTATACATCCATATCTACTGTGAGGAAAACCGACATTCCCCTTCAGCAAGGACACACGTAGGATTTCACCATTGTCTTAATTAATAGAGATGGATGATATTGTTGAGACATGAATGTATACTATATCTGAATTGGAATCTCGACCGGTTCATTTTCTAAAGGATCGATGCGTAATATTATGATCTCTACTGAAATGCAGAGGCTTATCTATGCTTTAATACAGATGCAAATTCCATGTCCACCTAAATATATAATATTAAGTGAGACTAAACTCTGGTGCTTTCATGCAACTAGTCATACTCTACATCACACTTCACAAACCTCCATGACTTAAATGAATAGTATGCATTTACCAGGCAATGCACGTTCGGAAGAATTGCAAATTGGTCCTGCTATCATAAAAAACATAAAAACTATCATAATGTTCCTAAAGGATATTTCATATGGAGAGAAGTTAACATGTCGCGATATGGTTATGCCTCTTGATTATATGTGCATTTCCACCTCCTATCTGAACATACTGTACACCACTTATTTCACATCAGCATCATGAAAATAACTTACCGGTATTATAGTCATCTATGCCTATAAAATGCAACCATTCCATTCAATAAGACATCGATTATTGTGGTAGATACTTTTCATTGACCCTTACACCACATACTTTATTTTGACAGAATCACTAGCCCGGTAGTCCTGAATCTAGAACACTAACTTCTTCACTCCTCTTTTACCTCAGTGTTGCAGATTGCAGATTATAGAGGGGGCCCCTGTGTTGCATGTTATAATCATAACCAGTTGTGTGCACTATCTTGATTCTCGTTGCCAATAGTTACATATATCTTTCACTCCTATCAGTTGTTTTTCTTTTCATACTTTTGATCTCATCACATCTGTATAAAGATCCCTAATAAAAAGTACCATTTGATAATTATGCACAATTCAATGTTGGGTCTGATTTGATTAAACATCTTTGCGTGATGGGACATCTCTTATCCCATGCCTTTGCCATCAAGAGGCTGGATTAATGCATGCACTAAATACGATTTGAATATTAATAGAATCATGCAGTGATGCTCGCTGATTAGTATATTTTAGAATTTGATAAGCCAACTAGTTTGGAGATGGAGCAATACTGAGTATTTTAGCCACTGATTCTCAGAAGCGAATGCCAATTGCTCAACTGAAATTAGATTCACTACTTTATAGTAAAGACGTGAACTGATTGCAAAGTTGTGTTATTATAGGCAGAGGGAAATAAGTTCCAAGAGGATTGTAGAAGATATCAATACATAATGATGCTCCCCGGTATTATACAGCACATCGGTCATGTTCCCTTTCCATTCACTGTACTTCATCCTCACACCATACATCATAGCTTTCAGACTGTATGCAATATTGGAAAGGGTCTCTCATTTCTACAGTTGAACGATGTGAAGTTAACTAGTCTGCATTGCTCCTCTCCACTTCTTTTTAATGTCACCTGAAACCTATTTCAAAAGGAATCATATATTATGTTCCTCAGTTTACTTTGCAGCGCCAATATAAGGAAGAATTTGTGATTCTCCTTTCTCATTGTCTATTTCAGACAATTAGCCGCCCTAAAGACACTTTTTTGTGATTCATTCTTTGTGTTGTCTCATTGAGCGAGCTCCCATTGTTAGGACTTTGCAGATAGTGAAGTAGGCTAAGTGATATTATCTTTAACACTTCTAGAGAGTACCGTACCGCCACCGGTTTCAAATGAGCGCTAGTCTTGTATAAGTGCCGGGGGTACAGGGCTCTTGAAATGTTCCTTAAGCACTAAAATAGAATCTCGTAAAAGCGCCTGTATTTGATTTAAAGGCTCCACCAAAGTGAAGAGGGCCCCCGCGCTTAATTACGACGGTACGGTAGATGTAGTTATAGTCGGTGTTCCTGGCAGCTTAAATACAGCTCCGCATGAACATTTGTAGCATTCTTCCCAATACTTAATATATTATCTTTCTCTTAGTACTAAACTATTCAAATCGTTCTGTAGTTTAATATGATTAGTAATGCTATGGCTTCATGGCATTCTTTCCCATAAGAAGGGTTGTATCATTATGTCTGAAGAGATCACATGGCAGAAGAAATCTAATTTTCATAAAATCAAAGCCCAATAATTCCAACATGGTGTCAGAGAGTGTAGCAAAATCCTAATATAATTTAAATGTTAGGCCTATAAATACATTGTAGAATTGTTTTGACATTCTTTTTCTGTTTAACCACCCCTGGGCCACTAAGCATGCAGTTTGGATCTAACTTTTGTCTCTCTCTCACTGCATGAATGTTTGCATTTAAGTAAATTTACGATGTCTCAAAGGGACACTTTAAACAGCTTTAAGTTCCGTAATGCCATGTAAATGTCCTGGGAAGGTAGCAATGACATTTAAGTGGCTTTCAGTGGTATTTACTCAAATTAACTATGCTTAAAGTCTCTGTATCCAATCTGCCTAAAGTTAGAACTTTCATTAATTTCTAAAACCATTCACTATGCATATAGAGCATTTGCAAGCAATACTTTAAATACAAGTTCTTTTGTACTAAAACTGCCTCTGTTTTACTTGTGATCCGGAAGTGAGCTGGTGGTTTAGAATAAGTGACAGATGGAGAGATGTCAGTAAGAAAAATTGCTATTCTATGTGATCCTGGTATTGCCTTAGATGTATCATCACTGGAAGTCCATGTGCACCTGGCTTGGATACTCATTATAAAAATACTCATTATAACCACTGATAACATGTTGTCAATTAAGGGGCTTTACAGAGCAGAAATTGCACAAATGACCCTACCGAGTATGAGAAAACTATGTGAAAAAAACAATGGATTTGTTAGTTTTGTACTAATAATATTATAAACATTATACTCATCAAACCAACAGATGGGTAAAGTAGTTAGCCGGTAACAAACAATATATCTGGTTACATGGGCTCACAGTCCTAATAGTGAAGCTAAATCGGGTGTCTGTGTGGGCCCACAGGGGCTTTCTGATCTGGGCACGGATCGGGTTCAAAGTGGGCTGCTCAAATTGGGCCCAGATTGTTTTCAAAGTGGACTGCCTGATTTGCACTCTGCTGGGTTTCAAAGTGAGCTGCTCGATCGGAATTTGACAAGGCAAACTGACTTGTTAGTTCTCTGAATCTTGACGCTAGAGTCTGGGAGCCCACTGTGCCCGCGTTTTTTTATAAAGTAGCAGACTTTAGTATAACTGAAATCATACACAATATTCAACTCACCATCATATCTGATGGTCCTGATTCGAAGACTATCGAGAACAGCTTTACCGTTGTCAGGGCGACGCAGTTTGCCTATAGAGGGAGCATCTGTGCTATATTATGTAAAATCAATTATAAGCTACAAAGTACTCCCCACTAGCTGAGCAATGTGTAGAATGTCTGCTCAGTAGGAGACATTGTGGATAATTGGACACCTCCTACTGAGGCATTTCAGTTGTTGCTATTTTGAAAGAAAATAGTTTTTTGAATTGATTATTATCATTACGATATGAGGGAACATCTGCTTTTCAGACCTAACTCAATCGCCAAAGTAACTTCAAGGCAATGGCTGAGATCGTGGGTGTTATTAAATTATACTGACAGAATTCCCATCTACCCCGCCATGGGTAAAATGGTGTGCCTTTGACGTTGACTTAAGAGACTGGATTAAATTATATCTGAATATCAAATGCGACTTTGCAAAGGAGGCTGCAAAAATGACTATCATTTGAGGATTTTAAAAAACATGTTAATTGCACAGGTGTGCTGTTATAGACAAGAGGTGGGGCTCCACTAACCGATTTTATTCACAAATCAGGGCTATTCTCACGAATCTGACTCACCTATATACCATAACAAGTACATACCTTAAGCAGGAAGGTACTGTAGACCCTGCTATAGGTTTATGTTTGTAAATAATGTTTATGTTGATAAATAAGTGGAAAATAGAATTGCCAAGGCTATACAACACATAGATCCCGATTTAGGTCCCGATTTCACAACCAAGGCTGATTTTTGGCCCCCGATCTCATATAAAACTGGTTTGATTTTATTTGTCTGAATAGTATAATCTCTAGGCCTATGTTTATACCTGATCAAACTGTATATACCTATAGTGAGATGCAAATATAAATAAACCCTCAGATTCTCCTGATCGCATTGGGTTTCTCATGTTATTCTTTTCTGAAGGGAAAGGCTATGAGGTTCTCATATGATCGGATCGTGGGAATTGCCCAGAAAATCGCGTAGTTCAGCCCCAGCTAAAGGAGAATATAGTAGACTTTTTCAATTTTGTGGGATATAGCTTTGAGTAGGAACAGAGGAGTGTGGATCAACATTTAAAAAGAACTTCGGTACAATCATGCAATAAACCATGACTAATGAGCAATTTTACGTTTTAACTTTTGCTTATCATTCACACACAATACTGTCATTATACTTTATATTACTAGAAACATTTATCATGAGTTTTAGAGTTATGTAACTAATTATATACAGTGTAAAAAGCAAGAAACGTCTTATGTAACTAAAGATGTGTTTATTGCCTTAAAGATGATAGTATAACACTACGATTGAAAATTATGTTCTGATACATGTAATTAAGTTGAAAGAATACACTTCTTTCAAGGTCTCATTTTGTATGTACCATACCATTATATTATATTACCCATTCAGGGGAATATATTGGCCTATTCTAAATTTGATACATGCATATATCTTTACACGCATTGTCTTACAGCTGGATGGTTATGATACTGTGGCTTTAGCACTGTAGATGGTTATTCAAGTCAGTTCAATTAAATCTGACCTTCAAATGTATTCGGGAAATCATTAACTGTGGATAAGGTTGCCAAGTACTCAACTGATAACGTCTGAAAGCATTCAGATTAATTATATCCTCTGCTCCCCCCGTCCTTCAAAAGTACATTATCATTCATTGTAAGCTTAAATCAACAATACGTATCATGCATGGGTTTCACGGAATTAAATGAAGGTTTTGGTACAACAGCCCCCAATATAATTATACATTCGGACAACCTGTAATAAATTATAGATACGATAGTATTTACAACAATACATTAAATAATATGTACCCATTCCCTTTGACAAAACGATTCTAAAATATAGCCTATAACATCACGTATTTATCCCCAGTATCACTTATATACAATCTCTGGAAGCCCCCTAGAGGATATATAACCCAATCCCATGTATGTTAAATAACACATTAATTGTCAATTTCTCGCACTACCCTGCCATGCCCACCTTTAGCAGGTGTGCCCATGGAGCCCTCCGACACAATGCCCGTGATTGCGGCTGACACTACAGATAGTCCTATGGCCACAGAAGTTAGGGTTACAGCGTAGGAGGATGGCATAGCAGTCAGGGTACAGACGTCAGAAGGCACAAGGGTCAACGCCCTGTTCTGCACCGCAAACACTGTCAGCAAGGACCCAGTCAGGAAAACAGCTGAAAGAGGATAGCAAAAACATGATGAAAGAAATGGAAACAGTAAAGAAAGCTAATTTAATGTGTTGCAATTGGGGTCTCACCATCACCTAAGTGGGAAAACATGATGAGGTTTTTAAAAGAAGATATTTTCTGTAACTAATAGACGGTTCAAATTCAGGCAGTGTAAGCAATGGTTATTTTTACAGTGGTCTTTTCTCCTATGATGAGGGTTTGGTAAATTAGCTACATGCTACCTTGGCTTATATTGCTAGGATACATGTATTAAGTGGATGCTGGGGGTATGATAAGCCAGAAAGTACAATTCAATTTATTAAATTTTAAAGTCATAGCTTAATTGTATGTCGCACCGGGATGTCGCACCTATAGGCTTATCAAAGGCACTTGATTGTATTATATCATTAAATGTACGTTATGGTCGTTAAACTATTGACCTCTTAAGAGAGAATTGATTTATTCATGCAAATTGTGCCAATAAAAGCCTAGTTAAGCCCAACCATAGCACAACGTATGATATAACTGGAATGGTTCAGGTGTGGGGGGGGGGGGGGTGCTTGTGGCGTTGATATTGGTGGTACTTAAGTATCGTGTATGGAACAGGCTGCATATTAAATAAGGTTATAACCTTACCTGCAGTGAGGTTTCCCACTGTGAAGCCAGTGGAGGAACTCTTCGCAAGAGAACTGGGCATAGCAAGATTTACCAGCATTACTACGAGGATGGACCCACAGGCACAACAGCCGGACAGCTCAAACCACCTTGTCCCTTGTAACCATGCTGCAAACATTCAGAGAAACCAGTTAGGACAACAAATTGTGAGTGTGAACAGTGGTAAAATGAGTGCCTTGAGGAATCGGTGCCTTGGGCTAGGAGTTGATGAAAGAACAAACGGTTTGGATTGGGCTTAGCAATTTGTTTACAGCTTGGTGATGTATTTTATTGGCTATTGCAATTGTCAATATTGCCTGGTCCTCAATATTGGAGTGTTTTATGTGTTGCTAGAGGTTGCTGCACTAATAAACCATCCAATATTAAGGCTCCCCCTAGGGCTGGAAGCGGTAATCTGGGAATAAAAACAGCCTCAAGATAAAGGTCAAATTCATACTAATATTTTTCATGAGCAGAATCTGATACTACTTCTATTTTTTTAGATAGTCCCTTGAATATGTATGGGCTCTATTCAATCCCAAATGCCAATAAGCTCTATTTTTCTTTGTTTTAGAGATTTCTCTATGCTAAGTCTTTGAATGGATATCACACAGAGGACGTCTTAATATGATTGTTCTAAACCGAAGACGATACCTAAATTTATTGAAGTCTGGTTATTGCATGGGCTATTCCCCTATAATTCGGTGTAAGAAGGGCAGAACCCCCTCCTTGTGTCCAATGGGAATCATGCCATAAGCCATGGGCGAGGTAGTTCAGAATACCATAAAAGTAAAAAAGGCTACAGTGTGACATTAGTCTACCATTCTATTCTTGAAACTTCTCAATTATTCTACGATATTGTAAATTTCTTTTTTTTAAACTTCTGAACGATGTCTGCAATCCCCTCCATTTTAATACAGTAGTTGGAGCTGCTTTTCTTATGCTATAATATATATGTGTGTCCTGTTCTTCCTGTTCTTCGGAAAGTCTTTTTTGTCAGAGCTGGAGAATCATTGTAAATATTTGGCATAATTATGTTATACATTTAAGAGACTATATTTCATTATTTTCGTCCAGATCCCATATATAAATGTATTCCTCCTGACAGATCACAGTACCACGTATTCAGTACATTGTACATTGTACTTGTACATTGTAGACTGCCATACTTATAATGAGGCAATGGCTTGGATTAATTATAAGTGAAATGGATATGTCATCATGCACTCAATCATGCCATAAAACCCTTTTAGTTTCATTTGTTGTCTTTTCCTTAGATTTAACTGACTACAAGATACAGCAAGTTATATTGAGGTCTTCACAGTTAATTTCCATGTGGGTAATCCATCCAGGGAAATATAGTTACAATATGTATAACAGCTGCTTTAAGGACGCACCCCACCCTTATTCAGGTGCACACAAGCTCATGCAAAATTCGTACATAGATGTATTGGAATTATGTATATCATACATCAATCTGATAATATATAATGTCTCTTTCAAATCAGTTCCATTTTTTAAACTTTTGGTACCTTTGGAATGTATATGGAACAAAAACGTTCTTTTTTAGCTTCCTTTGCTTTCAGGGGTATTAAGGGATAGAAATGGAATATACTTATTGAATATAATGAGTGGGAACTATTCTTAGAGTGATTTCCCAGGACCCTTTTCTTTCTTTTACTGATATTCCAATTATTAAGGTCTACAGAGCTGTTCAAAGTTGCTTAGTTACCAAAAAGTGGAGATTTTCGTCATTTTTCAGTGAAATTCACATTTTTCGGTTAAATTTCACATTTTTTGGTAACTATGCAACTTTGAACAGCTTTGCAGACCTTAATAATAGGAATATCAATAAAAGAAAGAAAAGGGTCCGAGGAAATCACTCTAAGATCAGTCCCCACTCATTATATTCAGTATATATACACCATTTCTATCCCATAATGCTAATGAAACCAAAGGAAGCTAAAAAAGAGCGTTTTTGTTCCATTCACATTCCACAGCAACAAAAATCAGAAAAAAATGAAATGATTTGATTGAGGCATTAAATACGGTCAAACCAATGTGCAATACACATATCTCCAATACATTTAAGCCCAAATGATACATAATCATGGGCACACCTATGATAGGGTGGGGTGCGTCCTTAACAATCTCGGTTGACCTAGCTTTTGGTTCCACCCACAATTGGCTATGGAATAAACTGGCAATATTATACAGATGGATGAGCCGGTACAGAAATATATATATCAACAATTTAACTGCCGGTATACAATACCAATGGTATTGTCATAGATGATAGAGGTTAGTTTGTGTAGAACATCAATGACTGAAGTCCAACTCTGTTTCAGAGCTCTTTTCTTTTAGAACAGAGATCTTTATAAAGTTCACACGTTCAGGCTTGGAGTATGACTATTTGGACTAGGGTCGAGGGGATAGACAGAGCATTTCACTGCTTGGCTATATGGTGTACGCTCGGGAAACCATTCATGCAATATTTAGGTTCAGTGAACCCCCCCCCCCTCGTTAAGACATATGAAGAGTTTGGATGCAAAACGACATAAGCGCCATTTTAAAAATCGGGACAAAAATCCGACAAAAATATAAATTGGGGATAGAGAAATAAGATCCTCAAACTATTTTTCCAAGATTTATTATTTTTCATCCCATTATGACGTTCTTAGTATACACTCTGTTTCCAAAGGACAATAATTGACCTCAGAGTGTCCTTATAAAAAGCACTACATGCTTAAATTCTGGGATGGAGATATGTCGTTTTGCATCCAAACTCTTCATATGCAATAATAAACTACCAGCCAGTCTGTAGTGGTTATTTTTTAGGAGAATCAGTTACTTGTGGGTTAGCCTTTACATGTTCATAAGACATATCCCAGACACTAGAGTGGGGCCCCCTGCTTACATTGATATCAACTAACCATGGAGAATAGCGATACAGTAGGTGGTAGCACTGCACAACCTAGTACACAGTCATGCAAGGTGACTATAACAGTATGTTTGTGCTTTTCCAGAATATTAAAGCTGGGCCGTCAGGGAATATGTTCAGCATTTTCCATACATAGACTAAAATAACAGTTTCACCAGAGGGCAGCAGTGTTTGGACAGGGGACCATGAGCATTGTCCAGCTACAACATATTCACCCTATCTTGTGCCTGTAAGAGCTGAGCTTCCAGCCCTTAAGAGCCCTCTTGTGAATGAAAACTGAACTACATCCAAAAGTGCTTTTTGACCTCACTTCAACCATGACGGTCAAGCTTTAACAACCAGTATCCTTGAAGTAGGCCCGGATGTGCCCCAATCACTCATCATCGGATGTAGCTGCATGCGGCATTTGATTTTCATTTCTTGTCGAAATAGCAATAATAAAACTTCTACGATAGCCACTAGTCTAACGTGTGAGGCTTATTATTGATCTGAATAGGCCAAGTGCTTGCCTATTGAGCCAGAGCCCGATTTACATGAGAAAACAGTTCGTGTACTGAGGGATTTTGGATCACATTCTGAACTTACATAACTGGTAATACTGCGGCAAGCTGCATATTCAAGAACCTTGTTCGACCCTGCCTGTGTTCCTGATCGATAGCTAAGTCTTGGCACTTAATTGCCACTAAATAAACTTGCCTATATATAATGATGATAAAGTACTCTCACCATTGTACCAGGCACGGAGAGAGAAAGCTATATAGCCAGAGAAACAAGGAGACATAGCCATAGGCAGACAGAGAAAACATAGTCATAGGCAGACAGAGAAGACAAATATATCCAAATATTTCTACAGGGATGTGATTGAATTGTCCAATATCCTATAGGTATCTCTGTGAATTGGTCTGATGTTGTCGTACCCCAAGGGACAGAGGCCTATGTCGACAATAGGCCGTTTTATTCACTGCTGAATGCAATCAGATAAGCATTGTACTTAAGGCTTATAATTATGGTAACTGCCTGTCGCGATAAAAATCATTGATTTTCTAGTAAGCTGTCAGACGGTTATGAACTTTATAGACCCATGTCTCAAATATTAACATAACTATGGGCCTACAGCGTATCAACTCACAAATGAATATGTGAATTAAAATATGAAGCTTCCGACATTTCACTTGCATCTCTGTGCCTTTAATCTCTGTTACAAGAGTTAAGATGTTTGTAATATCGGAAGTAAAAGATAAATCAATAGAAGAAAAAGAAGGAATGTGTGTTTCATGTAACCCGACCCTAATATAGCGGTCTTCATATTTCTCTAGATTTTAGCAAATCTTTGATAAATGATTGTGTGACGACTCAGGGAATTGCTATTTAACAAGGATATCAAACTGCTTTGTGCTAAATCTTCTGAGGAGAGTATATATCATTGCCTATAGTTAACCTAAGGCCCATAATTATCTTCCTGTCCCTGCGGTAAGTACAAGAGTCGGAGCGGAGGGAGGACCGACAAGGCAGGGCTAGGAGTTTCCCAGTAGGCAGAGAACTTTGAAACAACATTAACAAATCGTTGTCAACATTGATTCAATGTTGATTCAATGTCGATTCAACGTTGAACTGAACTATAAGCCACCTAGGTTAAAGCTTTGTAATATTCCATAAACATACACAGCTTATTGCTCTATGATACATTTACTTACTTCACTCTAGTGGCTTTATAACAGGTAACTGTAAAAGTTCAAAGTTAGTAAACTTGAGCAGCAAACTTACTTGGATGTGTTGGGACGATGGTATCTATACTGAGACAAGTCCATATCGAATCTCCATCTGTGCCAGCTATGCGTGTATCATTGACAGCCCAGTTAAGGTTATCCCCACAAAAGTCCCACAGTCCAAACCTGTAGGATACCTGAGCTCCAACAGTGGGGTCCTCCATGCAGTAAATGTGGAACCACTCGGATGTCAGCACGGCGAAGACAGAGCAAAGAAATGCCACCAAAGTCAGGGCCGATGCTGAAAGCAGCCAGGCCAGGTCAGGCATGTGGAAGCGCTTCCGCTTATTAGCTTGTATTTTCATTTTAGAAAGTCCTCCTTCAATTAACTAAGAGAATAAGTGTGTATTGGTGAGTTGGGGTTAAAGCTAGCAGGTCCTCCATAGCATGACCTCCTTGTAAGTGAGCTTCTTACAGGTTAGTAAACAGTGACTTAAGCTCTGTGAGAGGGTGCCACTGTGCTGTATGGGCTCTCCCCCAAGACCCACCAAGGGTCCAGTTGGTCTTGCTCCAGGGCCTTTGAGGCTGTGCTCTAGCCAGCGGCATAGATTATAAGTTACGAAGTGAGTTTACCATGGCTGTAGTGGGGGTCAGGTCAGGGATTTGTACAAACACGGGTACTCACGGTGTATAATAGGTATGTACTTAGGCTATATGTGTATGCACCGTTGCAATACTATTAATCCAAGTATCATTAAAGTAGCCTGAGGGACCATTTCGGGGAGTAAACATAATATTATAGTTAGCAACCCAGGCCATGTTAACTGGTCAAGTATGACATTTTATACTTGCTTATCAGGATGGAATGATACTTCCTTTATAAATACATTACAGAAAATTTAATGGGAGCAGGCCCTCACTGACTTTGTATGAAGCCTCGGACCATACAGCGATTCATGGAAACTGTTATTCATACTGTTTTTATTCAAGATGTGTACAACAATATCTTGACCCTGGTTTTATCTATGTTTAACTCACTTCGCCTATTTGACGCTTAATCTGACTAAAGGCTGTCGAGTCCGAATTAGTCTTTTTTTTCGGGGGTGGAGGGTAGAGGTGTCGGGTGCGGTTCGGCAGAGATCATAGAGTGCCAATTCTCAAGATTTCTACGTGTTTTAATAATATTCCAAAGTCCCAAGCATTCCCCATAATCACTATATCCTGAAATTGAAAATGTGAATAGAGTCACGCGGAACAGGCCCCTGGGTCTCCCTATTCTCTGATATGATTGTGTGCATACTAAACAGTGTCAAAGTATTGCATTGATATAAGTGTGCGCGTATATAATCTACATTGTAAACAGTGTGATGTAATGAAGACGCTATAAGTCAATGCCTATTTTCGGATAACCAGATTACTGAGTCAGAATAGTAACTATAACGTGGTCATTGCCCAAATACCACAATAATGAAAAGAAAAAGTTGATTTTGAGTTGAGTTAATTATTACTTTATTTGGTATTAATTAAATGCACAGGATTCTGTTTTTCCCCGTCGGATCTCAACTAGACTGCTAGAATACAATGTTCACTTAATGTAATTCCTGTATAGCCTACACTAATGGCAATACATCTATTAGGAGATGGTCAACAGGGATGACTGAGAAGAAATCCCTGAAATAACTCTTTGTAAGTTATCGTAATTTGCAAATGAATTGCTATGATACTTGAGAACTCAACTGCAGATTACGGTCACACCATTGAGTATATCACGGTGCTACATTTGCCAAAAAGATTACAGCGATACGTTAACCGATCCAAAGGCAGAACTATTGTAGTACCCGTGACTGAATTACCGTAATACCCACTGTGACTGTGATTATGCAATAACCAGTTTTCTGAGACACGAAATGGATATACTAACTACGCCTTAGAAACACCTGAATATCTGAATGTATCTTAGGGGGACTAAGTTTTATTCATATATGTGGCAAAACATGGCATGACAGGTGACAGCTAACCAGCACTCCCGTATCAGCATGGGAGACAGAGCCGCATTGCTATTTAGTATACACTCACAGATATGTTGTCACAGCGTTGTGTTATACTGATATGTATGAGTCAATGTATTTGCAACCTAAATTATAATTAATTTGTGATCTTTATTACAAATTAGTGAAATTAATTACTGTTATAATGTAATAGATTGATATTCCCTCTATTTAAAATCGCTTTAGAGAAAAGGTATCCAAGCCCACGGCAATATTAATTTACAAGCAAACCATACAACCTGTACTAGAATATTGTGGGTATCTATTTAATGGAGTTGTAAAAACCCAGCATAAGCGACTGGAAATGGTCCAGAATAGAGGCCTGCGCACGTGCCTAAGAGTAAGAGTAAGATATCATGTAATGGATCTACATACAAACGCTGGAGTTGACTATCTCGCTGTGCGTTACGATATGCAACTCCTCTTATTGGTACATAAATATGTGTATGGTACAGGCCATAACCCTGCCGAACTGGGCCTGCACTTTGTCATATCCGGCAGACCAACGAGATCCTCAAATACGGGTCTATTAAGATACCCTGACTCTATAAAAATTGACTACAGACGTAGTCCCCTGTATAGGTCAATTGAACTATGGAACAGCCTGAGCAAGGAATGTCGGCTCACAGAAAACAGAGACGCTTTTAAAGCCCTGGATAAGCCTAAAGTTATAGCCATTTTTCTGTCAAAAAATCGGCATATCGTAGAACGGTAAAGCAATACAAATAAGCCATAGTGTTAATGTTACTCGCTGTATCTCAGTTTATTTTCTCCCATATCACATGTGAAGAAACTCTCTGAGTCAACATGCATATTGTACATTATCCACTATGTATCCCGAACGACAACATATCATGTCATACCCTACCATATTGGACTTGTAGTCCTACTTTGACAATGTATCGTATTTTGTAAAATCATCCTATGCAATAAAATACGTTATAAACTAAATAAAAAAAACACAGTAGTAGTATAGTATGTATCGGAACGGGACTATAGTTAAGTACTGTTTATTACTCAATCGACATGCAGCCAATCAGAGGCCTCCATTTGGTCACGTGACCGGAAGTGACCTACTTAGGGGATTAGTGGTGCATTCTGGGTAACCCTGCAGCCAATCAGAGGCCACCATTTGGTCACGTGACTGGAAGTGACCTACTTAGGGGATTAGTGGTGCATTCTGGGTAACCTACTGACCTACTTAGGGGACCGGAAGTGACGTCATATGACTTAATTTAGGATCACGTGACCGGAAGTGACCTGATGAGTCACGTGAGCGGAAGTGACGTCACATGACCTAATGGCCGACCGGAAGTGAGTGACCTCATTGAGGATCACGTGACCGGAAGTGACTTGATTGATCACGTGAGCGGAAGAAGAAGTTTTTTGTTTAGGAAGTGAGGGTCTTTAGGATCACGTGACTGGAAGCGACGTCGTCACATGAGTGACGCTTTAAGAGACTGCGCGACTTACTAGTAAAAGAAGACGTATGAAAATAAAAACACAACAATATTTAATTTTATTTTTTTTATTTATTTTTTTTTCAATCTTGATAAACACTCTATTTTTGAAAAGATGCACACGCTTATTTTTTTTTTTTTTCATATCTCTAAAGGACTCGTTGTCACACCGTCAGAATGCACGCGACGCTTATAATACAAGTAGCGCACGCCGTCTTTCTCTATGGTGTAGGTGACCATTTTGTTTCGCACCACTTTGAAGTTTCTATTTACAGCAATGAGAGTTTTTCGTTGGCGAAGAACATCCAAGAAGTCGTCTGGTTCCTGAGGGTTTTGTTTCTTCTGTACGCCTTTTGCACTCCATTTTTTGGATTTTCTTTCACCGGTGTCGCTGACTCGATCGTAGCAAATGTAAGTCTTAGGGTTGAGACTTAGGATCCCGTCACCTTCCCACTCCGCTTTCATAAGCCCCGAAGTTCTCAGATCGTGAAGGTACCGTCTCTCACAACATCCGCCGGGCGGCGGACACCATTCTCGCACTCTTTCCGTTTTTGTCTTCACGAAAAGCTCTAAGTGATCGTCGCACACCGCTGTCGGAAGCCACTTTCGTTTCTCTCTGAAGTACGTCTCTCTCAGGCGAGGTTTGACTAGGTCATCCAACGTGTCACCGCTGAGAGCCATGTAAAGACTGTCGGTGTCCATTTGACAAAGGGCATAATCGCGCCGATCGACGAATCTATCCAAGAAGTCGTATGTGAACTCTAACATTTTCAACTTCGCGTACTGGTATACCATGAACCCTATTTGAATAGGGAGGTTGTTGTTGACTGTTTTCGGTTGTAGTTCGACTTCAAACAGATCGGAACTCAACTCGGACGCCTTTTTGAAGCGCCACGAATTGGCCAATAGTTCGAACTTCCGACTGTCAGTGTATCTCACCGCCGTGTGTTTTTCTTTGTTGCAGATTGTTTTACCGTACGTAGCGTTTCCCATTAACTTGTAACAGTCTGACAGAATTTTCTCGTTCTCGTTCACGTCGCCACGTCTTCGCGCCGCCGTTACTTCGTCCGCGAAACCGGCAAAGGAGCGTTTAGGTAGGTATTCTACCACCAGCTGCACTTTGGTGACTATCAAACCGTGCTCTAAATACCACTTGAGAAGCGGCGTTCCCAAGAGAATATTTTTTCCGTGGTAACTCCCTATCAGCTTTTCTTCCTGCGCAAAGTCTGACATGTGAGGTCCTATGTCCGATTTTGAAACGGTCGCGTTCTTGAAAACGGGGGTCATTTCTTCGAAGTAGTCTCGTAGGTGAGGCGGCGTAGTGATGTCCACTTGAACTAAACCGAACATTTTCTCCTCTTTCACAGCGGAAAGGATGTCGCTCTCGCTCATCGCGTTTCGAGACACTTTCAAAGCGTCAACCTTCCAGCGTTGTTGGGAGGCCTTGACCCGCTCATCTCGACGCTTCATCTCTCGCCATTCGCACTCCCACACGACGACCAGCTTGTGACCTAGCGCTTTCAAGTAAGCGCTTACTCTGGTCGTTCTGTCGCGTCTCTCCTCTCTCAGTGAAGCGCACTGATATCGGTGCGATGGTATGCACTCGTGAGCGTGGAACCAACACCCGTGAAACTGGAAAACCGTATTAGAGGCCGCGTGAAACCCGTCCACGCGAATTCTCCGACAGCCTACAACCATCTCGCCGCCGTTCAAAGCGTGGCGCAGTTTCACGTCGCGGTCGTGCTCTACGAAGCGTAACCACTCCAAAGCGCTGTGAGAGTTTCTTTGCCTAATTTCGGGCTTGAACTCGGTCTCGGGCCGTCTCACCGCGTAATAGCCCGTGCAGTGCGCTTCGCTCATGCAGCGCAAGTACAGAGAGTTAGCGTCTAGTCCTAGGATGTGTTGGCACGGTCTCGCTTCTTCGCCGTACTTGTGCTCCCTTATCCGCGTGGTGCCCTTCTCGTGAAATCTATGGAAGATGATGGAAGGACCGCCGACTAGATTTTCTTTGATCAGAGCGTGGAGGACGGCGTCGAACTGGGGGAACGTTGTGAACGCGTCTTCTAGGTTTTGGAAGAGGAACCGTAAAGTCAAACCGGCGAGAGAAACTCCGTCTTTCAACATGTCAATGCCGCGATCTTGGAAAAATTTAGCGTGATTTTTCAGAGCTTCTATGAAAGGTTTGACGTCTTTGTTGTTGTAGAGGATTAAGTAGTCTTCCATAGTTTGCATCTTCTCGTCGGACCAAACTTTCTGACATGCGGCGTAGTCGGATTCGGACATTTTGACGCCCGTCAGCTCGCTGTCGAAAGCCGATCTCGGTGGCAGCGTTCTGTTTGCCAGTTTCCTGGTAGACGTCATCCATTCGTAAGGAAAGTGACCTTTCTCTTCGTTCCTGGTGAAAGCTCGCAAATAGGTCCCGTAGTTGTAACCGGGTGCCAAATAGTTGACTACGTCCAAGAAAACCGTGTGCTGTGTGTAAACCGCCAAGTATTGATTGCTTCTCTTTATGACGCTGAATTCTTGGTTTCTTCGGTCTCTGGAGGCGAAGAACGAGTGAAGGTGTATTTTGATCAGGTTCAAGTCGTAACGCCCCGAGTTGAAGCCCACGACTGGAGCTTGCCGGATGTATCTCAGAAGACGCTTCTTCAGTTGAACTAACGGGTGTCTGGTCTGAGCCGCAGCGAAGCCGCCTGGAGAAGGGGTGAACGTCGCCTCCTCCAGCAGGAGAGCTTCACCTATCGCCGCATCTAACTTCGCTAAGGTCGGTCGGTAAAGTTCTAGCACAGCTTCCCCGATGACTTTGGCGTTCTCGTTTATGTGATTTAAAACTCGGTCCAACAAGGGGTCGGAATCTGCGTCGGATTCTCTGACGAAGCAGACGGGCCCCTCCCACCCCGGAAAGTCGGATGCGACGCTAGCCGACAAAGGGACGTGATCCCACAGCAGGGACACGTGTTCCGTCGACGGTTCTTTGCACGGTTTGAAGAAAGCCTCGAAATCGAAGGCGATCTTGTAAGGGTAGATTCCGGAATGTCCGTCGGGGGGAAAAATGGAGAAGTCTGCTAGCGCTTCGAAAATCGTTCTCGAATTTTGGTAGATGCCACCTACGTAGCGCAACTTGACTTGTCGGCAAGAGGAAAGCTGGTTCCTGTGTCTCTTCAGCAAGAACTCGGTGGTGAACGCCGCCTTACACTTGCAACATTCGTATATGCCCGCGTACGCGTTGAAGTCCGTGACGAGAGAGACGTGCAAACCGCCTTTCGCCGTCAGGTGTAGGTTGACTTTACCTCGGGCGGCCAGAGTTCTGGAAGGCGGTCTGATCAGAGTAACGCGTCTTCTCAACTTCCGCCCCGGCACTTGACGCGACGCGGTGTAAACCGCTATCTGTACGTCAAACAAGTTCTCTAACGCGGGTAAGTCGCGGATGTTCAGACCCGGAAAGGATTCAGGTGTGGCAGCGGGACAGAACTGACGTAACAAATCTGAAGCGCGCTTGCTGGTGTTGTATAAGTGAAAGGAAATGCAGCGGAAGATGCAAAGGTTGTCCTTGTTGGGAAAATCTAACACGCCGCTTCTCTTTCCAACTCGACCGGCCTGAGTGATCCTACCGCCTATGGGGAATTCCCCCTGTCCCATGTAAACGCAAATGTTCAAATTGGTAGGAAAAAGAACGTGCCACTTGGTGTCAGCATCGCAAAGTTTCCGTACTTCCTCGCAAGCGACGGTGTTTTCCATCTTTGAGAGGAGCTCTTCCAAAGTTTCTGAATTAGTTATAGTAGGGAGCGGTTGTATGAGAGTTGCGTTGTTCTGGGAGGCGTGAAAGTAGCGCAGTTTGCTCTTGTCTTCTCTGTGTTGTAAGAGTAAGCCTACCGAGAAACCCACTTTGTATCTGAATCTTTGTGTCAAGTGAATGCGACGCATAGTATCTACAGCGTCACTCAACTCGCCGGTTGGTAGCCTGAAGTTTGTTACACTCACGCGAGTCCCGTGCATCCTGACGCCCGTTTGTATCGCAGGCCAATTCGCCGTGAACGTTTCCTCCCCGTTCGGTACAGCACATATGCGCGGAGGGATGGTCACCCCGTCCAGAGATTCGCGTCGACAGGCGATCTTTCGGCAATCGCCTTCGCCGCATAGAGGGCAAAACTTAGGTACTACTCTACAATTTTCTACGTGTCTCTCGTGGTTGTACGGTCTTTTAAACATTTTGAAACACTTTTCGCATACGTACTGTGTCATGTTTTTTTTCACTCAGTTACCAACTACTTAGCCGTCTAACTATCTATCTATCTATCAATCTATCTGTCTATCTATCTATCTATTTATCTTTCTGTCTGCTGTCTGTGTATCCGTCTGTCTGTCTCATACAGCGTACGTCAAACGCTGTGTGTGTGTGTGTGTGTGTGTGTGTGCGCGCGTGAGCGTTGAGCGTCTCTCATTCCGAATCTATGCCGAGATATTTCAGAATGATCTCTGTTTTGTCATCCAACTCTTTGAGCGCTCTGGCGGACAGCGTCACTCCCTGCTGTGTGGGTTTTTTGTCAGGACCTTCGTACTTGCGCACGTGGACGAGGTTCTTACCGCTGTAGTAGCTCACAGCTGCGTACACTTCGCCCTCCTCATCCAGCACTGCGAACCAGGGGGTGTGATTAGGTTTTCCTTGCGCGGCCGCTGTGTCGCGTATGCGCACCACTGCGCGGATATCGGCGATGCGTGCTATTAGCTCGCGCAGCGCGTCGGCCGTGAAGTGCACTCGCTTGCTTCTGGTCAGAGACGCCTCTTTCACCTGGCCGTCTTTTGTGTAGCGCGGCCTCCTAGACAGTCTAGCCACGTCCTCCCAGATCTCCAGCGTCAAAGCTCCGTCTAAGCAGAACTCTAACCCATGAAGACGGGAGAAGGTTTTCTCTGCTTCTTCTCGTCCATCTCGTTCTTTTTCTTGTATTTTTCTCTTCTTACTAGGCCTTGTTGTTCTGGAACTCACCTTAGAACGTTTCACACCCGCAGGATGAGTAACACCATCAGCGTGAGCTGAATCAGCAGCAGAACCGATAGCAGGAGCAGCGTCAGCGCTGGTGGTATCCGAGGCCTCGTTGTTGGAACAGCGCAGCCACACGCCGTCGGTGCTGAGTGTAGCGATAGAAGATGAAGCGCCGCCGCCCTCGTAAGGTGGCGGTGAGGGCAGTCGCCACGGACCGGACGGGACGCTACTAGTGGAGGAAGTGAGGTCGAAAGGTCGAAGAGGGAAGCCGAAAAACGTACCGCCCACCCCTTTCCCTTCGGGTTGTTCGTACGCCTCGTCGTCAGCGTCGTTCTCTGTCTCACCCTGTTGCTGCTGCTCCTCCTCCTCCTCCTCTTCTTCTCGGTTTAGGGGCTGAGTGTCCGAATAGCTGTCACTCTCAGCGCGAGCGGCGTCGAGGGCGTCGGTCGATGTAGTGGTGGAGGAGAGGGGCTGTGCAACGTGCGGCAGGTCATCAAAGTCATCAACAGTAGTGGGGAGGTAAAAACCCGGTTGCCAGTACTGCGCTGTGCCAGGAGCGTTGTCGTCAGTAGTAGTAGCGGTAGCAGCAGGTGCAGCAGAAGCAGCAGCAGCAGCAGCAGCAGCAGCAGCAGCAGCAGACGCAACAGTAGCAGGCGCAGCAGCCTCAGCAGGCGCAGCAGTAGCAGGCGCAGCGGTAGCAGGTGCAGCAGCAGCAGCAGCCGCAGCAGGCGGGGCGGCAGTAGCAGCGGCAGCGCGCTTAGCAGCAACGTGTACCGTCGCGAGTGTAACAACGTCGCTAGCACGATGACTACTACCAGTAGTACTACTACTACTACTACTACTACTAGTACTACTACTGCTACTACTACTGCTACTACTTCTACTACTACTGCCGCGAGCGCTCGCTACAGCGGGAGGGTGATAAGACCAAGCGGCTGCGGCGGTAGTCTCATTTTCAGTAGCAAGAGGAGGCACTGACGCTAAACGAGCGCTGTTCCGCGTAGTCTTCTTGTTCTTGGACGGCGCTAGGTGTTGTCTTTTGCTCATGGTGGTGACTGTAGAGAGCAGCAAAAGAATGAGTGAGTGAATGGAGGTTTCCAGACCCCTTATATACGCCTTCTCGCTTCTAGAGCTAAGCTACTTACTGACCCTGTTCAGCTGCCGCCGGCTGGCCGGCGGCCATTCACAAAGAGAAACAAAAGACATAAGGCATGACGTTTTCAGCTGGATCCCTTTCCCCCCTTTTGAGAGATCGACTGTCATGAGCTAAGCCGCTTACCACCCTGTTCAGCAATTCAACGCGCATTAGCTGTATAAAGGATTAAGCGGTTGCTGCCGTCGACTGACCGGCGGCCATTCACAAAGACATAAGGTATGACGTTTTCAGCTGGATCCCTTTCCCCTCTTTTTTTTTGAGGGATCCACTGTCATGAGCTAAGCCACTTACCACCCTGTTCAGCCATTCAGCGCGCGTTAGCTGTATAAAGGATTAACGGTGATGAGCTTAGAGTGTGTATACAAAAAAAAACTACAGGAGGCGTGTGGCGTGAAGCAGGACCCCCCTAAGACGAACGTGTCTGTCTGTGAGTAGAGGCGTGTGCATGTGGTGAGCGACTTAAGTGTAAGACAAAAAAAAAATCACCACCTCCTGCCGTGGTGAGTAGACCGGGCCGGCCAGGCGGCGGCCGGCTAGTTCAATAGGGAGGGGTGACAGCTGACTAAGGCTGTGCATGAAAAAAATCCGATTTTCACCTGACCTCTGACGTTTGTTACAATGAATGTCAGAGGGAGGGAGACGTCCTCAGGTAGGGGGTAGGAGGTAAGGCTATGGATGAGGAGGAAACACCGTTTTCAGCTGGTCTCCACGGATAGCGATGACACACCCCTCGTCATCTAAGCTCTTAAGGAGCGGAGCGGTTGAAAAAGCGTCATGCGGACAGGTCGCTACACAGCTGGAGTGCTGTTGGAAATGGGATTAAACTCCCTCTGTATAAAAAGCTCTGATTTCTGTTGGAAAAAAACCATATCGCCTCTGACCACAGTAACGTCTACTACCACCACCGCCGCCACCGCCGCCGCCGCCGCCGCCGCCGCCACCGCCGCCGCCGCCGCCGCCGCCGCCGCCAAGACGAGACGAGATGGCTCAAGCTATTCCACTTTCAAGCTCGCCTTCACCGCCTTGTCCACCTGAAAAAAAGTTAATGCGGCTTGACGACGTGAGACGCGCGAGGCAGACCGATGGGGAGAACAGAGAGGTAGGACAGCGGCGGTTAGCCTATAGCGACGCCTTGCTTCGTCAACTAGGTAAAGAGTTGAGCGGCTGTTGGAGAGAGTTGGGCAGTAGCTTAAAAGTTACCGCCGCCCGTATGGATGCTCTAGTAGAGCGCAGTGTCAAGACACCGGAGGAGCTGTGTACGGCGATGTTCCGAGTCTGGTGGGGTGAAACCCCGCATCGTCATAGATGGGGAGAGCTTGGTCGCGTCTTCACCCGCATTAGACGCGTGGAACTGTTGGCTCAGTGGATGTCCCTTCTCCACAGACAGGGGTTGGATTTCGAAAACCCCGACTCGCGCGCGATGCATAAGCACTTGGGCACCCTCGGCAGACGTCTAGGTAGCAGGTGGAAAGAGGTGGGGGACCATTTAAAATTGTCGCCTGAGAGGTTAGATAAGATCGCTGAAGAATGCGAATACGGAGGAAGTCCCGCTGAGTGGGCCTTCCGAGTGTTGAAAATGTGGCAAGATGAAGCTGACGGTGCCGGCGGTACACCTTTTGAACTCCTTCGAGTGTTGACTGAGGACATGGGAAAGTTTGACCTCGGCATCGCGATATTACTTGACTTTATCAAGCAAGAAACAACGAGAACGACGGACATGTGAATTGTTGTGTTTTATTTTCATACGTCTTCTTTATTAGTAAGTAAAAAAAAAAATATCATAACAATTAAGACGCGCGCCCTCTTAAAGTGTCACTTCCTCCAGTCGCAGCTGATCGCCTCATCGAAGCACGTGATAAACAAAAAAAAACGAAGAGACACGCTTCTTCCTCTCGAGAGGAAGAAGCGTGTCTCTCGATTGAAATCTTTTTCTTTTCTTTTTTTCTTAACCCTTTCACCACTGGGTTTCTTGTAACTCAATACATTTTTGTGCAATATATTGGCTTACCGCGTGGAAGGGGTTAAAAGAGACAAACGCCCCTTAGAGTGCCCCCCCACCCCCCTAGAGTGCCCCCCTCCCCCCTCCCCCCCCTCCCCCCCCCACCACTCGCCCCATGCATCCTAAAAGCGCCCCCCTCCCCATGCATCTTAAAGGGGCCCCCCTCCCCTTCCCTCCCCTCCCCTCCCCTCCCCCCCCCTTTATACACTCTAAAGAACGCTTCTACCTAGTTCAATAAGTCACTTCCAGTCGCTCGTAAAACAATAAAAAATGAAAAAAAAAAAACAAACTTATATCGTAGTGTTTTTTATTAGTTTACCGAAAAAAATAAGAGACTCGCCTCCTTCTCCTCCTCCTCCTCCTCCTCCTCCTCCTCCTCCTCCTCCTCCTCCAAAAAAAAAGATATCACATTTTAAAGCGCGTGACCCCTTAAAGACGCTCATCTCTTCATTAAGTCGCGTGACGTCACTTCTTCTTCTTCTTCCGGTCACGTGATCAATCAGGTCACTTCCGGTCACGTGATCCTCAATCAGGTCACTCACTTCCGGTTGGCCATTAGGTCATGTGACGTCACTTCCGGTCACGTGACTCATCAGGTCACTTCCGGTCACGTGATCCTAAAGTAGGTCATATGACCTCACTTCCGGTCCCCTAAGTAGGTCATATGACGTCACTTCCGGTCCATAAGTAGGTCATATGACCTCACTTCCGGTCACGTGACCAAATGGCGGCCTCTGATTGGCTAACTAGGTCACGTGACGTCACCACTAATCCCCTAAGTAGGTCACTTCCGGTCACGTGACCAAATGGAGGCCTCTGATTGGCTGCAGGTCGATTGAGTAATAAACAGTACTTAACTATAGTCCCGTTCCGATACATACTATACTACTCACAGTTGCATGTATCTCTGCCCAGCCCCCCCCCCCCACCTCCTCTCTCTTGTACTACTAGTCATGGTGTGGGTGTGTGTGAGTGTACAGCCCCCCCCCCCCTCCTCCAACTATAACATGGATGGTATTTGGCAGTGCAGCGACCGGGGCTTTCACACTCACCAGCACTTCATATGTTGAGACAGTGTACGTCATTAGGCAAAAAAAGGTTTGTTTCAGGTAACCAGGTAACATGGGAGGGAAATGTAGGGTCGGTAGGTCGGATTTTTTTTCTTTTTTAATTTCTTTTTAACATGAATGCACTACCCAACTTTTTTGAACCCCCCAAAATTGACCATAAAGGGGTAAAAACATGACAATTTCTTCAAAATTGCATAAAAAAATGAAGGGTCGGCCCTCTTTTGATAGGGTCGGTCGGGTGACCTGAAACAAACCTTCTTTCTTTTTGGCCTTATGTAGCCGTGGACCATACCTGCATGAGATGACCCCGTTTTAGGTTCATGTCTTCAGCTGAAGTTTGTCACTTTGATTGTTGAGATAGTCCAACGTGTTGCAGAGAACAGTGGGGTGTTTCACAAAGAAAAATAGATATAATTAGTTTTCTAAGTTTTCTAAGACCAACTTACTTGCACCCAGTGTTAATCTTAACTTGGTGTTTCACAAGGTTCAATTGTATCTATGGTTACATACCTAGATACACTTGTAGATAATAATGTGGCTTGTGAAACACCAACTGAAGACTACTAGTAACATTTGGTAAAAGTAAGTTGATCTTAACAATCATGTAGCATTAATCTTAAATGCACTCCCCTTGTATAATTTTCACATAGCATCAACATAAGTGTTGTATAAATGAGTATAACTAGTTTATTTTCATCCTGAATAAACAGATATTTGCATGGATTCTTATGTGTAGTATGACACATATATTACATGAAAAAAATCTGTAAGGAAAATATTAGCGGGCATGGTATGAGCTCCACGCTAATATGCATTGTGAAACACATATACATTAGTTGTATCTCATTTGTAGGCCAAAGACCCCGACTTAACATCTTGGTTGTAGACCTTTGTGAAACACTTTTTACAAGCAGTATACAATTGATACAACCAAATGTCGGTCTTACTAGTTATATACCTCCTATAGAGACACTTACTCTACAATTAATTGTATATGGCCTTGTGAAACACCCTACTGACCTCCCAAACATGAGATGTTAGGAACATGTATAGAATAGATCATAAATCCTTTAGATATCAACATCATTTTGCATAATCCATCGAAACTATCACATTAGAAATGAGTTAATGAATGTCAATTATGGACTATATAATTATTTGGATCTGGAAGGAATAATGTTACCATCTTCCATGTTGCGTCACAAATACTTAAGTATTTTGTGATCTATAGCCTGCAATCAGACTCCAAATTGTAATTTACCATAATGTGAAATAAATACTATTGGTTGCGCCAGAGGGAGCCACTGTATAATAGATAATGTATCAACTATAAATGTGGTAACTGTTGATCCCTGCTGCCTGTGATTGCTAAAATATATTCAGGACTTCGTCTGGCTGAAATAGTAGTACACGGTGAACTCAAAATTAATATTTCACTCGCATACATTTAGAGATTATACTTGAATATGTATTCGCTCAATAGTTTTATACATCGGTGGTTATGCACCATTAGACTATGTGGAGCGATTTTCCACCCAGAGTGATACTCAGTCGACTGAAGTCTCTCATATTGAGGTCAGACTTACATCTTAGAACATGGGCCTTTTTAGAATTCATGGTGATTTTATATTCAGAGTACCACTGACTAGCCCGGTTTAGGCCATCATCGATGAGAAGGCAATTCAGGCCGAGAGTTACGAGTTGTAACTCTCAGGCCATGAGTATCTGTTTATGCTATTTAGAGGGTTGATTAGATGATGTCTTGAAAATGTACAAATTGGTAGTCATAGGCATGAATTACCAATTGATGAGTGGAACCAATGTTGTAAAGAGTTCATGCCTGTTAAACTGCCCTCTTGAAAGTGATATAATGTGCAGTGATGAACAATGAATTCCAAAGACCTAGGAAGGTTGGGGGCACCCATAAGAAGCCCTTTGTGTAGTTTTACCGAGGCAATAGTTCTTTCACATCACCCACTAGTATAGGCATAGTGTGAGATGGACAGGCCTTAAGTGTAGACATGACATTGTATTCCCAAGTGGGCAAAAATGCAGTTCAACGTTGGGCACATTGTTCTGTGCCCACTGGGTAAGCCCAGGGGAATATGACATCAAAGTAACCTCGCATTTGGACCAGAATTACCAGAACTTTTCAGACACTAAACCTCTATACCCGTCGGCATTGCAGGCTATACTATACATGTCAGGATCGGTAGAGTGTGTCAAACAAGAAACAATGCTGTTTATAAATGAATATACGATATAAACAGCACCAGCCAAGACGAAACCCTGAGGGAAACCTCATGTTATACCCTTGGTTCCAGATGACATATCCCCAACCATAGTTATTTGACACCGTCCCGACAGATATAGCTCCTAAGTCTGCTCAATCTATCTTCCGCACAGCTAATTTTAGGCAATTTGTTTAGCTGGATGAGGTGGTTGAATATGTCAAAAGCTTTTCTCAGATCGAGGAGAACAATGGCCATCACCTCCCCTCTGTTTAGTGTTGAATATTTCCAGTCAGTTAGCATGATCGAAGGCTAGATCAGTCTTTCAGAGAGCCAATTGAACCACTCTAATAAAGGGACAATTGGCTTATCGGGGCCCCTATCCAAACGTATGTCGCAGTTTAGCCTGTCTAAATTGTACCGAAGCCCATGGGGGACCGTATTAACAGACACGTAATGCACACAATGGAATAATGGGCCTGCAGTGAGGTGTTTCACAAGGGGGACATACAATTAATTGTAGAATAAGTGTTTCTATAGGAGGTGTTAATTGTATGTAACCACTAAGACCAACATTTGGTTGTATCAATTGTATACTGCTTATAAAAAGTGTTTCACAAAGGTCTACAACCAAGATGTTAAGTCAGGGTCTTTGGCCTACAATCTAGATACAACTTATGTATAAGTGTTTCACAATGCATATTAGCGTGTAGCTCATACCATGCCCGCTAATATTTTCCTTACATGTTTTTTCACATTTTTTTCATGCAATATATGTGTTATACTACACACAAGAATCCCTGCAAATATCTATTTGTTCAGGATGAAAATAAACTGGTTATACACTTTAAGCAACACTTATGTTGATCCTATGTGATCATGATACAAGGGGAGCGTATTTAGGATTAATGCTACATGGTTATTAAGGTTGACTTACTTTTACCAAATGTTAGTCTTAAGTTGGTGTTTCACAAGCCGCATCATCATCTTCAATTGTATCTAAGTATATGACCATAGATACAATTGAAACTTGTGAAACACCAAGATAAGATTAACATTGGGTGATATTAAGTTGGTCTTAGAAAACATGTAAAATGAATTGTATCTATTTTCCCCTTGTGAAACACCCCACAGGAGTCCTTAATTAAAAATATGGATACGCCTTCCCATGCTTGTCCTGGTGCATTTCATAATCTCCTATGATCTATGCAGCCAAAAATAATCTCCTCTTTTCAAGAAGAATTATATAAGCTTGCGTGGCAGACAAATGAGATTAAAAAACTAGATTAATGAAAATTTCTTTTTCTCTTTTTTTTGCCTTAAAACTAGTCGTTTGTCTGCCTGACAAAATTATTTATCGCATTTACTTAAAATGAGAAATGAGAAAATTATTTTTAAGCTGTCTCTCCCGGTTTACAAATAGTGACAGGCGACACGTACAAACACGATGGCATTTAGTTACAACTATCTATTGTAGGGATTATCTGATGCCCCAGATAGCACACTACAGGGCCTCCCCCGATCCCTTTCACTCTCTCCCTATATCCACTTGTTGGTCACTGGGGGAAGGCTTATATAAGTAGGGCACCGGGTTATAATAGTCCATCGCCCAGCTCCTGTCTCTTAGGGTAGACTGAGCATAATTCAACCTACCCAACTGTCTAAGGATGCTGGTCCAGTTCCCGTTATCTAGATTTTAACAATAGTATACCATCTCAATAACGGGTCGACTACCTGTATGTACCCTAAATGCACAGCCCACATTACCTGGATAAAGGAGATTAACGTGTGCCTGCAGCATAAACAAGCACAAATAGGTCTTTATACTTAATATCATTTCAAAATAATCGTGTACATATTATTATGGTTTTAGTGGTTTTGCAACCATACCTATACCTCAGTAAACACGCATGGTACGGGGGATACTTTTATTAATAAGTATGTTACCAGACACATGTTTATCTCCCGGGTTTACCTCCCTTAGAAACACCAATTTGGGTCCCTTTCCCCACATATCCATCTCTCCTCCCTTCCCTTCATACATACGAAAAAAGGGCATTGGAGTAGGATAAGTTATACATATCCATCTTTAAAACACTGTTGAAATAGGGTCGATCGTGACTATCATCTGTACACGACCGAGTAGATAACAGGGTAATATCAACCACAATTCGTACGTCTCTGATATAATAGACAATGATGCTGTAGTTGGAATATGAGTATAGAAATGACCAGGTGTTGGCCCGTGGGAGGTCGAAGGGGAGGGGTCTGGGGGTCGAGCTGTTAATGTCATGTTATCAGGCCTATAGTGAACTAAGCACAAGCTTTCTTGTGAGATCTTGGTTCTGCTCTCGGAACGTAGTTTGTTTCTGGCATATCATGGTGTGGGTGAGTAGGGTCACTGCCTAAATCTCACGAGAAATTCCGTGCTCAAAGCTAACATGGCCGCTTATACATAGCCAGCATGCATATTCATTGCTATACTATGGACTTACTGTGTATTACCTGATTCAAGTGCAAGATGCATATTTATAGTATGGAATATTAGGAACAATAGGCAATATGAACATGACTATGTATTATATTGCCGTACAGGCACCAACGGTACACCCAGTTGTTATGGAATATGATTTTTCACCCTGGTCCACCCTGCCTGGTCAACGGTTCAAACACATGAACTCAATGCAAGTTATAACATGTTCCTCTCCAGAAGTATAACCACTTGAAGTGTAATCCCTCAATTCCAAACACCATGAGATTATACCGTTTAGCGGGAGAGGTGGTTAGTTTGGGCTGGTGGTCGGAAATAGGTGCGTCTACCCTGTATCACTACTGTAACACATGTATAAATACAAGGACACCACACCTGCACACAGACATACAGTCCATGTACCACCCCCCTGTCTCTGTCACTAGCTGTCTATGTTATACAGTTGTACCCATACGACCCAGCCATGGCTCGTTCAGGAAAAGTACAAACAGGTATGTTAATCAGTATTTCCCACCGTCATCATCATCATAATCATTTAATAATGGTGTAGAATCCAGGGCTGTTTTGAATTTGTGTTTGGTGAGGTATTAGGCACTATGATAGGCAACTTCTTTTTTTCAGTATGAGATTATGTAGATACACCAATAGGCATGTGTCCACTATACGACAAGGAAACAAGAATATATGGCTGTTTTGACGTCCAGCAATATGTACATATCTGGGAATATATTTTGTAGATATATTCTACTTTAACTGCAGGTATGCTGTGTCCACTCGGCATTATAAATTGCTGCCCAGACTGCCCAGGGCAAACATGGACGAGTTATTATAATAGAACAAAGAGCATATCGCCCAATTTCTGCACTAAAAATCAAACATGTTAGATTTATAAATTCTTACTTTTGTCGTCCAGTTTTGGCACCCCCAAATTGCTATCCCACTGTTGTATTTGAGAATTTTGTCGTCCACCTGTGTCCACAGGGAGACAAATATATGTTTCGTATTTGTATTCAAATTCACGTTTTGTAGGACGACAAACGGCCTCATATATGCTAGTGGACACAGGCCTATTCCCGTTTATTTTATCCTGGTGTACAGAAAGAACTTATAATATTCAACTTGGAAATATCCAACACCAGAAATGCATTATAGACAACACTGAACTTAGCTTTTATATTCGATAATGACAATATAATATACATATTAACTTCGCCTGTTGAAAGGTATGTGTGTTGATCCAAACCAGGTCATAGTATCAATCATAACATCATTCTGACACTAACAACTGGTTGATCGATGTGGATCAACCAGTCCCCAATAGGCCTGTGTCTACTATACGACAAGGGAAGTGAAATATTTCCGTTATTTGTCGTCCAGCAATGTGTGTGTATTTGTGAATATATCACTGAGATGTATTCCACTTTAACTGCAGGTAGGCTGTGTCCAATAGGCGTTATAAATTGCTGCCCAGACTGCCCAGGGCAAACAAGGACGAGATGTTATAATAGAACAAAGAGCATATCGCCCAATTTCTGGACTAAAAATCAAACATGTTAGATTTCTAAATTCTCACTTTTGTTGTCCACTTTTGACACCCCCAAATTGCTATCCCACTGTTGTATTTAAGAATTTTGTCGTTCAGCTGTGTCCACAGGGACACAAAACATTTATTTCATATTTGTATTCAAATTCACGTTTTAGCGGACGACAAACGGCTTTATATATGCTAGTGGACACGGGCCTAATGTTGTTTCAAGGTTGAGCTAATGTTTTTGCCCACTGGGATGGACATGCTTATGCGCAGGCGTTTTATGCTTAAGCTCCAGATGAATCTCTTAATCAAGGATTTCTTTTGTGCCCTGTTAAATGCTACGTATGTGGTTATGCATACTAATTTAAAAAGTATTGTTTTCTCTTAGAATCCTACCCTTTTAATATCTTCAGAAATCTTGCAACTTAATTGCATAAAGGAGACCATAAATATGATTTATCTAAACCTTACAGTTTTAGGGCTGGTGGATTCAACTGAAATCGGCATAACCTTTCCCCATGAGCACCTGTCTATGGAATTCTCGGTTGCCTACACCCCGTCAAATGATGAAGCTAAGGAGAACTGTGCTTTCCAGATGGACAACCTTGGCTGGATAAGACAGAACCCGTATGTGTATATCTTTAGTACAAAAGTTTAAGATTCTGTTATGTTGAATTAGTTTCAATATCTTAATAAGTATATAAATGTTGAAAATCTTCATTGAAAATGATTCCTGTAGTAATTCTATTTTTCTGTAGTGATAATTTGATAAATGACCCTGTATTACTATAAATGTTAAACCTGGATTGTAACCAACATAAGGCATCTCTAATTGAACCGATCGCGAAGCGTAGAACATACATTCATTGCTTCGCATATTGCCAAATTCTGATTGCATACTGATCTCATTTAAGTTAAAGAGAGATCTCAAATTGCTAGCATTCCTTTCAACTAAACAGTACCAGGTTGTCTTATAATACAGCCTGCATAGCCATTGAAAGGCTGATTTTACCCTGCCAAATACAAATGCAGCATCTATAAGTGTTCACACTCATGAAGAAAGGTCCCGTCTAACCAAAGAGGTAGGCAAGCTATATTTCTCATAGTGCCATCTCTGATGTAGGTACAGCCACAGACCTAATCTTACTCTACTGGATTCGGAGGACATTCTGGCAGAGGAAATGGTCAACTTTAAGGTATAACTATGGTCAAAAGTGTAGGTAATGATTCACTATTGTTAGGCCGATCCCCCTAAACTCACTGCTTTCTCCTTTGTTCGGCATTTCAATGATTCTCAGGTATTCTATGGTTCTAAGGTAAGACTTTTTTTTTTTAATCTGGGGTATCAATGGAGAAATGACAGATTCTAGCTATACTCTAATGTTCACCGCCTATTGCCTTTAATATTTGCTATGATGCCTGCTTATTACTTTTACAGCTAGCATCTCCTTTTTTCAGCACAGTAAATAAATGGTGTGCAAAATGCCTCCTTGATCACAGATAAGCTACCTGAATAACTAAATAGCTATTTGCTTGACACAATGTAAATTCCAAAAAATTATGTCTGTCTGCAAGATTCAAGGTCAAATAAGTACAGTGTAGCGGTATCAAAACCAGCTGTATCATGTTCCAAAATATTATTTGCTCTGTCGTTCAAATGTAGTCTTAGCTACTGAACACAGAACAAATAATTCAATGTTGAACTGAATTTCGTGCCAACTGGGAGGTGAGCAGCATAAAACCGGCATCTCTCAATATTCTCTGTCAATGTCAACAATACATCCATTGGGTTAATACAATTCACATTCATACACTGTTGCAGTCAAAGGGAGGTTCCTGTATAGTGGAGAATTCAACCATTGGACTGAGCAGAAACATATCTTATGTACAGAAGGTGTCGCAGGATACAGGCGTCCACATAGTTGCTGGGGCAGGTCAGGACAATAGTTTTTTTTATCTCACCTATTTGCCTGGTCTCAGACCTTATCATATTAGGATGTATGAATGCGCATAAAAGTTGTCGCTTTTCCATTTAACCACTATCTCCTCAATATCACATTACTCATCCAAGTAAATTTATTCTATAGAGTAGAATATTATTAAGGAGAAAACGTCAGTGACATGATTGCTGTTTGTATGCTACCTTATTAGTCACATACCAATTACCCATCAGCTTACTGACAGATTCTAGTCAAACTGAAATAGTGAATACAGTGGGAGATTTGCTTACTTGTAATCGAAGTTGAATGCAATTCATTTTGCTTTTGAAATAGGATACTATGTCCATGCAGCGAGGCCATCGACCCATCAGTTGAGTGTGGAGGAACTCACAAAGACAATCATCCAGGAGGTCAATGTAGGAGTGGATGGAACAGGCATCAAGTGTGGTGTCATTGGGGAAATTGGATGCAGTTGGCCACTAACAGGTTGGTGAGAAGTGAAAGAAAATAAGATGGTCTATATGACAATTGGTTTAAAGTTGGTATCCCAATTGGGGTGACTAGAATCGACCCCTCTCAATAATTACCTGAAAGTATTTAATGTACACTTTTCTTCTGAAATGGGTGCTTAATTCTGGTTACCAAGAGTCTTAAAGGCTTTAATGTAAAGTGTGTAATAAAATCTAGATCTACAGCTTTCATGGAGAAAACTCAAGCATTGGCAAACCATCTGGGATATGCTGCCACCTGTAGAGATATCAATGTACTAATGTGTTCATGAATGGAGTTGAGTTACTGGGTCTGCAATGGGACTATTTTGTAAACACTACACACAGCTGCCACCTTGTGGTTTAGAAGAGAGGCATGCTAATTGCTTTATTTTTGACTGCTCAGTGAAAATTCATTTTTGCTACTGTGTGGGGATTTTTGTATGGAAATAGTTCTCATAGAGCTTTAATACTTTCACACATGACTTACAACATTAGCATGCTTATCCCCATGCTGGAAGTGGAAATTTGCCACCGCAATAGTTGGGATACCAACTTTAATTGGGACTATACATCTGACATTAGACCAGCATAGCAGGGGACAGGCACACAAAGCCTTCTATAGGCTGTGCCAAATGTTATTACACCACTTATCTTCACCACTTTCAAGAATCAAGTTCTTCTTATAGATCAAGTTACAGCAGAGGGACTTATACAGGTCCTGTCAAAATACTAAGGAAAAATAATACAAAATTCATTATTTCATTCTGCCAATTAAATTTTATATTCCCACAGAAACAGAGAGGAAATCTCTACAGGCTACAGCTCAGGCCCAGACCGAGTTAGGCTGTGGTGTTATCATACATCCAGGTCGTGATCCTAAAGCACCTTTTGAGATTGTACGAGTGTTGCAAGAGGCAGGCGGCAATATACAGAAAACAGTGATGTCCCATCTCGATAGTGAGTATTATATCTTTATCAGGGTTTATCGGATGATTGGATAACAATGAGACCACAGGTGCTACTATAATATATAGGTTACATGGTAGCTGAGGCTATGCAGATAGTGTTAGTGATAAGAAATGTTGTTCATGCTGTGGGAATAAATACTTTATGTACCATACATAGGCTAATCTCTCATGCTGTATCAACTCACTTCAAGTAGGCTTTAGCACTGGCACATGACCAAAGTTGAAATAGAACAACATAATTACAGTATAATTTAAAATTCAGTATGACTTTACACGATGCTATTTATTCAACAATGCTGATTATTTGAACAGCACTGTTTATTAAGATGTTTTGACTGAAAAGAAAACTACAACAATATCTCTTGGCAGAACACAATGATTTATTCTAGTTTCTCCAACAACTATTTTAAAACCAAAAACACTAACAAATTGATGCTGGAGCTGTACAGGTCTATTTTCCTACATGATTATATAACTCTCATCAGATGCATTACATGACCTCGCTTATATTCCCAATCTTCAGGGACATTTGACCAGGACAGTGACTTGTTAGAGTTTGCTGCACTAGGGGCCTACTGTGAGTATGACCTGTTTGGTATAGAGGTCTCTCACTACCAACTTAAACCAACCATCGACATGCCCAGTGATGCAGAACGTATCCGTCGTATCCGTCAACTAGTAGATAATGGGTACGGAGACAAAGTTCTTATGGCACATGACATCCACACGAAACAGAGACTGGTGAGTTTGATATTGGAAGGTATCTGAAAAACTATAGATGGCTATGTACGATGCTTATGAACATGATATGAGCAAAATCCTCAATACAATCTCACTTTAACCCTTTCACCACTGGGTTTCTTGTAACTCAATGCAATTTTGTCCAATATCTTTGCTTACTGCGTAGAAGGGGTTAAAGTATATATATATATATATATATATATATATATATATATATATATATATAAATATATATATATATATATATATATATATATATATATATATAAAGTATACTTTTATGGTGAAGAATGAATGATTGCAAAGAGAGTTCTCTAAGCTGTTGTTGAACCAATACATAAGCTACATTTTGCTGATAACGTAAGTTGTAAACAAACGCATTGAAATGTATCAAACCTTATCATGTAGTTACTTGTATTTAGACTTTTTCTATCCTCCCAACAGGAAAAGTATGGTGGCCATGGATTCTCTCATATTCTCACCAACGTTCTCCCAATGATGGTAACACGTGGCTTCACACAGACTGAGATTGATAGGATTCTGATTGACAACCCAAGGACATGGATGGCGTTTAGCAAATAGATAACATAAGTTGAAGATTATGTTTATAGACTGATATACGATCCTATTTTATTTCAAAGAAATCAGAAACCTTTCTTACAAATTAGTCACTTGTGTTGGACTTGACTGGATCGGCCTTTCCATCACACACTTATCTAGGTCATGACCTAGTAGCTAGTGTTAGAATTTCCCTCTCTAAGACGAGAGTTTCATGAAGGTGCTTGTGAGGCCCAGCCAGCCACCAGTAAACCAAAATACTCACCTGTGCACCGAGGAGCGCACCTAGCAGATTCTGAAATCCTTAGTAAACGTGAGGATTGGCAAGGGCAGCTTTGGAGCCCCAGCCAGGACGATTAGGGGAGACTGGAGGTGTTTGAGTTAGTAAGCATGACACTTCTTTTTCCCCGTCCAGTGTAATAAATACAGTTGGTGCGCCATTCAACACTTTCAGTATTTAGATAAAAATTGAGGACATTCATTAATCATACGATTGGTAACATTGTATACGTGTACATACTTTTCTTTGTGGGATTATAAGGGCATAACTGGTAGAGATGAATATTTCAGAAAGCCCCTTGAACTAATATTCAATAGAAAAGAAGGAGTGTTGTTTAACGTGTATATTGACAATTATTACATCTCATTTGGGAGAACGTTTTTGAACGTTACATAATTATATGATATATATGGTGTACACTTACATAATTATTTCTAATAGGTTTATAAATAAGTGTACACACAATTAGCATGTGGTTATACAAATAAGCACTCTTTTGGAGATTCTGTGTACTGTTCAGTACCCTATGAACAATAGTTTTTTCCCATTAATATCATCGGGGAAATCCAGCGGGAATGGGATTATCACGAACTGTATATTATATGGATAATATCCTTTATTACATAATATTAAAATGACCGGTTGTATTATTTGTGTACATACAAGCTACTCGTGATAACAATGCAGTGAGTCACTACAGTGGCTAATATTACAGTGTTGGGTGCAACAGTTATTTTAGCATGCATAATATGTAACCTCTACATTGTCATGCAATGGAATACCTACTTGATAACAAGTAATATGTAACCTCTACATTGTCAAGCAATGGAATACCTACTTTATAACAAATAGCAAGTGTGCTTAAAATATCATGTTGTTCATTGTTTAATTGTCATCAAGTTTATAACTTGTGGACATTAATTGCTCAACACTGTTATGTTTAATCAATAAAGTAATGAAAGGGGTTATGTGCTTTAACTAGTGTCAGTGAAAATTGAGCATCATTGATGGATTTGGTTCAATGATATCCATTTCAATAAATATTATATAAACATTTTTATATAAACATAATTATCATATAAACATATATAACACGTCAGGGAAGTATCATACTTTTGGTTGGAATTTTGGTGTGGGAACTTTAGTCAAAACGACTAAATTATCTTAGTTAGTAAATCCGACCAAAGGTTTGCCAAACTATGTAACTAGGCAGTTACCCACAGGAATTTAACACTAGAGGGCGGTACAAGCTATTGATCTACAGAAGACTCCAATTGTACTTTTTATCATGCGCCATATGATATCAAATATGATATGGGGTGCAACTTGATGAACATATGGTCCCGTTTTCCAATGAGGTCTCCTGAATGGGACATCTCTCTTGTATATGAAATTATATTCCAAGCCAGATTCAAATGCTTATAAGGACATATCTACAATGACTGTGTGAACGGATTTTAGCCATGATTCTTGTACAAGTATACCGGTACAGGTGTAAAGTTATAGATTTTGATATTGAATAGCTATGATAATTAATGGGGTTTCCCATTGTACACTGATATTCTTTGGCTCCCTAGACGACCAATCTCCCAGTCACTGGTGTCTAACCAAGTTAGTCATGTTTTGGCTCCCTATACATCTAACCTAGGTTACTAGTAGCTAATATTGTCAGGTTGGTCAGTACTGACCAACTCACCTTAGTCTTCTACATTTAATGAGTATTAGGCTAAGTCCTTTTGAGTAAAGCTTAGTCATTGTTGATTCGCCTCAGTCATTTCTGAATAGCACTTGGTCTTGCCTGAACAACGTCCCTATGACTTACCTGGGATAGCCTGTTCAGACGTACAGTCTCGGCTTAATAAGCCTTCATCAGGATTATCAGTTCTATTGATGGTTATGCTTAATGGTAAATGGAATTATAAATCAACTTATTAATGCTAGATTATTCATTGGAGCATGAACAGATATTTAACCAATTCTAGAAATCAGGGCAATATCTACATATAATTATGTACCTTGCGCACTATATACAGCACTTGTTGTGTGAGCAGTGGTCAGGTGGCGAGTAGACACCTCCTACCAAAGCAGTTTGGACGCACTGTAAAACGTTGGTAGCCATTTCTGTAGGTGTACAGTATATTCTGCTGTATGTTTACAGTCTAGTGTAGGTATACAGTAGAATCTACTGTAAATCAACAGTAGATTCTATCGTAACCCCATTCTACAGCAAATTATACTGTGTACCTACACTAACTATTTACAGTGCAGTTGGTGATGGTAATGGTGGAGTTCCATATTTTGATCGGTTTATTTTAAACTCCTAGTAGCCATAACAAGCTTAAGCATATTGAATACATGAAAGGTGCATCTAGGCCATGTTTAAGAAAGACTTGAAGTTGTGTACGCCTGTTTCTTGTCTATCTGGAGACCCCAGATAAGTCCATTTCAACGCTCTCCATACTACCCTGCTAGTACCTTCTGTAGTAGCCCCTGGCCTCCCATATAGTTTACACAAGGTGTCACTGCTATCTTAACAGTCCAGACAGGGATGTATAGACTGTGGTTACCACGTAGTCATGTATTAAGGCCTGAAATAATTCATGTTATCATTTAGGGATATACATGGGAAGCAATGGGAAGTACAGTGGCCCAAGAGGGCCAAAAAGTGATTTCCACAAAAAAAAAGTGATCTTGAAAAAAAAAACTTTTGGGAAAAAAACTTTCTTTTGAGAAATTTTAAAAATAAAAATGTCTGAAAAAAAAAAGATTTCGAAAAATTGTAAAAATTGTTGTTTAAAAAAAAAGAATTATTTTGAAAAAAAAAATTGAAAATGGATGCTGTCAACTGTCAACTCTGTAAATTGACAGTTGACAGCACCCATTAATTTTTTTTTTTTCAATAGTCCAGATGAAAAAGGAAATTCCAAGTGGTTGCTGTCAAGTGTCAACTTATTCAGAACAGCTTGTGACAGCCGTATTCTGTAAATTGACAGTTGACAGCACCCATTTTCAAATTCTTTTCTACAGTCCATATGATAAATGAAATTCCAAATGGTTGCTGTCAAGTGTCAACCTATTCAGAACAGCTTGTGACAGGTATCCTTTGGACAGGCAGGGAGGCAGGCAGGCAGACAGGCAGGCAGGCAGGGAGACAGGGAGGAAGACTGCCTGTCTGTCTGCCTGCCTGTCTGTCTGCCTGTCTGCCTGTCTGTCTGCCTGTCTGCCTGCCTGCTTGTCTGTCTGCCTGCCTGCCTGTCTGCCTGCCTGTCTGTCTGCCTCTCTGTCTGTCTGCCTGCCTGTGGGTCTGTCTGTCCACCTGTCTGCCTGTCTGCTTGTATGTCTGCCTACCTGTCTGCCTACCTGTCTGCCTGCCTGCCTGCCTGTCTGTCTGCATGTCTGTGTGTCTGCCTGTCTGCCTGCCTGTCTGCCTGCCTGCCTGCCTGTCTGCCTCCCTGCCTGTCCAAAGGATACCTGTCACAAGCTGTTCTGAATACGTTGACACTTGACAGCAACCATTTCGAATTTCGTTTATCATCTGGACTGTTGAAAAAGATTGAAAATGGCTGCTGTCAACTGGCAATTTACAGAATTCAACTGTCACAAGCTGTTCTGAATAAGTTGACACTTGACAGCAACCATTTGGAATTTCATTTTTCATCTGAACTATTGAAAAAAATATATAATGGGTGCTGTCAACTGTCAATTTACAGAGTTGACAGTTGACAGCATCCATTTTCAATTTTTTTTTTCAAAATAATTTATTTTTTTCAAACAACAATTTTACAATTTTTCAAAAAAAAAAAATTTCAGACAAATATTTTTTCAATTTCTCAAAAAAAAAAGATTTCTTTTTCAAATTTTTTTTTTTTTTTCAAGATCACTTTTTTTTTCAAAAATCACTTTTTGGCCCTCTTGGGCCACTGTAGTGAAGCATATAGCATGCATTTAATTGAATTAGTTTACTCGAAATACCAGACACAGTTTTTCATTAAGCTGTACAATAGTGATAGAGTGCTTTACACATACAATGTCGATGTTCAAGTCACCTCAACGCTGGACTAAGTAAAGGGCAATGTGTATCTGCATTTAAGATTGAACAATAATCGGATTTTAGATAGTGCAAAGTATATATATATTGGAGATGTTTAAAGCTTGACCGTCATGGTTGAAGTGAGACCAAAAGCACTTTTGGATATAGTTCAGTTTCCATTCACAAGAGGGCTCTTAAGGGGTGGGAGCTTAGCTCTTACAGGCACAAGATAGGGTGAATATGTTGTAGCTGGACAATGCTCATGGTCCCCTGTCCAAACACTGCTGCCCTCTGGTGGAGCTGTTATTTCAGTCTATGTATGGAAAATGCTAAACTTATTCCCTGACTGACAGCCCATCATTTAAAGGTATACGGGAGGGTTCGGTCAATTCTATTCTACCAATAATATCTCTTAATCACTTGGGATTATATTAGTTTGATGTATCATGATGTGATAGAAGCAAAAATAACAGTACCTCATAGTGCTAGATTTTGATGTATTGACATTTGAAGATAGGACCCCCTTAACCCATTGAGGGCGGATGTAGACTATAGTCTACATCCATGAGGGGCCGGATGTCGACTAAAGTCTACACCATGAGGGGCCGGATGTCGACTATAATTGACATAACTCTATGGGATTTGAGAATGTCCCGGCCCCAGGGGAAAATTTTGGAAAATTTCCCGGCCCCATGACTTAAAATAAAAATTTCTGCCCGGCCTCAATGGGTTAACCATGGCCGTCTATGGTGCAAACCCAATTTTTCCAACATTTTTGAACTTTATGAAAAATTGACCAATAATATCCTAACCAAACTTCTCAGATGTTTAGAGCAGATAGTCTGGGACATAATTAATCCATAAGAATTAGTGGTCATAGGTGAAACCAATGAGCCATGACCGATTTAGGGGAAAAACACAAAATAAATTAATTATATTTTTTCTATATTTTGTGACACAGAAGAGAAAGTTGTCAACAATTTGTAACCAAAACCTTAGCCATATGTACATAGGATCATAGGATACACTTTACATCCCAAAAAAAAGTGATTCACTGATGAATTAATCTAGTTGGGGACATTTTCAAATACTTTCCAGTCGGCCCAGACAGGCCATCATCGTATAGCGCATAGCTTTTGGCATCAGCAAAACACAGTGATTAGGTGTGTAAAATGCCATAGTCTGTGATTTAAATGGTTAATAAAGGTGAGTTAAAACATATGCAACAAGGATACATGTTTTTATCATGATTTTAGGTAGTTTCATTTTTTGCCACCAGGTGCCGTATGCATAGACCCTGGCATACCCCTTTAAGATAGAGATTTAAGATATTTAAGGTAATTAACATAGAGCAATGAATATTTGCATTCAAGATAGACGAGCCATGAGAAGATGGCACCACTTGAACTACAGAACTTTTTGTATAATATTATTTGTGATCATATTCAACCACCAGCGGCTTATTATATGCATTCTGGGGTGACCATGCTAACATGGTTTGTCATTCATGGCCCACCCCGGTCAGCAAACAATCCCCTCTAGGCTCTACCCCTTACATAACTCAGATACACATACCTGGCACCTCACCTGGGAGTCTCAGTTAACCTCCCTACACTACGACTGTGCTAGAAGAGTGATAGCTCTGCCACAGAATTGGAACCCTCAGAGACTGACTTTGATCCACATGTCTCGCCTAGAATGTAGAAGCTGCAGAACCGCCTGGGGTGCATGGATACAGTAACGCCCTCTGCAGGAAACCGCCATAACTGTTCATGTATTGCAGCACTCTAGATCTCAGCGAAGTAGATGGTTCTGCTATGGTACTTAAATATAGCATAACACGCAAAAAGAACTACTGGGACATCTACAATTTCTGATAAAACTATCCCCTCACCTAATAGATGCATCTCTCCTACAAAACATATCCTACAAAACTGTATGACCACAACAATTGTGAGCACTGGTCTGTAGCGTAAAACAACCTGAATTGTGCCTGAATTTGTACTGATGCACAATCTACCCCTTGAAAGAAATATGAACTCACTGAGAATCCCTTTCTTTTCATATGGTTCAACTTAGCAAACATTAGCAGCATATGTACTAGTTTTCATGATATTGGCTTTGTTTCAACTTAAAGCTAGGCTGTCAGGGAATAAGTTCGGCATTTTCCATACATAGACTGAAATGACAGTTCTACCAGAGGGCAGCAGTACGTGTTTGGACAGGGGACCATGAGCATTGTCCAGCTACAACATATTCACCCTATCTTGTGCCTGTAAGAGCTGAGCTCCCAGCCCTTAAGAGCCCTCTTGTGAATGGAAACTGAACTATATCCAAAAGTGCTTTTGGTCTCACTTCAGGCTGTGTCTCACGACCTTGGGCCAATGTTTTTGTCTCTGACCGGATGCCGTCTCTGATCGGGTGCCGTCTCTGACTGGGTGCCGTCTCTGCCCGGCTTGGCCTGATGAGGTCAAAATAGGAACAGAAGGAGGCTAATTATAATCATAATTATAATTATATAACAACCGCCATAACGTTTTTACAAATCCTTATATATATGAGTATAATTCTTTTTAAAACACGTTTTTCTGACACCTGGTCAGAGACGGCACCTGGTCAGAGACGGCACCTGGTCAGAGACAAAAACATTGGCCCAAGGTCGTGAGACACAGCCTTCAACCATGACGGCCAAGCTTTGATTATTGACCATTTAGTGCTCCCATATACAGCATTCACTTTCGACCGTTTCTGTTCTTCTGTGGGATCTCCCTGGCTGAGACCTATAAATAGACGTTTGTTGCAACTATAGACTCATATCCCAAACTGGCATATATATGTAGGACAAGGCGAGCTCTGAGTTGTCAATATTTTAGTCAAACAGTTATTGTCTACTGAAAAAAAGTACTGTTTACAGCCACCAGGGGGCACCAGCGTGATACAAAAGGAATATCAACAGATGTATTCTGAAGAACCTTTCCATATGAGGCCTATCTGCGAATAATCTATATAAATTTTGAAGGGTAGGAATATACAAAATCGGTTGATATGTGGTTGCCATTAGTAACCATTTCATCAGTCGACAAGGGAGATGTGGGTCTTTAGTGTCTTGGTTAGGTCATTAGTGACCCTACCTGTGAACAGACCTACTACATGTATATATACGTTATCCTTGCTCCTGTCGATTTGTAAGACTCAAGTTGAAAATGTGTCTTTACGCAATCACTATAGATTTCATTCTCTGGGATATCAGACTTTCTAAGTTCTATAATGACGGTAACCATAAGGGAATTCGCTATAAGGGGAGCAAGAAAAGAAAATACCAAATAATTTGAGAGTGATCAGAGGCGTTTATTTAGCTTGAGTAGGTTAAAGAAATGCAAGAAATCGTGATAATATAATATTAATGTATACAACCTTGTAGTGAAAGTGCAATGTTGTATGTTAGAATAACAGATTATTAATACCAGGATCCATAAGAACCATTCTATATCACACACCATTTTCGGTAACCCCCGTCCATCATGAGTCCTTCCATAGTTTGGAAACATTAAAGATGACGCCATTGTAATCCCTAGAATTCTGTTGGCAGTTCCTTCCCATGTCGTGGGCAAGGCTCGATAGCGATGAATCCTAACCTAACCAAAACCATCCAATGCAGTCCATCAAGTTGAATAGAACCCGTTCATCATACAAACAGTTACAATAATTCCGTGACGTTGAAAGCTCATCCACTCAAGTTTTATATTGATCCATGTATTGGCACGTGAAAGGCAAAGAGACCCACCACTGCATGGTTTACGTAGATATAGTTTTTTGTTAGTATCATGATATGTGTCGGTGTAAATACATACAACATGGAACTATGAGTGAGGTTGAATATTACTACAAAGGCACCCGAGGACGACCACCGCCATCTTGAAAAGGAAAATACCTTTGCACATCTCAAACATTACATGACACACAACGTCATAAGAATTTGGGTCATAAATATCTGGAAAAATCATATGAGACCTATTACAATGTGTGTATAAGTAATATAAGAAGGACAGTTCAGGAATGTGTGAATACTATGTACATGTAATACGCATGCAGCCACTTAGAAAGGCGCTTTCATTGCTCAAACAAATTTAAAGAAAATCAGGGTGATCAGCCAAGCAGAAAGGAAGATCCACTTGCTTCCGTTAGGTTATTTGTGAATCTTTGCAAAACCATGGTATATTTTTGTATTACATTATTTATTCCTTCTCACATAATGCGTAGAATGAAGCAATCAACGCGTGAGCATTTAAACTCTAAGCATATTATAAAGTAATGTGTAATATGTATATGGTCATATTACATTAATATGGTCAAAGTACACGTAGTGGTTCCTATTGCTGATTGCTATTTTAGATACTCATTGGAATACACATTTTAAGCAGAATATGATTTCGTTGTGTATCCATCTCTAGAACAATTTCTGCTCTAGAAGAATCATTTGAATATTTTCTTTTGTAGATTTATTCGCTAAATTAGAGTTAATTGAAATGTAACACTAGTGTTACATATGGCATACTACATGACAATTATACAGAACAATCTATAACACGATCACTTTAATATTAAAAGCTAGCAATATAAGTGTAAATCGTCATAGACGATAGCACAATTAATCCACCATATAATATATATATATATTACCATGGATATGAAAAAACAGAACGATATATTCAAGGCTGAAATGGTGTAAGCAAGACAAATAAGAGTAATACTCATGTAAACATGGTGATAATAAGTATATATACATACTAGATATAGGCTAGACATACTTGGGTGAAATCCACTGAATCACAAAGGAGCAGTAATTGGTTATACATGTCATTAACCCTTAGCAAAATGTACACATTGAGTCTTAGCAGGATTGGTTCCATGGGTAAATGACAGACATCCTCACCAATCATATATCCCATACGCTCGTCATTTACACATCCATCCATCTATAATCTAAAAACGGTGGTTGGAAGGTGCACATTAATGCAATAAATCAACACAACAATAAGCTATCTAGATTGTAAAATGAAAATTTGACAATTGATCCAGGGTTTATTTCAACATCGTTGAATATAATGATAATATTTACTCAGCTTTGTTAGGTGCCTACCAACGACAAACATTTGCACACTGCTTACGTGAAGCAAATAGAAGTGAAAGATCTGAAAACATTTAATTAATACATGGGAACCAGGCACAATTTGATCCTATTCAGAACATAGTGTCCCAAACCCCCGCTTGTTGAAAATAACCTAGCATCATAATTCCCAGAATCACTTTATGTTCTCACTGCAAGAAGTGTGAACCTTCCATGCACATTTATAATACATACGCCCATATATCCCAGGTGTAAATAAGTAATACGCTTTGATAAACATCGAAAAGTCCTGTTATAAAGTCTTTAACTCGTTTGGTGCCCTATGAGAAACCATTTGAAAGTATTAAGGTCAGGAAGCCCATCTAGAATAGGCCATGAATTCGTAGGCAATATTTATCGTGTGACAAAACCTGTTTGACTATCACGAGCAGGAAGATCTTTCACAAATAATCCTGTTGAAATCTATACAACGATAGATGTGAATACCACCTATTGACATTCACGACCCTCGTTATTTACAAATATTACACTATTGACAAAAATCTGATTCTCACAAATCATGAATCTGTTCTGAAAGACCTTCCTGGTCACGTCATGTCCCCCCTGCAAGAAGCAAGAACCGTCCATGCACATTTACAAAGCATTCGCACAATCATACCCGGTGTACACAGTACGCTGTGGTAAGCATGAAACAGGCCTTTATAAAGTCTTCAACTCGTTTTGCTGAACTATGAGAAACCATTTGGAAGTACTAGAGTTCTGGTGCTTTAGGTACACATTTTGCTGTGATTTGTTAACATCGCCAGAGGTAATATTATCATACCCCATGAACCTGTTGCACTTGTTGAGACAAGGATTACTACTACTTGCCAACCCAACATTAAAATCTATGCCTGAGATCATTTAATATTCCATATAGTTTATACATGTACAATATTTGCCAAATAGTGAAAGGGATATATTGAGCAATATAACCTGCTCAATAACAATTTCATTAGGAAGCAGTGGTCTCAGCAACAGGCTCAGTAACTGTATAGGCCATGACCAACCATCAAGGTCATGACAATCGAAGCTGCCTAAATCATAACCCACAACACTAAATCCTACATCACTAGATCTTAAAGTTCCCCACCCTCCCAAACCTTTTTTTTTTACAATATAGGATTAGCCCCACACATCACATGCTGCAGATCTGGTCGTAGTTGGAGGAGAAGACGTGGTTCTGTCTTGACCTCCTGAGTTCAACACTCAGGAGGATCCAGAAGACACAGCAGGCCGCACATAGGAAGAAACTCATCCAGCCCAGGTACATGGCCCAGCCAGAGCTGACCACACGGCCAGCTAGTGCTACGGCTGGGATGGCATGCTCGACGCTTGACACCTCCGCCTTTCGCAATAACATGAGTGTGACTGTGAACAGTGTGTACAGGCCTGGAATAAAGTGGAGTGTAAAAGAGCCTCAATTGTTGTATTGTGAAAGTTTTTGTTAAGATCAATGGTATTCGCAGAGCAGTATATTTGGGTGTTTGTGGGTTTTAACCCTGTTAAATCTGAGGGCACGGATGTCGAAATATAATTCTGCAATGGAATTAACTGCCTTCAAGGTAGCACATATTTCAGTGCTGCCATCTGCGGTTTTCGATCAATACTAAATTTACTCACTTCCCTCGAGAAAATAAGAAGTAGTTGAAACTGAACATGTAAAACTAGCAATTCCTTTTACCCTATTATATGTCCATTCCAAATATTATCTGAAAGAAATAGGCCGGTGCCAGCTAGTTTCTGATACTTCACTTTGACTTTGAGTTTGAGTTTGAGTTTAATACTTTTTATACTGCCAATTTAACAGTAAAACAGTTACATTGATGAGTTCATCATGTATTTGTTTCAACCCCTTGACATCACTCTTCAGGTATACAATAATACACCGGTACCATTAAGCAATCTACGGTACGCTGTTTTCATGCATTAATATCACGAATCAACGGTCAGATGGTTGACTGGTATATATGTTGGTCCAAGGGACTTCTCCAGCACCCAACCTGGTGAGTGGTGACTGAACTATTAGTCAGTCTAGATGCTGAACCCAGTACATGCAGTAAACAGTCAGCAGCTGCAGTGGACAGTGAGCTGTAGGCATAGGCATTCTTTCATAAGTCTGTACTGTATACTCAAAGGTATAAGAGCTAGAACCACATGAACATAATATAATATAATACAGATCCAAGGTCTACACCAGATGCTGTTACATGTTGATATCATTTTTAGAGAGAATTAAAGAAATGAAAAAGATTTCTACAAATGCAGTTCAGTAGTTATACGTAATACATAACGTTCTCTATGCACCATATTACTGTTAAGTAAAAATAAGTCTTTTAGGTCTTTCAAAAAAGTGTCTAGTTTAATGTAGAAAATTATCATGGAAAATCTCCTTTTTTGTTACCATGGCAACCAAACCAAGATCTTGGTACTGGAGGGTAAAACTGCATAAATGCGTACATAATAAAGGAAGGGTTAAGAACCATAGTTTATACAATGTGCATTGTGTGTGTTTTTCTTGAGTATTTTAATTTGTTAATGGGCCTCACCTGCAGCACCAAAGCAGACTCCCGTGATGACAGCAAAAACGATCTGCTGTTTGATAGCAGCGAAGGCACCCAAGCTCATGGCGGTGATAGCGGTGATGATTGCCACGATAGCGCATGCATTACCCGACCGGCTCAAACTCAGCACTGCAAAGGGGATAAAAAAACAGAATTGATTACGATTAGATGACTTGTGCCAATTGCCTAAATGGAAAGGGTTATAGCTTGCTAGCACTGGGTCTGTGCACACCTAGATTTCAGACAGTATTCGGACGAGAAAAAAGACACCGCCTTCCTGAGTATCTCAGGATTGTGTAAAACAAATTTTGTGTTGTGCATAATTTGACAGTGCTAACCTGTCCACCATGTAGAAGACCGAAATATTGTTGTCCTTTAATTTCATCCGTACAAATGCTGTATTCATTTAGCATAATTATTACAATAGTCTGGGACATTTTAAAGAGAGTGTATAGAGGCTTCAATGTTGCCCTTTATATGCTGCGATGATATAAACACAAGACATTCCTGTCCAATGCTTGCATCCTACCAAGGTAGTGCCCTAGATATTCTGAAGGCAAACTGTAAATAGCCATCACAACCAGAACCCAGATACAATATCCTTCCATTACATAACAATTTGTTTGTGTAAGTAGTATAGTATGTATCGGAACGGGACTATAGTTAAGTACTGTTTATTACTCAATCGACATGCAGCCAATCAGAGGCCTCCATTTGGTCACGTGACCCCCTCATTTGCATAATTACGTAATAGGCCACGCCCCCTCATTTGCATAATTACGTAATAGGCCACGCCCCCTTGATCACCAGCCAATCAGGGCCGCCATTTGGTCACGTGACTCCCACGTGACCCCCTCATTTGCATAATAGACCACGCCCCCTTGATCACGTGACCCCCTCATTTGCATAGTAGACTACGCCCCTTTGATCACCAGCCAATCAGTGGCTTCCATTTGGTCAGGTGACTCCCTCATTTGCATAATCATGGATCACGTGACCCCCTCATTTGCATAATAGGACTACACCCTCTTGGTCACGTGACCGGAAGCGCTCTTTATTTAGAGAATAGGCCACACCCCCTTGGTCACGTGACTTGACCCCCTCCCTCATTTGCATAATATAGACAATAGACAGACTACGCTTCCCTTTTGGTCACATGACTTGGACTAGCTAATGGGAGGCTTCTATAAGGGGCGAGGGGAGGGGAGGGGGGGGAGGGGGGCACTTTAAGATGCATGGGGAGGGGAGGGGGGGAGGGGGGCACTATTTATGGGGTGGGCGGGCACTTGGGGGGGAGGGGGGGCCTTTGGGGTCTGCTCGGGAGAAAAAAAAAAAATTATCTGATCTCTAGGGAATCGCTTCCTCTCTACCCCCCTTTAGGGGGGTAGGGAGGAGGCGAGTCGGAGGTGACTGTAGAGGAGTTTTTCGGTGACTTGATGCCTTTCAAACGACTGTGCTGATAGTTGATGAATTTGACTTTTTGACTTGAATATTTCATGCGACTTTGTGACTTGTAAGCGAAAGCGAAAGCGACTTTGCGACCCGTAACCCTTTAAATAAAGAGGTGACTTTGTAACCTCAGGGGGGAGATCCTTCTACACCCCCACGGAGTAGAAAGGATCTCGGTTGATTGACTGTACTTTGACTTGTTGTTGTAAACAAAAAAAAAAAAGAAAAAAAAAAAAAAAAAAAAAAAAATCAATGAATAGAACGACCCCCTCATTGCTAACAAAGGAACGACTTTTGAATTACACAAATGACCCTCTTTTTGTAGGGGTTAGCGGTAACTCGACTTGAATTAGAGTATTAGGGAGAGCAAAACGCGACCACACACCGTCTTAGACTGTCGTCTTACGGCCCGGATAACAATAACCCTAGTTACCTCGGTTACTGTTGCTCAAGAGATGGCGATGGATCTGGTCACGTGGATACTGAAAGAAGGTCTACCTATAACCACCACGCTAGTTTGAACGCGGCGGGTATGAGTCATCATGGGGCCCTTGACGGGTGGGTCCTCCCCATGCAGCCGTATGTCGAATTTAAGAAATGCCCATGTCACACGTCACTAAGGGAGAAAACGTTTTTTGAAAATATTTAGAACCCGAATTTGAGCATTCTGGTACATTTTTAAGGACCCAGACACTGCAAAGCCGAGTACCATCCAAGAGAAAAAAAAATTTAGCGAAATGTTTAGGCTTGAAATGGCACTTTTCTGATGCACTCTTTGAACATTTTTTTTTTCCTCATGTCACTATGGTCCATGGCACATGTGGGACTCAAGAAATGCCACATGTCCCATGTCACTTAGATGTCCGTGCCCGTGTCGTCGTATCGAATTTTAAGAAAATGCCCATGTCACCATATCGAATTTAGGGGTCTAGTGACATCAGCATGTCCGGCTATCCTCCACAAATTTAGCTCTAAAATGTTTACTTTTTTTTTTGGGCTGATTTTTCATCATTTTAAAAAAAAACAATAGGTTGTTTGAAATGTTTGCTGTTGTAAATAGAAACAAAAACAAAACAAAAGCGCATGGTAAGATTATGTCACATTGCAAGTGGCGGGTCCGCTCGAGGCTTATTCAGCCTCTTCGTGGATCCGCGACTGCCAATGTGATCATATACTAATCACCGGTGTTTACGGTATTATATACTAAGGTATGAGACGGGTCTTACAGAAAAGGTGTCTAAAGAGCCCTGTGACCTGATTGAAATGACGTCAGCGCCGTCTGCTCGTCAGTGCCCGGCTGTAGCCCGTAGGACATGTTATTCTGCTTTTCTGGATGTTTTGAAATATTTTGATTTAACTGTTAATACCTGATAACAAGCCTCTGAAGCAGATTTTTGGTCGAGCACCTGTTCTCTACTCTTCCATCGATTAGCTGCTTCAGCAAAAAAAAAAATCGCGCGCGCAGTCTAGTCTATATGACGGAGTCGCTAAAGCTCTGTTTAGAGAGTGGAACTTGACCTTGAGTATAGACTCAGTACTAACTGAACGCCCCGCGGGGTCACCCCTCACGTGGGAATATGTACAAGCTCTGGTTCTTCACTTTACAGCTTGACTAAAACTGAGACGCGTCCATGATAAACTCTAGCCTTTTTTTTCCTTTACTAGGATCGAGAGAGAGATTTTAAATGGGGCGTTTATCTAAATAGCGTGGAACTAAAATCAGGCTGCGGCAGATAGTATCTCTGCGCACCTCAAGACTCAACGTAACTTTCACTCTCCAGCAGAAGTTTAGTTGTGACTAATGATGGGCGGCGACCGTCGTGCACTGGCGGACATTGGAGAGTGTTGGAGAGCTGAACCTTACAGACATATAAATCAATCGCTTTGGTGGAAATATCTCGCCATAGATTGGAACCAAATACTTATCTAATGGAATCGTTATCAGTTTTCAGTTTTCTTGCCGTACAAAATTTATTTCCCACTCTTCACGTGGTGATAGCTGAAGGTCGCTCGTCGTAGGTACGTGTGACCGGAACACCCTTTTTGTTTTTGGCGCGGGTTGACATCAGATTTGTACCGTACTGTCGCGATTAAGAGCTCTGAGGGAGGGCTTTTCAATTCGGTGAAGTTCTTACTCAGGAGCTATATACAAGCCAGGCGCTGGCGCTTATTCAAAGTCGCGATTTTAGTGCTTGAGAAAAAACATTTGGAGGCTCTTATACTCCGGCGCTTATAAAAGACCGGCACGCTTTTCAACACTAGTTGCTTTATCGCGACCGTACGGTATGACTTCGGTGTCAAAAGATCCCAAACTCCAAATAAGGAAGTGAAACGACGTCGTCTGTCTACCTCGCGCGCGTCATAGCGTCGTCGAAAATAGTGTGACGTCAGCATCTCTCAGGTGGCTAGGAAGTCAGTTCGACAAAATGGCTCACGGAGTGAACTTCGTGGCCGTTTCTCGATCTATGATCGATGCGGCCGTGGAGAAGGAATTCGTAGCCGTGCAACAGAGAGAGGAGGCGGAGAGACAGAACTTCGTGGCCGTTTCTCGATCTATGATCGATGCGGCCGTGGAGAAGCAGTTCGTAGCCTCGCTACAGAGAGAGGAGAGACAGCGGACTGCTGCTGAAGCAGAGGGTGTGGTGGATGAGCTGATCGAGAACGTCGCTGATCAACTCATCCGCCGGTGCGTGGAGCAGGTCAAGCAGCAAGTCTGCATGGAGGAAGGCTTACCGCCCGCCGTGCTGGAGGAGCTGCTGAAGGACTGCCACGCGTTATGACCACGCCCTCCGCTTCAGCAGCAAGGTCCCTGCGACCCTCTCTCTACCAAACGGTCCTTTTAAGGACCAACCACTGATCACAAAAGTTGAAAATCAATCTCAATATAATATACGCATCAGAAAAACCCTAATACGCTATACACTGAAACCCTGTTGAGTAGGTAGATCGAGTTGGGCATTTTTTTTTTTAGGAAGAGCAATCAGGTCATCGTGTGGAGATCATCAGGTGTCCTGTGTGTGTGTGTGTGTGTGTGTGTGTGTGTGTGTGTGTGTGTGGGTGTGTGTGTGTGTGTGTGAATTTTATACAAATACAATTATTCATTCCTTTCAGCAAGAAAATTAGCTCAATGTAATCATATGATTTTAACTGCCCTACTTATCAGAGCCTTGACGACATCTGACCGCCCCCCTTTTCAAGATCTAAATGGAAATTCACCGCCACCGCTTTTCAGAGTACTGCAGCGCCATTACCTAATTCTTTTTGTATGTGAAAAAAAACAGCACTGATAAGGGGTTTAATTAGACAGATATTGGTTTCTACACTATCAAAAAAATAAAACCCTCAGCGCTTTAATGCTAAAGGTGGCAATAGTGCTTTAATGCGCTACGCCCTTTGTCGATATGCCAGTGTATGCATGCATGCAGCCCTGGTGAGGAACTCTGAGTGCCGCATTCATGACTTATGACGACAACGGGCACTGCACATTAAAGCGCTATGCGACTATTAAAGGGTTAGATCCAGTCTTGCTACAGGCATCCAGAATGCTATACCCAGAGTTGGTGGTCTGGTCCAGACTGCTGTACACAGATTGTAGACGGGATGGCGGGTTGCTGCCAGACTATCCCTCTGGTACGATATGCGGCTGGCGCGGCCGAGCCTGTCTTATATGATGCTGAGTCTAACTATGTATTAGATACCCTACGAGTAACTGAGAGTATGTCAAAATAATCACGGCAAACTGACTGGCGTCTTCATAGGATCATAGGGTGGTTATTATTACATAACTCAGTAACCTTTGGTTATGTGTTAGATAGAGTACACTTGGACACGGTTATTCCATATACCCACTGCCCCACAGGGTCAAGACGAGGTGATTTAAATAATAAGACCCAGACGGGTAAAATAGCCAAAGTCAACAATGACCTGTTTTTTTGTTTTTTTTTTGTTTTGTTTTTTTAGCCAATATGGACAAAGAGACACGGGGTGCTGTACACAGGTTGTGGACGGGCTGGTGGGTCACTGCCAGACTATCTCCCTGGTCCGATATGCAGCCGGCGTGGCCGAGCCTGTCTTATATGATGCTGAGTCTAACTATGTATTAGATACCCTACGAGTAACTGAGAGTATGTCAAAATAATCACGGCAAACTGACTGGCGCCTTCATAGGATCATAGGGTGGTTATTATTACATAACTCAGTAACCTTTGGTTATGTGTTAGATAGAGTACACTTGGACACGGTTATTCCATATACCCACTGCCCCACAGGGTCAAGACGAGGTGATTTAAATAATAAGACCCAGACGGGTAAAATAGCCAAAGTCAACAATGACCTGTTTTTTTTTGTTTTTTTTTAGCCAATATGGACAAAGAGACACGGGGTGCTGTACACAGGTTGTGGACGGGCTGGTGGGTCACTGCCAGACTATCTCCCTGGTCCGATATGCAGCCTGCGTAGCCGAGACTGTCTTATATGAGGCTGAGTCTAATTATGTATTAGATGTGCTACGAGTAACTGAGAGTGTGTCAAAATAATCACGGCAAACTGACTGGCGACCTCATAGGTCAGTTATTATTACATAACTATTATTACATAACTCAGTAACCTTCGGTTATGTGTTAGATAGCGTGCACTTGGACACGTTTATTCCATGTACCCGCTGCCCCACAGGGTCAACACGAGGTGTTTAAATAATAAGACCCAGACGGGTAAAATAGCCAAGTCAACAATGTCCTGTTTTTTTTAGCCAATATGGACAAAGAGAAACGGGGTGCTGTACACAGCTTGTGAACGGGGTGGCGGGTCGCTGCCAGACTATCCCCTGGTCCGATATGCAGTAAATTTTCTGCACCGTGTGACAACGACCGATCAGCTACCAACCTATTTTTGGTTATTTTTCTATTCAGTTTTTGATCAGCGCACTTTATTATCGTGGTTTTTTTTTTTAATTTTTTAATCATAAATAATATGTAGACTTGGAAAAAAAAAAAGAGAGCTGACATGTCGCTGTTTTGTCACTAAACCCAAAGACCCACCCACCCCGTAGGAAGGGTGGACGTTTGTGAACGTTCCCTTAGGTCTCTATTCTTTATTTATTGTGTGGCCCCTAAAGAGGGGCCAACCAACTGACACTGTCAGTTGGTTAGTAGATGCTACTCAACATGGGCGTAATTAATTACACCTAGTGTTGAGAAACAACATGACTGAGCTCAAAAGGCCCCCGTTGGGTGGGGCACCTTGTGGCACAACGAGTTGGTTCGTTTTTCAGATTACCTACTCGGCGAGAGTTTCTGCCTATGTATCTTTTATAAAGCCTTAGATATGGTGTGGTATTTTTCATCTCGCTATAGTTTAGTTGGTATTCAAAGAAACTGCCTCATTTCTATCAGAAATACACAATATTGAATTGTTTTTATATTTTAATATATTCAGAAGCACACTTTGTTGCCTATATAGCTCATTATGCGTTGAAATGTTCGCGAGCATCGTAGGAATGTACAAATCCCCTATTGTGGCGCCATCTGACGAAAGAGCAAGGAACTATACGTGACCTGAACCCCGCCCTCAGCGCGTTCGTTATTCGCATCTTTGACAGCGACTAAGAGACGCTCAAACTGTCTCTTATTTAGTTTGAACTTATCACAAATTTGTCTTTGATAGGTCGTAGATCGACTTCTGACTTTTTAGTTAGAATAAAAAACAAGTGACGCCGCCACAGACCCGCGCATTAACGCGCTCCGCCGTCTTCAGAGGGCCGAGTCTATAGTACAGTAGATTCTACTGTGTACTTACACTAACAGTGCTACATATACATACCTGAGTCATAAGTGGGTTTTTTTTTTGTTGTTTTTTAGGGGAAAAAAAGTGATCTACTCACCCAAACCGCTATTAGTAGGTAACCTGTATGACCCATGCCGCAAACATCTGCCTCGTGACTGATAGTGTACCGGTGGTGAAGTGCTGTTGCAAGAACAATTGAGGCTCTTTATATAGCTGAGAGAGCGAATGGACTAATCTTGTTTTCACCTTGAGCCCCACCCTATTCCAGAGAGGGTATCAAAAATCGCATGTACACGTATATGGGCTTATAGCTGGTGAATAGATAAGGCGGGGCACCTGTGTATACTAAGACTCCAGGGGGCGTTTTAACGACAGGTGTGACGCGCCAGCCCGTGGAGGGAGCTTTTTTGTTTTTCACCTAGAGAGCGTATACAAAGCCTACAGGGGGTGATTAACGCCCGGTGTGACGCGCCAGCCGGTGGCCGGATCACCTCATCTTCTAAGCTTTTGTTTTCACCTAGAGAGGGGATCGAGAGTGTATACAAAAAAACTACAGGGATGTTTAACGCGGCCAGCTGCCTACATGCTATAGTCTAAGCCTGTTTTCAGCTAGAGAGGGATCTACATCACCTAAGCCCTTTCCACCCTTAAATCGATCTGATAATTACCATAAAGAAGAGTAATGCGCGTTACATGTATATGGGCTTATAGCTGAGTAAGAGCTTAAGATGCTAGTCAACTGTGTATGCAAAAAAACAAACTACAGGGGGTGTCTAAAGTCGATTGTCATGCGCCAGCGGGCGGACAGAAGTCTGCCACTCTAGCTGTGACTACAAGCGCGTGCGTGTGGTAGACAGCTTAAATCAAACACGAGTTAAGCTCCTTATAGCTTCCTACTGTCTGCGGATTCGAGTCTTTTGTTTTTTTCATGTATTTCCTCGGAGGGTCGAACAGGATTAAAGATGTAACGAACCCGCGCCTACACAGGTAGACAGCCGGTCGCCTTCCTAGTGAGAGTTTTCCTCCTGAGTTAAGAAGCTTATCTCGGAGCCTAGTACATAAGCGAGAGTGAAACATGAGTCCCACACACTTCTTCAACCACCTTCAGCATGGCGTCATCAGGAATCACTCTACGTTCTACCGAATGTGAGCAATCCCAACACTACTACAGAGCCGCGACAACACCACATGAGGAGACGTCCATGTTTACTGATGAGTCAACAAGTAGCAAGGTGGAGGTTGGTTTTTATCAAGATTCGTACGGGTGGCTGGAAAGTGTGAGGGCTACTTCTGCAGCTAATGCTGCTGCTCGTGCAAAACGTGAAGCTCGTAAGGTGGAAGTTGGTTTTTATCAAGATTCGTACGGGTGGCTGGAAAGTGTGAGGGCTACTTCTGCAGCTAATGCTGCTGCTCGTGCAAAACGTGAAGCTTGTATCGCTGTTCGTGCTACACATGTAGCATACGAAGTTGCCAATGCTGCTAACAACGTTGCTGTTACTCTCGCCGCTGCTGCTCGTGCTGCTAATCTTTTTGCTACTGTTTCCGCTCTTGCTACCGATGCTGCTGCTACTGATGCTGCAACGTCTGCTAAAAGTGTCGCTGTTGCGGCTGCTGCTAGGGCTAATGCTATTAATGCTTGTACAGCTGCTAAAAAAATAGCCTGTTTTGCTTATGCTAGTCGCAGTGTCGCTGTTACGGCTATGACTGATGCCCATGATGCTAAGTTACGGGCTTCTGCTTTTGCTGAAGATGCTGTTGATGCTCAAGATGTTGCTGCTGCTGCTGCTACTGCTGCTGATGAGGCTGCTGCTGCCGCTGCTGCTGCTGCTGAAGATGCTGCTGCTGCTGCGGCTGATGCTCTAGACACCTATGACGCTGCTGCTCTAGACACCTATGACGCTGCTGCTGCTGAAGATACTGCTGCCGCTGCTGCTACTGCTGCTGCTGAAGATGCTGCTGCCGCTGCTCTAGACACCTATGACGCGGCTGCTGCTGCTTTTGCTGAAGCTACTGTTGATGCTGCTGCTGCTACTGCTGCTGCCGCTGCTGCTACTGCTGCTGCCACTGCTCTAGACACCTATGACGCTCCTGCTACTCCTGCTCTAGACACCTATGATGCTGCTGCTGCTGCTGCTGCCACTGCTCTAGACACCTATGACGCTCCTGCTACTCCTGCTCTAGACACCTATGATGCTGCTGCTGCTGCTGCTGCCACTGCTCTAGACACCTATGACACTCCTGCTACTCCTGCTCTAGACACCTATGATGCTGCTGCTGCTGCTGCTGCTGCTGAAGATGCTGCTGCTGCTGCTGCACTAGTCATCTATGACGTGGCTACTGCTCTAGACACTTATGACGCGGCTGCTGCTGCTGCTGCTGCTGAAGATGCTGCTGCTGCTGCTGCTCTAGACACCTATGACTGAAAACATAGTAGGCGTTATTTACAAACACTGCTGTTACCTATGCCTAAACTTAGTAGGTCTTATTTACAAACAAGAGAGCCACGTGGTGTTGTTTACAAACAAAGAGAGCCACGTGGTGTTGTTTACAAACAAAGATAGTCACGTGATGTTGTTGTGGTCTATCATGTCAATGAAGGGGTCACGTGATCAAGGGGGCGCGGTCTATTATGCAAATGAGGGGGTCGCGTGACCAAATGGCGACCTCTGATTGGCTGGTGATCAAGAGGGCGTGGCTTATTATGCAAATGAAAGGGTCACGTGATCAAGGGGGCGTGGCCTATTATGCAAATGAGGGGGTCACGTGACCAAATGGAAGCCTCTGATTGGCTGGTGATCAAGGGGGCGTGGCCTATTACGTAATTATGCAAATGAGGGGGCGTGGCCTATTACGTAATTATGCAAATGAGGGGGTCACGTGACCAAATGGAGGCCTCTGATTGGCTGCATGTCGATTGAGTAATAAACAGTAGTTAACTATAGTCCCGTTCCGATACATACTATACTACTTGTGTAAAAATGTATGGTTGAGGATAATTGAAAGCCAAAACGGCCTTGACATGAGTTTTATCAACATGCGATACTGACTTTGAATGCTTGAGAGCAAACATAGATTACAAGGCTGTGTCTAATGAGATCGGGCCAATTTAAACGTCTTTGACCGGGTGCCAGCTTTGACCGGGTGCCAGCTTTGACTGGGTGCCAGCTTTGACCGGGTGCCAGCTTTGACTGGGTGCCAGCTTTGACCGGGTGCCAGCTTTGACCGGCCACCATAAAAAAAAATCTTTAAGAAAAATAAATTTCTTCTTTGATATGTAAGGGATAAAATAAGTAAAATGGCAGTGGTTGTATCTTCATATATGGCTTTGCCTGCCCCAAATAAACCATTTCATGTCAGCCGGTCAAAGCTGGCACCCGGTCAAAGACGTCACCTGGTCAAAGCTGGCACCTGGTCAAAGACGCTTCAATTGGCCCGATATCATGAGACAAAACCCAAAAGAAGATATATCTACACCCTACCTAGATTCTGCTGAAACTATTTTGCCGAAAATACCCCAAACTTTGTGAGACGTCCCTGAGAATATTTTGGTTCATGCAGTAATTAATTGTTGTATAATAAAAATCAGCAGTCTGGTCAATATAGTAAAAGGGGTGGGGTTAATGTCACTGTATCCTTAAGAGCGCTAATGGTTGTCAGGTATAGCTCGACATGGCAAGCTGGGAAGTTGAGGTTTTCTCTCTGATTAACCTTTCTAAAAGCCCTTCTAAAATATTCACTGGGTAATTTATCAATTCCCCATTTATCACATTTTCTTTTTGGTTGTTGATGTAATATTCGAAGAAACGTATCTTTTCAAGGAATATCTTAAACGACTCATGTTATTATCTATTTCGAGGTAGACATAAAGATTGGCAGGGAACATTATTGCCTCAGAAAATATGATAGAAAAGATACTTTGAACTGGGAGTATAGGGGCTGACCTACAGCAGCAACACGCCAGTCAAAAGGATCCTTATCACTCCTGGGTAGATAAGAAGGAGGTAGAGGTCCAGCACTGTCTAGGGCTGGCTGTTCCCTTCACTATTTTTATAGTCTATTTTTCAATGCCCCCGTCAGAAAAGAACAAGCTGGAAAGAGAGTCACTGATAAGAGGACATGTTGTGCTACGACAGATCTACACATTTCATGTCAGCCTTACTATAGTCTTTGTAAGATCAAAGTCAATGTGTCATGCATTTTTTTATAACTGATTATGTGGTTTTTTTGAATTAAAAATGTAAGGGTGTAATTATTACTTGCTAGAACATGCAGGCTCCGGGAGAGCTTTGACTATGTGAAATTTGGTGACTTGTTGGGGGAAGACATACTGTCATTATATTCCGTTTCAATGTATATGAAGGGCATTCATATTTGCTCATGATCAGCCTACTTTTATAAAGCATCTACTGAATCATTTTCATAACAATTGAATTATTGATACGATTGTGTACACGTCAGTCTCCAAAGGAAAACCCATGACATCTATGCATTGATCCCAAACCCAATATTATGTTGGGAATACCTCAGTAAATGAAATCGCTAAGCATAATTGGGCCTATTATTATTCAAAAATTATGTGTATTTTTTAAATAGAGAGGCAGATGTATTATACTATCTAATCAAAGCAGAAAAAACACACCTTTGCCAGCCGATGCCACTTTATATCATCTGATTCCAACTATTGCCACTTATTGTAACATAACCGATGTTGCACATCACATTACCTGCCTTTTTTTTAAAGAAAAAATATGGGTATTTCAAATTTGTATAATATTAGCTTCGCAGAGAAGAATCAAAATATCCCAACTAAAATGTTCACAGATCAACGGTTTAACAATGTAACTAGGTAGTATTTCAGTATTTGGCCCATCCTTTATTCACAATAATTATGGGGGGTCAAAATGTTTCTGGGTTGAAGTCTTTTGAGGTAGTTGGTACTATTTTCCATAAAATATTTATCTTTCTTTGGACGAAGGGTCTTTAGTTCCTTTGACCGCTCGAGAAATCAGATTGAGGGAGTTCCATGTGCATAGACACACCAAATAAAACAACAAACGTTGACCTAAAGCAGGTATTCCACCAGAGCTGATGTTAAATGAATTAGTTCTAGGGGGTAAGTCCCGGTCGTCAAAATTATAATATTAACTTTTTATTTTGAGAATATTCGGCTCTGACGGAATCAATGCTTTTTTTTATGAGGGGGAAATGAACAACAGTGTTCAATAGTGAGAAAATTATTGATTCCTGGAATATAGAGAGTGTTCATGTATGTATACTAAAGACACCCATTGTGTGACACATAGTGACTGTATAATCATAATGTATAATGTAGGACTGCCGGCCAATATGGATATCAGTGCTTGGTTATGATTACTGTTGGGCGCTTGAATAGGTCAATAAACATGCTGTGACACTCCCAGTACGACCACACAAATTAATAGAAAACACTCATTAACTTACTTTTTGGGGATGTAACTGTCAAGACTACCAAGAGAAAGAAAACATTAAGTATTTGTTTTATTTGTTACAGTCATGTGGGAAAGGAAAACTATGCATGTAGTGAGATCTGCGAAAACGGACCTTATTGCATGGGTCCTAGTAGCTTTAGTAACTATTTATTTAGAGCTTAAAACATAAAAGGTTCATATTATGATGTATGCTATACTGAGGGTGTAGGACAGTAGAATTGGATATCAATTATTGTGTAGATTACAGTTGTTTGTTTGTTAGATAGTGTATGTATATAAGTGATGTTCTATGTAGTGTACTTGAAATGTATTTTGAAAGTGTTACATTTCCACCCTTTCATTTGTTTCTGTACCTGGAGGTTTTTTAAGGTATTCCTGTACAAGATTGGCATTTTAGCAGATTTGATATTCCTCACTGTTTGATCTACATTTTCACCCTTATGATCAATATAAGTATAATAAGGTCAATGTAACGATTCTACATTTAAGGGAAAATGCATATCTGATTCCTGGCAGGCTGATGTCTACTTTTATATGACGAGCTGCAAGGTGAAAAGTTATCAAAAACGATTCCATTTCATGGAGGATAACCTAAAATCTCTTTTTACGAAGGCTTGATACTTATATTTCAAGAGTTGTACGCATTTGAGGAGAAACTTTCGACTGATTTGAGGGGATTTAATTGAATACACCTAGGGTATATTGGAGTATGATGGCTACAAAAAGCCGTCGTCAGCATTATACATGCATAGAGGATTGTTTTGGCTGTGCACATATGGGCGAACAACCATAACGACCACTGTCCACACAGAAAATCTACTTAAATGCTGACAGCTTAATGATTGGCTAAGCGGATCTGTACCAACCAGATGGGAGAGATCTGGATCAGCAGTATCACCAGTATGGGGGCATCCACCTTGTTGGCTGTTGTCACATCCTGGAACCAGAAATCTACACTGCTTCCAGCCTCTAGATACCGAGGTACTAATCTGACAGGAAATCTAGGTGGCCTGGTTATGAATCATTTCATACTGAATCCAACCCTTGAGCAGGGTTTCCACCAAACCCCATTATGATTTTTTTTTCAAAATGACGTTTGAAGTTCAAATATATATCTTTATAGTCATTAAATTATAGCACAAATGCTTTTTGAATTACAGCCAAATGGTAATAACAATCTTATATACAGTCAGTCGTGGCACACTCGTCTGCGACTCATGATCAACCTTGACTGTCGCCAATATCCTGAGTACAGGGCTCTGGATGTGGTTTAGATACTACACATATTAGATAACATGTATGAACAGATAGTTAATCCGATAAGTTACAATAAAGATGAGATCGACGAAAACGACATAAACATATGTTGGGCAATAAGATCGAAATTAAGCAAAATTATAGGGAATGAGAAGAATGGAATAGATAGGAACAAAAGTATGGTATTTGTTAACATCCTGGTTCAGTTTGAAGAAAATCCTTTTTTTTAGCGTTGGGTATACTAATTTCTAGTTAGATAGTATTTTATACTCAGTTATCATGATTAGAAATGGGACATACTGATCAGAGCTACATTACATTTTACCGTTGACTGACAGGTAACACTTTCCTGTGCCCAAAGGTTATTCCAGTATCTGAATTAGTAAGTATTCAATACTGTGATACTGTGCATGGGGTTGCAGACAGCAGCAACAGCAGCAACAGCTCAGCAGTCACTATAGGTGTCTTTTATACCAAAGGACACAATTCAGTGATACGTACCATTTTAAGTTGGCCTTGACAGTTACTGACTGTATATCCTATATTCTGCTAATATTCTGTTATGATTATGCTTCATTCAGTTGCAGACTAGATGATGGCAGGCCTAAGAGTCAGCGGAATTACTGAGCCTACGTACATATATCTCTAAAGGTCCAATTGTCATATAATCAACTTTGGGTGGTAACAATACGGCCACAATAATTATATTCATAACTATTATTATCAACCTGGATATCATTCTGGTCATTTATACGCAATGTACATGGCCCTATTAATCAGACCAATTAATCAGGTGCTATATACCTCTGTACCCATCATACCGAGAACATTAATAGTAATATCGAAGTGCATGATGGTGTCTGTAATTGAGTAGGAAGAGGAAGTAATACTATCTGACAGTCCAGGCTCAGGACAGGACAGCCTCCTATGGGCACATTAATCAGATCTGCCCAGTGTTATCCACTTGGTAAATATGACCAGGGCAAGTCGGTAAATTCACCTAAACTGATTAGATATTGCAATAACTGACCGCATCACAGATATTACGCATCACACATTGGTTCCATTACCTACTGCCCAACGTTAGTAGGCTAATACAGTTCACCTCTCCCAACCCATGAAGCACGGCCCACGGCCCACAACCCACTACAAATGCCCAGTGATGGCTAAATATTTAATCAATACAGCCCCAGAATCTAATTTATACAAAGCCATAATGCTGTGTAATACGCCCATGAACCCACATCTCTCCTTTGTAGTGCCTACCCCATGCTGTGATGTAATAGGTCCCATGGCAGTGGCCATTACGTCTTAATGTGGGGCCTCCCGTATTCTCCCCTGTGAGTGATAATGGGGGATTTGAAGCGTTGGTACCATGGCTGATCTGAGTGAGGATGTGTGGGGGGAGCGGCTACTTTGTCAGCTCCCCCTTTAGGTAAAGACAGTCGCAATAGATATTGATCGGTATTTGGTGTTGGCAGTATAAGGCATTCATGACTTGTGTCTCCCTAATAGTCTATAGGAATTGGGGACTTGAAGGGTGGTAGGGTGAGCTAGGGTGATGGGACTCTCACTACTCTTATATAATTAAGTCGACAGATCTCAGCACCTAAAGTTGGTATCCCAACTGGGGTGGTTACAATTGACCTCTATCGATGATTAGCTGAGCCCCTTAAATATGACTTGTACTTTTCTGCTGAAATAGGTACAGCAGTATTGTTACCAGGACACTAAGAGCCCTAATTGCTTCAATGTACGGTGTGTAGGACAACCAGATCCACATCTTTGTTGGATAAAACACAAGCATGGGCAACCACCTGAGATATTTGTTCTCGTCATATTTTTCAGTTTTTGCTCATGAGACACGCTTTTTTGGGTGGCTTTGATTAGTATTTGTACAACCATAGCAGAGAACGTGCCTTATCCTATGTTCAGTATTCACATTCGCTCAAGATCAGTTTTCCACCATAACGCCATGTCTCTATAGGCCTGTCTCTGATATCATAATACCAGAGAATGTTTAGTGGTTCTGATATGTGATTACCATGCATGCATATCTTTCAATATGCTATTCACACTCTCACTATATTGCATGTCAAGTTTCACTAGGATGGACTAATACGTCAGAGTTTCAGCTTATGTCATCGTCATGATGAACCAGTACAATTAATTGCACAATTCACGTCGGTGCATCATGCAGACCCCATGTGGTCAGAATGGTGCATCACAGGCCTATTATTTATCAGTTCTGCCGACCTAATGGCAAGGTGCATTAAAGCACTATGCTGCCCCTAAAGGGTTAGCATTGACAGACAACCATTCCTCTAGATAGCTGTGCTCCTTTTCTATTTGCCAGATGTTGCTCATACATGACCCCTACTTCTCTGGCTGCACTTTGTGGGTGGGAGTTGATGTCGTGAAGTCGTTAAGAAAGAGAGCTAGATGCGTGTATACATGGTACATTCTCATCAGCTGAAGAACACCCACCAAGGAATATTTGTTCTAGACATTGATTAAATGCCCAGTAATATTCCCCTTGATGTCTCTGTTATAGGACATTCATTTCAACATAGTGATTTCTCCTGCATGGCATGATGCAGACCTAATATAATTTCAAAAGCCATTGTCTACTTGCGATGGGAAATCCCTAGCAAAATTTAGCTTTATCCATATCTATACGTCGTGTGTTTAGTCATTCCATCATATTGTGTGTTGTATGGTTTTTGATCACATATATCGCTGAATTGCAAGCAATTGCATACAATGCAATAAAGTGAGGTAGCCTAGGCTATGGTTGGAACTGCATGGCAAAGACAAAGAGAATTATGTCAATATCAAGCAGTGTATTGCTTGATATGTATCATGTGTATGCACATGTGTGTGTTTGCGGATACTGCCCTAAACAAGAGTCTACAATGATGCTGTATCAAACAGCCCCGGCGGCAATAGCCAATAATATCGACAAAGTATTAAGTCCACAGACTTACATCTCATACCTCCCGTCTTTTAGTATTACACGAGTGATTGGTTTCCGATGAACACAAACTACTTCCAGGCCTGGGCATAGACTGAGGAGTATTGTATGCGTTTTACACATCATTATCTGACCTTAATTGCAGTTCAAAAAGATGCATGGGGTCGGTAAAGTTTGATATATTATAGCGAGGTTTAGATATGGCTACTTGTAACGTGTACGGCAACGTTTAGCCCATACTTCAGCATTGCTGTAGACGTACACGTTGCCGTACACGTCGTGATCTAAACCTCGCTAATATATACTGCATCTCAGCTTGAAGGAAGGGAATGCTGTAATGTTAAATTTCAGGATCATTATGAATCTTTCCCTCATTCATGACATAATTATAATTCAAAAAATGCTACTCAGCTCACAAGTTTAGCTTTGGGCTTTAGCCACCAGGGGTCCAATCAAAGACCAACAGTGTGAGAATAAGGTCAGAAATCCTCTAATACAGTATTCTAATGTGCTTCCATGGCAACATAAATGTCATTTTAGATAGAAGAAGTAGCATGCTGATCGATCAAGTTCAAAGAACAACACAAAAAGTTCACTGAAAACATAACAACTTATATATATTTCTATATCAAAAGCTATGGACCAGTAGGATACCATTAAAACAATAGGCATAGACCTTATTGGGTGTTGGGATAGATCAACACCATCCCATAATAATATATTCGTGACACAATTTCTGAAAGAAACTAGCAGGGATGACTCCAATAATACACTCCATTGGAAAGCTGATGAATTCAATTGAAAGAGGGTGACCCTTTATCCTTAGCTGCCCCCTTTATGCAATTCTAATGTACGCCTTACTGTTGTTATGCAAATGCCATGTTTCAAACAGGACACGGCTTCGTACCTAGAGCCTTGGATGCAAGAGCCACCTCTTTTCAATGCAGTACTAGTAGAATTCAAGCATTGGTCTGTTTGAGGCGTAATAACTATGCCAATGTTTCAAATTATTATCATGTAATAACATTAACAGTTAACATGCAAAACTACATCATATTTTGAGTATGACAGGATCTTTCTTAGACCATGTGAGTACAGTATGATTATTTATTACACGACCTAACGTTATCAATACGATCCTGTGTTTGTTTAACCATTAAAAACGTACCAGCCCTAGGTGTGGTACGCTTTAGCGTACCAACCCTATGTGTGGTACGCTTTTTGGTGCTCTAGACCAATCAGAAACCAGCCTGTTGGTCACGTGACACAACAATGGCGGCGATGTAAACAAAGCAGACGACGATGTGAACGATGCAAATGATATAAACAACTAAATTGGCGATGTTAACAACAACTAAAAGGTAGGGGGGTTGAGAATTTGTCTTCTGATCGTGTAATAAAGCTTGTATTGCATGATAAGGCAGATGCACCTCGGGCTGGTACGGCCCATACGTGACCTCATCATGCAATACTAGCTATGTACAGCTAACGTTGACTATGTTTGTGGTGACAAGCAACAGGTTATCCTGACACAGTACTCTGTGATTACTATTGGTCGATAGACACTGTTTGTACATTCCTCCTGTAATACTTAGATAGGTTAAACATAAGTAATCCGGCTTATACAAGTATAGCCAGGCATGTATGCGTATAGGCCATGTGCAGAGAACTAAGGCATATTAAGCACCTTTCTCTTTGGCATACCGTACCGACATCACATGCAGTTGTACATGGCACATTGTGTACAACTCGTGGTAGGAGTATAGGGCTTAAGGTCAAAGCCCACAACGCGAATGAGGGCTGAAAAATGTAGTTTATTGTGAAATCCTGATCACTTAGCCAATATTGGTTGGTTATATGAGCTAAAACAAGCCCAATGTTGTTTATAACCCTTGTCTAAGTCTTGTGACTATGATAAATAAGATATCAAAACATTTAGATATTTCGCTCTGATTATGCTCAAATATGTTGCTTATTAGAATATGCCAACAATTTGGTTTATATAGGGGGGGGACACTCCAAATATCTTTAGGCTAGTTGAGAGGGAATAATCAAGGCAAATCATACCATGAAGTAACTCCCCTCAACTAGATCCATTAACCAGTCCTGTAGGCAATACTTGCTTGCTTATTATTGACCACAGTGGGATTTGGAGAAGCATAAGATCATGGGACAAGTGTTGCGATTTACAATATTGGCAACAATTTCCCTTGTTTTTGAGTCAATAATCAACACTTTGTCACCCATTTTTCGCATTGTGGTATTTGACCTTTAGATACATTGAGTCATGGTCGCTGCCATATTTATCAAAAGACCCCCGACGAACCATGTTGAATTCCAGCATAGGTCTAAGGGTAATCTCCTATCCACCCTCTTCCCATCCCAGAGTCACTGATAAGACTGATAGGGGTGATATTCTGCAGCCCGACCCTTTCTGAACCTCCTCCCTATTGCATCCGATGTTGATTAACCCGATTACGCCAATCCAGATAAAGGATTACTCAGAATGCCCGATGGGCGTCGGGGGCCTTTTGCCCAATGATTTTGTGACCTGTCTCCATTGGCGGTTGCGGTTGACGACGACCATGTCATCATGCGATTACCATTACTAATCATCAGCAACGATTTTGATAGCTTAGTTTTTCTACCATTGCATCATTCTGACCAGGAAGATTGTTCTACAATATGCTGAGAAGGGAAAAATCCACATAACCCATTTTCACCAGTGGACACCAACGTTCTGTTGAACTATTTTAATTGTAGTCTGGACCTGGATATATCTATTTCATTCCAGATGCGACATGTACTATGCCGTATTCCACACACACCGATGGAATACGATGATCCCGTATCTAGTGGTCTGTGACGTCATAATGATGTGTGATGTCATCATGGTTTGTTTACATTAATATGTATAACCAAATTAGGTCAATTTAATGTGTTTAACCATAAGTGACAATCATAAAGACAAAGGCGTATGGCGAGGGTCATTTTGGATCATTCCTCTTGCCATAGGCCTTTGTCTATATAATTACCACAGTTGACATGTGTTACAAACCTGACGATTGTCATATGCAATAGAACATAATGATAAAAGTGATAAAATATGTAGGTTAATGTAACTGAGCGGATGTGCTTTGCATCCAGAGTAAATGTTGGTGGGTTATTATTTGCATAGCATTCAGAGCTACTACAGTCAGGCTGTTATAGTCTGGATGAATAAACTTGTCAAAAGAAGCGCCCAGTCAGCATTGGTCCCTGGGGCCAATATGTGCTTTACTTGGGCCAGCTGGGCTTGCCCATATCTGGATTATGGTCCTTTTATTCCCATGGCTACCAGTGGGAGCCCAGATATGTTAGCCCATAAATACTTTATTTCGAAACATACTGACATCTAATTTCCCTCCAGAAATCACCATTCATTGTACACTTTTATAGTGTGTGCTAAATCTGGGCTAGGGCTGGGCACTTTGAATCTGGGCTGACCCATCTGGGATCCCACTGGTAGCCCTGGACAAAAAGGACCAAAACCCAGGGTGGGCAAATCAGTTTGCCCAAGTAAAAACACATATGGGCCCCATTAAGCAATGTTGACTGGGCACCTGTACGTGGGCGTTTCCCCCCTGTGTAATACATGTATTATACATGATTTGGTAATAGATGGGCTGTATGACATTTCTCTCTGTCGGATGGGGGCAGGCCTCGGTTTAATGAGATTTATACTATTTTATTGGTCTCTGGACAGGATAGCAAACATGTTTGTTCATCCGGCATTACCGAGAGAAATAATATTATGTCATTAAGGTTAGTCCAGTTCACAAAAATCGCTTAACACTGATAATCTAAATGTCCCGGCCCTTATTCTGTAGTGGCTATCCCAAGTTAGTCATATAACGACATTGTTCAGGCATGATAAAGTGCTATTCAAAAATGACTGAAGTAAAACAACATAATGACGAATGCCTTACTCAAAAGGACTTGACTGTATTAAAGGGGATGCATACTTTTTACTTCCCACCACTAGATTTCCTATAGGATTACAGCAGAACTTGAAAAGAAACGCTCCCTTTATATTTCATCATAAATTAAAAATATCCTACCACTAAATATTCTTTATGTTTGACATATGGAACAACAATACACTTGTGCACAATGTAGAAAAATATAGATCACCTGTAGCAGTTTTCATTTCTCCACGAAAGTGGGGTATCTAAAGTAGGGATTATTCTCAGAATATGGTAAGTTTAAGGGATTGATAGAATAATAATTCCTTTGCTAGAAAATAATAGCATAAGGCTGTGTCTCACGACCTTGGGCCAATGTTTTTGTCTCTGACCGGGTGCCAGCTCTGACCGGGTGCCAGCTCTGATCGGGTGCCAGCTCTGACCGGCCTGAATAAAATCGGGTTATTTAGGGCAGATGGAGATAGAATTTGGCTGAAAAGGTTAATGGATGTTATAACTCTCTAAACTAGTCATTAGTTCCGGTCAGAGCTGGCACCCGGTCAGAGCTGGCACCCAGTCAGAGACAAAAACATTGGCCCAAGGTCGTGAGACACAGCCATAACTTGAATAGAGATGCACAATGCATACAATGCATGCTGAATTTGAGCCACTTGCAGTAACTGCTACTACCTGTCTGTCTGTCTGTGGTATGTACAGATTGCCTATGTGTGTGCTCCCTTATGCCTACAGGCTGGGCGAACTGAGGTGTCTGTGGACGACAGTAGGGTACCCCTTTAACTAAACTCGGTTGGTCATATTGGGAGCCAGAAAAAGACTAACTAAGTTAGGCACTACTGACTGATTTGTTAGCCAGTATATGCTCCCTTTTCTCAGTACATTATACTTACTAAGTTCTGGAGCCTAAATATTATCTGTGAAGGTTATTGAAAACTCAGGCCCACAATCTGGATTCAATTCCTCTGATATCTTATCAAAACCAAAATGGCTCTTGGAAATAACACAGACATATTGATATAATTTATAGTGCCCTAAGTTATAGACAGTTCCTTGTTGGCCACCTGTGTCCTTGTGGGAACTGGACCCCTCTGGTAGCCCTTGGGTACCTCGTCTCAATGGCAAAGATTATAGTGCACACCTGTGTCATTAGAAGCCGGGTTAGATCACAACCATCAGAACATATACCTGTATAATTACATTAACTTCACAAGTCGCATGGCATTGTCTAGACCACGTGCATTAACTAGGTCATTCCATTCTCCAGCCAGATGTTCTGATATATTACTAACAGTGTGGGAAACCATTTGACTACCACCTGCTGTGTAGGGCGCACAAGAGACAATCTGAGTGAAATTAGATGCCCCAAATGGTGCAGACCTTACTTATATCCTGATTCAGTTACACGCTACTATTCCAGAACCTAAGAAGTACTTTATATTTGAGCTTTTAAGCATTTTTGTGTTTGTCTACCACCTCCTATGTCATGTAACAGGGGGCAGTGCAAAAAAATGGCTGACATTCAGAGTGTCCCACACTGTACCTTACTATAGGCAACCTCCGTTGTGAGAGTGTATTGACCCAGTTTATGCACTTGGTCTAGACATTAGGCCACTCACTTCTTGAAGGCTGTTGGAGTGGGTTGCTGCAAGTTTGGTAGATGGTATAGTGAGCAGTAAGGTGTTAGAGTGGGTTGCTGCATGGTGAGTGAGTGAAAGGGAATAGCAGTGGGTTGCTGGATGGATGGTGAGTGGAGAGCTGTTGGAGTGGGTTGCTATTTGGGTGTATAAGGGAAAGGTGGTTAGAGTAGTTGGCTGGTTGAGGGAGAGGTGGTTAGAGTGTGTTGCTGGTTGGCTAGTTGGTTGAGGGGAAGGTGGTTAGAGTGGGTTGCTGGTTGGCTGTCTGAGGGGAAGGTGGCTAGAGTGGGTTGCTTTTTGGCTGGTTGAGTGTAGAGCGTAGGGCTGTATAGTTGAGTTGAGTGTAGAGCTGTTGCTGGTTGAGGGAAAGGTGGTTAGAGTGGGTTGCTGAGTGGCTGAGTGGCTGAGTGGCTGAGTGGCTGACTGTGTGAGCGGGCGAGTGTAAGGTGCTGGCATTGCTAACAATAATCAGATTGGCAGTTGCGGCCCAAGTGGAGCTGCTTGCCCCATAGGAGGGAGCCTGAGAATACTTCAATCAGTTGGCACGCGAGCAATAAGAGGCTCAGAAGTTGCTCACAGCTATGGGGACTCCATGGATTGGGTCGGGGTGGGAAAGAGGGGAGATGAGGGTAGCTCAAAGTTTACTGGTCAGATTTGTGTCAATGGTTATGCTCTGTCATTCATGCCAATTCATAGCTTACATCTCTATTAAATATAGATTTTATATTGATTATCATTTAGGCCAATGTCTTCTAAGTATTCCTTCCCCATTCTACCTTTAATTATGTGTTTTCACTACCATGAGATAAAGCATAACTTATGTTTTCCTATTTCCCTAGCGAAAATTATCTCTATCTATGATGTGATTTGATGTTAGTTAAACCTAAACCATTAACCATGATTTTTTTTCGGAAGTCATTCCTCTCTGGAGTCAGTGCATGTCCCCCTCGGCACCAGTCTCGGGCCCCGACTGTACGTTTACAGTCTAAGGGTTTACTTTTAGACCTATACCTACTCTGGCCGTTACACTGATATTCCTAGGCTCCCTATACGCCCAACCTCTCAGTCACTAGTGCCTAGCCAAGTTAGTCATTTTTTGGCTCCCTATACGCCCAACCTAGGTCAGTTATTATTGTCAGGTTGGTCAGTACTGACCAACCCACCTTAGTCCTTTTAGTTCCAGGGGGAGCCACTGAGTGGTCATGACAGGTGGCCCCAACTAGCGGTGTACAAATAAAACACACCAATGATGAACCTAGGTTAACCACTTCTGACTGACCCCTGGGTCATTTTTGAATATAACTTTGCCATTATGACTAACACTCATATGACCAACCTTAGGATAGTCTGTACTGACTAACCCTTTCAATCTATGGATTTTCAGCGTATATACTACGCTACTGTATATCAGCACTCAGGAGAACAGGGGTTCGAATCCCACTCTTGGTAAATAGTACTGTTGATATCTGCATAATAAACCTAAATTGAAATAATGTACCTATGCACATATTCAATAGGCAAAATAACTATATCAATATGGGTGACTGTGGGTTAAATAAATAATTTAAAAAGCATACTACCTATTGTGCCAAGGTGGGATTCGAACCTACACTCCTCATTGAAAAAGGATCCACGATTCCAGATTATTTTATTTAGATATAAATTCGTCCAGGCCCAGTAATGGGCCTGAAGTGTTCGAGGCTGCCTCGGTACTAGATACCCTTGTAGCAGGCCAGACGCTAGCTTGGGAGAGTTGGCAATATCCACAAAAAGGTGACACCAATGAATCCTGACCCCTGATTATGCATAGATGAGTGCTACATATTATTGGATATAATCGGCATGCCATAGTGATGTGAAGCTCTGGCCAAAGTGGCATGTAAAACGAGCACGACCTTGGCCCGACTTCAGCAGGCAGAAACCCCGAGGGATGAGCCCCCACTGCGCAAACACTAGCCTTGCTCCGGGATCAGGAGAAGATTAGAAAAAGAAGAAAAGAGAGAATCAAATTAAAGAATTGATTACCACCCAGTGTCATTGATGCGATCGACAAAAAACAGCCAATCAGCGGTTGTTTCCGGTGGGCACCGGAAGTGATCATGTGTGGTTGTGCTTGTCCCGTTGCCTGGATACCATAACGTGGGCTCTATTCTCATCTGTTATTTACCTGGTGATTGTCTGACCCTACTACTCTCCTATGTGCCACTTACTCTGAATTTAGACAAGATAGGATATCGCAAGTCATTACCCAATACCTTTACAACATAATGTCCCAGAGTTCATATTCAGTTGCAGTCATGATGCACAAATGCAGTAACTGGCATGATGCACCAATGATGCTGGCGCTGCATAGGTGTACCATGCCTACACTTCGGGACTGTATCACACCATAGGGTATGCATGGTTCATGAATACATCATTTCTTGATTTCTTGCAAGCTTTTCATTCATGGACCATGTCGACCAAAGCGATTATTCATTATCATCTTCCTCTACTTCTAAAATTACCTCATCTCAGTTGTATACAGCTTGAATCAATTGGTATTCCTTCCAGCCAAGCCGGTGATTACTTTACAGCACTATTAATGCGTTGACTGGTAAGTTGTATGTTAGATGGGAGCACTAGCTCCTTTTTTCCATCTGCTATCAGATAAGAGGCTCTTATAGCTTAATTCCACTGTACGATTGTGATAGGGAAAACTCAGTGTTTACCGGTTTATAGGTATTTCAGTGGACACCTAACACATTTTTCATGGTATCATTGTCATAGATCTTTATCAGTGTTTATACTACCGTTCAACTTCCAAAGTTCCCCCAAACATTTGAATAATTTAACCTTCATTTAGGCTGGATACGTGACTAACAAAGTTCCCCTTCCACCTGCCCACCTGGCTGGTTCTTATTTATGGCCTACTCGTTGGTTAGTGGCATGTCCCTGGCCTCTATTTAGTGCCTGCTATTGTTATTATCAGCATCCCTGCTGGAACGATGGCAAGAATCGATCTTATGCACCAGATTGTAGACTAAAGCACCTTGCTGATAAATATTTTATTGTACTAACCACTATACTTTAGGCCCGCTGTGTGCTGATCAGCAGGCTGCAGTCCCTAATATCGACCTAATATTTTGGCTGTGTAAATTATCTTTTAAAATTTTGAACTCATTCACTATTGGTCAATATTTTAATGTCAGTATTTTACCTGTCTCTGTTCTTCAGAATAGGAAAGCAGCCAGGCATATTCAGTAGCGCAGTCACCTGTGTAAACAACTTTTCTAAAGCTTGCATCAGGCATCTTAATCCGCGAATGGCGAATCAGGCAAACCAACCAGAACCTATCTGAAGACCATCGGTTTTGTCATTGAGCCCAAAGTGGGCAAATATGTGGACACGGATAAGTTTCAATGTTTACTGCCTAATGTGGGCTCAGATCGGCGTTGAACAGGGAAAATTACTTGGAAGTCCTGAACCTTGATACCATAGATAGCCTCTACTATACCATATGCAGAGCTTCTCCCTCATGCAATTAAACTCTTTTTTAAATCCTTCCAGTTTGCAACAAAAGTTTATTTTAAGCAGAAAGAGTATCATTGCATGCACTTTGGGTGGGTTAATTAGCAGGACCTGGGATTTTGGTATCCAACAAGAGAATAATCCTATATTTACAACAGGGGGGGGGGTGACAAACATTCGGGGGTGTCAAAGAATGGTCTCCATCGTTAGATCCATCGCACCCCTTGTTGTTCAGGAATAATACCATAGTTACTAAATTAAGGGAACAATAATTGTTACTAATTCCTGTACTAAATTTGAGACAGAGAGATAAAAAAAGGAAAATACTTACGCATATCGAGGTGAACGCTACTGTTAAGGTCTTCTACAGAGTACTTGAGGTGACTCATACATTTAGGGTACAGAACGCCAGTCGCCTGCTGGACCAGCTGTTGTCGCAGAGCATCTGTAACAAAGAGGACATCTTTGTTAGCATCTTACTACATTAGTTCCACAGGTAGAAAGGATACCTATAGGGTCAAGGTTAGACCACCATATTATGCATTAAGTATTTCATGCAGAAGTAGGATATTTTTCGACACAGCATTTCATTAATGAAATCCATCTGACATTGATACCTATAAAACACACAAGAGATCGATTTAGTTGTCCATTATCATCACATAGAAGTAGTCTGCCTGAGTTTAAGTTTGAGTTGTGTTTTTTTTAAATTTGGTTTCAATCATATTACATGGGGCGCTTTTAAGCAAAACCAAAAAGGAAACGAATTGAGCGAGTGTGTTCCAGACGAGGAACATAGATGACTGTGTACAAAAAAATCTTTGTAAAATATTCTTTGTTTATGATTGAGTCTTTAGTCTTGTGAGAATTTCACCTAATAGTAGGATTCTACTTGGAGGTTGTCCTATAGCTCGATGCCTCAACTCAGTAAACTCTTACTGAAAATGTTCTTTTTCTCGTCTGCAATCTTTGACCTCTTGAACATTGTAGGTCATTACTTGTTGATCTCTTGTAGTCTGGAGGTAGGTGACCTTATATGTCACTGGTGCCGCTCCAGAATTCTGGCATCTTGTGCATGTCTCATCTGTTTACAGGCATGCAAGCAATCATTTTGCAAAGTCCGGACCACCAATTGATAGGAAAGAACGTTCGTCGATGATTGGCCTGACCATATGCTTGTACACCTGTACACTGGTATGTAAGTCAGTTCCAGCTATCAGTCTCTTTAGTTGTGGAAGCCTCATTATCACTAAGCTGATTTGCCTTTTCAACTGTGTGGCTAGGGTTCTGTGACTGTCCAACATTACTCCCAAGTAGTTGAAGGTGTGCCCTGATTTCAACACATGACTGTTCCACACAAGCTCAGCATTAGTTAAAGTGGCATTCTCACCGAGCGTTTCCCACTCACAATTCTAGTACTGTTCTAGTCTGCTATGTGGTAAGTGCGAGTGGTGAGAATGCCCCTTTAAGTCAGGCGCTGACCTTGTAGAGAAGGACCACAGGATCTGTGTCTTCTCACTGTTGCATGTTATTTTGTTGATTCTGCAACACTGTGACATCGAGTCAGGTCATCCTGCAGGAGCAGCCTAACGCGCTCTGGAGGCTCATTCAGAACAACTGACGTGGTCGTAGGGAACTGGTGACGTGACGAAACCTATTTGACAACCACTAGTAAAACTTCTTTCACAAGATTTCCTATACAAATCTATAGAAAATTGATGTAAATACCACATTTTGCCAGCTACAAATACCCTCGTCAATTGCAAATATTGCAATATTGATGAAAATCGCAGGTTAGAGGTTTTACTGTTGGTGACGACGTTGGTTACGTCATTAACGTATATATACGAGGAACAGGATGGGTCCGAGGAGGAGGTCAATCACTTTCATATTTGGTTTGGAAATTATAATAATGTGTTGTAAAAGACTCAAGGGGCTTATATCATATCTATACGAATTTGAGATAGGCCTACTCCCAATGGACCTTAATGTCCATTGGTCTACTATCGCATCCCAAACATGATTGTCAAGCAATTGTCAAGAATAGCTGAATATAGCATCTACATTGGCCAACATGTTAAACGCCGATATTGAACCAATGATTGTATCCTTGCTAACTGGAATATGGAGCATCTAGATGAGCAACAAATCAACATTATTTGAGCCATGGAAGATACTAATCTTGTATTGATATCATTTATGATATCGTACATACAAACTGGTACCATGATAATCCGAACTGTATAAAACGAATTTGTCTAAGAAAGTTAAAAAAAAAAGTCTTTATCTGAAGATGAAGGCTATAGTTTAGAAGGGATTATATCATAGAAAGTGAATTCAGGAACAGACCGGGAAAACACCTTTCCAACAGTGTTTATTCCATACTTAATATGTATAATAATAGTTACTGAACATGACAGAATGTATAATGGTGAGTAAATGCCTGCCTATGCATGTATAAACATCAGTAGCAACTTGAGAGGAGGATACAATGGAAACTAAAGAGTAAGAATTCAACATTGAACTGAAAAACGCCGATTGTATGTAAACGTATATTGCCAGATAAAAATCCAAACTCAAAAATAGACCAAAACGACCCACGTGCATTTCTACAAAATGTGGCTTTTTATTAATTCAACTTCCGGGGGTGGCCTTTGAAAAATTGTTCACACAGCATATATCGAGCAGTACCTAGGAGCTGGAATCCTTCTATTCAGGACAGGAATCGACCAAGTGCTGCGATACTGGTGGCTGTGCATGTTTTACTGAGTAATTGGCTCACATAATAAATCTACCTCTCATTCATGTGCTAATCGAGCGCACCAGAGACTGCATTTTGTGCATGCCTTGCCCTGCCATACCAACTAAGAGCACACTATATCAATATACATCATTTAGTAGGTCTCTGGCAACTTGTGATATATCAGTTAGACCTCATGTATTGGGTATTGTTTCTAATATCAGAGGTATGGCCGAGGAGCTAAAAGCAATGTATGTGCAATACAAGCCATGAATATTAACCCTCTATAAAGAAAGCATGGTGCTTTAAGTTTAAAGCAATATACCCTTTTGTCACTGTTATACATGAGGCTTGGCATGGTACACAGATGTAGTGTTGTTTAGTTACACACCCGCTACGTATACTTTGGTAGATGATAACACCAAAATTACACCAAAATAAATGAACATGACATGACATAATATGGGACAGCTAAATGAGTGGTTATTTGTTATAAACAGCGAGGGGGGGGGGGAGTGGATTTGGGGGCAGACCAATTGTTTTTAAATCCCTTGAGGTGGAGGTGAAATTGGACTTCTCTTGAGGGAGGGGTGGCAAAAAAAGTCACACCCTTTTAGCAAAAAGGCTTGCACATTACTAGAGCTCAAAGGGGTTAACTACCCTCAGTTTCAACCCACCTGGGGAGGGGGGGCAAACAAATTAGACACCTTGATACCGACATAAAATTAGCACTAAATGTACCAATTTATAATCCAAAATAAGTGAGCATTTAGAAAGAATTACAAGTATGTAATAAACAAATCGTACATATCGGCAGCTCAATCGTGGCTATACATCATTACATTTGATGAGTATAGAGAGTTCATATCCTACATTTGGATTTACCAACTTTCACCCATGTGAACCTTTGACTATTTCCTTTCAGCCTCTGAACATTATCATATCGATTTCGAGGACTTGCAATCGTATTGGGTAATGATCGATGGTACAGTTTATTCATTGTTGCAATTATGAGTAATTGTGACCCAACTAGGGAAAAGACCCCGTCAGGCAGGATTTTTAGTACTGGCTTTGTCCACCAGGGGGCACCAGAATGGCTAAAGAGTGCCTAATTGAAGTAAAAATGCTTTAGGATAAGTTTGTGTAGAATACAACAGACTTATTAGAATTATTTTATTTTTACTACTAACATTCAATATTTGGAATGCAAAAAGAATGTTTTTTATGGGAAATTAGCACATAAGACATTTTCTGGTTGCCATGGAAACCACTACATAACACAAAATGGGAGATAATTGTGCTAATTTCTTAAAAATCTTATCAGTTACTCAAAACTGAAAACAGACTGTGAAAATTCCTTCTAGAACCAAATTTAGACTAAAAAGTCCCATTTTATTTGGTTATTCATCAATAAAACTGATTTTTCACAATTATAACTATTCATTATGGGATGCAATGCTTTAAGAGCTTATTTGCCATTTTGAGTTATTGTCATGAACTAATCTTTGAGAAGCGATTCCCACAAAACTAACAGAAACTTTTAAGCTCATGATATCTCATTTTAGAGGATATGACACCAACTTTAAATATCAATTCCCCCCCCCCCCCCCGGATCTGTCTTTTCCCTAGCCTGGTCACAGATAAGGACCATAATATTTTGGAATTCAGGACTTGAGTGAATGTACACCCCGAAGTGCAATTATTTTTCTAATTGGATAAAGCAAACGTAGAATCTAGTGTTTCGTACTGTCCTCTCTTCCCTATCCCTCTCTTCGCTCGAGAGGACCTAGGCCTGTCAAACATTAGATGCCATTCATATACAACTATATTATACTAAAAAGAAAGACATAGTATTATGGTATTGTATTTTACCACATTTCCCGGTACATTGAACCCTACACACTACAGCCAACAACTGTAGGATACAAACAATTCCCCATCCCATGCAACCCTCCTCTCCGCCACTATCAACATCTACTGTAGCCTGGTTACCAACGATATAGACCCACCCTGCGTATACCCACCCCCTCCATACTCAATCACGGGCATACATCCCTCCCGGACCCTATCGACTTTCCAGCACGCACCTGTGGATCAATCTATGAAAAGGAAACGCCCTCTACCAGTCTATAGAGACGAGCCCCACATGTTAATTATTAAGGGCCGTTTGGGACAGTGGTGATTATTTAGGATGATAGTTGCAGTCTGGGAGGTGGAGGAATAGGTAGCAGTTGGTTGGGGGGGGGGAGGATAAGGGCAGGGTTGTTGAAATATATGGTGTGGACAATGGGTAAAGGCTAAAAGGTAGGGGTGAAAGGGATAAATGGGGTAGGGGAATAGTGCTGAGGTAAGGTATACATGTACCATACTGAGACCCATACTTTGTAGGTGTTTTGTCTTTTATTTCATGGTGAATACGATACAATAATGTTAAAGCTATGGGGGTGCCGTTCCCTAGGGGAGCGTGCAGTAACCCTCAGCCATTTTGCACGCTCCCGTCATATTGCACGCTCCAGAGGGTCACGTGACTTGTGCGGAATTCAAAATGGTGGCCGACGGAAGTAAACAAACATCGCGGAAGTAAGAAAACATCGCGGAAGTAAACAAATATGGATTGTGTATCTATTTTAGACTAAAATACCCTGAAATAAATACAGAGCGTCACTTAAAAGTGTCCTCTTCACTGGTTACTGCACTTGCCTACGGCCAGCGTGCAATACGGCCCAAACACGGCAAGTGCAGTAACCAGTGACTCGGTCACTTTAGCGTGCAGCTCTGTCTATGTATTGGACCATCATCTATAGTTTCCCACAGAGTCAGGGGATGTCAGTATTTACCCGCAGATAAACACATATATGTATCATAGTTCATATCGAAGATCATCGATCAGGAACTGAAAACAAAGATTGGATAGTAGAGATAGTCTGTGTGCTTTAATGACAGTATTGCGGGAGCGATTGGTCACAGATATGACAACGATATCACTCGTACTATTTAGCAGTTTTGTACAATACTGGTTGGTGATATGTAAAGCGTGTTCTATATAGCATTGTTGACTATGGGCCCTTTGACGCATAGTAACGCGCTGGCCTTTTGGCTCAAAACAGGTGAAATTTTGATCTCCTCCCAAGAGGGGTCCAACATATTTTTACACCCCCCTTTCAAGGGGTCGAAATATATCCCCCCCCCCCCCTGTTGTTAAAAAATGATCACTCCCTTAGTTTTTAAAGTTAACAGTGTTTGACATTTTTGCTTCAGAAAGTGATTGATTGGCGCTCATAATTATATTGAAGTTCCTCTTTTATTAACGGTCCGGGGAGTCCGAGCAGTATTTATCATCCCTAGTGGAAAGACTATACCTGGAGATAAAGTTATACATGAATTGTCAGACGTAAACTAAGTAAAATCGTCAACCTGCCTTGTTACCTATTAATTTTATTCTTTCATGAATACGGCAGTACCATCGATTTAACCAAGGAAGACCGTAAATAAGCCTATCAACAGACCAGAACTCGTAAACCTTTATCTATTGACCTAATGCACCCACTTGAGGGGGGAGGGGGATGATATTGATAATTAGGTGTCATCCAATCAGATGACACCGCCTCACTCTAGATGCTGCTGAACAACCAATCAGAGCGGGATATTTCAACTCACAGCTAAACAATTAACTAAGGGTTCGTTCTTCAACCGTACAGGCTATTATTAGAAGGGTAAATTTAATCAAGCCAAGAGCAATCAATTATTTAGGGTTGTAATGTATATTTCTGCTCACAGTTACTCTTAGAATTAGAATTAAGTAATGTTTGCTTCTTCATCAGTACAATTGCTTTTGCTAGAAGTTCTAATTAAATGAAGCTAATATCAATGAAATAAACTAATTACAAGTGAAAGTCAATACCAGACCTCTCCTCCATATATCTACAGGTATTTCCCTGATCCAGTTAAATTCAAATTATATTCTGAAGAGGAGAAGGTGTAAATGGCATTATGGTCACATTCAGAAAAGTGTACTTCAAAATCAATTAGGCTAATATACTACTGCTTCGCAAATTGGTGTGAGCCATTATCTTAATAAAGAGTTATGGAGCATTAATAACTAAATGATAATATTAGCTGTACTATTAGCATCTTATTCAGAATAATATTATTTTGAGTTTATAAATGTATTTATTGCACAATGTGATTTTCAAAATACAGTTACATTTGTCAAATGAGATTTCCTCATGTCAATCTTGTTATCATTATCAACTTCCATATTTCAAATCATTGCTGCGAAACAGCGTGCTTAGTCAAGAACACATAAGACATACATACGATATTAGAATCAGAACATTCTGCAGCGTTTATAGTTTATCGTCCGTAGATCTAGCATTACTTTTTATGTACAAAGTAGGTATGAAATGCACCTTTAATGGTGTAGCCCGATAATCTGCATGAGTAGGTCTCTTTCTTTATACGGATGTGGGTGGGTGGGCATATCACTTCCAGATAGTCTCCCGACTCATACCGTGGCCAACATACATGTTGTATGTCCATGGAGTTCCTTTAATTAAGGAACCCCCCACCCACACTGCCTGCTAATATATGCCCTGTCACGATAGTTCCTATGTGCCCATCGACCCGCTCCCTATCTATCATCATTTTGGCACAGTATGGACCCTTATATTGGGTGTCCATCAATTGTGATGTTGTTTCACAACAAGACTTAGTGAATGTGAGCGGTCAAAGAGAACGGGTGCGCGAGGGCGTTTGTTTGTATGTTTGTGCTTGGCTGCTCTTGTTTTTACGTGCAGAAATTTGAGAAGTTTCTGCTCACAAACGTTTAATTTCGGGCGTATAATGTTATCTTACAGGTTATAAACCTTTCATGTGTGATGATTTTATCTCGTGATCATTCCCATTTAGATATCAATGAATAACTCACTAGCTACTCCCACCATTCAGTATTGTAAAGCGTATTGCTTAATGTCAAATAATCTTTTTTATTATTCAACTGATCATCACATACAAGTTAAGGTTTAGTCTCAATTATCGAATTCCTAAAATTCAACAATATTAAAGTGGAAACCAATACAAGATAAAATTACTTCCTTTATTTTATATGTGCTCTTAATAACAACCAATTTGATACTTGCTAATTCATCGGATAGAAATAGTAGTCGCAAGTTTTGCGGGTAGAACGTTACCTGCGCAGATCCAGAAACACAATACTCGCTCAGGCTGCCATAATACGACTCAGAGGGCCTAAATACGATATGAGGAGTTGGCAAGAGAATAAAAATAAAGACCTAGATATGAAATTTTGATGCCATATTAAGAATCAGGCCCATAAGCCTGTGGTATAGGTTTCAGTACCCTGTGGAGTAAACAAGTTCAGATTACTTCAAATACCCCGGCTCCCTGAAGCAGTGCTTAAGGCAAGGTAGTTGACTTATTGGACAGCCATCCACAGTCTCCCCTTTACCAGAACCACCTCTGAGCGCCTAGTATCCCCTACAGAATAGGGAAATTAGGTACCAGCCCCCAGCCATGCCATTGCCAATTGAGCTAGACTTCAGGAGAATGAGTGGGCACATTGAGTGTGGTGTGCTTACAATAGGCACAGTGGGTTGCTCGTGAGTTGCTCACAAGGAAGGTAAATTAAGTGTGGCAGGATGCAGAATGAAGTGGGAGCTGATTGTTGGTCATATCAAGAGCACAACCTGACCCATATACTATTCATGTAATGAGCTGCTCAATGGTCAGAGTACTCATACTGCCGTTCTACCTACCTATAACAAGGTAGATATTTGATAGATGTTAAATACCAAGTAGAGCTAGTGCTGCCTATGAATTATACAAGGCATCTTTGATGGAAGGTAATTTTGTTCTGAATAATCGTGGATGCTGTGCACAATCACCTGGTTCGATTGCTGAATAGGTTATGTTAGGGCAATTTGCGGTTCAATAGTATCGATATGTCAGAACCGGTTTCCACAGCAGTCCCTTCGATTACAGTCCAGAGGAGTGTGCAGTGACTAAACAGTGACTCGATCCTGCTGCACCTTACTAAGATAACATGCTTACCATCATCAAGTATGCAATACCTTTTATCGCCTCTAAGGCACTCTTCATTTATAATTGACATTTTGCTACTTGATAAATAAGTGTATGCTCCATACTCTGGTAGCATAGACGCTCTATGTTGAAAGAGCTAGACGCCATATGGTGTATGATGCGTTATTGGTTTTTAAATGAACTTGAAATGTAAGTCCTACTTAACGTCTAGACTGCATGAATAAATCACCTTTGACTATTAAAAACTGGACGGCCACTTGCCAATGTTCTGTTGGCCAACAGACACCTTTCCATCGGCTATAATGGGCTTCCAGCTTAAATGTAAGTACATACTTGCGCAACGAACCCCATTTATAAGGACCCTCTAGGGTCTATGAATACAGCTAAAATGAAGACGCTTAAAACATACACTATATTCCTTTCCTAACATAATTAATCAACCAAAAACCCATGCTCTGTACCTTTTGCTATCGTTGACACTGCACTGAATGACCTGTAGCCAATAGAAAGATCTGATATCTGTTTAAATTGTATATCAACATTAAATGTAGACACCATGTACATCAGATTTGAACATGTCTCTTTTTAAATACTATAGTAACTGTCCTAGTTTGGAGACACTCACGTACTGCGAGGGGGATATGTTACCATTTAGGCTCCTTTTTTCTTAGAGAGTCACAAAAGGACACAACTATACTCTTTATTCCCCAAATATACCGAGGGGATAGTACTGAATAGAGGTTTAAAGTAATTATAGTAACGATCACTCATTTATACCTTGTTTACTAGGATAGCTGAACTTAAATTAGTGTCCCTCTAGGCACAGACAGCGTATCAGTGATGACCTCGACGGGATACATTTCGCTGGGAGCACTTGGTCTTTATGGGAGAGGAGGGAGGGCCAACTATCAGTAGTAGCAGTTGGGAACCTTCCAGTATGAGGCCGAATCGATTGCTTAGTGGACCACTGAACCTTTGGGACAACCCTTTAGAGTAAACTGGTATGGTTCTGTACAAGGCAGAGAAAGATTCTATCCACAAATATGGCGTTTTAAAACCGGCTCCACATCAAATCAATATGTCCAACGTATCCTTATCATCTGAGTTATGAATTTTTCAGTTTATTATGTTCAAAACAATTCATGTATCTCACTTTACAGAATTATTTATGTTAAAACGGAATAATTGCTCCCTTCTATAATAATTTTCTTTTCTACGCCTTTACCAAATAGTTGACGTTATCCCATCATCAATACTGAAAGACTACAGGCCGCCATACAGTTAGGAGCACCATGCATCAAATTAATAATTGAAACACATGAACATGTCACTCAGGGATATCTCAATGGTAGAACTTCATTTCGTAGAATTTCTAAGCAATTCATATTGTCAAATGCCTACAAACAGCAACAATAGCAAACATCACAGTGTTATTCTCTATGTAATGCCAATGTTTGCTTATTCATGCACTGGCATTTGGTATATAGGTGATTTATTTTGTACACATCACCATCAATGGCCCATCACCTAAAATATGCAATAATATTGAAAGTATACACCCCATAGCATCAATGGATCATGGGTGACCTAGCTGGTAGTCCTGTACTGACACATCAGGGGTAACCCATTGTACTTCAATCACACCTTAAATGAGAGTTTGTTGTTCATGGGTCAGCATATATGGTCATAAATCACAGAAAGTGTGCATATGGCATTTTTGGAGTTCCCCAGTCCCCCATTCATAGGATATGCATTTTTTTGCTGATAATTTGCTCTAATATTATCGGGGTGGATAAGATCTTAATGTTACATATGAGTTTTCATGGTCCAATATCCATATTTTAGGTTCCAGGGGCCTAAAACAGGCCAAAATTGACCCTAAAATACCCGAAATATCAATAAAAGTGAAATATTTCATCAGATTTTCAGACAATGACACTTAAGATTTGTGGTTCCTTGTTTATTACCCATGATATGATATCTTGGGGTAAATTTGGACCAAAAATTGTATCAGTGGGGGCATTTTTTCTATATTTTTGAAGAAATTGAGATTTTGTAAACAGGTATGTCCGGGCGAAAAATCAAGCATATTAACAGCCCCCCCTGATTACCCATAATGCATATTGGCTCAATTTTATCATTAAATATTAGAACCATGTGATAGCATAGGTATAACGAAAAAGAAAAAGGAATTCCTCTGTAATCTTCTTCCTGAGGGGGATTTGAGTTGTTTTCCTTCAAAATAGCTATTCTTGTCGACCAGACACACAAATCACCTTATTCGTGTCCCTGTCTACAATAATTGTATTTAAGTATGCCAACTATGTCAGTTATTTCCCCCCTACATATACCTAACTGACCGGTGAATAGGAAATTCGTTTCCATTTCATAATTGGCAACAGCAGGGTGAAATGTTTATTATGTCCGGGCGATATGTCCGGGCGAAATATGTCCGGGCGAGTGACCCCTAAAAGGCTACAGGACATTTCATACAGTAATAGTAGGTTTACAGAAATGGCAGACCTATCCCCTGAAAGGGGAATATGTCTGTGATGGTATGCAAAAATCAGCATCTTGGTATCTGTTGTAGATCATTTGATATCAAGCAGTATGTGAGCCATTATATTGAGATAAGTACATGATCATCACCCTGATTTAGAATGAAAATCATGTTTCCAGGTTTTTGCTATATTTTGGTTCTTTCTGGCTATATGGAGCCCCCTGGTGCCCAAAATTGGTACTAAAAATCCCGCACGGAGGTCCCTTTTCCCTTGTTAATCCACATATGTAGATACGTGATCATCACCCTATATGGTCCTATTCTTAATGTAGGCATGTAATCATCCCCCTCGGTTATATTATTCTAACCTGTTACACAGGTCTTCCATCACCTGTCCGTCCAATGGTCATCTGTCCACCCCCCCCTAGTAGCAAACACACTGTGGCCCCGGACGGGGCCAGACTGTGTTTGCAAGTCTGGCCCGGAGTGGGCTAACCGACGGGCTCCCGTCGGTTTAGGGCACTGGGCTTTGGTCTGGCCCCGTGCGGGCTTCCCATGTTGGGCGTAGATCGGGTTTTGGACGGGAAGCCCACTTTGGGCTCAGATCAGTTTTTGGACGGGCTTCCCACTTTGGGCTCAGATTGGTTTTTGGACGGGCTGGAAGTGGGTTCAGATCGGTTTTTGGACGGGTTGAAAGCGGGCTTAGATCGGTTTTTGGACGGGTTGAAAGCGGGCTAAGATCGGATAATTATGGGTTTTTAGAATCTATTCAATCATTCTCCAATGATTTCTTGTATTTGTTGAACCAGATATCCTAGGTCCTGCTAATAAACCCAAGGCATAATCATACTCTTCCCACCCAATAATGGAAGTATCAAGCAGGCCTATTATCATCAGGTTTGAGCCACATGCAGCATAGACAAGTGTCTATGGTGCACATTGGCCTTCAAAGCCATAGTTCATACCTACATGGGGCACATGAGTCTTGTATTAAGATTGTAATGCCACAGAAATAGTGTTGACACTGGATAGCTGCTTAGAGAACCTCCTTTTCATCATTCAAATATATATTCTATCTTATTTCCAAACTGTGAGAACATCTATTTATTGTTTCCTATTCTACATCACTTTAACATTTTATTGTATTATTATGTAATGTCAATTTCATCTGGCTTTGTTGGAAAACTCTAGATATTGTATAGTAGTGACATCTGGTGTCAATCATCAGAACTATTAGACCAGTTGCCCTGTCCAAACTCAACCTCAGCCCTCATCGGCCCGGAGTGGGCTAACCGACGGGCGCCCGTTGGTTTAGGGCACTGGGTTTTGGTGTGGCCCCAAGTGGGCTGCCCGAATTGGGCTCAGAACGGGTTTTGGACGGGTTTCCTGTCATCTGGCCAATATGAACCCAAAGCGGGTAGCCCTCTTTGAAACTGATCTGAGCCCAAATCGGGCAGCCCGCTTTGAAACTGATCTGAGCCCAAAATGGGTAGCCCGATCGGGGCCACACTTCAGCCCAGCCATCTGCCCTACATGAAACCCAGCTCAGTTTTGCCCAACTTCAAACAGCCAATCCGAGCTAAAACCAAATTGGCCCCGTGCGGGCTTGCTACTAGGGCCTGTCCACCCCCTGTCCGTCCTTTAGTCATCTGTCCATCCCCTGCCCGTCCTTTGGTCATCTGTCCATCCCTGTCCATCCTTTGGTCATCTGTCAATCCCGTCTGTCCTATGGTCATCTGTCCATCCCCTGTCCGTCCTTTGGTCATCTGTCCATCCCCTGTCCGTCCTTTGGTCATCTGTCCATCCCAAGTCTGTCCTGGTCACCTGCCCATCCCCTATCCGTCCTATTGTAGTATGGTCGCCAGTCCATTCTCTGTCCTTCCAGAGTCAGGCAATGGATGTTGACCAGCTGGCCTGAACCTTTCTTCCTGTCAAAATTTCAGCCGGGTGATTTGATGTGACCCCTTTTCAGTATTGTCATACAGAGGCAGATGCAGCAGGCTGACCATGCGCCCTCTCTGTGATCTGATAATGGGATATCTTGTCTGTTCCGGGCATAGTACTAGTACTAGTAGTAATAGTAGCTTTCTCTTCAAGTCCCAGTCCCTTATGTACCAAGGGCAGTAGTAGAACCAACTACAACTGGTACCTGATCTGGGTGTGGCATAAGCACCAGTTGGTACCAGTGTATGTTCATTATTAAGCCTGTGTGTAACCATCATCGGTCACCTGTCCTTGTCCATCCCCTCTCCGTCCTTTGGCCTTCTGTCCACTCCCTGTCTGTCCTATGCATGGTCACCTGTCCATCCCTTGTCCGTCCTATCATCACCTGTCCATCCCCTGTCTGTACTATGGCCACCTGTTTATCCTTTGTCCTTCCATCAACGAATATTTACGCTGGGGAAACACTTGTATGGTATTTTAGGGAGAAAAATGTCCGCCCGAGTGACATTTTGCATCAATACACGGCATTTTCAATGGGGATTCTTAGGTATGTACAGATTTTTACCCCACTAAAGTCATATACCACCTAAAAGTATATACCCTTGGGGTTGCATTGCATATAATTGGTAGTGCCTACCTATCCCTGAACTCCTGTGAGACAAAACAACAAGTAATGTATATTAAGGTGCCTAAATTTTAGGTAAAATTAATGTATAATTCATGTTACAGACCTGTATAAAATGAGCTAGTACCTAGGACTATACCCTTTAACACTGGTCCAAACACTAATAAACCTCATCCCTAGGATATGCATGATGCATTCCTGCATCACTGACGTATCATGTGAGTAACTTACTATCACTGCTTTGGTGCTGACCCTTCAGAGGTTCCTCAATGCTCGGCGTGATACATAAATGTAGCGCTTGAGAGATAGTCGATAGCGATGTAGTCAGGCATCATAACGATCAAAGTACATGATGCTTTAAAGCAATATATTTTACCCTTAAATGGTTAACGTTAGGTGGGAAAGTATAACGATTGTCCTTTGCTAGCCTTCAGAGGATCTTGAATGGCCTGCAGAGGACCCATCAGTACACCATCCAGGTATTACTCTACTAAGCACTGCCCATGCACATAGCGCAGCAAATGTGTGCACACTGGGCATATCTCAGAACAAATTGAAGGGTGTTACCAGTGCCTCAGCACCCCTTGGGGGCCCTGGACCTTTCGTTAGTGGCCAGGGTGGGGCAGTCTGACCTTTATGAAGCATTATACAGCAATTGCACCGACGTGTCAGCGCGAAGGGCCGCACTATATCAGCAACATGGAAGGTGAAAGATGGGCCTCTGCATGATAAAGTGGTGGCTCCACCAAATAAAAGAAAAAGGGAATTGAACCTTTAGGCCAGCTGACTGCATGATCAGTCAAGTAAACAAAGAATTCTGCTGGCACCATTGACTTTTGGCTGATAAAACTGCACTTTTCGAGAAGGGTCAACACTGTCAATATCAGTTATCAGTGATTATCAGGGTAATGATTTTTGATATTTTCATTGCTTTCTTTACACGTATATGTGGTATCCCATAAGACAATTTCAGGGAAAGAACAAGAAGCCCTGATCCAAGAAACATAAATAATGGTTTAATAATTAAATAATATAATTTAGTCTATTCAATTAAATTTTGTCAATCAAGATGTTAAAGTATGTTGTTGTTGATATTTTTATTGGCGTACTAAAAATGTTACATGGGAACTTTTTCATTTAATAGCCAAGGATGAGAGTAATATGTCTGGTAGGAGATACGAACAGACATAGTTATTTACAGATCGACAGTCATTTATCACATTAGTCCGTTCAGGGTGCCTTAGCACAACACTAGATATCAAGATTTGAGTTTTTTGATGAAGTCTTTGTATGGCAAGCGTTGAGTTTCCCCTGGTAGCTCGTCCCATAGAGGGGCACCACGGTACAGTGGGCTCTTGTCAAAGATACCTTTCTTTGATCTGGGGATTTTCAGTCGTACTTGACTGTTGCCACGCAGCTCTCTAGTGGGGACGATTATGTTGTCATGGGATCTGGTCAACTTGTGTAGGTACGCGAGTATACACCGGTTCCTCATCGGAAGCAGCTTTGGGACATTGTTCCTTGTATGAAGTGCATCTATGTCGACACCTCTAGGGTCTCTAATACCCTCGCTGAGGCGGAGGGCGTCGTTCTGGAGAGTCTGCATTTTCCTGACCGCCCACACAGGGCCTCCATCGACCACAAAGCTGCAGTAATCCATTATGCTGCGGATCATAGTGGTGTAGACTTGAACAGTGGTCTTGGTGTATGAAGCCCTTTTTATGCGCTTTAGCTGTTGTAGACGCGTGCGCACCAGGTTGATTCTCTTTTTGAGATGTTGGCCAAAGCCGAGGTAGCGGTCGATGGTGACTCCTAAGTAGGAGAACTGGGTCACCACATCTAAAGGCTGGTTGTTTAAGTAGAGGGTCACGTTGTCGAGATTCGGCGGCAGTCGTTGAGAGTACGACCACAACACCTGCGTCTTGGTGGTGTTGACGGTAAGCTTGTTTTTTGTGCAACAGGCTCCGACTCTAGATAGTGAGGTCATCTTGGAGCAGGGCCCTTACCAGGTCCACATCCCTTCCTGATACAATTAGTGCCAGGTCGTCGGCGTAGAGGAAATACTTGGAATTCAAGATTACATCCTTCACATCGTTGATGTAAGCTACGAAGAGAAGCGGGCTGACCACGGACCCCTGGGGCACCCCTCTGTCCACAGGTAGGCTCGTAGAAATGTTGTCGTTGGCCCTGGTTTGCTGTTTTCTTCCCTGTAGGTAAAAGCGGAGCCACTCAACGAATGCACCACCCAAGCTAAATGATTCAAGCTTGTTCAGTAGAATCAGGTGGTCGACCGTGTCAAAAGCCTTCCTCATATCGAGAAAGACCACGGCCGACCGCTGACCATTGTTACGGGCAGAGTACATCTCATGTAGCAGGGCGAAGACCGAATCCCCAGTGCAACGTTGGGGCATAAAGCCTGACTAGAACGGTGAGATAATCTCCTCCCTCAGAAGATGGGTCATCAATTGCCGGTGTATCACTTTTTCGGCGATCTTGTTGCAAATGTTCAAGAGGCAGATAGGGCGCCAATTGCTGACATCCGTAAGTGAACCACTCTTTGGCAGCGGCACTATGGTGCCAGTTTTCCAGATTACTGGGATGCTCTGGCACAAGATTGTACTGTTGATTAAAGCAGGGGCAGCACTAGGGGCCGCTTTGAGGGCAACTGTACTACCTGAGATCTCACATGTTCAATGCTGGAGCTCTTCAAAGGTTTGATGGCTGGCACTAGTTTTTTCAACTGTTCCTGAGTAGCACACTGTAGTTCACTTGGTTGAAACATTGGGAGATTGCCCACTGGGACTGGGTCATTGCCATTGTTGTTGGCATCAAAGGCTGCAGCAAGTTCATTGCCAATGTTGCAATAATACGTGTTGATGTAGTTCGATGTTTGGTTTTTCGGTATTTCAGTACCGTGCTGGTCTTTCAGCTTGATTTCTTCAGCACGCGGCGTGCCCTTCCAGAGGGTATTAATTACCCCCCAGAATCTGCGGGGTCGTCACGATATCTGTCGAGGTTGTCGAGCACGGCTTTACGTCGGTTGTTGGCGAGTTTCAGATCAATCCTTCTAGTCAAGTCGGTGATGATAGCAATGTAGGGATTGTAGACCCCACGTCCACGAACTCTCCTAGACTTCTTGTAGGCATGTTTACGTCTCCTGATGTAGGCTAACACATCTGGCGTGAATTCTGGACTTTAGGCACATTTTACGGTCCGCGTAGTAACAGGGCACGCTTGGTCCAGGTACCGGGACACTGAGGAGATGACACGTTGGTAAAAAGTAAAACTTGAAAATATGTTCGCTATTCTTGCCTGAACTTGAACCCTGTTATTGCGTAATTGAGCAAACAAGACAATTTTTCCTCCGGTGCATCCACACAACAGTTCTACTGACGGATGCATCGTCACTTGTTTGCCAAAGTAATAACTACTCATCTGATTGGTCGTATGTTCCTTGTAATATATCTCATGTACCGGTAAAATGTGTAATTTATAGCTTCTGTTTCAATCTAGGTTGTAGCATTTGTCATGATACCGTTACGATATAACCTTACAGAGTTTGTGTTCATATTTATCTGTGTCCATACAACACGACCACGGAACATGTACATCATCGCTGGAACTAATTTGTTGGCAATAAAGTTAAAACTTTTCTTAAAAAATGTGTTTTATTTGAATCCAAAGTCAACCCCACAGAGGTGAAGCAGCGAAAAGTAATACAATGAGTAAACTCTTCTTTTTTCTTTCATTTGGGCGACAAATTTCCCACACCGTTTGCACATATTTTATGCTATTTCTTTGCATCATTGAATACCTGGCTTATAGCAGTTGTAGTTATATACCCGCTTGTTGGCAATCAACACTATCATCATACAGTATATAGCTGTATACCGCCATGCCACACAATGCCTCCTTTGTCATCCTCCCCACCTACAGGGGGTGGCCACACATTTGTGCACACTAGACTGGTCATGAAGTGCGTCGTCCTGGTGAACCCCTGACAGACAAATGAAGGTGGCGAAAAAATACAATTATTTGCCGGGACGTTCTCACTTGGGAAATTCCATGGCTCTTTGTACTGCTGGAAATTGCCCTTTCATGTCAGGATTGGTTTCGCTGATTAGTGAGTGAATAGGGCTTTATGGTAACTACAATAAGGTGGTATGTGTGAATAATTTAGAGGCGGTCTATGAAAGGGTTGGCGTAATATCGTATTGCTTTTTCTACACCTACTTTTCGATAACAGTTGAGAGTGCTATTCATCAGGATATCCGTCCGATTGTTTCGGAGGATGAGGTGAGATTTGTATATTTATTTTAATTTTCAAGTGGTACTTTTGAACTTCTGAAACCAGCGTGCCTGGTTGGATTAAGTTTACAACGATACAATATGAAGACTGACTAAGCAACTATAATATTGCCACAATTCTAGTGATGGTCTCTATTCAGCAACGTTAAATTGGCATTTGAGTATAATAATTATGTTATAGGTCTTTATGATTTCCATCCATGTTTTGGGACTAGACAGACTAGAAAGTTATGTGTTGAATACTATACGCAGACTGATATCAATTTTGGCACGTTAAAGGTGTTTATAATTATAATATATGGACGTCGTTCTTAAAGCTTGACCGTCATGGTTGAAGTGAGGCCAAAAGCACTTTTGGATATAGTTCAGTTTTGATTCACAAGAGGGCTCTTAAGGGTTGAGAGCTCAGCTCTTACAGGCACAAGATAGGCTGAATATGTTGTAGCTGGGCAATGCTCATGGTCACCTGTCCAAACACTGCTGCCCTCTGGTGGAACTGTTATTTTAGTATATGTATGGAAAATGCTGAACTTATTCCCTGATGGCCCAGCTTTAAGTGAGGAGCTTTTAGGCAGCTTGGACAATAGCAACTTACAGAGCACTAGGCCCAAAGAGAAAGGTGTGTGTCATGCAACCCGATCATAGCAATTCTTTTTTTTTGGGGGGGGGGGAGGATTTTATTCTTTTGGTGAAATATTCATATTTATCCTGCTGACCTGCGAATCGCGACTCATTCCTCATACTTTTTTGAATCGTACCTACCTACCGTAATTCTGTAAACCATGTTGTCTAAAACACACCCCTTTTTTGCCCTAGGTAGCGAACAAGGAAAAAAGGCATGTGGACCATCCACTGTATGGCCAAACTCTACCTGTCTACTAGGCCTTTTTTATCACATAAACACATAACAAGTGGCCATTATATATATATCCTCATCATACAGCTTTAGGTATTTCATACATAAAACAGTTATGCTATCATGATGCTTATGTTGTTTCTCTCAATGACACACAATTGTCAAATCTTACGTTTTACCCACTGAAATGTCTGCTTACCTTAAAGGGGCATCAGCACACTTCAGATAGAGAATGGGGCACTGCACCCGAGTAGCTCTGAGTTGCTCAAGCCCTCACCCATGCTAGACACGCAGCACCATAGGGAAATGAACTAGCAGCTTAGGGGTAGCTCACCTGGTCAGCTCCTCCTCACGTCCACAACCTGCAATTAATCTAATCAGACACACCTGTTTTTCAAACTTCCAGTCCCACCCACCCAGTGTATAACAATCACTTTTGTATAGGCTAGGAAAAACGTCCGATGATTTTAAGCTGTGCTAGCCTATATCCTTTTGTTTGTTTCAGGGCTTGCTCTTGCTGACCTTGCTGTTGTTGCTGCTGCTTTTTATTTGCACATTAATAGTCGGCTCCCAGAACACATATAGATGAGTGTTACATAATTACATGATTACATAAATGACAATTTGAGGCGACACAGAATTAGTTTGGCGAAATCTGGGCTGTTTTAGGCCCTATATAATCTTTATTCAAAAACAAAAGATTTTTTGAAGGAGTAGTTTGAACAACACAACACAACAGCCGGGTAGCGACCGTTGCTAGGGGACCCAGAATGCCCCTGGCGCTGACCGGATAACCGGGCCCGCGCCCCCTTCCCGCGCTAATTAATACACGCATAAAGGAGGCTTTATACTTTCCATTAATTCCGAGGATGGTCAGGGATATGCCCAGTGAGCACAGAACAGTGTTCAAATCAACATAGGCCCTCTTAGGGTTGCAATTCACGCACCAACTCTCACAACCCCGCACCTCCTTGTACGAGCATCCCAAGGTTTTCCTCTCTCTGAGAAGTCTTTTTTTAATCTGGATTTTCTCGGTTATTTTACACATTTGAAAGACAAAAAGAGTGTTTTATGAGTGAAATGACTGTACCCTGTTGAGAAATATATCTTCAGTAGTATAGTATGTATCGGAACGGGACTATAGTTAAGTACTGTTTATTACTCAATCGACATGCAGCCAATCAGAGGCCTCCATTTGGTCACGTGACCGGAAGTGACCTACTTAGGGGATTAGTGGTGACGTCACGTGACCTAGTTAGCCAATCAGAGGCCTCCATTTGGTCACGTGACCGGAAGTGACCTACTTAGGGGATTAGCGGTGCATTCTGGGTAACCCTGCAGCCAATCAGAGGCCTCCATTGGGTGACCGGAAGTGACCTACTTAGGGGATGGTGCATTCTGGGTAACCTACTGACCTACTTAGGGGACCGGAAGTGACGTCATATGACCTAATTTAGGATCACGTGATCGGAAGTGACCTGATGAGTCACGTGACCGGAAGTGACGTCACACGACTTAATGGCCAATCGGAAGCGACCTGATTGATCACGTGACCGGAAGAAGAAGAAGTTTTTTTTTTGTTTAGGATCCCGTGACTGGAAGCGACGTCGTCACATGAGTGACGCTTTAAGAGACTGCGCGACTTACTAGTAAAAGAAGCCGTATGATAATAAAAACACAACAATATTTTCTTTTAATTTTTTTTTATTTTTTTTTTTCAATCTTGATAAACACTCTATTTTTGAAAAGATGCACACGCTTATTTTTTTTTTTTTTTTTTTCATATCTCTAAAGGACTCGTTGTCACACCGTCAGAATGCACGCGACGCTTATAATACAAGTAGCGCACGCCGTCTTTCTCTATGGTGTAGGTGACCATTTTGTTTCGCACCACTTTGAAATTTCTATTTACAGCAATGAGAGTTTTTCGTTGGCGAAGAACATCCAAGAAGGCGTCTGGTTCCTGGGGGTTTTGTTTCTTCTGTACGCCTTTTGCACTCCATTTTTTGGATTTTCTTTCACCGGTGTCGCTGACTCAATCGTAGCAAATGTAAGTCTTAGGGTTGAGACTTAGGATCCCGTCACCTTCCCACTCCGCTTTCATGAGCCCCGAAGTTCTCAGATCGTGAAGGTACCGTCTCTCACAACATCCGCCGGGCGGCGCACACCATTCTCGCACTCTTTCCGTTTTTGTCTTCACGAAAAGCTCTAAGTGCTCGTCGCACACCGCTGTCGGAAGCCACTTTCGTTTCTCTCTGAAGTACGTCTCTCTCAGGCGAGGTTTCACTAGGTCATCCAACGTGGCACCGCTGAGAGCCATGTAAAGACTGTCGGTGTCCATTTGACAAAGGGCATAATCGCGCCGATCGACGAATCTATCCAAGAAGTCGTATGTGAACTCTAACATTTTCAACTTCGCGTACTGGTATACCATGAACCCTATCTGAATAGGGAGGTTGTTCTTGACCGTTTTCGGTTGTAGTTCGACTTCAAACAGATCGGAAGTCAACTCGGACGCCTTTTTGAAGCGCCACGAATTGGCCAATAGTTCGAACTTCCGACTGTCAGTGTATCTCACCGCCGTGTGTTTTTCTTTGTTGCAGATTGTTTTACCGTACGTAGCGTTTCCCATTAACTTGTAACAGTCTGACAGAATTTTCTCGTTCTCGTTCACGTCGCCACGTCTTCGCGCCGCCGTCACTTCGTCCGCGAAACCGGCAAAGGAGCGTTTAGGTAGGTATTCTACCACCAGCTGCACTTTGGTGACTATCAAACCGTGCTCTAAATACCACTTGAGAAGCGGCGTTCCCAAGAGAATATTTTTTCCGTGGTA